>CM072818.1:56896211-57632761 GCA_036937905.1 Salvia rosmarinus | reverse complement strand
ATATATATATATATATATATATATATATATATATTATGACCAATTCATTTTTCCTATCATTTTAGACGTGGTTAATAACGTCATTTACTTCTGATTGTAATTGATTTTTGCCTGTAAATTAAAATCTAAAAGTATGATGCTTTAAAACATCATTGTTAGGATACACAACAAATGCCTTAACTGTGATTACAAGAAGCAATATAAGATAAAGAAGGATAATGTTTTGCAATCAATTTTTTATTTATATCAAGGAATTATGAGATTGTATTTAATTATTTATAATGAAATTAAATTTTTTATTATAATTAAAAAAAATTCTAAATGATAATTAAGTTAGTATTATTTCATATGTAAAAACTAAACCTATAAATGTCTCCGTGCATTGTACAAACACAAATACTAGTTTATTCTTATAGCTTAGGACATGCCGTATGATTAATTTTTTTTGCCGGTGTTTGGTCAATCTTTTGTTTATGGTTTCAGATACCTTTTTGACATATTTAAGATTAAATTTTATATTTTATCTACATTTTAGAATCGTTTTTTTTTTGTCAATTAATACAGAAATTTTAAAGGCCGCGTCACGGTGGACTCGAACCCGAGACCTTTGGCCTCGGGCATTAACCACTCTACCACTAGGCCAACACACGCACACAAAATCGTTTTTCTTACTCAAACAAATAATTGATTGATTAATACATGAATCTTATTGGCCCAAAAGGATGATGTATCTCAAACTTGTGTATAACCTCAACTCTAAATCTCATAAACTATGCGACTTACAGAAAATAAATAGGTTTAACGGAGACTCAAAAGAAAACAACACAATTGTTATGGAATAAATATACATAATTTATTTGGATCCATGATTAAAATGAGTTATTTTTTACAAATGAGCTAAAACTCATAATAAATGTAAAATGAAATTTATCATTCATAACTCATATGATAGAGTTTATATGACAAAACACATATGACAGAGCTAATATCATATCTATAACTATCCGATAGGTGCGAGTACAATTGTGAACCACTTTATGTGTCCTTTCTACATCACATCAAGTATGAATATTCTATAAAGTTGCGGAAAACAATGTGCACTTTAGAATATCTCCCTCTATAAAAGACATATTTACCCCACTATTTAAGGTAATAAGTATAATATGCTCTTCCGATAGGTGCAAGTACAATTGTAGACCACTTTACATGTCCTTTCTACATCACATCAAGTATGAATATTCTACAAATTTGTGGGGAACATTGTGCACCTTAGAATATGTCACTCTATAAAAGATATTTACCCCACTATTTAAGGTAATAAGTATAATATGCCTTCCATACATGACATCATATATATACCTCACCCCTTCACTTGCAAGTAGGTAGGTGTTATTTGTTCTCAATGCACATACTTATACTTTGAAGTTCATTCCTTCGATCTAGATCTGACTTGAGCCCCAAAGTTTATTTTTGGAGAACCCATCTAGCTTTGCTATGCAGTCTTCGCGACGATCAAGCTTGTTGTGTTCATACCAACGGTGTTTCGAGAGCTCGATATCATCATTCTTAACGAATCTACCTTTGCTTCATTAGATTCAAGATAGATTTCTTTCTTGCTAGATCTCTAATCTGGATCTAACAAGTTGCGTCGTCACTTTATGTAATTTCAGTTTTATGCCTTATGTAACTTTAAATTTATGAATTATTTTAGTTTTTTGTAATATGCTTTCTTTAGTCACTCTTAATTATGAAATTTATGAACAATTACAATTCATGTGATTTCAATTTTAGAATGAGCAATGATTTTTGTTGTATTCAACAATTATGCATGTGATTTTATGATTTTTAGGTGAAGAGTCAAGTGACCCTTTTGTAAAAAGTCCCCCCCACAGTATTTTTCTAACAAATGAAGGTGAGTGAAGGGACCATGCTTATGAAAAAATATACACAAGCATAACTTTGTGAGTTACATGCGTCTGACATATCACTTTCATGACACCGGTGAACCACATGCTTGCTAAAAAATATACACAAGCAAGACTCATACATATTTTTCTTGAAACTCACTTGATGTTACACACAAATATCCAGTGAATATGGCCTTTTTGAGCAAAATGCTGAACACAATCGCATCGTCGAGAATGTGGCCTTTCGAGCCGGAAGTATAACATTACAAACTACAAACTATACTTTTAGAGAAAGAAGGTGATTTATTGAACGGAAACATGAGAAGGGTCATGAAAGTGTGTTCGAACCATACTTTTCAAAAAAATTCAATATGCATAAAGAATATTTTCAAATAAGGTATCGCATATAAAAGTCATTGTTGGAATGTATAATGTAAGATAAGCTGAGCTGAGTTGAAAGAGAAGATTTGAAAACTGTTTTTCATTGATCATAACAGAAAATGAATTACAGAAGCAAAGAAAGCTAACTACATATACACGCTCTTAGCAGAGAGAGCAGAGAAGAGAGAAAAGAGATCTAACTAACTAACTAACCCTCCAACAGCTTTGACCGCTGACATGGAGGCTGCAAACGTGGCTTTCATAAATAAAACCAATACACCCCCGTGAAACCTAACCAGGTTCAACTTCAGCAAGATTCAGACGAGTGCGTAGTAATAGAAATCTGGAATCAGCAAGCGCTTTTGTGAACACATCTGCTAGTTGATCATGAGAAGGAACATGACCAACATCTATGAATTTAGCCACCACCTTTTCTATGATGTAGTGAACATCCACTTCTATATGCTTCGCTCGCATGAAAGACAGATTTCCGGCTAGTGCAATCAGACCGACATTGTCACACCAAAGCTTGTGAGAAGCGAGATAGATATACCTAGTTCATCACATAAAGAAGCCACCAAACAAGATCCGTGGCATTTTCCATGCTCCTATATTCGATTCCGCCTCGTCATGAGACCACTTCTTGTTTCTTAGTGACCAAGTAATCAAGTTGGAGCCAAGAAAAATACAATGACCACCTGTAAATCTTACATCATCCACACAACTTGCCCAATCGGCATATGAGAAAGCTACTAACCGAGAAGAAGAGGAAGGAGTAAACCTTAACTTGATAGAAGAAGAACCTTCAAATATCGGTAATCTTTTGCAGACCCAATGAAGATTGGTGGTACTAGCAAGAAACCGACTCACTTATTATTTCGTGAAGGCAATATCCGTCCAGTTAAAGTGAGGTATTGAAGAGCTCCCACAAGATTTCGATAAAGTGGGATCTTCAAAAGAAATACCACTTCTCTTGACAATTTTGTAGCCGAGTCATAGGTGTGGGCGGGGCTTGGAATGCAAGATCTTGGTTTTAGTTAGTAGCTCATGAATATATTTGTGTTGGCGAGTTCAAAAGCACCTTTTGAGTGATGAACCTCAATTCCTAAGTAGTTGACATTTCCCATATTTTCACGAAAAACTTTTATGCAAAGTATCAACTACTTTCTTAACCATGACCGATCATCTCCAAGAATTAGGATGTCATCAACATACACAAGAATGAGTAAGAGATGTACCACCTCCTTTGATAGAACAAAGAGAAGTCTCGATGCAGATCTGTTGAAGCCAAGATCGCATATCTCTCGCCTTCAAGGTATCATACCGTGCTCTTGGAGCTTGCTTCAACCCATACAATGCCTTCAAGTTTGCACACATACTGTGGATGTTCAATCTTCAAATCCAATTTGGTTGAGCCATGTAGATAGTATCTCGTTAACTCACCATTTAAGAAGGCATTATTTACATCAATCTGTTGAATAGCCCAACCTTTGTTGCCGCCGGAGAGAACATGAGACGAATTGTAGACGGCTTAACCACGGGCTAAAAGTCTCCACAAAATCAACACCAAAGAAGTCGCTCAAAACCTCTAGCCACTAGCCTTGCCTTCAACTTATCAAGAGTATAACTGGATTGAGTTTAACTCGAAAATCAACTTATTGCTGATCACTTTTGACCGGATCGGGAGGAATAAGTATCCAAGTACCCTTACCAAGAATTGCATCAAATTCTTTTGCCATAACCTCATACCATCCACTGTGAGCAAGAGCCTCATCTAAGGATAATGGTAAGACTGAAATTTGTGTGGAGGTAGGAGGGTCAGTGAGGAAGACAGTATAGATTTTTGGTTTGTGAATCCCATTCTTTGATCTGGTTTGCATGACATGAGTGTTGGTGGGATTGTGTTGTGAATAAGGAGTATGGTGTGGAGAATGAGTATATTGTGGAGTGAGAGAGGAAGTATGTGAGTGAAGGTCAGATTCAGATGATGATGAAGAATGAGTAACAGATGACTCAGATGATTGTATTGGAGAAGGATTTGCAGAGGGGGAATCAGCTGGGAAAGCAATAGGAGATGGACTGGAGAGTTGAGGAATGGGAAGAGTAGGCACATATGAACTGGATGTGAAGGAACATGAGAAACAACTCAAGATATGGGAACTCAACATCATTAAAATGGATCAGACAAGAATATACAATCTTCCATCAAGATTTAAGCATTTATAACCTTTGTGATTGTTGCTATAGCCAAGAAAAATACATTTTTGTGATCTAATTGGAGTTTGTGGGAATGATATGGTTTCAGGTATGGAAAACAGGCACATCCAAAGATATGTAGAGATGAGTAATCTGGAGTTGTGTTAAACAAGGCTTTATAAGGATATTTCATGTCCATAGATGTTGTAGGTAGTTTGTTTATGAGATATGTGGCTGTTTCAAAAGCATGCCACCAATACGACAGAGGAATAGAGGCTTGACTCAACAAGGTGAGGCCTACATCTACAATGTGTTGATGTTTTCGCCCGCTTTACCATTTTGAGTATGGATATGAGGGCAAGGGTCTGAAAAGAACACCCAATTCGTGAAAGAAAGAGACAAGTTTCTGTACTCACCACCCCAATCGGACCTAAAGATTTGGATAAGTGTTGAATTGACGATTAGTCATTTCAAGAATCATTGAACTATGGAAAATGCTTGATTTCAAAGTAAGAGGGTAAATCCATGTATATATGGTGTAGTCATCTATAAAATGTATGTAGTATCTGTAACCTTGAGTGGATGCTAGGTGAGTTGGTCCCCAGAGGTCAGAGTGTATAAGCTGAAAAGGTTTGGTTGTTTTGAGAGGTTGAGAAATATGAGGGCGTTGGTGGATTTTACCTATGCTACAAGCATCACAAAATGAAATGGAAGATGTTTGAGCAGATACATTTATCATTTTAATAACATGAGATAAAACTTTGAGATGAGGATGACCCAACTTTTTGTGCCAAACATTTATTTTATTGCGAGAAGTTGAGTTACATGTGGTATTGAGGTTACATTTGGCGCTAAAGCGTAATGAAAACAAGCACTATTACTAGGAGCTATAGCATCGGATGAAAGATCGAACAAGATCCACCGTAAGAAGGAAGTTGAGATTGAGTAGATACAACATAATGAGGTCGAAGCTTGGAAAGATCAATCGGTAGAGTCCTTTGTGAAGTTTCCTTCAACAGATTTGAGATTGGTTTTTCCTTCACAAGACAGTAGGAATCATGGAATTCAAAGATGACATTATTATCTTTTGTGAATTGAGATATACTAATTAAGTTCTTTGTGATCTGAGGAACATAGAGAATATTGTTAAGAAGTAGAGAAGAGTGATGAGAGGAAGATGATTTAGAAGAGACAAGAGTTTTACTAATAAAAATAATGGGGATAGTCTTACCATTTCCAACTGTGAGAGCTTCATTGCCATTGTAAGGAGTGTTAAGCTGAAGATTGCTCAGGTTGTTGGTGACATGATTTGTAGCTCCACTATCCACATACCAAACACCTTCTTCCTCATCGAATTCATAATCACCAAATTGTTGATGTTCAACAACATATGCCTGCGGATTTGTGTTTGGAGGTTCTGCACCAGTAAAGTTAACATCAAATCTTTTATAACATTTGAGGACAACAAGACTGTTTTTCACATAGTTAACACACAATCGGAGATTTGCCGAGAACTTGAATCCTCCACGATCGATCATGCCACGGCCTCAATCCACGGCCACCACCACGCCGCATAGGTGTCATAGGTTCCATAATAGAATAAGAACTTTCTTTGAGACGAATCTCTCGAGATTGCGATGCATACCGCATTTCTCAACGATGGAGATTGAGAGCGATGCATGAGACTAATAACAATGACTCATATTCGTGACCAAAACCATTCAAAATCGAATCGCCAAGTTCATCATCCGGAATGATGTGACCAAGATGGCTAGTCGATCCGCATAACCGCGTATTTTAAGAAAGTATTCATCCACCGAGGCCGCCTTTCTTTTGAGAGTGTATCATTTTCTTTAGTCAAGAACACGAGATCTAGATTGCGACATGAACAACCGCCTCTCGAACTTGCGGTTTGTTGAGAAGTGGTACATCGGACGACATGCCCGAGCATAAATTCACCGATTGAGGCATCCAACTCATTAGGAAATGGTCTTTGCGAATCCACCGCAAATACGCCGGATTCGAACCGGTTCGCATTTGCGGATGAAGCTAGAAACTTAAAAGGAGTCGCAACAGTTGATGATATAAAATCATCAAAACCGTGAGCACGAATCGTAGACAAAACTTGAAGTCTCCGTAACATAATTGTTGCGATCTAAGCGAAGAATCATTGGGTGAAGATTTGGCGAGCCGAAGAAGCGAAGCAGACACCATTACTAGATATTTGAAGCGGGATCGGAGAAAAAATCTCGTGCTCTAATACTGCAATACCCGATTATTTAAACGCCTAATTACGATATTAATTTCGTAAATTAGAATATTATTATAATAATTTGATTAATAAATTATCGAATAACGATTTCGATTATTTTGGAATAATAAATTCCTATGTACAATTCACGAATGAGTGTGAATTGAGAAATACGAATGTAACGATTTCAATCAGATTAATTCTACGTCGATTACGTATCGATATTTATAGGCTCGTGATATTTTCTAAGTTTTAAGCTTAGAATTTAATTCCATTATTATTGGAATAATTTTAATAAAGTGATTACAGCTTTATTACGACCATTTTGAGATGAGTCGATATTTAACGTTTGAGACGCTTTCAAACGTTAACGTTTTGAGATGACTTGAGAATCAAGTCTAACGATCAAGGAATTATGATATTTAAATTCCTATGATTATTTTATATAATTAGAATATTATTTAGCATTGAAATAATGCTAGAAAATTTTGGAATGATATTTTGATTATTAATGATTCTCGAAAACCCTAAATCGAGAATTAGGGTTTTCTATCTATGGATTAATTCTAATAAATTTTCCTATGATATAATTTATCATCTAAAACATATATTATGGTATATATGTATAATTAGCATGAAAATTAATTATTTATCACTTTATAAATGAAACGGGCGTGACTTAGTGTGTGTGTACCATAATGTACGTAAGTTTTGGAGTGTAAATTGCTAAGTCATGAATTAAGTGATTCAAGTGTGGTATAAATTTTACATATTAAACAAGTAGACATAGTACTCAAGCAAGTGGATACATGATAGGTGTGATAGCCGATTTATTCGACTAGAATAATTCTTGATGATGTATCAAATACATTTGGGATAGAGTGTAAGACTTATATACATAGTATTAACTCATGAAATAAAATCACTCTCTTGGAACACATGATGGGCGACGGCTTTTGCTTCTCCAAAAGCATAAATAAGTCTTTGTTTCTTTCAAAATGTAAGAGCATACTTACTACTATGACCTAAGCATAATAAGTCATCATTCTTTTTTGTATAATGCTTGTGTGTGTGATATTGTCGACGCCTTTTCCACCAAAGCAAGGATATTTCTTTGCTTCTTCAAAATAGTAAGTATTGGTGACATATTACTTGATGACTCACCAAAGCTAGTATTGAAAGGCTTCCATTTGTTTGGTATTGTGAGAGTATGACCGAGAGAGAGTGAGAAATGTGAAGTATATTAGTCTATATACTTAAGTATTACTTCATTAACATAAACATATCTCATTCTCTCTCAAAAGAAAAAAAATACCACCGTGAGCTTTCTTCTTAGAAACACCTTGGTGTTCTTGAATTCTCGAACCAAAAGCTTGATCTAAAGCTTGATTCTATAAAATCCAAGCCGTTAATCGAGGTTAGATATCGAACAAGCTTCGATTATACCTAAGCTTTTCAATAATCCATTGGTTCAAATTATTTTTCCATGCATGGTTATTAATTATGAAAGTATGCTAGCATGATAGCTTGTTAATTAATAATGTGTAGCATGATGTTGTAGATGTATATACCATGTTTAATATTTAATAAAACATGTTATGAAATTATATCATGTGTACCGAAAATTTTCTTGATGATTTAAGAATGGATTGATGATATATGATGTAGTAGGAGTTTATAGTAATTATTAAGAAATTTATAAAAATCGTATACTAATTATTTCATTATTACCGAAAATCATGGAGTTTGCTAAGTTATTGTATAATTTTTATTTGATTGTTATAATAGCATATTGTTGATCTAGGGCATTGATTATGTACTACATGAATTAACTAGAATTTTTAAAGATGAAATGCCCAAATTATTTTAAAAGGGCCGTGAGCTTCAATGTAGGTTTAAGGAATGATTTAGTTGATTTTAGTTAATGCAATGATGTATTGGTGCTATACTATAGTATATAAGTATAGTGTAATTTAATTAGAATTTTAAGAAATTATTTGATAATTATTAGAGGATTTTTTTTTTTCGAGACCTATATAGTGATATAGGTGAGTTCCAAATTTTTCTATAGTAACATTAATACATATTAATGATCATAGTGTAAAATAATACACTATGTGATTTTAGAAGAATTTTGGAACAAAGTTAGGAAAAATTTTGTTATAGCCGCAGTGCTATATTAAATAGAATAAGGAATTTTAATTCCTTTTTAATTAAGAAAATAATATAATATATGTCTAGAAATTAATTTAGACATATTAAAAATATTCGAGAATTATTAAACATAGAATATTATGTTTATGACGAAACGTTATATTAAATAACGTTAAAAGCGTAAATAATGCTTAATGCATTAAAAGATTAATATTGAAAGAAAATATTAATTAAGTTTATCGATTTGCGTGAAAAATCGATGATTAAAGTTTTATGAAAATAAATCGATTGAAAATCGATTTATATTGATTTTATTCATTAAAATACGAGTTATTGAAAATTTATTAAGAAAAGTCAAAATGGTTGACTTTCAAATTAACGCATTTAAATCGCTCGTTAAATACGCTAATACGTGAAAAACGTATTACTTTTATCTGAATATCTCAATTGTGAGAAAAGATTTCATAATTGAAATCACTTTATCAATAACGTTATTATATCGTTAATTATTTAACCTAAAAGGTTAAAATAAGACGTAGATCATATTACGCCCTCTCGATATACGAGAATTATTTTATTGATATACGCGTCGTTTCAACGTACAAGACGATAAAGAATCATCCAAACTTGAATTATTAATTTAATTATCAAAGTTGAATGAACTTTGAAAATCTCGAAAGCGTGCCAACGCACTAAACGTACATTTTGCGTAAAGGTGGACGTGAAGTTCACTGCATAGCGAGGAGAAGAGCACGATAGTGAAATTCGAGGTTCAAGTAAAGGTGGGCTTTACTATACTCAAATTGATAGAACTTATCAAATGATTTATTTATGATGCTTTATTGCAAGCAAATATTTATGAAATGATTATTTAATTACCGCCTAAATTGTTTATGTTTTATGATGTATCCAATCCATGATATTTGATGCATAATGTTGGGTAGCTCCCACTTTATGACATGTTTGAATTCAGATTCTTGGAAGACCCCAAGAATGATGGAGAGTTCGTATCCCTTTGAGATAGCACGGATTTTGTGCATCGATTATTTGTGACCGTGTCTTTGAAAGGGTACTCGGCGGTCGTGGCGATCGTGAGAGAGGCCTCCTCTCCAACAAGGAATTATTGTCGAATGAATTATTGTGGTGGATGTGGATCATACATACGTGGAAAATGCTTGCCGCGATATTTATGGAAAATGACAAAATATTTAGTAAACACGAGTATTTTCAAATTAAAACCTCGTGTGTTACTGTGATGGGGCAGAGTAATTTAAACTTGATAAATTATTTTGGCATGAGCCATTGAGTGCATTATTTGTACTCAGCCCTGCATATTTGTTTTAAATGTGCGATTGAGTGGTGATGATGATGGAGCGGAGTCGTTGAGTAGTCAAGTCTTTGAATATTTATTATGTTTGAAAGAAAGAACCCTTGGTGCATATCGTCATATATGCATTCACGTGCTTTCCACGCATATTCGAATAGTATTGATGTTAATGTCGACAATGAGTCTGTCTCAATTATCGAAACCTCTGCTTAAGTACTTATAGCCTTATATCTCGTAAATTACTTTTGCCTTGTAAATAGGGTTGATTATCGAAGTTCGATACGTATTAGTTGAAGTCTTTAATTATTCTTATTCAATGTTTGGTAATCACTGCTCCAAGCTCCGCCTCTCTAACTGCCTTTCGATTAGAGGGTCATGACAGAGTGGTATCGAGCCGCGTCTTTGCTCTCGAACCCTAAAATTTTCTTTCAAAAGTTAAGTCTAGATTGAGTCACTAGACTTCTAGAAATCATCGACTACGCCAACACTCCATCACATCCAAATTTCAACCGGAAAAAGGTAAATTATTTTCTCCTCTTTGAAAAAGAAAAGTTTGAGATTTATGAATTTGAGTTGTTGTCGATACAACATTATCGACAAATGATTTATGATTTGTGTTGATAGAACATTATCGACAAATGAAATGAGAAAGGTTGTAAATAACCATGATTATTTATTGATTTATGATTAAAAATTTTTCGCAAGAAATGCGTATGTTTAAAACGAGCTATGTTCGTCATATTTAAAATATTTATTCATCATTTCTCAATGTTGATTTTGATTAATGCCTATGTCATCCCGAATGGAACATAGACGTAATAAGATGCATGATCCCTCTTTGAAAAGAACATAGACGGACACATGTACGAACTATTCTCCTCTTCTTTCGAGAACAAAAGAATCGAGCTCAAATTGAAAAGCTAGGGCTTTCCACCTCGTTAGAAGTCAACCCAGAGTTTACCTCGACTCGGCTGACCAGTTGAGCGCCTCGGCATTGCGCGACCTCAATTGATTCACCCTGGCACCGACCTGGGCGTTTACTTGGTGTCAACCTCGACATCCACTTCGAGTTCGAAGATTTCACCCCGGACAGTTCACCTCGGCCATTTCATCTTGGCAAGGGCGAACTGCTTCGCGCAGTGATTTTATTTTGGTCCGATCTCCTTCGTTCGACTCGAATTGCGCATGGTTTTCTCCCACATACTCCTAACACCCTGTACTATATTTCTTATGAAGGACTGAACTCTTGATTCCTTCTCTAAAATTCTCTAGAGTCAGTACAGTTCACCTCGGCCATTTCATCTTGGCAGGGCGAACTGCTTCATGCAGTGATTTTATTTTGGTCCGATCTCCTTCGTTCGACTCAATTGCGCATGGTTTTCTCCCACATACCCTAACACCCTGTACTATATTTCTTATGAAGGACTGAACTCTTGATTCCTTCTCTAAAATTCGCTAGAGTCAGTAGAGTTCACCTCGGCCATTTCATCTTGGCAAGGGCGAACTACTTCAGCAGTGATTTTATTTTGGTCCGATCTCCTTCGCTCGACTCAATTGCGCATGGTTTTCTCCACATACCCTAACACCCTGTACTGTATTTCTTATGAAGGACAGAGCTCTTGATTCCTTCTCCAAAATTCTCTAGAGTCAGTACAGCTCGCCTCAGCACCTCGAATCGGCAGCTCGACCTCGGCGCCTCTCTTCGCCTTGGCACCTCGCCTCGGCAGCTCGGCCTCGGCGCCTCTCTTCGCCTCGGCACCTTGCCTCGGCAGCTCGGCCTCGGCGCCTCTCTTCGCCTCGGCAGCTCGGCCTCGGCGCCTCTCTTCGCCTTGGCACCTCGCCTCGGCAGCTCGGCCTCGGCGCCTCTCTTCGCCTCGCACCTCGCCTCGGCAGCTCGGCCTCGGCGCCTCTCTTCGCCGCACTTCGCCTCGGCAGCATCGCCGGCTCTTGGCCTCGGCGCCTCGCCTCCCTCGGCACCGCCTCGGCAGCTCGCCTCGGCACCTCGCCTCGGCAGCTCGGCCTCGGCGTTCGTCCTCGGCACCTCGGCGTCAGGCGAACTGCTTCGCAGTGATTTTGTTTTGGCCAGTTCTCCTTAGTTTGAACTCCGATTCTGAACGGTTTTCGCCACGTACTCCTAACGCAATTTACTTTATTTGTTATGAAGGATCTAACCCTAATTCCTTCTCCAAAATTCACGAGAATCAGTACAGTCCACCCGGACAGTTTACCTCGGCATAGGCAAACTGCTTCATGCAGTGATTTTGTTTTGGTCCGCTTCTCCTTCGCTTGGACTCCGATTTGCGTATGGTTTTCTCCTACGTACTTCTAACGGACTGTAATATATTTCTTATGAAGGGAAGATCCCCTGTTTCCTTTTCCAGAAATCGCGAGAGCCAGCAGAAGCTAGCTCATAGTTTTATAGAACTAGAATTTAGTTATATGATAAGATTTTTTTTATGCTGCTAGATAATATGTTTCCTAGTATGGTAGGAAAGCTACAACGTGCGTTGTATATGAGAACAATTTCCATATAACAATTATCTGTTTATCAGATGTGTTTGGATTGTTTATCTGCTTTATAGGCTGTCCCGCTTATCCTATTTGCTTAGATGCGTTAAGTTTATTTTTATCTATGCATCGGTTATCTTTATTTAGTTGTCTTATGCTCGTTTGTCTGTGGCAGATGGCCAGGACTCGACACACCACTAGACGGAGGCTTGGACCGAGTGCCACCCCTGCAGAGATCATTCATAGGTACCGCGAGTACCAGATATGCTGGGGAGATGATCTTGGAGAGTTTCTCATGCACTACCTTCGTCATTGGAAGGAGGCGCACGAGTATGGAGTAACTGATTTCGATGGCGTGAAGCGCCTATTGATGCGGTTACCGGTCGATTGGGAAGATTATGCACGGGAAGTGTCCGGAGATTATATCTACCGTTACGGCGGGGACTATGACCGATAGCGATCTACCGAGATTTGTGAGCCATTCGACCCACGCCTTGATAGATATACGGGTAGCCCCGAGAGACCGCACTCTCCTCCGAGAGAGTATACGTGGAGGGACGAGTCACCGAATGGCTTTACTTGGAGGTACCTCGTCGAGTGGACCTTGTGAGTACCCAGTTCTCGGAGGACGAGGGAAGGCTTGCAGAGGTAGAGAGGCGTCTAGACCCGAGCATTGGGGATGCCGGTGTTTCCCCTTTGTCAATTGACACCCATACACCCGCCGCCCCCGATCTGCCACCCATGACAGCCGCACACACCCGCCGAGCCGTGCCGACCGACGGCCGTGATGAGGGTATCGATGCCCGTGATGACCTCAAATCCGATCCGCGACATTCCTATGGTTGGGGATGATGGGCGGGCCATCCAGTACGCCGCCGTGAGGATTCGGATGACGACGACTCGATGATGATTCGACGATGAGGAGGATCCCGAGGAGGATCAAGATGACGACGAGTGATGCACCAGACCAGCCTTATTAGACTTTAGTCCGTAGGTATATAGTCCAAGATGTGTGTAGGTTGCTTATGTTTTAAAAGGGAAGTGAATGTCAGATTTTGTACTATCTTGTAATCCCGTAGTTGTTTAATACGGGTTAAGCTTTGAAATGCCATCTATGTACATTACCTCTTTTGTATCAACTGTTGTGCGAAATAGTCCTCTTTGAGGCACACAATTTCGATGTATATATATATCGATAACCCCGAAGCGGGCTTTTGCGTCAGAAATGATTTTGTGATAAGAATGAATAGCTTGAAGTAAAGCTGCTTTACAAAAGAAATTGTATGATGATATTATATATGTCAATTGTGAAAATGATTTTCAATATTTATTGTATGTTTAAACAATGTAATGCCGCCAAGACGGGATCCCGCACAAAGAGGTAGGGAAGGGGAAGAGGTAGAGGCGGAGGAAGAATTCTGCACTGTAACCTCGCTAATATACCACCACCACCTCCACCCGATCGTAGGATCAAGAATTATTTCAGCGTAACCCACCTTCTTTGATGGAAAAGGAGCCCGATAATGCCGAGCAATGGATAAGGGCTATGGAAAGGATATTTGATTTTCTTCAATGCACAAGACAGAACGGCCGTCTCAGACATTTTCAATCGACAGACTCGCCGACTTTTGGTGGGAAGCCCGACGAAGATTTTACAAAGAGGATCACATGAATGAGTTCACTTGGGAAGAATTTAAAGAGGAATCAGATGAGAAATACGCTCAAAAGTTATCGAAAAAGGAAGGAACAAGAATTTTATAATCAAAGCAGAAAAGATGTCCGTAATAGATTATGATCGCACTTTCTGATATGTCCCGATATGCCCCCGACTGGTGAATACGGATAAGAAGATGGCGAAAAGTTTAGAGTCGGATTGAGGTCGAGATAAGAATGTCTCTAGCCGTCCATGGAGATCGATTACATCAAGCTCTCGGACGAGCTTTGACATCGAGGCACCATGCCGTAAGAGAAGACAACTCAAACCTGCATACAAAATACAGGGGACAAAGGAAAGAGAAAGTGGGAAGGAAATTTTAGTAACATTAACCGGGAAGTTTTGTATCTGAATAACAAACGGCCGTGGCACTAAACACGGTACCACAAGGGTGGATGGAAAAAGCGCCTTTTTCCTTCCGATGGGAGGATCACAAGAGAGCAAGACAACTCCTTGCCCTAAGTGCCAAAAGTTTCACAAAGGAGTTTGCCGTCCGTAAATTGCTTTAAGTGCGGAATGAAGGGCATTACGCAAATAGTTGCCGGGGATACGACGGGACAAGGTGGGAAGGCCAAATCACCGGCAATGCCCAACCCTCGTGGCTATTCGGCCACCACAATCAAGAAGAATACCACCAGCAATGGTGGCAACAACCTCATCAACAACAACAACGACAACCACCGCGGCGGCGTAATCAGCAATGACGCCAACAGCAGCAGCCACAGCAGAATCAACGGAGACAGCGCCCGTCGGCCTTTAGCGGCTCAAGCGAGCATATGCTCGCACCGAGGCAATGAACAAAACCGGAAACTGGCGGTATGGGAACACTTCTCAACGCACTGTTATACTTTTGTTCGACACGGAGCATCACATTCTTTTATAGCAAGAACATGTGTAGATCTATTGGAACTTAGATCCGAGAAAGCAAACCAGATATGAACATCTCTTCACCTATAGGAGGGATTATGATCATACTCATATTTGCTCAAACCTAGAGTTGAACTTAGGATCACTTAAGGTTCTGACGAATAACTTAAACATAATACCCATGGGTGATGTAGATATAATTTTGGGAATGGATTGGTTGGCTGAAAATCATGCTACAATCCTGTGTAAAGAAAGGAAAATTTCATTCCATTTTCCTGGAAAAGAAGCTACAAGCTTTTACGGAATCAGTATGGGAAAGAAAATTCCGATTATATCCGCGCTGAAGGCCAGGAGTATGATAAACAAGAAAGGATGCCATGCATTTCTTGTTTATTTGAACGAGAAGATCGAACAACGATAAAAGTTGAAGATGTAGAGATTGTACGAGAATTTTCGGATGTTTTCACGAAAATCTACCAGATTACCTCCCGATGAGACAACCGAGTTTACCATCGACTTGAACCCGGATCGGCTCCGATGTCAAAGGCACCGCATCGAATGGCTCGAAAGAACTGGAAGAGTTGAAAATCCAAACCAAGAGCTGTTGGACCTAGGTTTTATCGCACCTAGTGTTTCGCCTGGGAGCACCGTGTTATTTGTAAAGAAAAAGGATGGTTCCTTGAGGATGTGTATAGATTATCGAGAACTGAACAAAATGACGCTCAAAAACAAGTATCCACTTCCAAGGATAGATGACTTGTTTGATCAGCTAAGAGGAGCTAGCGTGTTCTCGAAAATCGACCTCAAGTCAGGCTATCACCAACTTAAAGTGCGGCCTGAAGATGTATCAAAGACTGCTTTCGAACGAGATACGGCCACTATGAATTTATAGTTGTGCCATTCGGATTGACCAATGCGCCGGCAGTATTCATGGATCTCATGAATAGGGTGTTCCACCCATTTTTAGACAAATTTGTCTTAGTCTTCATAGATGACATCCTCATCTATTCAAAGGATGAAGACGAACACAAGGAACACCTCCGGACAGTACTGCAAACTTTGAGAAATGAACAACTTTTTGCTAAATTTAGCAAATGTGAATTTTGGTCAAGGAAGTAATGTTCCTTGGACACATTGTGTCACCAAGGGATTAAAGTTGATCCGCCAAAGTAGAAGCAGCCCAAGAATGGAAATCGCCGAGGACACAAAATGAAATTAGAAGTTTCTTGGGATTGGCGTGTTACTATCAAGATTCATCAAGGATTCTCAAGATAGCAAGACCAATAACCCAACTACTCGTAAAAGGAATTAAATTCACATGGACCGATGAGTGTGAGGCGAATTTCAGACGCCAAGGAAAAGTTAACCATCGCCTCAGACAGCGGTTCGAGCGTAGATAAAGAATACGTGGTCTATTCAGATGCTTCCAAAATGGATTAGCCGTGTGTTAATGCAAATGGAAAAGTGATAGCCTATGCATCTCGACAATTGAGACCGCATGAGTTGAATTACCCAACTCATGATCCGAACTAGCAGCAGAGTGCACGCCTTAAAGATATGGAGACATCATCTCTACGGAGTAAGATGTGAAATCTTTACCGATCACAAAAGTTTGAAATACTTTTTCGAGCGAGAGATCTAAACACGAGACAAAGAAGATGGCTCGAATTGGTAAAAGACTACGACTGTGGTATAAACTATCACCCGGGCAAAGCGAATGTTGTAGCCGATGCCTTGAGTCGTAAGAGTCAAAGCAAATTGGGATGTCTCCTCACAAATGAAGAAAAACTCATTGAAGAGTTTGAAATGATGAAGATTGAATTGATTGAACAACCAGAGACGATCACGAGTTGTATTGCTACACTCACTTTGACGTCTGATTTAAGGAAAAGAATCATTGAAGGACAAAGGATGGAGGAAAAGTTAGAAAAAGCAAGAGCCAAGGTAAGGACGGAAGGACTGAAGAATTTTCAAGAAGCACCAGATAATGCTTTATTATTTGAAGGAAGGTTGTGTATCCCAGACAACAACGATCTTCTGAATGAAATCATGAGTGAAGCTCATGACACACCTTATACAGCCCATCCAGGAAGTACAAAAATGTACCAAGACTTGAAGAAAAAGTTCTGGTGGGAAGGTATGAAAAGAGACATAGCCTCTTTTGTAAGCGCCTTGCTTGTCGCCAAGTAAAGCATTACACCAACGCCCTTACGAAAGCTACACCTTTGGCAATACCCGAGTGGAAATGGGAAGATATAGCTATGGATTTTGTTACGGGTTTACCAAAGTCTAAAAGAGGAACATCGCTATATGGGTAGTAGTGATGACTCACCAAATGTGCACATTTTCGCCAATTCATTACCCACGGTTCCGATAAGCTAGCCCACCATGCGTAAATGAAATTGTACCGCATGGAGTACCAAAACTATCACATCCGATAGAGATTCAAAATTTACTTCAAGATTCGGACTAGCTTGCAAAAGAATCGGGCACGAATTAAATTTCAAAGACATTTTCACCCTCAAACCGATGGACAATCGGAAAGGACGATCCAAACACTCAAGATATGTTGAGAACTGTAGTTTGGATCGAGGTGCAAAATGGGAAGAGGTTTTACCTCTCATCGAATTTGCTATAACAATAGCTATCAGCGACGATCGATATGGCCCGTATGAAGCCTTATATGGAAGAAAATGCCGATCACCGCTTTCTCGGGATGAAGTGGGTGAAAGAAGAATCTTAGGGCTCGACGCTATAGGCGAGATGATTGAGATCGTTAGCCAAATTAGGCAAAGAATAAAAGAAGCTCAAGATAGATGTAAATCTTACGCTGATACGCCGGCGTCCGAGCTACATTTTGAAAATGGAGATAAAGTCTTTTGAAGGTCTCTCCATCTAAAGGGATTATAAGGTTTGGAGTAAAAGGAAAGTTAAGACCCGCTTTATTGGACCTTATGAAATCCTAGAAAGAATAGGCCAGATTGCTATAGGTTGGCTCTTCCGCCAAGTCCGGAAAACGTGCACAATGTTTTTCATGTATCACAACTCGTAAGTACGTGTAACGATCCGAGCATGTGATCCATCAAGATGACGTGATCCTCAATCCAGATATGAGCTATAATGAGGAACCCACGGCTATTCTAGACCACAAGGTTCGTAAATTGAGAACAAATCTATTCCACTAGTCAAAGTGCCGGAAGATCATGGACAAGAGGAAGCCACGTGGGAGCTTGAGGACGCAATGAAAGAAAAATACCCCGATCTCTTCTGAGGTATGTAAATTTCGGGACGAAATTTCTTTAAGGGGGGTGGAATGTAATACCCCGATTATTTAAACGCCTAATTACGATATTAATTTCGTAAATTAGAATATTATTATAATAATTTGATTAATAAATTATCGAATAACGATTTCGATTATTTTGGAATAATAAATTCCTATGTACAATTCACGAATGAATGTGAATTGAGAAATACGAATGTGTAACGATTTCAATCAGATTAATTCTACGCCGATTACGATCGATATTTATAGGCTCGTGATATTTTCTAAGTTTTAAGCTTAGAATTTAATTCCATTATTATTGGAATAATTTTAATAAAGTGATTACAGCTTTATTACGACCATTTTGAGATGAGTCGATATTTAACGTTTTGAGACGCTTCAAACGTTAACGTTTTGAGATGACTTGAGAATCAAGTCTCAACGATCAAGGAATTATGATATTTAAATTCCTATGATTATTTTATATAATTAGAATATTATTTAGCATTGAAATAATGCTAGAAAATTTTGGAATGATATTTTGATTATTAATGATTCTCTAAAACCCTAAATCGAGAATTAGGGTTTTCTATCTATGGATTAATTCTAATAAATTTTCCTATGATATAATTTATCATCTAAAACATATATTATGGTATATATGTATAATTAGCATGAAAATTAATTATTTATCACTTTATAAACGAAATGGGCGTGACTTAGTGTGTGTGTACCATAATGTACGTAAGTTTTGGAGTGTAAATTGCTAAGTCATGAATTAAGTGATTCAAGTGTGGTATAAATTTTACATATTAAACAAGTAGACATAGTACTCAAGCAAGTGGATACATGATAGGTGTGATAGCCGATTTATTCGACTAGAATAATTTTGATGATGTATCAAATACATTTGGGATAGAGTGTAAGACTTATATACATAGTATTAACTCATGAAATAAAATCACTCTCTTGGAACACATGATGGGCGGCGGCTTTTGCTTCTCCAAAGCATAAATAAGTCTTTGTTTCTTTCAAAATGTAAGAGCATACTTACTACTACGACCTAAGCATAATAAGTCATCATTCTTTTTTTTGTATAATGCTTGTGTGTGTGATATTGTCGACGCCTTTTCCACCAAAGCAAGGATATTTCTTTGCTTCTTTCAAAATAGTAAGTATTGGTGACATATTACTTGATGACTCACCAAAGCTAGTATTGAAAGCGCTTCCATTTGTTTGGTATTGTGAGAGTATGACCGAGAGAGAGTGAGAAATGTGAAGTATATTAGTCTATATACTTAAGTATTACTTCATTAACATAAACATATCTCATTCTCTCTCCAAAAGAAAAAAAATACCACCGTGAGCTTTCTTCTTAGAAACACCTTGGTGTTCTCAATTCTCGAACCAAAAGCTTGATCTAAAGCTTGATTCTATAAAATCCAAGCCGTTAATCTAGGTTAGATATCGAACAAGCTTCGATTATACCTAAGCTTTTCAATAATCCATTGGTTCAAATTATTTTTCCATGCATGGTTATTAATTATGAAAGTATGCTAGCATGATAGCTTGTTAATTAATAATGTGTAGTATGATGTTGTAGATGTATATACCATGTTTAATATTTAATAAAACATGTTATGAAATTATATCATGTGTACCAAAATTTTCTTGATGATTTAAGAATGGATTGATGATATATGATGTAGTAGAGTTTATAGTAATTATTAAGAAATTTATAAAAATCGTATACTAATTATTTCATTATTACCGAAAATCATGGAGTTTGCTAAGTTATTGTATAATTTTATTTGATTGTTATAATAGCATATTGTTGATCTAGGCATTGATTATGTACTACATGAATTAACTAGAATTTTTAAAGATGAAATGCCCAAATTATTTTAAAAGGGCCGTGAGCTTCAATGTAGGTTTAAGGAATGATTTAGTTGATTTTAGTTAATGCAATGATGTATTGGTGCTATACTATAGTATATAAGTATAGTGTAATTTAATTAGAATTTTAAGAAATTATTTGATAATTATTAGAGGATTTTTTTTTTTCTAGACCTATATAGTGATATAGGTGAGTTCCAAATTTTTCTATAGTAACATTAATACATATTAATGATCATAGTGTAAAATAATACACTATGTGATTTTAGAAGAATTTTGGAACAGGTTAGGAAAAATTTTTGTTATAGCCGTGTGCTATATTAAATAGAATAAGGAATTTTAATTCCTTTTTAATTAAGAAAATAATATAATATATGTCTAGAAATTAATTTAGACATATTAAAATATTCGAGAATTATTAAACATAGAATATTATGTTTATGACTAAACGTTATATTAAATAACGTTAAAAGCGTAAATAATGCTTAATGCATTAAAAGATTAATATTGAAAGAAAATATTAATTAAGTTTATCGATTTGCGTGAAAATCGATGATTAAAGTTTTATGAAAATAAATCGATTGAAAATCGATTTATATTGATTTTATTCATTAAAATATGAGTTATTGAAAATTTATTAAGAAAAGTCAAAATGGTTGACTTTCAAATTAACGTCATTTAAATACGCTCGTTAAATACGCTAATACGTGAAAACGACACTTTTATCTGAATATCTCAATTGTGAGAAAAGATTTCATAATTGAAATCACTTTATCAATAACGTTATTATATCGTTAATTATTTAACCTAAAAGGTTAAAATAAGATCGTAGATCATATTACGTCTCTCTCGATATACGAGAATTATTTTATTGATATACGCGTCGTTTCAACGTATTAAGACGTATAAAGAATCATCCAAACTTCGAATTATTAATTTAATTATCAAAGTTGAATGAACTTTGAAAATCTCGAAAAGCGTGCCAACGTACTAAACGTACATTTTGCGTAAAGCTGGACGTGAAGTTCACTGCAACGAGGAGAAGAGCACGATAGTGAAATTCGAGGTTCCGAAGTAAAGGTGGGCTTTACTATACTCAAATTGATAGAACTTATCAAATGATTTATTTATGATGCTTTATTGCAAGCAAATATTTATGAAATGATTATTTAATTACCTGCCCAAATTGTTTATGTTTTACGATGTATCCAATCCATGATATTTGATGCATAATGTCGGGTAGCTCCCACTTTATGACATGTTTGAATTCAGATTCTTGGAAGTACCCCAAGAATGATGGAGAGTTCAGATCCCTTTGAGATAGCCCGGATTTTGTGCATCGATTATTTGTGACCGTGTCTTTGAAAATACTCGGCGGTCATGGCGATCGTGAGAGGAGGCTCCTCTCCAAATAAGGGAATTATTGTCGAATGAATTATTGTGGTGGATGTGGATCATACATACGTGGAAAATGCTTGCCAAGCGATATTTATGGAAAATGACAAAAATATTTAGTAAACACGAGTATTTTCAAATTAAAACCTCGTGTTATCGTGATGGGGCGTAGTAATTTAAACTTGATAAATTATTTTGGCATGAGCCATCGAGTGCATTATTTGTACTCACCGCATATTTGTTTTAAATGTGCGATTGAAATCGGTGATGATGATGGAGCGTAGAGTTGAGTAGTCAAGTCTTTTGAATATTTATTATGTTTGAAAGAAAGAACCTTGGTGCATATCGTCATATATGCATTCACGTGCTTTCACGATATTCGAATAGTATTGTATGTTAATGTTGACAATTGAGTCATGTCTCAATTATCGAAACCTCTGCTTAAGTACTTATAGCCTTATATCCGTAAATTACTTTTGCCTTGTAAATAGGGTTGATTATCGAAGTTCGATACGTATTAGTTGAAGTCTTTAATTATTCTTATTCAATGTTTGGTAATCACTGCTCCAAGCTCCGCCTTCTAACTGCCCTTCGATTAGAGGGCGTGACAAATACCATGTAAGATAAGCTGAGGTGAGTTGAAAGAGAAGATTTGAAAACTGTTTTTCATTGATCATAACAGAAAATGAATTACAGAAGCAAAGAAAGCTAACTATATATACACGTTCTTAGCAGAGAGAGCAAAGAAGAGAGAAAAGAGAACTAAATAACTAACTAACTAACCCTCCAACAGCTTTGACCGCTGACATGGAGGCTGTAGACGTTGCTTTCATAAATAAAACCAATATATAATGAGCAAATTGGTTGCCACCAATCTTATTCGTACAAATGTAAAGAGTGATAAAGGCGCCTTTCTCCTAAAATTTTCAGTTCTCACAGAACCTCAACGCAAAATCGTTAATTCACGCGCGACATTGTCAGACGAGTTGCTGTTTGGGTGCCCACACACTCTCTACACTACCACAATGGCAGACAATTTCGTTTCTCTCAGAGCAATTGGTCATGGAGCTGCGGGAGTATACGAATGATAGGCAAGTAATTTCTTCCTCAATTTTCACTTCTTTTTCTTTGGTTGAATGCTACATATGTAGTCATCTCATTCCATCTTTTCATATCCATTGCAGACATTGCCGTTAACTTCACAGGTTATATGTTAGGATTCGTTCTTGACAACATCTAATGCGCAGCGGAATAATACATCAAGAACAGATCTAGATCTATAATTAAACATGCGATGAGCCCTATGAACACGAAGATCAAAAACTTACGTGTTTATTACGCTTCCAGGTAGTAGTAAAGCTTCTAAGGAATCATTCGAGAGCGTTTCCACAACTATGGTATCCACGTGTCTTTAATCAGGCGCAGGAACAATTCATCGATATACAAAATCAACGAGAGACGCCAAGAATCTCCTATTGAGTTTGCAAGACATTTTCTCAAAAGTGTTTTCGTATTGCGTCTAACGTTAATCTCAAAGATTAACTACCATTATAAAACAAAACCACCCACTACCTAGTTTGTGGGCTTTAGGTTTAATTAATCAATGTCTAACAATTAATTAATTAGGCCCAACTTAATGTCTAGTCCATTAAGCTTTCAATCTCCCACTTGGACTAGCATTAGACAACATACCGTGCACTATGCATATACCCTTGAACTGATTAACAATACACTTGATAGTGTGACCCAATAGGCCCCCATTACCGACGATGATCTAATCAAAGTCTGCACAAAACTCTTGGACTGCGTTGTGCGTGAACTCGATATATGACTGACGCTTACGTGGAAAACAATAAACTAAAATTTACTCAAGTTTATGTAATATCCTTTCATTCATGACACACTCAATCGAGCCTAGATTTTGCTACGTGTCATCCCAATAGCTCAATCATTTTTCTCATCTTTATTATAAGACCTATATGATCATATTCAATTACTTTAATTGAATATATCTCTTCATTAACAATGACTTTATGGTCGAATAATATAGAGAAAATAAGTGCTCACCGAAAATCTAATCGAGGAATGAATCCCATTCTCGCTCAACTACCATTTTCATTTGTCTCATGATGCACCCAATCCAAGCCGTGTCTTGCCACTGCAAGCGTTGCCTTGGTCAAATAACAGCACTCAACTAACAAAATGTATAATGACCTCAAGTCTAAGGACTATTACATACTCCACACACTAAGAAATCGTAGACATCAAACAAACGATTTAATAGTTAGGTATACCAATACTCTCCAAAGTATTCATGTTTCCATCACGGATATCAAATATCTCGTAGTTGTGAGAACCACTACATTCTCTAAGAATGTGATGCAGACCACATGTTAACCTATAACATATCATCAATATCCCATTCTTGATGATCATTGGTTAGGGCTATTTTAGAATTATACTATATCATTGATGTCTCACAGCAAAAATGACAGTGATAATTCAAGGGAACAAATAAAAGAATAACGACAAACATCAAAATAATTATTCCATTAAATGTACAAAACCCATAGATAAAACATTATCTTCGATTATGATCAATAGAAAGTACGTCTCAACAAGGAGTTTCTAAAACATACAAACTATAAACTCTCATTGAATCAAAGCCAATTTCCCACATGTCTAACACCCAAGCCTTCAAAATGTTTGTTGTGTTTTTCTATACACAACGGCTTGGTAAAAGGATCAGCTAAGTTATCGTCAGTGGGTACTCTTTCTAATTTTACATGTACCATTTCTATAATTTCTCTAATAAGATGATATCATCTTGGAACATGTTTATTTCTGTTTGTGGCTCTTGGTTCCTTTGCTTGCGCGACCGCACCAGTATTGTCACAGAACAATGGTATCGGACCGCTTGCACTTGGAACAACCTCCAATTCTTTCACAACCCAACAGGCAACCGCCTCTTAGTAGCTTCGGATGCGACAATATACTCGGCTCGATGGTGGAGTCGGCAGTAGTAGTCTGTTTGGAACTATTCCAACTCACTGCTCCACCATTGAGGATGAAAACATATCGAGACTGAGACTTATAGTTGTCATGGTCTGTTTGGAAGCTAGCATCGCAGTACCCAACACCGATAGCTCGGTCGCCCACCATAGACTAAGAAGTATTCTTTAGTCCTTCTAAGGTACTTAAGAATAGTCTTAACAGTTTTCCAATGTTCCTCACCGGGATTTTGCTTTGAAATCGCTTATCATGCTAAGCGCATAGGCCACATCTGGCCTAGTGCATATCATGGCATACATGATTGATCCTATAGCGAAGCATATGGGATCCTTTTCATGCAAGCAACTTTTTGTCATTAGAAGAACAATCATTCTTAGACAACTTGATGCCATGTCCCATAGGAAGAAATCATTTCTTAGAATTTTCCATTGAGAAACACCGTAGCAATTTGTCTATGTAAGTGGATTGTGACAGCCCCCCAACAATCTATTAGGTCCATCCCGATAGATCTTGATCCTAAGGATGTAGGAGGCCTCACCAAGATCCTTCATCATAAAGGATTTAGACAGCCAGTCTTTCACGGATTGCATCATGGATCGATCGCTCCCCATAATCAGAATGTCATCGACATATATTACAAGGTAGACAACGTTTCCATTCTCGCTTACTATAAACGCAAGGATCCTCTTTGCTTGACAAAATCAAACAATATGATAGCTCACAAAACAAATATTCCAACTCCTCGATGCTTGCTTAAGTCCATAAATGGACTTCTTTAGCCTACATCTTGCATTCGCCTATCTTTGGATACAAAACCTTCAGGCTGAGTCATGTAGACATCACCTTCTAGTTCTCCATTGAGAAACGCGGTTTTGACATCCATTTGCCAAATATCAAAATTATAGTATGCAGCTATTGCAAGTAAGATCCTAATGGACTTGATTTTGGCAACCGCGAAAATGTCTCATCATAGTCAATGCCTTCACGCCGACTATAACCCTTGCCACCAACCTAGCCTTGTAGGTTTGTATCTTACCATCTGCATCTCTCTTCTTTTTGAAGATCCATTTGCAGCCTATGGGATAAACCCCATATGGTAAGTCATCAACTAGTTCCCAGACTAGATTGAAATACATCGAGTCCATTTCAGATATTAAGGCTTCTAGCCACATCTTTAAATCGGTGCGGACACCGCTTGAAGATAGGTCTTAGGTTCATCATCATCCGATTCGACTTCATCATCTTGGTTCTCAACCATTAGATTCAATCTATCGGGTGCACGACGAGTCCTCTGTGGCCTATTGAGTTGGGTTGTTTGCGCAGGTTCAAGCTGTTCATTCTGAACGTGAGTTGGAGGCTCCTCCGTGTTGACTTCATCAACATTTTGGAGATTCTCAAGAACTTCCTCATGAATTTCTTGAGGTGGAGGTGACATAACTATTGTGTCATCAGATGGCACAACTGTTATCTCATCTTGTATTTGATGAGTCTCATTGTCGTGAGGTGACCCTCTAAGAGTCATTTCCCCTCCCAATAGATCGTCAAATACTCCCACTGAATTCTTGTTCACACCATTGAACAATCTTTCGTCCTCTGTGTTGTTTTGTGGTTCTCGAATTTCTTCAAGATCTACCTCGTTGTGACCTTGTTCCTTGGAAACATAGGAGTCTTCAAGAAACGTCACATTCCTAGAAATGATCACCTTGTGATCTCCAGGTGAGTAGAATTCATATCCTTTTGTTTCCTTTGGATATCCCACAAAATAACATTTCTCACTTTTTGATTCCAACTTATCAGTCTGCATCTTTCTAACAAAAGCAGGACAACCCCAGGTCCGCATATGTTTAAGACTTGCTATTTTACCACACCATAACTCATATGGTGTTTTCTCGACTGATTTAGATGGAACCCTATTCAGAATATAAACGGCAGTTAGTAAGGCATGACCCCAAAGGAATAACGAGAGACTAGCGAAACTCATCATGGATCAAACCATATCTAATAAAGTTCGATTTCTTCTCTCGGATACACCATTCATTTGTGGTGTTCCCGGAGGTGTCGGTCGACCGATTCCATGTGATTTCAAGTAATCAAGAAACTCTCGGCTTAAGTATTCCCTCCTCGATCGATCAAGATTCTTAATACTTTTACCAAGTTGTTTCTCGACTTCTAACTTAAACTCCTTAAATTTATCAAGAGCCTCAGATTTATGTTTCATCAGATACACATATCCATATATTGAAAAATCATCAGTGAAAGTTATGAAGTACGAATATCCACCTTTTGCTTGAGTTGGAAATGGTCCACACACATCTGAGTGGATTAACTCTAGCAATTCTTTGCCTCGTAACCCTTTCCCAGAAAATGGTTTCTTAGTCATCTTTCCTTTGAGACAAGATTCACAAGTACCATATGATTCAAAATCAAATGGTGTGAGATAATCCAATTTTCTCGCCTCTTGCTATCCTTTTCTCATTGATATGACCAAGTCTACAATGCCAAAGATAAGTAGCATTATTCAGATTATTTAGCTTAGGTCGTTTGTTTTGCACATTGAGAATATCTCGTTCACATTCAAGCATATATAAACCATTCGAAAGAAAGGCATTTCCATAAAACACTCTATGAAGCGAAAAAGTACAACGACTGTTTTCAAAATGGAAGGAAAACCCTTCTATGTCCAACATAGTAATGGAAATAATATTCTTTGAAATAGCTGGAACAAAATAACAATCATGTAAATCTAGTCTATAACCCGAAGGAAGATCCAATCTATAAGTCCCACACGCTCGGGCAAAGAACTCTTGC
Organism: Salvia rosmarinus; assembly: GCA_036937905.1. Classification (NCBI taxonomy): domain Eukaryota; kingdom Viridiplantae; phylum Streptophyta; class Magnoliopsida; order Lamiales; family Lamiaceae; genus Salvia; species Salvia rosmarinus. The sequence goes on along the minus strand of CM072818.1, from coordinate 57,605,080 downwards.
TCCATTTCCCACGCGTAGGTCAACCTCCCCAGGATTCACCTTCCTGCTATCACTAAGCCCCTCCACATTATTACAAATGTGTGAGCCACAACCAGTATCTAATACCCAAGAATGTGAATTATTTATAGATATATTTATCTCAACGACAAATATACCCGAGCTATCACCCATTGCACCTTGTGCCTTAAATTTTGGGCAGTCTCTCTTCCAGTGCCCCTTCTCATGAAGCGTGCTCTTGGAGAGATCTCGGAGTATCTCATACTCCAAGGTTTGTGCCTCTGAGGCAAACAAACTCTTCAAGTGCTGAATCTTTTCATAGGGCAGCATACATTCATATTGCCTTTGGAGTTCCAAACTCATAGAAGTCAACATAATGCCACGAGCCGACATAGCATCCTCAACGTGCTTCTCATGAGCAACCACACAAACGAGGCATACTCAAGAGAACGCTCATCGGGGATGATACTGATTGGTTTGTCCAAGACATACTCAATCTTATCCGTCCTTAATACCAAGCGCAGACAACGTAGCCAATCCGTATAGTTTGACCCAGTCAACAAATTCGTTTCCATCAAACATTTATACAACATAGTCGCCATAACAACTGAATGAAAAATAAAGAAACAACAAATTAGAACAAAGTAAACATTGATCACAATCGTATCACTAATCAAACAAGGGTTTATTATATTGATTAGCTCCCACTAATTTTGACATATATTGCACCCCCAAAATGCAAAATACGGATTTATAACAATTATAAATCTTAGTAGTCCAAGATCCAAGTCAATATTATCACAGCCTCTGCTTTGGCTGATGACTGTAAATAATATCACTCAGTAGGCCTCCAAGCCAATTGTGTAGGGAAAACTAGGTTTAGCCCTCTCCCGAGGATCTATCTTGGATGTTTAATTCACCATACATTGATTATATACCTAGCATGCACCTATATAATTAATTGCAACACGTAGGGGTTTTCTCGTGTTTATCTTTGAATCTGTCGGGGATGAACGAATCAAGACTCGTGCTTTGACCTTCGGATCAGATCCGGTTGCCCAATCTCCAACGTCGAGTGAGGACGATCTATGGAGAATGCTACAAAATCACCCTAACCCTCTAGGCAATTTTCGAAAATCTCTCACCAAGGAACTATGGTGATTCTCGAAAATATGGATAGGATAATTGTGAGGATTAGCTTTGATCTTATCTCTTACCTTATATTTATAATACATTACCATAATCCCATAAGGAAAGGATCCATGCATATCCCATAAATATAATAATATCCTTATAGGATAAAGAGAATCAAATCCTTGCCTTAGAGGGTAGGGGCGCGATTTCCATGTCGCTATTACGGTCCGGATGGGCCACCCAGGATCAAATGCAAGGAATAAAGATGTGCCTCAAATAAATTAATTATCTTATGTTCATTGAACATAAATTAATTTATAAACATTCATTCATGCCACTAGAGAATAAATGCTGACTTACCTCTTTATTACCGAAGGTGAGTCGGGCTTGCACTTAGACATTACGAATCCTCATATTTAAGATATCGCACGTCCATTAATTATTTAGAGCATTCTGACTGCTTAAAATAATTAATATCTTTAATTCCTTAAGTAGTACCACTCAACCTTATTATTGTACTTGAGCTAACTCAACTGCGCAGGTTTAGTACAATAAACCTTTGAGCTCCTTAAGGGACGCCATCATCCTAAACGGATACGGTGACTCGTCTGATAACTAGCATGACATATAAGCACTGCCACCACCCAAGATGCGGAGAATATTGGGTTAGAACATATAACCCTCACCCATAACAAGTCAAAGTGATGGTCAACAACTCATACTCACCTAATACCTTATCGAGGTTTAGATCATCGTAAGTCACCGAGATCTAGGTTCTTCACGACGGTCGATATAGAAGAACTCATCTCACCGTGATCCTTCAATACGTCGAGACGCATCAAAGATAGACAAGCAACAAAGTCAAGTCACTTCTTATCTATACCGCAGCCTATACCGACAACTCGTCCTCAAGTTATCTCATGTGTGAAACTTTTTATATCTCATTAAGCTTGACCAATCATACTGAATTCTGTGATCTTCTACACACTGTATGATCTAACTTATATATGAGATAAGGGGACAAAGATATATGCAATCAAGTATTCAATTCAGATAGGAGATTGTAATAGTGGTAGCAGGAAACATTGTATACAAGCTCAACCAAAGCGCTTTCAAGATACAAATCCAACAATCTCCCACTTATAATAAAGCAAACTTTTAGTATACAATGTGTCTCTACTAGCTATTACAAACAAAACCATCACTTTGCTTCTCCCACTTATACAAAAGTTTCCTTTCTAAGTGGGTGCCATCAAGCGCAATCTAAGTCCTCGAACGTGCTTCGTAGACTTTTGCGGCGAGCTCTTTGTGAATGGATCCGCTAGGTTATTCGTCGTATCAATCTTTTCAATCAAGACGTCCCTCGCCTAACGATTTCTCGTATGACATGGTACTTTCTCTCTATGTGTTTGGTCGCCTTGTGGGTCCGTGGTTCCTTCGAGTTTGCCACCGCACCGAGTTATAACAAGAACTATGATACTCTTGGGCAAACCGGTACCACACCTAGATCCATGAGGTAGTTCTTGAACCATACAGCCTCCTTAGCGACCTCCCGAGCGGCTACATATTCAGCTTCCATGTTAGAGTCCGCAATGCATCGCCGCTTTGCACTCCGCCAGATACGGCTCCACCTCCCAAGGTAAACACATAGCCCGAGGTAGACTTTTTCTCATCACGGTCGGCTTGGAAATCCAGTCAGATAACCCAAAGGCATTAGACTATCTCGCATGGTAAACCACCATAATCTCGAGTCCTTTTCGGTACTTGAGTATATGCTTTATCGCAGTCCAATGAGCTTGTCGAGGTTAGGCGATATCTAGCTACTATGCCTACCGCATAGCGTATATCGGGCCTCGTACATAGCATTGCGTACATGAGACTTCCTACGGCGAAGCGTAAGGAACTTATCTCATTTCCTCTATCTCCTTGCGGTTATAGGTGATCGCTCTTTAGATAAAGGAACGCCATGTCCGAAGGTAGCAATCCTTTCTTGGCGGTCCGCATACTAAAACGAGTAATCACAAGATCAATGTAAGGCGCTGAGATAAGCTCAACATTTTCTCTTGCGATCTCGGTAAACCTTGATCCCAAGAATGTACGCTGCATCTCCTAAGTCTTTCATTTGAAACCGATCGGATAACCAACTCTTTACGTCGATAACAACTTCACATTGTTGCCAACTAGAAGAATGTCATCTACATAAAGTGCAAGAAATATCACATCACCGTTGACATCTAAGCGATACACACAACTCTCGCTAGGCAACTGGGTAAATCCATGGGACTTTACCACCTCGTCAAAGCGTAAGTTCCGGATCGTGAGGCTTGCTTAAGCCCATAAATGGACTTCTTAAGCTTCCATACTAGATGCTCTTTACCCTTCACCACATAACCTTGGGTTCTTGCATATAGATGTCTCTACATTCCTCAAGGTAACCGTTTAGAAAAGCGGTTTTCACATCCATTTGCCAAACCTCAAGATTGAGTGGTCACTATGGCGGAAGAATTACGATGGACTTGAGCATTGCTACAGCGAAAAGGTCTCATCGAAATCGATGCCCTCAATCTGAGTGTACCCTTTCGCCACAAGCCCGGCTTTAAAAGCCGAACTCCATCCGAATCTCTCTTCCTCTTGTATACCCACTTACTACCTACGGCTTCCTTGTCATCCGGTAGAGGTGTATTTTCGATACATCCATAGTCATTATGGACTCAATTTCTAAGTCCATAGCGGTGTGCCATGATCTTGCATCAATATCTTGTATCGCATCGTCATTTGACGTCCATGGGTCGATTATTGCTGCTCGTTTCCGGGACTAAATCCAAGATTCACCCACGAACATAAATCGCTCGGGTTGACGAACAACCCTCTCACTCTGACGAGGCGCCATCGGCACAATGGCAACGGTGGGTGCGAAACTTGTGGTTCTCATCTTGCACAACTTGTTTGGATAGGAGCCACTTGTACGCTTCGGTATCTCCATGAGAACTCGACCCACTTTAATTTCTTGAGGTATCTAATGTCGATCCCTCCCACTGACACCGACATCTCGTACTTTTGGCTTAATCGTTGGTGGAATACGACCATCTTCTAATTCTCAAGAATGATTTCAACTTTGGATTTATGGTTTGTCGTATAATCCTCTTCTAAGAATCGGGCATTAGTGCTAATAATGACCTTCCGATCCTTAGGACTATAGAATAAACCACCTTCGTCCCTCTAGGATAGCCAATAAACGACCTTGCGCTCGGATCTAGCCTCCAACTTGTCGGCCTTCTTGTGCAAAGACATGTGCCGGATCGCCCCATATCCTTATGTGGCTTAAACTAGGCTTCATCCCAAACCACAACTCGAAGGGGTCTTTTCGATGACTTGGATGGTACTATATTTAGCAAGTATCTTGCCGTTTCTAAGGCATACCCCGAACGAAATAGGCAATCTTGCATAACTCATCATTGATCTAACCATTTCCAAAAGAGTCATATTTCTTCGCTCGACACCCATTTCTTTGTGGTGTGCCGGTGTAGTCTTGTTGGGAGGTAATCCCACACTTCACTAGATAGTCCATAAACTCGTTACTGAGGTATTCGCCACCGCGATCAGACCGCAGTGACTTGATACTTTTACCAAGCTTCGTCTCCACTTCCGCCTTAAACTCTTTGAATTTCTCAAAGCATTCAGACTTGCGGTGAAGCAGGTATACGTATCCGTACCTTGAGTAATCGTCAATGAAAGTGACAAAATACTCGTACCCTCCACGAGCTTGTGTGGACATCGGTCCACACAGGTCAGAATGGACTAGCTCCAACACTTCTTTGGCTCTATAACCCTTCGCTTTGAAGGGTCTAGTCGACATCTTACCTTCTATACAGGATTCGCAGACTGGGAACGGAGTAACTGTTAGATTTACCTAACACTCCATTCTTAGCCAGTCTTTGGATCCTATTTAGATTGATGTGACCTAATCTAAGATGCTAGAGTAATGTGGTGTCGTCTTGCGAAGAAAACTTTCTCTTTTTAGGGTTTGTAGATGATGCAACATAGTTATATGTATTATGTTTAGCAGAAATAGTATAAAGCGAATTATATAATGTGCCAACACAGATAACTTCGTTATTTCTTATGATAGAAACACCACTATCAAAAATAACAGAATATCCATGAATAAACAATTTCGAAATAGAAACAAGGTTCCACCGAAAATCCGGCACATATAAAACATCTTTCAATACTAAAACTGTTCTATCAAAACATAAAGTAACATCTCCGACTGCAACGGCCTCGACTTTCACCGCGTTGCCCATGGAGATCGTTATCTCGCCATCATGCAGCTCCCTTGTCCGCAGGAACCCCTGCAAGGTGTAACAAACATGATCAGTCGCACCCGTGTCTACTACCCATGAATGAGTAGAACAAGTCGCTAAACATGTTTCCGTTACTAAAGCAAATGGCGTACCTTGAGCCTTGAGCATAGGGCACTTGGTCTTCCAATGCCCAGTCTTGCCGCACTTAAAGCACTTGCCCCTCTCCTTTGGCTTCTTTAAGCCTCCGGTGGCAGTCATGTTCTTGCTCCCATTACTCCCACTATTTCCCTTGCCTCTGCCACCTTTGGTGCCCCTTTTACTTTTTCCATTTTGCAACGGAAAATTTGGGCTCCTAGATGTGCTAGCAAGAGCATGTGCTCCTTTACCCATAACTTATTCCGCGGCCACGAGATCATTAAGCAACTGACTAAGTGTATACTCGGTCTTGCTCATGATCGCATTCACGCGAAAATTCTCAAAAGACTTGGGCAGTGTATTGAGGATGATATCGACCTTGGCTTCGCCGTCAATACCTCCTCCCAACTGATCAAGACTATCCATGAGATGAGTCATGTGGGAGACATGTTCATGGACCGAACTTCCTTCTTCCATCTTACACGCTAAGATTTCTCTCATTGTGTGGAAGCGGACTGTCCGATCCGATTGCCCAAACTTACTCTCGAGACTTGACCATATTTCAGTCGCTTCTACCATCGAATGATGCTGCAGGTGCAAGCCTTTGGATATAGTAGTCATCATATAACATTTTGCCATATTGTTCGACTTATGCCAAAGTCTGCTTGACTCTCGCTGCTCATTAGTCGATGCGTCAGTAAGGGCATCGGGTTTAGGAGTAGTGAGAACAAACATGTGTTCTTCAGCGATAAGAACATATTCCATGTTTCATTTCCACTCGATAAAATTCGGACCGGATAAGGGATTTTGTGCGAGCATATTGATAATCGGTGTAAGAGACATATCTGAAAAGATAATGTAAACACATAAGCATACGATCGCACATAATTCGTAACAATAATATTGTAACCTTTTGATAAAACAATATTAATTGAAACCTCCAATCGCCCAAGGAATTCCACATGCAAGCCACGCGTGTGGATGTTTACACATGAACCCATCGACCAGACTAAAATATACCTTTTAGTCGTTTAATTTCAATCCATGTCAACTTATCCTTATGACAAATGAAATTAATGATTGGACCTTACTAGACCACATCACTATCGCAAGAAGGGACTTCATGGAAGTTGTACTGAGATGATGTCTAAGCAATGACCACAATTTTAACGAATGAAAATGAATTCTTAGAATTGACATACTCACTAGACCATACCGCCCAATCTAAATTCTTTTGTTATCTCATTTTATATCCATCTCTAGAGAACTTATGAAAATCGCACATGCAAGCCACGCGCGTGTGGGCGTTTACATGAAACTCCCACTTCTCAATAGATTTAAAATGTTTTATTTAGAAATCTCATCTAACAAACTTATGATAAATAGTGCAAGCAAGCCACGTGTGTGGGCGTTTACTCACAGTCGTCTCACTTTGTTTAGAGATCAAAAATGGAGGTCTTGATATTTTAATTTTAAAATTAATTTGTCGGGTTGCTTGCTTAGTCTTTTTGTTCAAAAGGTTTGTCCATGCAGATCACGTAATCCTAGCATGCTTTTCTATAGAACTCAACATGTAAAACATGCTCGCAGAATTCTAAAATATGTTTGAAAACGCGATAAACCTAGCATGCTTACTATGCGCATCTAATCACGAAAACATATAATATGTTTGTCTACGTAATTTAAACATACATAGCATGCTTCTGCATAATTTAAACATCCACGACATGCAATGAACGATTAAAAATAAAATAAAACGTTCATCGTGGCCCACTCGTGGAACCTGCACTTTCTTGCCTAATCTATTACATAGAATTGCAAAGTACAGATCTTCATAAACTTTGAAAAATGGGCCTCGCGTGCACGAGCACGGATCGGATTCGGGCGAGAAAATCGGATTCAAGCTAGAAAAACGGGTCTAGGCCGGGTTTGGGCGGGTTGGCCCAAAATGGGTGGGCAGCGCACTAGAAACACACGCCCGTGCGCGCGCCAAGACACCGCCGCCGCCCACTCGCGCGCCGCCTCGCGTCGCCTCGCGATCGCGAAGGCGACCGCGACCCGTCGAAAGCGCGCTGCGCGGCCATGCTCGCTTCGCGCGCAAGGCTAGCGCGCGCGCGTCGTCGACCGCGCGACCGCGAGCCCGCTCGTGAAGCCGGGATCTCGCGCGACAAACACGCGCCCGTCGCTGCGTCGGGAATCTCGCGCGACAACGCGCGCATCCTCGCGGACGCGGGCGCGCCCGTGAACCGCGACGAGGCCGCGGCGTGTCGCAGCATCCAGCGGTGTCGAGGCATCCGCGCAAAGCACGCACCCGCTTTGCTCGCTCGCCGAGCCGCGCGCCCGCCGCGCCACCCCCGCGCCGATGCCGACCCGCCGAGCCGCCGAAACTCGCGCTGGCGGGGCGTCTTTGCGGCGTCGAGCACGCCTCGCGTGCCGTCGCCGCACGCCTTTCGCGCCGTGCGTCCGGTTTCTCGGCGTGTCTTCCGTCGTCTTGTTCTTCGTGCTTCGTCTTTGTTCTTCTTTACGGATAAGATTTACGGGAAAAATCTAATCTAACCACGGATTTTCTCGTGGTGAAAAACAAAATCGACAAAAATAAAATCGAGCCACGATGAGCGACACACCAACAATTAATATATTGCGCACGTAATAATCAAACGTGAATTAATCCAACGAGCGAATCGATCCTGTGCTCGATACCAATTGTAGGAAAACTAGGATTAGCCCTCTCCCGAGGATCTATCTTGGATGTTTAATTCACCATACATTGATTATATACCTAGCATGCACCTATATAATTAATTGCAACACGTAGGGGTTTTCTCGTGTTTACCTTTGAATCTGTCGGGGATTAACGAATCGAGACTCGTGCTTTGACCTTCTGGACTGTATCCCGGTTGTCCAATCTCCAACGTCGAGTGAGGACGATCTATGGAGAATGCTACAAAATCACCCTAACCCTCTAGGCAATTTTCGAAAATCTCTCACCAATGAACTATGGTGATTCTCGAAAATATGGATAGGATAATTGTGAGGATTAGCTTTGATCTTATCTCTTACCTTATATTTATAATGCATTACCATAATCCCATAAGGAAAGGATCCATGCATATCCCATAAATATAATAATATCCTTATAGGATAAAGAGAATCAAATCTTTGCCTTAGAGGGTGAGGGCACCATTTCCATGTAGCTACGGGCCTGGATGGGCCAGCCCAGGGATCAAATGCAAGGAATAAAGATGGGCCTCAAATAAATTAATTATCTTATGTTCACCCCAGAACATAAATTAATTTATAAACATTCATTCATGACACTAGAGAATAAATCTTGACTTACCCTTTATTATCGAAGGTGAGTCGGGCTTGCACTTAGACATTACGAATCCCGTATTTAAGATATCGCACGTCCATTAATTATTTAGAGCATTACGATTGCTTAAAATAATTAATATCTTTAATTCCTAAGTAATACCACTCAACCTTATTATTATACTTGAGCTAACTCAACCTGCGGGGTTTAGTACAATAAACCTTTGAGCTCCTTAAGGGGCGTCATCATCCTAAACGGATACGGTGACTCGTCTGAGATAACTAGCATGACATACAAGCACCGCCACCACCCAAGATGCGAGAATATTGGATTAGAACATATAACCCTCACCCATAACAAGTCAAAGTGATGGTCGACAACTCATACTCACCTAATACCTTATCGAGGTTTAGATCATCGTAAGTCACCGAGATCTGGGTTCTTCACGACGGTCGATAGAAGAACTCATCTCACCGTGATCCTTCATACGTCGAGACGTACCAGCATAGACAAGCAACCAAGTCAAGTCACTTCTTATCTATACATGAACCTATACCGACAACTCGTCCTCAAGTTGTCTCACCAGTGAAACTTTTATATCTCATTAAGTTTGACCAATCATACAGACTTTTGTGATCTTCTACACACTGGTATGATCTAACTTATATATGAGATAAGGGGACACAGATATATGCAATCAAGTATTCAATTCAGATAGGAGATTGTAATAGTGGTAACAGGAAACATTGTATACAAGCTCAACCAAAACTTATTTCAGTATACAAATCCAACAAATTGCAACATTAATTCGTAGTGATTCAAGTCTTATATTATTGTAGCCTCTGCTTTGGCTGGTGACTACAATAATAATACTTGGTCAGTTTCCGAAACCGATCACAACAATAAATTTTCAATTCTTGGTTTATTAATCCAATTAATATGCATCCACTAATTGTTTTGATCGCTTTGGCTGTTTCAAAATAATTAAGCAAATCAACCCCATCACACGATGCCAACCATGCATCTATGAATGAGCCTTTGCCTTGTCGATTTCGGAGTAAACACTTTGGTGTAATATTCTTGGACGAAAGAGGCTAGGATCCTCATACAATTATGATGGACGATGCGTTTTGTTTCAAAAATAAGACTTGTATTTTAGTGGGGATAATAACATGTGATACTAATTGTTTATTTAATATCCAATATTAAATTCAAAACAATTACTGGGTGCCGCCTACCCAGGCATAAAATGCGGACCACATATATTGGGCACCGCCTACCCAAACATAGTTTCACGGACTACAAGTATTGGGCACCGCCTACCCAAAATAAAAGCGGTCTTTAACTACTATAGTTAAAATATAAGCATAAAATCAAATAGCATGCTTATCACAAAACAACAGCAAATAGGGCTCAACGAATAAATTCATTAATCTAATTAATAATTTAATTCTCTAATTAAAAGTGGATTTATGCATTTATATTAATTCCAAATCAATATAAATTTTCATGTAGTATTATTATTTCTAAAATAATAATCAAATAAGATTTATTAATCTAATTAATAAATCAATTCTTTACTTTATGAACATAAGAAAATCATATTAATTCAAAATTAATATAAAATCAAACTTTATACTATTATTTCAAAATAATAATAAAGTTAAAATTTATTAATCTAATTAATAAATTAATGCTCAAATTGTGATTAGATTTATTAATTCTAAATTAATAAAATTAATCTATGTGCATTTTGTAAATTATATTAATTCTAAATTAATATAAAATCAAACCTTATATTATTATTTCAAAAATAATAATAAAATTAAAATTATTAATCTAATTAATAAATTAATTTATGAAATTGGAAATTAAATTTTATTAATTCTAAATTAATAAAACGTTTTTTTTTTTTTTAATAATCTGTAACAGCCCAAATGGGCTGCCACAATTTTAAAATTGGCCCAAAAACGCCTGCTGCCTCGGTCCAGTGCGCCCAGCGCATGTTGCAACCCAGCAGAGAAACACGGCCCATACGCGGATGGCCCAGACGCTAGCGAAACGGCCCAGCCCAGCAGTTCGCAACGGACGGAAGCCCAGCGCTCGCTGAGGCTCAGCGTGCGCCGCGAACCAGCGCGACGCGTTAGGGTTTCTGGAACGCGCGTCGCGACGCCACCCGTTCGCCGTCTTGCCGCCGTCCCTTTCCCGACCTCAGGACTTCACCGACGTCGCCCTCGCGCGCGGAAAGTCCAGCGCTGGTCCTCGCGCACGCCCAGCGTCCTTCAGCGGCGCTCTGCCTCTTCTCCCTCCCGTCGCGATAGCTTGCTCGACGGCGGCGCGCACAAGCGTGCGGAGGAGGCGTGTGTTGCAACAGCACAGACGCGGCGACGACGAGCGAGCGCGTCTCGCGCCATGTCGTCGACCGCCGTGTCCTCTGAGGGGTGGCTTATCTCCGACGAGGAGACGGTGCCGGCGAAACGATTTCAATTTCCAAATCAATTTTAATTCCTAGAATTTTAGTTTTCCTTTTCGATTGTCTTTTCAGATTTTCCAAAAATTTAAAAAATCGAAAACCCACAATTAAACTAGAACACGAATTAATTATAGATCGAGCCCCGGGCTCTGATACCACTGTTAGGATTCGTTCTTGACAACATCTAATGCGCAACGGAATAATACATCAAGAACAGATCTAGATCTATAATTAAACATGCGATGAGCCCTATGAACACGAAGATCGAAAACTTACGTGTTTATTACGCTTCCAGGTAGTAGTAAAGCTTCCAAGGAATCATTCGAGAGCGTTTCCACAACTATGGTATCCACGTGTCTTTAATCAGACGCATGAACAATTCCTCGATATACAAAATCAACGAGAGACGCCAAGAATCTCCTATTGAGTTTGCAGTACGTTTTTCTCAAAAGTGTTTTATGTATTCTGGTCTAACGTTAATCTCAAAGATTAACTACCATTATAAAACAAAACCACCCACTACCTAGTTTGTGGGCTTTAGGTTTAATTAATCAATGTCTAACAATTAATTAATTAGGCCCAACTTAATGTCTAGTCCATTAAGCTTTCATTATATACTCTGAATTCTATTTTATTTTTAGAACTTTTCTGTTTCTGAAGCTATTATTTTGTTTGAAGTCTGAATTTATTTGACAAATCGATAGATGGAATGTCCACAGGAATTTACAATGGGAAGCAATATCACGTGGGTGATATTACCACTGTGCTTAGTAGGGCTTGGAATGCCGGAGAAGATCGGATTATTGTAAGTGCCGTGTCCCATAACTATTTTCTGCGATGAATTATGGATCGATTTTTGTTGATTATGGCTGTTTGGTTAGACCTCTTCATGGTAGAAAACATGGAGAGCAGTATTAAGTTTGGTTTTTGACTCGGTTTATTTCTTCAACTATATAACACTGTATTCGAGAATCTTATGATAGATAGATGCTTGTTGCAAAAAGGATAACTAATTGAAGGCAAAATGAAAAGAATGCTCGTTCACTTGGATTCATGTTTGTAGTTGTTAGTGGCCTTATTGGGCAAAATGCCCTCTGCTGCCTGTCAGTAATCAAGAAAGATTACAGACTAATTGGTGAAGAAAATATTTGTTTTCTGTTAGATAATAACTGAATCAAAATTGATATATTCAGTCTTTACACGACCTGTTTGAAGGTGTGCAGGCCAATTTTTCTGTCCCGTATCAAGATATATATTATCTCTGTTTGTGTGTAGATGAGCCTAGAGACAGGTGACAGGAGGCTCGCTTGAGGAGTCAAAAGAAGCTCTTGCTATAACCGATGGTGATTTTATGCTTTCCCCTTTGCAACTTAAGTTTACTTGTAACTGCAATTCTTCTACCATCAGTGCTAACAATGTTGGTATTTTATTATTGCAGCAAGACTTTTCTGCACAGTTGGTGTACACCCAACAAGATGTAATGTGAGTTTCATTTCTAAATTCATGTACTCAGGAGGAACCTAATTTGATTTAACCTCTCATTATGCAGTATATGTATATCGAGATGTTTCCATCATTTACTTTGGTGTTTTGGGCCAGGAATTTGATGATATTGGTGATCCAGAGAGACATTTAGGCTCTTTAATTTGTCGTTGGCTACAGAGGGAGTTGATAAAGGAAAGGTAGGGTTTCTTTTACTGTTGAGAGGTAGCTTATGGACTTTATCGAAATTGTTACTCATTATTAATATGTTGCGTCAGTAATCAATATCAATGTTTCAAGCAAGGTGGTGGCAGTTGGAGAATGTGGATTGGATTATGATAGGCTTCACTTTTGCCCAGCCGAAATTCAACAAAGTATGTGCTTGCTTGAAAAACTTGTTTTTCCCTTTTACTTCTTCCAGATATTTTGCCCCATTTTCTTCTTCCATCTTCCTCTTGAAGAACTGCAATCAACGATAAGGAAATTACCACCGCTGTTTCCTTCCGTTTTTATTTAACCTGATCTGACCTCTATCGACTACTTGCCATGTCTTTTCATTATGCTATTTGATGTTTAAAATAAGATATTTCGAGAAGCAATTTGAGTTGGCATATGCTATGAAGTTGCCAATATTTCTCCACATGCGAGCAGCCGGTGAGGATTTCTGCAATATTCTCGAGTGAAAAAAACATAGGTAAGATATATGGGTTTATAGCATTTTGAGATTAGGCATTGGCTGATACCGGAATTTGCTTGTTGCTGCCATTGTTGTGGCAGATTCTTCTCTGGGGTTGCTCACTCTTTTATTGGTAGTGCTGAGGATCGTGATCGTCTTCTTTCATTAGATAATCTATTCATAGGTTAATGACGTTACTGCTCAGATGCCATGAGTTCTGCTCTTTCATCCTCTACATATCCTTTAATTACTTTTGTTTTCCTTTCCAATCATCTGCTTCTCTTTCTTTATAGGCCTAAATGGTTGCTCCTCTGAGAACTGCCGAGAATCTTGATGTCGTGAAGGGAATCCCTCTTGACCGACTGATGATTGAAACTGATTCCCCATATTGTGAAATCAAGAACACACGTGCTGGTATTAAATATGTACAATCTTCATGGCAGTCCAAGAAGAAGGAGAAGTATGATGCAGAGTGCATCGTCAAAGGTTGCAATGAACCTTGCTTAGTGCGGAAAGAAGACAATCACTTGCATATAAATGGTGTTGAAATTTAGTTGTTTGCAGAGCTCGTTACTGGTAGTTAAAAGTTATTAGCGAGGAATATTCTTTGTCGAATTTGAGCTTCATACGACATATGTAATCACATACAGCCAAGTACTTGAGGTGGCTGGCTGGCTGGCTAAAGGTATTGCAGATATCGGTCAGCTTGGTAAAACAATGTACCATAACACCTGCTGCCTGCAGGTACTTTCCTCTCGCTCTCTCTCCTTTACCCGTCGCATAAAACTTATTATTGTTTTAGCAGTGTAATAGGTGCTCCATTAACGACTAAATGAACTGTTGATATGGATTCGGCTGCAGATGCTCTTCTTGCCTCTGGTCAGAATTACCTACGTTCTCAACCAAAAAGTGTTCAAACAGAAAAAAACGAGGGGCCATTGAATCCTCATATTCACAAATTTATAATCCTCCTTCTGTGAGTTTTGTCCTTTTCATTTTCTTTCCCCCCAAACCACGAAATAACCAATTTTACTCGTAATGAAATTTGGAGGTTGAGGTGGACTGAATGCATTTTTCTTCCTTTTTATTTCGCCTACATTATCCATGGTGATATTTTGCTCTTCCCTATAGCTAGCTTTTAAATTTTGAGATACGGACATATTTTGATCTCAAAAATCAGTAAAGTATAATAAAATATAGGTCATGGTCTCAAGCTTCAGTAATAAAAGGTACGTTTATGCCTCATCTATTGTATCCAAAACTTACACAGTAGATTCCAATATATTTCTACTTACATCCTCGGCCATTAACATCACTAAAACAGTTCCACAGCAAGAATATGACTCAAGAATCATGCCAGTCAGGCACTGGCACTTGAAATAGCTCACTATTTTCGGATGTGTTCTCGACTTCTGGTGGAGGAGGAGATGCAGCAGCAGCTCTCTGCTCCGCCAGATTTAATCTCAATGGCCGGCCTTCCAGTTCCTATCCGCATCATTTTGAGAAGCAACGAGTTAAAACAGGGATGATCGGATAAAAGGCTCCCAAACGAATAAGTATTGAGTTTCTTACCACTCCATCCATGGCACTCAATGCAGATTCCACTTCTTCTGCAGAGGAGAAAGTAATGAATCCAAAGCCTCGCGATCTTCCAGAGTCCCTATCGTAGATGACCTTGGCGCTCAGGTATCCTGGCTGTTGAGAAAATGCTTCTCTTAGGGCTTGAGACGTGAGGCTCCAGCTCAGGTTGCCTGCATATATTTTGTAAGGGCTGTCGACATACCCTTGATAGCGTATCTTTGGACTCATTACTTCCCTTTCACCACCTCTTGGCACCTCAGGGAAGTTCACCTTCGAAGTACGACCTCCAATTTGCTGAAAAACAGCGAAACCCGAAAAAATTGGCAGTGAGCTTAATCACCTTTTCCAATACACAACTCATGTAGGCAGACAAAAAAATGAGATAAAGGCTTAAATTCAGGCTTCTATACAAAATCTCTGTAGATTGTTTTAAAGATAACCTTCTTTTTTCTAGTTTTTCAAATAAGTAAAATGGATGCACACCCCTATAATTCTGCAAGACATTTTTCAATACGCAGAACGTGTTGTAAGAAACCGACTACCAAAAGATCTAGGAAGGTATGTAGCAAAAGATCTAGGGAGGTCTGAGATATAAAGAACCAGCAAGGATTAGCATGTAGTAGCCAAGTTAGCAAGTCAGCTCCATATAGGCACTAAGAAATGGCAATTTTCTAAATCAGAAGCAAAAATCACATTCAAAAGGCCTTGTTATCGAAGCCATAACAGTGAATACAGTGATTAGGTTGGATATTATTACTCTTTTGTCAGCTTGGTAGATCAGTTTAGCACTTCACTTTCTCAAGATCTCCCACTAATTTAACACCTTTACAAGAGAAATATACTGAAAGTAATATTTAAATTAACAAAAACAGAAACATGGAATCACTATGAGCATATACTTACAGCTCCATCAAACAATCTGATTGCCTCCTTGGCTTCTTCAACACTGCCCATAGTAACAAATGCAAATCCCCTGCTCCTATCTGTAACTCTATCATAAACAATCTACAAAACCAAAAAGAAACACAGCATTGCATTATTACAAACTAACAAGAAACAATTAACAACCAAAACCAATCATGTTGCAACAATATCACATTCCCAAATTGACAAATGAAAATAATCACAAACATGTATGATAAAATAATTTCTAATAGCACTCAATCACACAATTCCACCAATCAATAGGGCATCAATTCTTCAAAATTCAGCTCAAGCAAAGATGAACAATCGATAAAACAACACCAAATCTCAGAAAAAAAAGAGGCTAACAACTGAAATCTATACCTCGGCAGAAATGACGCTACCAGCTTCAGCAAAAATCTCAGACAACTGCGCAGACGTCATCGAAAACGGCAAATTCCCGACGTACAGCCTCCCAGCATCTGCAATTTGCGAAGAGCCGTTTTCCTCCTCCGCTTCGGATACTGATCCTGGAGCGCCATTCGATGGCTCCTCCTCCTCTTGTTCTTCTTCTTCTTCTTCATCATCATCATTCAATTCGACGCCATCGAATGCAGTCGAAGCGCAGTGTATGGAAGAGTGAGAGAGGGGGGAAAAAGGAGATGGAAGAGAATAGTTGAGCACGGCCTTGAGTTTTAAGGGTGTTCTGATGGGGTTGAGCTTGCAGGGGAAGAGGTTGAGGGAGAAATGATCGATGTGAGTTGAAGAGAGAGAATTCGAAGAAGTGGGAAGGGCGGCAGCTGCCACCGAGAGAGAAGACGCCGCCATTTAGGTTGCTGTGTGAATGGCGGATAAGTGGGAGAGATAAGGTTGGTTAGAAGCTTTTTGCAGTGCCAAATGCCAGTTCCTCAATCGAAATCGGGAAGCAAAATTTATTTATTTTTAGAGATTATTTATTTTGTTTGGTTACTTAGAGTTTATAATTGAATCTTTATAAGTCACAATGGTGCTATGCATGGATAAAAATGAAAAATAAATGATAATAACAATAATATATGGAATTAAAGTTTAAGTATTAATATACAATATCAATAAAAAGTTGAATATCATGTTCTTGTGAGAATTTTTTAATCATTATGAATATTGCAATGAACATACAATATATACGTAATATGAAAACACTACGATAATATTAATATTATCATATGTGTATATTGGCCTAATAATAGAGTTGTTAATATCAAAGATCAAATATCTTAAACTCGAGTCTATCGTGATAAGATTTTAAAAATTTATGTATGAATTGATAAAAAAAAATCTATGACAATGTAGATAATTTATATATTCGCTGCCATCAATTCTCACTATAAAAATATTTTTATTTGAATGTTGTCCTGTATATATATTGTGCATATAATAGTATATAATTAAAAATTATATTATTGGTATATATAATATATTTTAGATAATTAGCAGAGAGTAATAATAAATGCGCAGAGAATAAATGCATTGGGACGGCAAAATGATTTCTTCTTCTTTTTTTATTATGTATTGGCTTATGACGAAAGACAAACTAAAGATTGATCTCTCAAATATCTTTTTCTAATTCAAAAGATGCATTATGAAGAAAGACAAACTAAAGATTGCTTTGTTTAATGCTAATTTATTCTTTCATTTTTTTTTAATACACACTTTATATGAAAACTTAACTACATTAGCATCTCCAAGAAATAAAAATACTAGTATTAGTCCCAAAAGTATCATCATGCATGCTTGCATATTCATAATTAACATGTACACCAAATCGTTTAGCGACATGTTTTTATACTCACCATATACACCTGAGACTAAGCAACGTAACTAATGTATAAGTGCAACAACAAATTGAATAATTGGACTCTTTTGTAGATCAAACATACAGAAACCTCAAACATAAATTACTTTTTATATGTTACAAACGGACCAGATAGTACCTATTCATCCCTAATTACAAGATTCAACAAACACACCCTTAAACTACAAAACCGTAATAAATAAAAAGATGAAGGGTATTTTTCTGGTCTTATTTGGCAAACTCAAGAACACACTACTTAATTATTCTTATTACACATTCATTACCACACTTCCAAAGCAGAAAGTAGTGCAGATTAGGCCACCTTGCCATTCTCATTTCTCAACTAATGAGAAGATGCAGAGGCACTAATCACAAACCATAATTATTATATATATATATATATGTATGTATATAAATAGGATCAATTAAACTAAGTTGAGATAGCCAAGAATGAATTGCCCAGGTGATGACACCGCCATCACATCAGACCTTGAAGTAGTTTCCGGCGAAGCCGAATCGTCGCCGGAAAACGGCTGATGGAAGGCGTGAAAGAGATGGAGCGCGCCGCCCCTCGGAGACAGCTCGTGATTGCTGCTCACATCCGATCCCGGGCTGCTGCTCTCGCTCATAGTCATCGAGTTCAAACTACCAAATATTTTAGTGCCAGCGGACTGCTTCCCCTCCGCGCCGGAGCTCTTCGTGTTCAGGAAACGGCCGCCGTTGCCCCTCGGCCGCCTCTTCGCGTGGAGGTGCCGCGACAGGTGCAGATACGGCTGCGGATACACACACACATATATATATATATAGTTCAAATGATTAGAATTTCGCCATGATATATAAAGGATGGACACAGAAAAATAGTTTGGGGCAGCTAAAATAAAAAATTTCTTAAGATGAGGAATGCTAAAATAAAACTTTTTCTAAGCAGTATTAATTATATGGTAAAAAAGCAATAAAAAAATAAATTGGTTTGGGGTGCTTGTGCTCCCCTAGGATCCTCTGGTTCCGCCACTTGTTATGCCACATAGCGTCTTTAATATAAAGGCACAATTCGGTGGATTATGGCAGTGCATTCGTTCTAATTAACTTCTACATGTACATAATTAAAGATTAATGAACTCTTAATAAATTTAATTAATTAGAACTGTCTATACACCCTAAATCGTAACACACAATTTTTACCATATTATTGATAGTACGAAACATTTTAGAAACGTACCTTTCGGCTCTTGAACAGCTTGTTCTCGAGCTCTGCCTCGGCGCGCTTCTTTCGGCGCCTCATGATTCCGTTGTACTGCTTCGCGTTCACGAAGATCGGGCCGCCATTCAGGGGCAGCATTATTCGACCCTGAACGTGGTTATTGTCATCGCCAAATTAGTATAATTAATTATTTACTATATTCATCATAACTTGATTTAATTATGATGAAAATGACGAAGACAATTACCGCAAACTGAGGTCCATTATAGGATGAGTATACCCCGTAGCACTGATCTGGATATGGATATTTAGCAGCACAAATCTGCAGCAGTAGTGCAAATTAACAGCAGATTTTAATTAATCTCTGTTGATGAAAAATATATGCACGTTTGCATGTTGGAGAAATTAAAGTTTACCATTGGCTGTCCAAATCCAAGCTCAAGATAATCCACAGCGGCAGAGGAAGCTGTCTGCAATGGAGTTTTCCCATTTTCAGTAGTTTTGCAATCACCTATTTATAACATATTCTTTCTATAATTAGTATGTTTTTGCATCGGTCACCAAATCTTGAAGAGTAGACTATGTTTATAGAAATGTGCGCGCGCACACACACACTATGTGGATATCTCTCTCAAAGTTCACTACTCCTATGCATTATCAAAAGACGAATAACACAAAATAATGATTAGCAAAATCTAAAAATCCTTTAATGCGCATTAATTATCTATATATATATATATAGAGAGAGTTTGGTTCAAATAAGAATCATTCTTATCCTAAAACCAAGAACCAAATGAATTCGTTATGAAAGTTGATGAATCCGTTGAGAAAGTTAATGAATTCAAAAATTCAGATTTTTTCACCCGGGTTCGAATCCCATGAGGGACGAAAATTCTATTTTTTTGATTCGGTAATTTTTCCAACGAATTCATCAACTTTCACTGTGAATTCATCAGTTTTTGGTTCTCACGTTCTCAAAAAATGGTTCTCACATTAACCTCCCTATATATATATATATATATATATATATATATATATATATATATGAGAACGTGAGAATCATTTTTATCATGAAAATATGAGAATAAAAATAATAAATTCACTGTGAGAGTTGATGAATCAATTGGGAAAATATTTGAATTCAAAAAAATAGAATTTCCGTCCCTCATGGGATTCGAATCTAGTTGAAAACTTTTAAATTTTAAAATTCAGTAACTTTTCCAATGGATTCATCAACTTTCATAGTGAATTCATTTGGTCCTTAGTTTTTAGGATAAAAATGGTTTTCAATCTAATTCTCTCTCTCTCTATATATATATATATATATGAAGTGGATCAAATGAGAACTATATCTTTTTTGAGAACTCTGCGAACTATGCATAAGATGATGCACAGAACGGTATAAAGTTGTGCGCAACAAAAACTTTCTAAAATTGTTTTGTTATGCAACAATTTTAGAATGTTTTCCTTGTACACAACTTTATAGATTTTGTTCATCAACTTTATACGTCTGTACATAATACTCAAGTTCTAAAAAAAGATGAGTTCTCACTGGATCCAACTCCTATATAGAAAGATCAAATAGAAACCTACCTCATTCTAGAAACTAGAAACCAATCCAATCCATAAATTAATCTTGAGTGATAGATAGTCAAGATTGTTTTTTCCAAATAAAATGTGATTTCTTATACATAAAATAATATTTTTTCTATAATTATGATTGTTCACCTCTAAAACAATACTTCTCTATGGTTTTTTACACTTAATTTTTATTATTATAATTATAAGGTACAGTTGTTCTGCCGTAAATAAGGAATTTGGACGAATTAACTATTGGGTTTTAGTAATTCATTAATGCATTACTATACAACCTATGATCAATCCACAATATCGATATTGACGTAGGCGTCCCATCATATATAGTTGAACATTGATGCTTACAACTCAACAATATATAATTCAAGATGAATTTGCCATACGCTTATTATGCATTTTCACTTTAAAGGTTTATCTCTCTTACAATTGAGTTCAGCCTCTAAATACAAACTATTACATATATAATCCCTGCTTTAACTCTAATTTGTTTCCGACTACTTTCATAATAATCAGAAGATTGATAAAGAGCTAAATCAGACTATAATCGACATCAAAAGGAGAGCTAGAGAAGTGTAGAGACAGGATATATAGTAGATCTATGAGGTATGAAATTACCAGAGAAAAGAGTAAAGTGAGTGGTATTGGGCTTTCCATGATGATCTCCATGCTCTTTAACACCACCAAATCGGCTGTTGCCACCACCTGAAAGCTCCAGATACGCGGCGGCAGCCTTTGATTGGATAAATCCTTCACCGTGAACCGCCGGCGCCGGCTGAAATCCCACCCCACTCCACCGCGGCACGGCTGAGTGCGACGCCTCATTCATGGGATTTTGAGCACTCCCATCTTTGAAGAATACAGTGTGAAGAGTCATTTTTCACCTGCAAATCAGAATGCATTAAGTAATTTAATTGGTGTTTCATGAAACCCTAAAAATGTCTTCTTTTTCTTTCCTATTTCTTTTATAATAACTCTATTTACAACTAGCTAATGGGGAATGAAATGAATTTGGAAAGTCTTGGTAAATTAAAATAAGATATCACACTGCAAAATCGAAAGAGAAGGACAATAATTGAAGATGAAATAAAGTTAAATAGTGATAATAAAAAAAAAGGAGCAAAACAAAAGTGGACACCTTATCCAAATTCTTTGGATGTTGGAGGTAGCATCTATCAAAAAAAGCCGGCTTTCTTTACCTAAAAATTCCATAGCCAAATAGATATAAACAAGGTTCTTATTTTTAACCATAAATATATCTAGCTGGTTTTGCAGCACTGTAATTAATTAATTATTAGTAATTAATATAACAAGCTTATAGAAAACATATCGATCGAGATACAGCTCATAATTTCAGAGTTGCAAAATTTAGATGATGATGCTTGTTTGCTGTAGCATGTATTCACTAAAAATCGAGATGAAAAGAAGAAAGGAAGCAAGCAGGAAACATATAGTTTTCAAATATGGAGAGAAAGAAAGTGATAGAGAGGAACATACAAATTCGCAGGAGAAGAAAACAACCACCAAATCAACTGTCGGGAGAGAGAGAGGTGATGAGGGGAGGGAGTATATATGTATAGTGACAAATGCACACGAATGCAAATAATAATATGTGTCTAATCAACTTTATTTTCTTTATATATGTAAATATTATTTAAACCTTCTCCCGGCATTCTACGTCTTTCTTTATTTAGGTGCAAAGTTGTTTCTCCTTTTTTTTTCCTTCAAAAGCTAGAATTAAAAAAAAATGATGAGCCATCTTTGATGTATCGATGTAATAAAACTGATCAGAAAATTATCGGTTGAAATTTCTAGTATTTGGAAAAATGGCGTATTTGTTTTTTTAAATTCCTTGAAATGTTGGACATGCAAAAGGAGAGGAATTGGGTTTTAAATTACCCGTTATTAGCAAATACATTAGCTAGTTTTTTTAAAACATGTGATAAGCACCAAACTCTCATTTAAAAAGTTGGTCAATTAATAAATTATATATTCTTAGCTTTGATAACTATAAGTTAATTATATTATAATATAATCAATTTTAAAAAAATTGAATAAAGGGGATGGCGACAATCTTGTAACTGCCAACTGTTTGCTTAGGCAAATCAAGTGGATTACATGTGGAGGGCTTTTAAATATCGAAACTGGGATCTAATGTCGTGAAAGAGATTGGTCCCCATTTTAATGGGATGGCTCTTTGCTGCAACACTCTTATATCTTGGATTATATTCCTCTCTATCTCTAACTAAATATTTCAACCTAATATCACCCATATTTCATGAATTATTTAGACTAATCACAACGCTAGACCTTAAAGCTTCCTAAATAAATGTACTATCTAAATAATTAATTATAGCTAACCCAAATCCTTAAGCGTCTTTGATCATCTCCAACTATATATACTCTTTTTCTAAAAGTTTTTGTTCGAAAACAGAGTTCGGGGAAATTTTCAATTTGTACTCTGTATGTTCTGCAGTTCAAATAGAATATTGAGGTCCACCAAAATATTATAAGTAGAGTTGAATTAATCAAAGTCGTTTATTATCAGTAAAATAAAGCCAGACTTTTAACTCAAGGGAGTCCGAGAAAAAATTTAAAAATAATAATTCTGTTTAAATTACATCAATAATGTTTATTTACAAAGTAAAGGTTAAACAAAGTCACATCATAAAATCTTTCTTCATGTTATTCTTATTCTGAAATCAAAAAACATATCTTTTTTCGATGTAAGAAATCAAACAACCATTTAATAACTTATCTCACATACGATTGTATAAAACTTTTGGTGTTGTGATAACCGATGAAACTAAAGAAAACTTAACTAGCATGTAAACCAAATGAAAATACTTTCATTTAAATCATCTTAGTTTACTCGAATGTTTAGACCCACAATATATGTTAAGTTAATTTTCCTAATTTAATCAGACCAAGATGATTATTCATAGTAAAATTGGAAAAAGCACCACTATATATAATTAAAATGGTAGCACACACAAATTAATGAGAATGATTTTTAAGAATTTGAATGCACAAAGACAATGCTAGACTAAAATGGAATAAAATATAATCCAACCTAAAGTAGATCTCAATTTTGTGGAAATCGCATAGTCAGAAATGCATCTCCTAGAGTTATGTAAAGGAAGAAGACGAATTACAAAATTAAATTGATATTTTTTAATATACAAAGAGATAGATGCATGTTGATGTAATGAGAAAATGTTAAAAAGAAAGAGGTATAATGAGGAATCATACGTTGGGTTACAGATACCGTACGTATTTTCAATTTATCTTGATTAAAATATTTTTTAATTCTAATTAAAATAGTAAAATTATTAAAATACCACTACACTTTTCCAAAATTGTTTGGGGGGGGGGGGGTCCATTGTGGTCCTCCCAATGTGGCTCCATCACTGTTCACTATTTTGATGCAATATCAGAACAAAATTTTAAACTGTGACCAAACTCAAAACTATACATAGTGTATGTATACATTAATTGAGTATATATCATGATTCATTATTGTCATTTTCGTTGTCGGATTTAAGGATATCTCTAATGTTTGGTAAGTATTTTGCTTACCAATATCCCCTCTTTCACACACACTGTGTGTAAAGAAAAGAACAGGTACCTAGATTTTGGAACGGCATGTAGGAATCTGTAATTAAATTGAACTACTTGATCAACGTTTTTAGTCGTATAGTTTTTTTTCTTGAGATTTATTTTATTTTAGCAATCGATGAATATGATGATTGTCTGGTCTCGGCAATGTGATAATGATAGATGATAGACATGTAAGTCTTAAAAGGACCTAAGTCTTAAAAGGACCTAAGTATTAAAAGGTAAGTCTTAAAAGGACCTAAGTATTCCACACTCCTTTTAATTTGCACTTGTCTTGAATTATACATTTACATTAACATTCTTAGTAAAATCTAACAGAGGAATACACGTATGAATATATTGTTCTGTTAATTATTGATTATTAAAATACTCGTTAGAAGTTTAAGATCGAATTAATATTTTCATACACTAGCCTATAGTTTAGTGAAGTTTCTTTTTTTTTTTGGTAATTTAATACAGAAATTTTAAAGGCTGCGTCACGGTGGATTCGAACCCGAGACCTTTGGCCTCGGGCATTAACCACTCTACCACTAGTCCAACACACACACACACTTAATTAGGATCTATTTAAATCTTAATTGTGATCATTAAGATTTAAGCGGTCCACATTGGAGACCTGCTCTTTTAATTTTCGAAAACTTTACAAGTTCTTCTGCAAAATTCTGGTTCATGAACATACAAAATCGTTTAATTTGTACCGATTAAAATTCACATATTTTATAGATGTTACATTGTCCGCATCTATAAAAGAAGATTGTAATAATTCCAAAAAGGTGGCGTTAACTACAGGTTTTAAGACAGAAAGAAAAGCGTCGTTGCCATTAAATTGTTGCCATTATCGTTAAATTTAACGACGATAAAATATCCTATATTGTAAAAAATATATTGTCAATCGGTTGCTATCTATCGTTAAATTTAACGATTTTTATCTTTCATTAGATAAAATATCCTATATTGTCCATTCGTAGATATATATATATATATATATATATATATATATATAAAACCATTGATATAGCAAATCAGGATGGATCAAATATATATATAAAGGATAATCATAAGTATTTTGAGAATTAGGAACCGATCATAAACGTAGATTTATGTGCATCCGACAATTTAGATTTGATGTTAGTTTATGATATTTTTTTTTACAAATTTTATTAATAAGGTTATTATTGTATTTTTATTTTTTAGTGTAACCGATTTATTCCTTAAATTGGGGGATTGTTATAATTATTTATGGTAGGTGATTAGTTGTAAATATTATTATATTCATCTAGTTCAAATTTTATGATCTTTATGAAAGCATATTACATATTTTCGTGTATTGAAATGTTCAACTTGTACAGAGACTTTTATGAGAATTTCATAGTTAAATTTAGTTTTCATTTAATTCGGTTTATGCATTTATTATATAATCTTATGCGCAATTTAAATTTTTGTTGTGTACGAGGCCAACCTGCATATTTTAAAAATATATTTACTTAATTAACATCATGATTCACGCACACAACAGACACTATAGTATCTATATTATATTGTAACTCTTAATATAGTAAAAGTTGTTTGATGCATTATTCTATGATCGTTGTGCAATGTTCACGAATATGCTAACAAGATACTGTTCATTCAAATAATAAATAATATGCAAGTTTATCTTGTGTTCAATGCACAACTACTATCGAGTTATACATATAATTGAATCACGAAAATAATCATAGTTATATATCATTATTTTTTTTCACCCACTATTGTGGATATCGGTGCGAAATTCTTATTTTTTTTATCTTTATTTTAGGGTATAAAATTTATTTTTATGTTAATTATTATACAAATTAGGATTCTCAATTATGTAAGTTTGATTTTTAGTTATTATTTTATTTCGTATAAAAACTTACAATCCTATGCACAATTATTAATATCACATGTATAATTATTAATTTCAGAGAGAGAATATGAATTGCACATAAGCAAAAAATCAGGGATTGCACAAAAAATTAGGGCTGGACGAATCTTTATATTGACCATTATGCCCCTAACACGTTTTAAACCATAAAAATAGTATAAAAATAGTCAAACTTGCTTTAAAGCATGCATTAAATATGATCAATTAGATTAGATGAAATCAAGGGTGATGATAAGTTCTTATTTCTTATCTTAGAGGAAATTCTCCATTTAACCAATATATATATATATATATATATATATATAAGATGGATCAGGTATGAAAGGATAATTTGATAGGAAATAAGAATGAATTTCACTACAAAATAACAGGCGAATAGCGACAGAAAATTCCGTCGCCAATCATGTCGGATCCGTCGCTAAAATGGACTAGCGACGGATTAGCGACGGAATTAGGGGGTCACTAGAAACCTGGTTGGCAAACTTCTAGCGATGGATTTATGTCTGTCGCTAATTATTAGCGACGGAATAACAACGAAAATTTCAGTCGCTAATCGACGACCTCGAGAACGGTCGTCTGAAATATAATCCGTCGTTAATACGACTCTAATCCGTCGTTGTTAACGACGAAAGGTCGCCGTAACTAAAAAATACCGTCGCAACTCCGTCATTAATTCGATGCCAATCCGTCTCTGATCTGTCGTTAATTAGCGACGGACTTGGACCGTCGCTAAAATTACGAATTTTTTTATTTCACGTAAAAAACCCGTCGTAAATCCGTCACTATTCCGTCTCTAATCCGTCGCTAGTTACAGTTTGTTCAGTTATTTCACGTTGTAAATCCGTCGATGATCCGTCGCTAGTCCGTCGTAAATCCGTCGTTAAAAGTGCACAGACTGGACAGTTTCTATTTGTAGTTTGGACGGTCATTTACAACAAACAACAAACCTGTTTTCAAACAATCCAAACAAACCAATTCCGTCCAATTCAATCCAAACAATCCAAACAATTCAAACTATCCAAACAAACCAATTCAATCCAAACAAACCAATTCAATCCAAACAATCCAATCAAACCAAACAATTCTAAATCATACGATAAGTTTACAAATTCATAATACAACCCAAATATGACGAGGTGAGGGAAAACGAGAGCTGATATCACGAGGGTGGGGGGAAACGGGAGCTGGCCATGAAGCGCTCTAAGGCCTCCTGCTGAGCGCGCAACTGAGCCTGAATCTGTGCTTGCACGCTATCTCGCGCTCTCAGCTCATCTTGCAATCTGGCCTCGTATTGCTGGCGCTCAGCTTGCATTCTGGCCTCGTATGCCTCGCGCTGCTCATCGCCGCCGCCTATCATTCTGGCCTCGTATGCCTCGCCTTGCTGCTGCTGCTTCTCAGCTATCAATCTGGCCTCGTATTGCTCGCGGCAGTTGCCATCCGCCTCCATCTCCAATAGTCATTGTTGATAAGCTATGGAATCGGCAGGATGGACACTCTCCACCGAATGAGACGACACTTCGCTCGCATGTATGTCCGTGATAGAGAACCGCCCAAACATCCTATTCTTTTCTTTGAGGAGCTCCTAAGGACATTTTGAGAATTTGAGTCCTATCAATTTACGGTGTCGCCATCACTCCCCCTGATTGGCTCAACCGAGTGACATGTTCCTCAACCCGCCTCGTAATATAATTTCGTATAATTATTATTTAATTAAATGCTCGTTATTAAATGCTAACAAATATACTTACCGCGATACTCGAGCTTTCCGTCAGATAGCTCCCGTCGTCGGTGGCATGATACCTTTGGAATACATCCCATTGGACCTCTAATATGTCTACTCCACGCCTCTTGCCTATAAATAAGTAAAACAAATTAAATAATTAACAAGTATCACGATTCTTAAATAAATTTACTATATCTAAAACTTCAAAGTATTTACAATCTCTCGTGATACTCGAGTGCGGGCGTGAGCCACCCGATGCTTGACTATCCCGATCCTCGCCATCCGCTCGGACATTCTTCGCGCCTTTGCCGCCTTCTCTCGCTCTGCTCGACATATGCCTTTATCCCAATCTCGCTCAAGGATAAATGGAGGTGGGTTGGTGAGTCCTTCGCTTGATCTTGTGAACAAGATCTTTATAGCGTTCGGCGACCTTTACGCACTGAGGGAGTAGACCATGGCCTCGCGATCGTATCATCCCAATAAAATATTTCGCAAAAATATATGATTACAATATGCAAAGGTCAAATCATAAATGACTTTGTATAAACAACACGAACCTCAATTCATCAAAATAAATCATTGAACTCTTGAGGCACCAATTTCCAATTGAAGCCGTTGTGATTCATGAATTTACGGAATGACTCCGTAATCACGCGGACTATATCATTGCTCGGACACAAAATGCTACAATTTACAGGAAATAAAGACATCAGAATGTTATAATTTATTTAAACTGAGACATACACGAGATAACATACCCATTCACAATGGCTATCTTCTTCATCCCCTCTCTAGATGGCACTGCACTACTGCTCGAGTGGGCGGGGCTGTGAGACAGTGCCTCCATGCCTTCTTCTAGGCTGGCAGGTGAGGGCGACGGCGTGTATGATCCCGGGTGCCTCCGACGTGATGACGAGGCACCTCATCCACTGTGAGACATCTGCAAACAAAGGTAAAAAATGCTGTATTAAAATTTCACAAATAATACATATTATAACGTTTTGTGTGCATACTAGAAAATAAAATGTTTCTTGTGCATACTATATAATAAATTCAAACCCTATTCATCGTCGTCGTCATCATCATCATCATCATCCAATGTATGATTGTCTTCTGACTCTGACAATTCAACTTCATCATCCTCATCATCAGATGTCTCTTCAATGTCTATGAGTGTACCGTCAGGATGAACTAGTGTCGTGTCCTCATCCACAACGACATTAGTAATCGAGCCTAATGCATCCTCTTGAAAAGGGAGGTACTATCGATCGTAACTCTCATCCGAGACTTCCACATTAGATCGAGCTTTAATTTTGCATACTTCCCACCACTCTTTCATAGATTTTTTAAACTTGGATATGCACAATAGTATACTGAATGGCTTGATTGGCGAGGATAAATGGTTCGAACTTGTTATATCTTCGTATGATTTACGAAACCAACTTGTACTCGGAATGAATTGATAACCCCAATCGTGAAGGATCAAACCACTCGCATTTAAACAATGTTATGATCTTCGTTGGTAGCCCAGGATATTCCAACTCACAAACCTCCAATAATCGACCATAAAAATCGAGTTCTTGCGTGTCTGTACCATAAGTTTCACCTTTAATGCACACTCCACTATTCATAGTTGATCTTTGTGACCCATGTTCTAATGTGTGAAATTTGTACCCATTTATATAATACCCTGAGTACGTCTTAATTAGAGCTGAAGGCCCTTTGGCAAGAGACAATATGAACGGATTCACAATGTTGTTAGTATGATCTTTGACCTATTATTAGTAAAAAAACGATTATAATGACTAAACGTACATATTAAATATTTCCTACTAATAATCATCAGAACACTCACATATGCATCAAACCAAAACGGGAAGCCTCTTTCAATCGACATTTAAATATCAGAGCTAGAGATCAGTGGATTTGATCTTTTCACATCGTCGATGAATAAACTACATCAACATATATTTACGATCCTAGTTAATAATAACAATAATAATAATAATAATTAACAATGAATTCTAAGAAAAACACGACACTTACGCCATGTAAATGTCTGCAACTTCAACACAGTTGAGCAACACGTATAAACGAGCAGCATCATATTCTCTACTATCCAAATATCTCGTTGACATATTTCCAAAAGGTCCGCTATCTTGCTTGAAGATTTGAAGCATATCTAGATAGTCTTCGTGCTAATCTCCACTTGACCATGATGCAAATCTCTGAACTTCGTTCTTACGTGATCATCAAAATAATACGAGCAAAATGTCGATGCTTCTTCTACTAAGTAAGCATTGCAGATAGAACCCTCAACCCTGACTTTATTTCGTACGTTGTTCTTCAACTTACGTAAGTATCTACAAAATTTAGAACGTTGTTCTTCAATTTATATATATATATATATATATATATATATATATATATATGTATGTGTGTGTGTGTGTGTGTGATAATGTACGAGCAGTACCTTTCAAATGGATACATCCATCGGTATTGAACAGGCCCTGCAATACGGGCTTCATCAGCTAGATGAACCGGAAGATGTTCCATGGAGTCGAAGAAACTAGGGGGAAAGATGCGCTCAAGCTTGCATAAAATCACTGGAATATTTTCTTGGAGTCTGCACATATCATCAAGCCCTATGTTTCGAGAAGTTAAATCTTTGAAGAATAAAGATAATTCTGTTACAGCTTTCCAAACATTGGGTGGGAGAAGTTCGTGAAATGCAATCGGTAGAATTCATTGCATGAAAATGTGATGATCATAACTCTTCATCCCAAACATCTTCGGTTTTGTCATGTCTACACATCTACACATGTTCAAACGCACCCATCCGAAATCTTAAACCTCTTACCCACTCACATAAGACTTTTTCTCACGATTGTCAAGTGTATAAGAAGCCTTTGGATATTTTCCTGTTGATTCATTCATCGTCAACTCAGTGCAGAGCGGTATAAATTAAGTTATTCTCTAGATTTGCTCGTATCTTTTATCTTCCTCGGACATTCATGGTCGTGTTAAAGACATTATCGAACACATTCTTTTCTATGTGCATGATATCCAAATTATGCCGAATCAAAGAGAACTCGATGGGTAGATCCTGAAAATACTTCTTTTCTTTCATCCAGTTCCAAACCGCTTGGATATTACGCTATTTATTTCATCACGCCAATCTACATTACGGAGACTAGTCTCATACCCATAATTAGTGATGAAGCTCATCTCCCGATCGCGCTCGGTGGATCGTTAGTAATCAACGTGTTCTTTCTCAAACCTCTTGATCCCTTGAAATGGGTGATTAGGAGCTAGAAATTTACGATGGTTATCAAACCATGACGCTACCACTTTTAGCTAAAGTAAAAGCATCGGTATACTCCATGCAAGGCGGACAAGCTAATCTTCCAATTGTACTCCATCCGCACAACATATAGTATGCGGAAGTCACTAATTGTCCAAAGTAATGCAGCGTGCATTTGAAAATTTCGCTTCAACGATACATCATAAGTAAGAACGTCGTCATCCCACTAAGAACGTCGTCATCCCACAAATCTATTAACTCTGCTATCAATGGTTGCAAGAACACATCAATCTTCTCATTCGGATTACGCGGTCCGAGCACTAAGATCGTAAGAAACATGTATTGCTCCTTCATGCACAGCCACGGGGGAAGATTATAAGGGGTAAGTATAAAGGGCCATGATGAATATTGCTTTCCTGATTGACCGAATGGCTGGAAACCATCAGTTGAGAGTCCCAATCGCACGTTACGAATTTCTGATGCAAATAAGGAAAACTTCGTGTTCAAATGTTTCCATGCAATTGAGTCTGCCGGATGACGCATGACCCCATCATCGACCGACGATGCATGCCAACGCATATTTTCCGTTGTAGCATTGGATGCATACAATCTCTGTAGTCGATGAGTTAGAGGAAAATAATACATCTTTTTATATGCTACTTGTGCTTTCCGTCGACTTCCACCAGCTCGAGTATTGCTCTTGAAACGAGGATGATTACAGAATTTGCAGCTCGTCAATTCAGAATCTTCGTGCCAATAAATCATGCAATTAAATGGACAATAATCAATTTTGTGTACGGCAACCCCATGCCACAAACAATCTCTTCGTCTTGTAGAAGTCATCAGCACGCAATTTCCATCCGGATGCGATTCTTTCATCGATTCGATATTTGATCAAACCCTTCTCGAATGTTGTTCTCTGCTTTCCAACTCGAAGTCGAGCCACAAATGACAACGTGTGTGATTCGAGCAACCCGACCACGAGGTTTATCGGCAAGATTCAACATGTCGTAAAATTTTGTGCATCGAATTTGGCTCCTCTTGATCTCGTCAAAGTTGAACTGTGGACCAGCAACAACCACTACATTCGTATGATACGTATTTGGTGACGGCTAACATCTGAATCCACAACATTGTCCCTACTTGTGGTTGTCTCTCCTTGAAATATCCATGTGTGATAATTTGGAACAAATCCAAATTTTGATAAGTGATATCGCACAAGATATTTCTTCCGATAAGGTATATTCTTACACTTCTTACGGACACTTGATTTTCTCTCCATCCGCGAATAAAAAGCGAGCACTAGCGAATTCAATAAAACTTTCAAGTCCATCTCGAAATTTAATATTTAATCCACCAACCGAACTAAACCTCTTATACATCCACTCACGATTGTCATTCATTCTTCAAGCTCTTAATTATAAATAATTAATTAAACATATTCAACATAAGTTGTACAATATAGACTAATTATACACTCATAAGTTTATAAACCTTCAAACAACGTATAAGTTGTTTTGATTGAAGAAGCTTATAAGCTCACGAACACCCTCTTAGACAATTCGGGAAATCTGACAACCACTTGACATATTTCAAAGAAAAAGGTACATGACTAATAAATATTAATTATGATTGATTATATCTAATTATGATTTGATTACTATTTTAGCATATAATTCCCAAATTTAGTAAATAATCAATTATTATGATTGATTATTCCATAATTGGGGTATATAATATTTAAAACTTCAATTTTGAGTATTAAACGTTAATTATGATTTATTATATTATAATAATTTTAATTTTTATAATAAATACTCTCTTAATTCATTAAAAGCTTGCATTTCTTTTGGTAACACAAATTTTAATAAATATAAAGTGAATGGAGATGGTAAATAGAATAAATTAATGGATAGTGAGATTACGGATGAGACATGCATATAATAAATGAATATATTAATGGATAGTGGGAGTAAAAATATGGACGATATCGGGTTCTTTTATAAATAAATGTGTAGATTGAGGGTAAAATGAAGAAGTTGATGTTTTCAAAAATAAAATATAAGCTTTTGATAAAAAAATATGAATTGAAAATGAATTAAATACAAGCTTTGGACATATAAAGTATTATTGAAATAATAAATTTTGATAGTACAACAAAAAATGTTGAAACAAAAGATCCAAGTTTGATTCTTAAGATATAAAAATCATTGAAAATTCGATCTTGGAAAACTCGCATTTTTAGTAAATTGTCTTCCAAAAACTTGTCTTTCTTAGTACCAAATTGTTGGATTTAAATCCCATGTACTAATAGCTAATATATCATTCGAATCCTAAATCGATGAACTCTTCATTATTATTTTTTAATTTTATTTACTAAAGAAAGAATAAAACACTCACTCACTAATTTTCTAGATTATTCAAACTCTCAATTTATTAGTTGGAAAGAAAGAGTCTTATCTATTTAATCATTGTAACTCCTAAACTCGTATTATTTGAGGATTGCCCAAATTATAAGTATGTGATCGTATTATTCATCCAAATTTCACCAAATCATCACCATATGCCTAATTATACACTTAATAACTCAAAACATCTTAATTCACAAAATGATGAATTTATCATCCCAATTCACATCCAAGCTAAACATATTCACATCCAAGCTAAACATATTCACGAAATGATGAATTTATCAAACACCACATATCGTCTGATTAATTCACGAAATGATGAATTTATCATCCCAATTCACATCCAAGCTTATCAATTTCTCAAGCCCAAATCACAAGTCTAACATTCAATACATCATTTTCACAAACTCCACTAAATTCGGTAACATACATGCATAAACTCAACACATCCTAGCATATTAACATAATTAACAAATATATATCAACAAAATAAAAAAATAAAATACAAATCAATAAAAAAGAAATATAACACTGACGATCGGCGACGGCGGCGACGACGATGGCAAGGGCGGCTAAGGCTGGGCTAAGGGTTGGGGTCGGGTCTGGGGTCGGAGGCGGCCATGAGGCGGCAGCGGGTCGGTGGGGTGGGGTGGGGTCATGGGTGAGGGTGGGGTGGTCACATGAGGCACGGCGGGCATCGGCCATGACGGGCACCAGGCAGTCGGCTGGCATGGGGGTTGGGGTGGGGAGAGAGTTAGGGTTAGGGCTCGAGATATGAAATGGGGAAGAAATCCCGTATGATATTAAATTTTTTAGCGACGGAAAAATCTGTCGTTATAATTAAAAGTCTCTAACGACGGATTAACGACGGAAACAAAACCTTAACGACGGACTAAATTTAACGACGGATCTGTGTCCGTCGTTAAATTACGTACAGAATTAAAAAAAATAAAAAATAGTTAATATAACGACGGACTACAGTTCGTCGTTAAATTTAACGACGGCTGTACGACGAAAATTCCGTCGTTAATATTATTTGGAATAAATAAAATCAAAATTAATATTAACGACGGAAAACAATCCGTCGTTAAATTAAATACAATTTTTTTTAAAAAAAAATCCGTTTATTTAACGACGGATCAGCAACGGATAGAGTTTAACGACGGACATAATCCGTCGCTAAAGTATCAATCCAATAAAAAAAAATAAAAAAGGTTAATTTTAACGAAGAAATTAGTCTGTCGTTAAATTTAACGACGGAATAGCGACGGGAGTGACGCGTTATCAGTTCGCGTGAGATATTCCCGCCTCGTTCCGTCGTCGATCAGTCACTGATCCGTCGCTAAAATAATTCATTTCTATTCCGTCGCTAATCCGTCGCTGATTCACGACCCGTATTTTGGCCGTCGCTAATCCGTCGCTGATTGGCTGTATTATTGTAGTGTTTGGGCCTTTGATTTGATGGATCAAAGATTGAGATTTAATTTCGGTTGTGCTTGGTTTTGTGTTTTGTGTGCTACGCGGATTACTATGCAAAGACTAGAACCCTTCTTGTCTTACGTTGAATGAAAGATGTCTTAAACTAATATATTTAGATATGTCTACTGAAGAGATAAAATATGTCTAAACTAATATGTGCAACATAGTAATTACGATTATCTACACAAATATGAAAGATATGTTAGACTTATATATCTATTCATATTTCCTACACTTATTTTCATTCTCACAGAACTATCCATATATATATATATATATATATATATATATATATATATATATATATATATATTAAATTTCATTTAACTATTTTAAATTTCATAATTAATTTGTCGATACAAAGATTTTTTTATTTCATGGTTCCTTCATTAAGTAATTAAAATAATTTTATTTTAATTATTTTAAAGAAGAATTAATGACACAATTTCCATCATTAATTTACGATATTGCCAGAATCTATTGTGCCCAAAATTGAAATTATCCAACTCTAAAACCCCAAAATCCCTATCACCCAATCTCTCTCTCTCTCTCTCTCTCTCTCTCTCTCTCTATATATATATATATATATATATATATATATATATATATATTAATCTCACTCCTCTCTCTCTGTAGTTTCGTCGCCGCCCTCTTGCCATCGACATCCCCTATCACCCCGTCGCCAATCCCTCTCTATCTCTGTCTCGCTCCATATCTATTCTCTTTCACTCCCTGTCTCTCTATCGTTTGGCATCCGGCGCACCCGCCACACATCCCATGAGTTTTTGAAACATTGTATTTAAATTAGCACCCGACTATATTACAGCTCAGGTCGAGGAAGTCTGGCAGGCTTACTAAGGCACACGAGCCTTTCAGGTCAAGTCTACACAGACGAGCAAAATTGTCTCTTCGAGCCTGATGGTCCCAGTACAAGAATAGTGACTCACTATAGTGGGTCTCGTAGTACTTTTGACCATGCCAAGTAGGTGGTATGTACGCTTTATGTATTTTTACTCAATATATTTCATATCTTGAAACTTATTTTGTTATTATCTTTTAAAAGTTTCGGGATAAGAATATCTCTATGGATATTGCGACTAACGATACCTTCTTGCAGATGCATTTCAAGGATGGAAAATACATCGATGGACGGTGACAGATATATGGGGTAAGTGCATTTTAAATTTATAATTAGTTGTGCAATAATATCTACGTATTTTTAGATATTCTTTCGTGAGATGGTCAGCCATGACTAAAAGGTGTGCGTGTTTGGGATGAGTATGATGTCACAAATGATCTCATCCAGCCATGTACCAGTTGGGAGTCGACCAACGCCTCTCACTATGCCTATACTTCCGAGATAGCAGAGTTGTGAGCTTAGTTGGACGAGCGCCGGCAGAAGGAGACTGAGATGGAGGGTCGCCCGCAACATCAGTCATACATGGCTGAGATGCAGAGTAACATGACGGCGATGATACAAATTTTAGGACATGTACTGGATTCACGCCTACTGATATGTCAGGATTACAAATAATTTGTATTCATTTATGTTTGGATATGAATATTTTTATTTTTTATTTATATATATTTTTCAATTTTGATTTTATATTTATTATTTTTTATCAATATTGAATTAAAAAATATTAAAATTTAAAAATTTAAAATTTGTTGATGGATTAACGACTGAAACACGACCATCATTAATTAACAAAGGTTGTTTCTGTCATTAAAGCGTCGACACATTACAATTGAATAAATCATCGTCGGTGTCTAACGATGGTACTTCTATCGTAAATCTTTCGGGAAATTAACGACGGAATAGTCCAGTGTTAAAATAATCTGCAATGTTGGAAATGACGGTGGCAATACTCCTTCATTATTTTTTAAACGACGAATTATAGATATTTAACAACCATTTTTTCCATCGTTAATGCCGCATTTTGTTATTGTAAGTAAGTAAAGATAATTAATAATATATTTTAAGAAAATAGTATTCCCCATTGACAATATTCGATCAAACTTATAAATTAAGCCAGACATATAAATATTACTTTTAGTTTTCTTGCCAAAGCCTGCATGGTATATAATCATTTTGTAAAGTCACTTTGATGAGAAAAGTCATCCTCGTTAATTATATTGTGACGTGAAATTACACTTTGCCATGCCAAAAGTTATTTAGACAATTTTCTGCACTCAAATTAATCATCCATTTTTTGCTTGTCTTTTATGCAACCTATACCAATATCTTTTAGCCTTTTGCTTGCACAATCTTAATAAAGCGCATGACTTTTGATGATGAATCATTTTTAAGTTTTG
Organism: Salvia rosmarinus; assembly: GCA_036937905.1. Classification (NCBI taxonomy): domain Eukaryota; kingdom Viridiplantae; phylum Streptophyta; class Magnoliopsida; order Lamiales; family Lamiaceae; genus Salvia; species Salvia rosmarinus. The sequence goes on along the minus strand of CM072818.1, from coordinate 57,567,697 downwards.
CATAAATTAAACTATATCAAATTCGATTTCTAATTACTGACCTAACAATTAGTTTGTTTAGAGATAATTAAAAGTGACACCAAAATGAATACATGTTCTATTTCTAAAAACTAAATTCAGTCTAGCCCACAAAGTAATGATACATATGAAATATGTACTTTTTTTTTATCGAATAAGGTAATGTGGTCCAACTCCTTTTTTCACTCTCAAAATTATTTAACTTTTCTATGTTTTAATCTTTTGATTTTTGCAGATTTTTAGCTTTCTGTATAACCTTTATTTTGCCTCTTTTATGCTGCTGTTCATGTTGAATATGCAAAAGCAATCAGCCACTAACTATGTAGGTTAAACATGACCGACACGTGTCAAAAGCCCGACACCACAGAAGTGGCGTGCCAAGTGGATCACTAAAATATTTTTTGTCCAATTTCACTTATTTTATTTTTCTAAAAAAGAAAGGTTTTTAGATTTATTGCTTCTCGATTTTGCAATACAGATCAGATTAGAGCAGCCCATGCATTGCACTCATGTGGATTACACATTGTATTTTGAATGATGTGGGAACTAATGTTGAACTAATTAGTCTTTAGTTAATATTAATGGTTACAACTTACATCATCCATGATCTCAAGGTCAATCAAGTTTAAATGATGTCATTAATTTTAATCTTAAGCTGAACCAAAATTATGAATAATAAACACTTTATGAAATAAACTAAATAAAGTATCTAGAATTTATGAGTACAAAAATGTATGCAACATAAAGCACATTGGTATTAATGGAGGATAGAGATGTAATTTTCTATATTTTTATTTGATACCAAAATCAGCCTTATTAAAACAGCAAGTTGACTTATACATATGTTGAGCTTAACAAAAATTATCTTAAAAATCCCTACAGATATCTTTCAGTTATGGCTAGATCTCCATTAGTTAAAGCCAAATAGACAAATTATTGTATTTCGAAAGGTTGAAAACCTAAAATGGAAGTGTCATTCAAAGTATAATTAAATTGGAAACTGTAATCTGAACTCTTACCTTTTCTTTTCGATTTGGGTACTTATATATTTTTCTTAAATGCTTAGTTCGCATATGTGTATTTGTATTAGAATTGGATTCTTATAGTTAGGATATACTTTTATTCAGAAAAATATATAGTTCTTATATCAAATGCTATCAGCCACTAAACCCTAGACCATTGATTTCCATGCAACTAAAAGCATGGATTCAATATCTTTTCTTTTCTTTTTCCCGAGATACATCAAAGTCTGAAACAGTAATTAATTATTATGTTTTCAATAAATTCAGATAAATTTTCGTGTAATTGTAGCATGAATGGTGAATATATATATATATATATATATATATATATATATATATATAGAAAATGATAATTTGGTAGGAAATATGAATGAATCTGACCTTTAATTTGCTATATTAATGGTTGAGATTTAATTTTCGGATGTCTTCTGATTTTGTGTTTTGTGTCTACACTTGGATTAATGTGCAACACTATAACTCTTCTTGTGCTATCAAGAATGAAAGATGTGCTAAACTAATAAATTTAGCGTATGTCTTACGAATGGATGAAATATGTGCTAAACTAATATATGCGATATATTAATTACGATTGTCTACACACAATACGAAAGATGTCTATTATTCCTATAATGTAAAGCTTTCTCACCATAACCAACCCCTATATATATATATATATATAACATTCAAAATAAGGCATTGCACATAACAGCGATAACCACCAAATTGTGGAACTGGATTTGCATTCCCAAAATCTTTTCTTTTTCTTGTTTTTGTTTTTTTTGTTGATATAGATATGTTGATGTGATTTGCAAATGGTGGTTATTTAAATGCAATAATTAGTAATTGGAATCTTGTCTAACACAACTACCATAATATAATTGATCCCTTTTCTAAGTGGTGGAGGGACCAACATCAAGTAAGTGGGAAGTTACTTTTCTTAATCATAGTTTTTAATTGTTTTCAACATTATTATCGTACTTAATGTTCTATTTAATTATATGATTCCAGGTAAGCCTATACAAGGATCAAAGAGGTTATCGGCAAACTAAATAAGGCAGCCTTTTCTTTCTTTAGTAATCCCATTCCCACCCCGACTCAACAACCAAAAAGAAAAAATGATTGCGCCCTATTTAGCTTATTGGCATTGTAACTCATTTATATATTTTTAGTTTTATTCTAGAATGTAGTCTAGATTTATTTAGAACATTGAAGTATTAATTCAATTTTATATACAAAAAATTAGCTTATGAACATGCTATTCTAGTCTAAAAATACTAGAGTTATAAAGTTTAACACGATATTTTTGGCATATCGCTTTCTCCATAAAAGGATTGCATATCTCAAAATTATCTTATAATTCATTAATTAATTAGAACGTCGTTTTCGTAGATTAGATTGACTATTTAAGTGAAGCCAATCTCCCATATTAAGAAGAATATCAGAAAGCCTAAAATTGTAGGCAGGAAAAATCCTAGTCCAATTTGTATCTCGTATTTTACAACTGAGACACAAATATAAAACGTAACAAATGGACTGGAAGATTTCATATGACCGTGCACTTTCAACTAGGGCTGACAATTCATACGTGTCAGGTCGTTATCGTGTCGACTTGATAACGACACCGACCGATAGCGCCAAACACGAACATGGCCGTTAAGGACCGTCCGACACGAACACGAACACGAACACGAACACGACGCGAAAATGCATCGACACGGACACGATACTAACACTAATATGACACGATTTTTTCGTGTTGACACGACAACGATAATTACCGACGACCACGAAATAATAAATTTAAATCAAAATTAGAAAATAAATAAATAAAAATAAAATATATAAAATATAATTAAATTAATATTAAATATATATAAATATTATCGAATTATACGAAAACGACACGATCCGAATACGAACACGAATGCAACATGAAAATTATCGGGTTACACGAACACGACACGGATCCGACACGATAGGTAACACGACATTAAATTATCGTGTCGACAATTGATGATAAGGACACGAACACGATAAGGTGTTATTTAGACATAATATTTTTATATTTTGAACATTAACCCGTTAATTTCGTGCTAATTAATCATTTAGTATTTTATATGTTGTGTTTATCAATTAATATCGTGTCGAAAATTTAACAAATTAAATACAAAACTTTTGTACATCCGTCCCACAGTGCAGACGGACAAAATATCATTGTTATTAAGAAAATATCATTTACGTTAGGGTTATGGGGCTACTTTCAATTATGGTACTAGAAATCATGTGTTAGGCTTTCTTTAGTTATTTTTTTAGGATGGTGTTATTTAGACATATTTATCTAGACATAATATTTTTATATTTTGATTAAATCGGTTTATATGAATCGTAATTGATTGAACCGGTTTTCTTAATTTATACATTTTAATGTTTGGACTAATTAATCATTTAGGTATTTTATATAGAAAGTATATGCAAAATATATATAAAAGAATTTATCAATTAATAGATATCAAATCATTTACCAAATCATCTAACAAATTAAATACAAAAACTTTTGTACATCCGTCCATGTACAGTGCAAATAAAACAACGGACAAAAATATCATTTGTTATTAAGAAAAATATCATTTACGTTAAAGAAAAGTATTTATTTATTTTTACCTATAATTTAGAAAGGATCTTTTATATTAAAAAAATTATCATTTACATCAAGAAATATATCATTTATCTTGAATAAAAGTATCAAGTTCGCGTATGTATGGATATACATGAGACCATTTCAAAATTAAAATATTTTAGAGTACAAATCAGAATCACAATACCTTGTATTAATGAGGATTATTCATTCCTAAATTACATGATAGTTGTGAAAATCAAAGTAAACCACATGTTTAAGTGATATTTGAAGACAGTTTACGGGCAATTAATTGCACATTACTACCATAATCTACTAGTTAATCACAAAGCTTAGCAATTTGGCTTGTGAGTGTGACGTGACCTTTGCTTTGTTTTGTATTTTATTATTTCTAATTATTTATGTATATATTGATTTAATGATAGAGTGATTAATATTTGAATCTAAAAATTTTAAATTCAAGTTCATTGTTACTTTGTATAAAGCTATTTGTTAATTCAAGAAAAATATTATCATAAACTTTTTCAATATATATTGCGCAAACCATTAAAATCGATTTTTCCTTGTCTAATTTTCGTGAAACTCACTTTTTGGTCAACCCTAGATTATTAATTCTTTTAGGTATATATGGCTCCAGAATTTTGGTGAATAACAAGTGATATATTGGTAATTTCAAATATTATTTATGCTCGAAAATTATATCTTAACTTAATATTTTGATTAGATCTAAAACATTATTGATGATTGCATTGTTTTTTTTTTTTCAATTACTACGAAATTTTAAAGTCACACCACCATGGACTCGAACCCGAGACCTTTTCGGGCATTAACCACTCTACCACTAGGCCAACACACACACACAAGGCTTGTTTTTTTTTTTGGTCTATTAATACATAAATTTTAAAGGTCGTCACGGTGGACTCGAACCCGAGACCTTTCGCCTCGACATTAACCACTCTACCACTAGGCCAACACACACACACACGATGATTGCATTGTTGATGTAACATAATGTAGCTCACATGTTTTGGCCTTTTGTTTATAGGTTTCAAAGAAGAACTACCATTTGAACAGACTCAATATTGATGGAGTGCAATCGATCTTGGAGTCGGTTGTATGGAGAGAAGTTTCGATGTCGTAGTAATAGAAAAGAAGCACTACTAAATGTCACGCATCAAGACTAGACATGTTGTAGGGCCGAGCCCCGTTCGACGGTTCGAAAAGTCGAGTTCGGCCCTAAAGATAGAAGCGGTTTAGGCCGGGCCTAAGGCCCGGTCCGTTCGGTTTTAGAACCATCGGTTTAGGGTCGGGCCGATTCGGTTCGAACCGAGGCCGAACCCGACCCTACATATAGGTCGGTTTAGGCGCCCTAAGGCTTCGGTCCCGATTCGGCGGTTCAAAACTTAATAGCCGCGGTCGCTGGTGATGCACCGAAAATGGTCTTCGGACCTTCTCGACCACGGCCGCGGGGCTGTCAGCAGAGATTTGCATCGGTCCATTCTCTCTCGTCCGAGTTTCAATTTTCGATCCGTTTGCACTCACGAACTCGTATCGCGATATACTTCAACTCTTATGAAGGGTAAAATCTCCAATTCTATCTCAATTTTCCTGAAAATACAATCAAATATGCAACAAGTATCAAAGTCCAAGATTTTAACAAACTAAAGATTAAACTTTTGATAAACATGTATTTTCTATGGATAAACATTATAATAACACACTCAAAATTATAGAAACTACATGTTTATCAGTTGTAAATATTTGTAAACTACTAAACTTGTAAATATTTTTAAATTTGTAAGTTGTAAATGATTTTTTTTATGTTTGAACTTGTAAATACTTTGAATTTTTGCATTTGTTAAAATACGTATAAATATGTGTCAACACTTTGCATTTTTTAATAAATGATGAGTAAAATTACATAAATCCGTTTAGGACTTTTACAGAGGGATGAAAAAAATAATAATAAAGGACTTGAGCTCAATTTAATTTCTAAAATTGAGTTGCCTGCATATCCTCATAATCATAGAGGAATCAAAGTCCACATAGCTCTTTTAATTTCTAAATGCTCTACTCCGCACCCGATTCGATCGATCCGTTTCGATGAAGGCCTCGTCTTCGCTCTCATTACCATCATCCCATTGCGGTTCTTGAGATCTAAGGTCGGCCCTACACCAATCATCGAGCAACATTGTAGCTTCAATGTTCGCCGCTTCATGTTGCTCTTCTTTGATCAAGCATTAGTCCTCCAATGCTAAATGCTTGTTCAATGGATACGATGGATGCCGGACGGAAAATAACTCATTTTCCATGATTGAGAGGATTAGGTACTCCCTTTCTTCGACCACCACTTCAAGACATCGATCGAATGACCGCTATCTTCAACACCAAAGACAAAATGAGTTTGCAAACATATATTTAATTCACTATTACATTGTCCTCTCGGCCTTTCGAATGTTCTATTTTGGTACATCAAGTCATTTGTTGCACCAAAGGGTCAAACTCATTCATATCAAAAGGAAAATTAATCGTAGACATCATAGAAGAAGGAGGTGGAGTTTGAATATCATCATCACTACCATATTTCGACCTATATTCTTGAAAAAGATTTCTTAAATTCTTTTCAAGATCATATTTGATATGATCTATATTTGGGAGATCAAAAGAAACTAATTCTCCTTCTATGCTAGTACTTAGAAAATTCATTTGCCTAAAAGCATCATAATAAAGATTAAGCATTTAACAAACACCATCATATTTCCATTTAGGATCTAAACACTTAACAAGCAAAAAATTGTAGGTATCTCCCAAAATATTTTAGCCATTTTTAACCATAAAATAAATTACACCACATAAAGATGGTTTAGTAAAACAACTATGAAAAGACATGACAATATGCATGCAATGTTCTAAAACCATAACGAAGTGCAATAATAAACTCCGATAATTATTTCGTTGCACCATGAAATACCTTTAACAATCGATATAAATCCATGCAAGCATCCCAATGAGACTCATTAAGATGTAATTGAATAGTTGTAAACTCTTTTATAAAAAAATCACATAAATGACCCTTATATGCAATAGTACTATGAAGCATTTCATAAGTAGAATTCCAACGATGAGAAACATCCAATTTGAAACATGTATAAGAAATATTTTTATATGATAATATTTTTCCATCTCTTCCCACAAGTTTTTGAAGCATGCAAACATTTGATAGCATTTCTAATAGAAGTGTGAATCTTGAAAATACTAAGTGCATCTTGAACACATAAATTTAAAATATGACAAATGCATCTAGAATGAAAGTATTTTACTTCAAAAGAAGATGCACATGCTTCAATAAGTTAAGGAATACTAGCGGTGTTTGCGAAGCATTATCAAAACCAACGGAAAAAATTTATTAATCAAAGAATACTCATTTAACACACCAATGATAATATTAGCAATATCTAAAGCATTATGAGGCTCTTCAAACTCTCTAAAAGCAATTAAATGTTTTTGCATAACCCATTTCAATTAATCCAATGACAAGTAATACCCATATAAGAATTCTTATTATAAGCATCCGTCCAAACATCGGCACAAATAGAAACTTTATGACCTAAACGAACCAAATATTTCATTAAATCATGTTTTTTTTCCATGCATTGTCTCCTAATCTTCTTAAGCATAGTGCTTCTACTAACTTTGCATGCATTAGGACCAAGTCCCGCTTTATAACATTCTTCATACGTAACTCTATCGGCATAATTAAAAGGGAGTTTTTCCATAGAACAATATCTAGCCATCGCATCTTCATATTTTCCTTTATCAAATTTAAATAAAGCGGACGTACCCGTTGTGGAATATTGAGAATGGGTTTGAATTTGAGCTTGGTTCGTTGATATTCCATACTCATGAGGATGAAAACCCTCCATGTGCCTATTGAGCGTTCCATAACCTCCTTTCTCGATCCATTTGTAGGTTTTCGTGCAATAGTTGCAATAAGCAATGTATCTCTTTCGACCGTCGAAAAGAAGAGGTTCGCCTTCCAATTCCACTTTTCTAAAGAAAATATCACAAGATATTGTAAAAACTATGAATATGAAATCAAAATTATGAAACTAATTTGTAAGAACGTAAAAATTTACGTACCTAAAGTGCTTTACAAAAATGTTGGACTTAAGTTCCTTTGATTTTGGTGGTTGTGGCGGCGTATCTTAGTCAAACTCATCATCTATGTCGCCTTCTTCATCGTCGGCTTGGTCGTTCGAGCCTCCTTCACCGAAATGGGACTTCTTTCCATTCGATGCACCATTTCATAAAATCGAGCATCTTCTTGACTTTTAACCCTTCGCAAGTTGCTTGAGATTTCCTCCCGCTAAGGCCCTTCGTGAACGTTGAGTTGGATAGTCTTCTCCTCACTTTGAGCTCCTTCATCGACCTTTCCTTTCCCTTGTTAGATCGTTTAAAGAAATACATGATGAAGTGAGAAAGTTTGAGAGTTTAGAATAAGAATGAGAGATTGAGAGCTTAGAATGAGAACTTGAAAGCTTGAATGAGATTGGATGTAAATGAGTAAATGAGTGAATTAAGGTTGAGAAATGAGAGATTGAAGTGAGGATAGAGTTAGGATGAGGATATATTTAAAGGAGTGTATTTTGGGGTGGGATTGAAAATAGCCGTTTATGGCCGTTGGAGGCCCGATCGGCCCACCGGTTCCAACGGCCTAAGGAGGCCCGCTATTCGGCCCTAGGGGTTCCAACGGCTCTAAGAGGCCCGACGTTCGGCCCTAGGCCCGTCGGATCGGACCGGCGGTTAACCGTAGGTTCCGGGCCTCTCTTCGCTCGAACCGAGCCCGGCCCTAGGTCCTAGCTCCCGGTTCCGGTTCAGGCCCGTTGACCGCCGGTTCGGGCCCGAACCGTTGACTCTAGGGCGGGCTAGGCGAACCGGCGGTCCCGAAGCCTCAGATGTTTGCAAGATCAAGTGGCGATCAAGATCAAGTACAACAATGTTGATGAGCAGTTATCAAGAGTCAAGTCGAATCAAGACTGAAATCGAAAAATTAAAGACTGAAATATAGAGATAGAAGACTTAGCGCTGATGAAAACAAGAAGCCAAGCATATGACCAAATATTATACAAGCAGCTCAGAAGTCCAAGCTGTTGATATCTACTTCAAAGCTGAAGCATCAAGCTGACTCATGGTCACCAAACTAATAAAAGACGGAGTCCAATCTGCTGATAAAACATGGAGTAGTCACGACTGATACGATCTAAAGTCAACGTACTAAAAAGATACGGAGTCAACCAACTGAAGAAACACAGAGTTATTTAAACCTTGAGTGTTTGACTTTCAATGTCTCAGAGCGAACTTGCAGAAGATTATGACATGCCTGAATCACTATTCGAGTTGCATAGCCACATCAGCGATGATGCAAACATCAAAAGCAATGTCACGAGATTTAAATGACATATTTTAAATGATAAATGGAATGGATGTGATTAGTGTTCCTCCAAAGAACTATTCATCATCCACTCTATAAACACATGCGAGAATCCAACATTTGAAGATATCGAATCATTGTTCATTCAAACATTTAAAAGCACTCGAGGTTAATCCTTGAACAATCACTCAAAAATGTCGAAAAAGGAAGTACCAAAACATTATCAAGAAATTCTCAAACCTCAAATATATTTAGCTTAGGATTTTAGTATACACTTCTTTATATTCTAGAATACATTCTTGTGACGTCTCAAGTCTAAAAATATTGAGTTGTCACTTGTGACAGCTCAAGCCTTAGTTGGAAAACCCTCTACGCAAAACCCTCAAAGTTTAAGTAGAAGTTGACAAGTAAGCAAGGAAGTATTAGTTCTTTGAAAGCTTGGTTATCTTGACTTGTAAGAAAGAGGTTAGGTCATTGCACCATAAGAAGTCGAGGTTTTCTAGCACCATCAAACGTACTAATGAATGTCAAGTTAGGCAGGATACAGAAAATGTTAAAGTTTGTGTCTAGGTTCGCTCTTGCACCCATAAACAAGACCAAATCCCAAGTAGTGGATTTACTGTGCAGTTCGTGGACATAGGAGTTGGTCTCTTTGTACCACGTAAAAATCAACTCTTCTTTATATTTAGTTATTTATCTTCTATATTTGTATTTCTTTTACATATTATTGAATTGAATATCATCAGTACACGCAGCACAACATACTGTTTTGAAATACTATATCATTATCAGTTTGATACTGAAGAGATAAACTGAAAATTGACTAAGTCAATATTTGAATTAGTATTTTTATCAGTTTAAGTTTTCGATATAGGCAATAAAGTAATCACTACATTCTGTAAGCACATAAGTTATCACCAACTGACCCGTTGCCTCTACATTCAATAGCTTTGCTAATTTATATCACTCAGTACAAGACTCCTATGTACTTGAACTAATCAGCGTACTGAAGTGACTTTAGTTATCAGACATCTCCTGATTAGTAGAAGGTCAAGTCTTATGTTATCGAAAAAGTTTTAATTTGCCTTAACTAGTGTATTCTCTCATACATCATCAATACAAACCATAAAGGACCATCAATTTACTCTTAAATAAAAAATTGTTTTAATTATTGATTAGCTAGGGGTGGGGTACTTCTTTTTTATTTTTGGTTATCATGGGAACCCGTGCCTTCTTGTTAGTGCGCACCGAGTAAACCCCACGTTCGCGTGCGATAGCGCAAACCACACAGAGACAGAGTAAACCACACTTGAAAAACCGGTGTGTGAGCTCAATTTATTCTTAAATAAAAAATTGTTTTAATTATTGATTAGCTAGGGGTGGGCGTACTTGATTATTGTTTAGGTGTTTGTTTTATTAATTCTTCTTAGTTGTATAATTATTGCTTAATGTAAACTATTAGAATATGAGTATTAATAACTTGAATCATAGTTGTTAACAGATTTAAGTTTGATTTAAGTTTAACTAAACTATTATTTGATAAGTTATTTCTTTTTAATTTCCCGTAGATCATATATTTTAATTTCTTTGTGAGTTTTATCAAGTTATTAATGAACATTTCGATATGTTTTATCAGGTTATTGATGAACATTAATTTTTCTTTATAAAATTTGAAAAGATATGAAAAAGATTTGACTTCAAAAAATCAATTATTACAAAAATAGATGTAAGGGTATATGAGTATATTAGTAACTTTTTGATTAATATATATAAATAATTATAAATAACTAATTTCTATAATTAGTGTACTTTCGCACTGCAAAATATCTATGTCTTGAGACATATACGTCTAATTAGCATTTTTCTTATTTTTATAATACGTATTTACTCACATTCGATATCTTAAGCTCTCAACCTATAGCCAAGAAGTGACATGGGCATAATTAAGTTAATTTGGAAATCATTAAGTAATTTAAGTTCATATTGCTGCTACGTACGGTTCTTCCTTATTTTTTTTGATGAAATAAATTCAAATATTGTTCCCATCTTAGTTGTCTTCAGCAATATGTAATGAAAGCATTCAAATTTTATCTTACTTTCAATAGGATAAATATTTTTGATAAAGTCTCGATTTTGATAGTGCGATTGCGAATGTATGCGGACCCCTTATTATTGGAAGGTGATCCGATTGTCTTAATTGCCATTCGATCCACCACCGTAAACCGCACCAATGCAAAAATTAGCTAAAGAAAAACCACCATCCAAATAAAAAGATGCTATATAATAGATAAATATGGCATTGATTCTTGTCTAATTAGAATAATCCAGTTTTAGATCTCACATCACATTCTGATTCGAGAATCAGTTTTTTAACTCTAATTTGTTTCCGACTACTTTCATAATAATCAGAAGATTGATAAAGAGCTAAATCAGACTATAATCGACATCAAAAGGAGAGCTAGAGAAGTGTAGAGACAGGATATATAGTAGATCTATGAGGTATGAAATTACCAGAGAAAAGAGTAATGAGTGGTATTGGGCTTTCCATGATGATCTCCATGCTCTTTAACACCACCAAATCGGCTGTTGCCACCACCTGAAAGCTCCAGATACGCGGCGGCAGCCTTTGATTGGATAAATCCTTCACCGTGAACCGCCGGCGCCGGCTGAAATCCCACCCCACTCCACCGCGGCACGGCTGAGTGCGACGCCTCATTCATGGGATTTTGAGCACTCCCATCTTTGAAGAATACAGTGTGAAGAGTCATTTTCACCTGCAAATCAGAATGCATTAAGTAATTTAATTGGTGTTTCATGAAACCCTAAAATGTCTTCTTTTCTTTCCTATTTCTTTTATAATAACTTATTTACAACTAGCTAATGGGGAATGAAATGAATTTGGAAAGTCTTGGTAAATTAAAATAAGATATCACACTGCAAAATCGAAAGAGAAGGACAATAATTGAAGATGAAATAAAGTTAAATAGTGATAATAAAAAAAGGAGCAAAACAAAAGTGGACACCTTATCCAAATTCTTTGGATGTTGGAGGTAGCATCTATCAAAAAGGCTTTCTTTACCTAAAATTCCATAGCCAAATAGATATAAACAAGGTTCTTATTTTTAACCATAAATATATCTAGCTGGTTTTGCAGCACTGTAATTAATTAATTATTAGTAATTAATATAACAAGCTTATAGAAAAACATATCGATCGAGATACAGCTCATAATTTCAGAGTTGCAAAATTTAGATGATGATGCTTGTTTGCTGTAGCATGTATTCACTAAAAATCGAGATGAAAAGAAGAAAGGAAGCAAGCAGGAAACATATAGTTTTCAAATATGGAGAGAAAGAAAGTGATAGAGAGGAACATACAAATTCGCAGGAGAAGAAAACAACCACCAAATCAACTGTCGGGAGAGAGAGAGGTGATGAGGGAGGGAGTATATATGTATAGTGACAAATGCACACGAATGCAAATAATAATATGTGTCTAATCAACTTTATTTTCTTTATATATGTAAATATTATTTAAACCTTCTCCCGGCATTCTACGTCTTTCTTTATTTAGGTGCAAAGTTGTTTCTCCTTTTTTTCCTTCAAAAGTAGAATTAAAAAAATGATGAGCCATCTTTGATGTATCGATGTAATAAAACTGATCAGAAAATTATCGGTTGAAATTTCTAGTATTTGGAAAAATGGCGTATTTGTTTTTAAATTCCTTGAAATGTTGGACATGCAAAAGGAGAGGAATTGGGTTTTAAATTACCCGTTATTAGCAAATACATTAGCTAGTTTTTCAAAACATGTGATAAGCACCAAACCTCATTTAAAAGTTGGTCAATTAATAAATTATATATTCTTAGCTTTGTAACTATAAGTTAATTATATTATAATATAATCAATTTTAAAAAATTGAATAAAGGGATGGCGACAATCTTGTAACTGCCAACTGTTTGCTTAGGCAAATCAAGTGGATTACATGTGGAGGGCTTTTAAATATCGAAACTGGGATCTAATGTCGTGAAAGAGATTGGTCCCCATTTTAATGGATGGCTCTTTGCTGCAACACTCTTATATCTTGGATTATATTCCTCTCTATCTCTAACTAAATATTTCAACCTAATATCACCCATATTTATGAATTATTTAGACTAATCACAACGCTAGACCTTAAAGCTTCCTAAATAAATGTACTATCTAAATAATTAATTATAGCTAACCCAAATCCTTAAGCGTCTTTGATCATCTCCAACTATATATACTCTTTTCTAAAAGTTTTGTTCGAAAACAGAGTTCGGGAAATTTTCAATTTGTACTCTGTATGTTCTGCAGTTCAAATAGAATATTGAGGTCCACCAAAATATTATAAGTAGAGTTGAATTAATCAAAGTCGTTTATTATCAGTAAAATAAAGCCAGACTTTTAACTCAAGGGAGTCCAAGAAAAATTTAAAAATAAAATAATAATTCTGTTTAAATTACATCAATAATGTTTATTTACAAAGTAAAGGTTAAACAAAGTCACATCATAAAATCTTTCTTCATGTTATTCTTATTCTGAAATCAAAAACATATCTTTTTCGATGTAAGAAATCAAACAACCATTTAATAACTTATCTCACTACGATTGTATAAAACTTTTGTGTTGTGATAACCGATGAAACTAAAGAAAACTTAACTAGCATGTAAACCAAATGAAAATACTTTCATTTAAATCATCTTAGTTTACTCGAATGTTTAGACCCACAAATATGTTAAGTTAATTTTCCTAATTTAATCAGACCAAGATGATTATTCATAGTAAAATTGGAAAAAGCACCACTATATATAATTAAAATGGTAGCACACACAAATTAATGAGAATGATTTTAAGAATTTGAATGCACAAAGACAATGCTAGACTAAAATGGAATAAAATATAATCCAACCTAAAGTAGATCTCAATTTTGTGGAAATCGCATAGTCAGAAATGCATCTCCTAGAGTTATGTAAAGGAAGAAGACGAATTACAAAATTAAATTGATATTTTTAATATACAAAGAGATAGATGCATGTTGATGTAATGAGAAAATGTTAAAAGAAAGAGGTATAATGAGGAATCATACGTTGGGTTACAGATACCGTACGTATTTTCAATTTATCTTGATTAAAATATTTTTAATTCTAATTAAAATAGTAAAATTATTAAAATACCACTACACTTTTCCAAAATTGTTTGGGGGGTCCATTGTGGTCCTCCCAATGTGGCTCCATCACTGTTCACTATTTGATGCAATATCAGAACAAAATTTTAAACTGTGACCAAACTCAAAACTATACATAGTGTATGTATACATTAATTGAGTATATATCATGATTCATTATTGTCATTTTCGTTGTCGGATTTAAGGATATCTCTAATGTTTGGTAAGTATTTTGCTTACCAATATCCCCTCTTTCACACACACTGTGTGTAAAGAAAAGAACAGGTACCTAGATTTTGGAACGGCATGTAGGAATCTGTAATTAAATTGAACTACTTGATCAACGTTTTTAGTCGTATAGTTTTTTTTCTTGAGATTTATTTTATTTTAGCAATCGATGAATATGATGATTGTCTGGTCTCGGCAATGTGATAATGATAGATGATAGACATGTAAGTCTTAAAAGGACCTAAGTCTTAAAAGGACCTAAGTATTAAAGGTAAGTCTTAAAAGGACCTAAGTATTCCACACTCCTTTTAATTTGCACTTGTCTTGAATTATACATTTACATTAACATTCTTAGTAAAATCTAACAGAGGAATACACGTATGAATATATTGTTCTGTTAATTATTGATTATTAAAATACTCGTTAGAAGTTTAAGATCGAATTAATATTTTCATACACTAGCCTATAGTTTAGTGAAGTTTCTTTTTTTTTGGTAATTTAATCTGAAATTTTAAAGACTCGCGGTGATTCGAACCAGCTGGCGCCGGCGTTAACTCTACCAAACACATCCACACACACTTAATTAGGATCTATTTAAATCTTAATTGTGATCATTAAGATTTAAGCGGTCCACATTGAGACCTGCTCTTTTAATTTTCGAAAACTTTACAAGTTCTTCTGCAAAATTCTGGTTCATGAACATACAAAATCGTTTAATTTGTACCGATTAAAATTCACATATTTTATAGATGTTACATTGTCCGCATCTATAAAAGAAGATTGTAATAATTCCAAAAGGTGGCGTTAACTACAGGTTTTAAGACAGAAAGAAAAGCGTCGTAAAATTGTTGCCATTAACGACGGTAAAAAATCCGTTGTCAATCGGTTGCTATCTATCGTTAAATTTAACGATTTTTATTAGATAAAATATCCTATATTGTCGATATATATATATATATATATATATATATATATATATATATATATGGATGGATCAAATGAATATATATCATAAGTATTTTGACAGAATTAGGCAAGCCGATCATAAAGCAAGTAGATTTATGTTGCATCAACGATCATATTTAGATTTGATGTTAGTTTATGATATTTTTTTACAAATTTTATTAATAAGGTTATTATTGTATTTTTATTTTTAGTAGTAACGATTTATTCCTTAAATTGGGGATTGTTATAATTATTTATGGTAGGTGATTAGTTGTAAATATTATTATATTCATCTAGTTCAAATTTTATGATCTTTATGAAAGCATATTACATATTTTCGTGTATTGAAATGTTCAACTTACATAGACTTTTATGAGAATTTCATAGTTAAATTTAGTTTTCATTTAATTCGGTTTATGCATTTATTATATAATCTTATTAAATTTTTGTTGTGTCTGAGGCCAACTGCATATTTTAAAAATATATTTACTTAATTAACATCATGATTCACGCATCAGGACACTATAGTATCTATATTATATTGTAACTCTTAATATAGTAAAAGTTGTTTGATGCATTATTCTATGATCGTTGTGCAATGTTCACGAATATGCTAACAAGATCTTGTTCATTCAAATAATAAATAATATGCAAGTTTATCTTGTGTTCAATGCACAACTACTATCGAGTTATACATATAATTGAATCACGAAAATAATCATAGTTATATATCATTATTTTTTCACCCACTATTGTGGATATCGGTCTGAAATTCTTTTTTTAATCTTTATTTTAGGGTATAAAATTTATTTTTATGTTAATTATTATACAAATTAGGATTCTCAATTATGTAAGTTTGATTTTTAGTTATTATTTTATTTCGTATAAAACTTACAATCCTATGCACAATTATTAATATCACATGTATAATTATTAATTTCGAGAGAGAATATGAATTGCACATAAGCAAAAATTAGGGATTGCACAAAAATTAGGGTGACGAATCTTTATATTGACCTTTATGCCCTAACACGTTTTAAACCATAAAAATAGTATAAAAATAGTCAAACTTGCTTTAAAGCATGCATTAAATATGATCAATTAGATTAGATGAAATCAAGGGTGATGATAAGTTCTTATTTCTTATCTTAGAGGAAATTCTCCATTTAACCATATATATATATATATATATATATATATAGAGATGGATCGGTATGAAAGGATAATTTGATAGAAATAAGAATGAATTTCACTACAAAATAACGAGTGAATAGCGACGGAAAATTCGTCGCCAATCATTCGGATCCGTCGCTAAAATGGATAGCGACGGTTAGCGAAAATTAGGTCATGAAACGGTTGGCAAACTTCTAGCGAGGATTTATGTCGTTGCTAATTATTAGACGAATAACAACGAAAATTTCGATCGCTAATCGGCGACTCGAGAACGGTCGTCGAAATATAATCCGTCGTTAATACGACTCTCGTCGTTGTTAACGACGAAGGTCGCCGTACTAAAAAATACCGTCCGCAACTCCGTCGTTAATTCGAGCCAATCCGTCTCGATCATCGTTAATTAGCGACGGACTTGAACCGTCGCTAAAATCATGATTTTTTATTTCACGTAAAAACCGTCAAACTAATCATCATATATTCCGTCTAATCCGTAGCTAGTTACGGTTTGTTCGGTTATTTCACGTTGTAAATCCGTCGATGATCCGTCGCTAGTCAAATAAATCGTCGTTAAAGTGCAGTGAGGTTTCTATTTGTAGTTTGATGATCATTTACAACAAACAACAAACACTTTTCAAACAATCCAAACAAACCAATTCGTCCATTCAATCCAAACAATCCAAACAATTCAAACTATCCAAACAAACCAATTATCCAAACAAACCAATTCAATCCAAACAATCCAATCAAACCAAACAATTCTAAATCATACGATAAGTTTACAAATTCATAATGACCCAAATATGACGAGTGAGAAAACGAGGCGATATCACGGTGGGGAAACGGGAGCGGCCATAAGCGCTCTAAGGCTCTGCCTGCGCGCAATTGAGCTCGAATCGTCTTACGCTATCTCGCCTCCTCTCTTATGATCACGCCTCATATTGGCGCTCGAGCTTGCGTGCGGCCTCGTGCTGCACTCATCATTCTCGTTACGCCTCGTATGCCTCGTGCTGCTGTCCGCTCGCTATCAATCGGCCTCGTTTGCTCGCGCTCAGTTGCCATCGGCCTCCATCTCCATAGTGTTGTTGATAAGCTATGGAATCGCGGATGGACACTCTCCACCGAATGAGAGACACTTCGCTCTGCATGTATGTCGTGATAGAGAACCGACTCAAACATCCTATTCTTTTCTTTGAGGAGCTCCAAGGACATTTTGAGAATTTGAGTCCTATCAATTTAGGTGCCATCATCCTCCCATTGGCTCAACCGAGTGACATGTTCCTCAACCCGCCTCGTAATATAATTTCGTATAATTATTATTTAATTAAATCTCGTTATTAAATGCTAACAATATACTTACCGCGATACTCCGAGCTTTCCGTCAGTATAGCTCCCGTCGTCGGTGGCATGATACCTTTGGAATACATCCCATTGGACCTCTATATCTCTCCACTTCTGCTTGCATAAATAAGTAAAACAAATTAAATAATTAACAAGTATCACGATTCTTAAATAAATTTACTATATCTAAAACTTCAAGTACTTACAATCTCTCGCTACTCGAGTGCGGGCGTGAGCCACCCGATGTGACTATCCGACCCCGATCCGGACATTGTTCTTGCGGCCTTGCCGCCTGCTCTTGCGTTCCATTATCGCATGAAGGATCTTGATCGAACTCATAGCGACAAGAGACATCTTATGTATCATCATAAATGAATTGATCAATTCAGTCAACATGACTTTGTATAAACAACACGAACCTGAATTCATCAAATAAATCTTGAACTCTTGAGGCACCAATTTCCAATTGAAGCCGTTGTGATTCATGAATTTAGGAATGACTCGTAATCACGGGCTATATCATTGCTCGGACACAAAATGCTACAATTTACGGAAATAAAGACATCGAATGTTATAATTTATTTAAACGAGACATACGAGATAACATACCCATTCACAATGGCTATCTTCATCCCTCTCAGATGGCAGCACTCTTTCGGTGGGCGGGGCGTGAGCAGTGCCTCTGCCTTCTTCTAGGTGAGGCGCGGCGTGTATGATCCCGGTGCCTCCGACGTGATGACGAGGCACCTCGTCCATCTGAGACATCTGCAAACAAAGGTAAAAATCTGTATTAAAATTTCACAAATAATACATATATAACGTTTGTGTGCATACTAGAAAATAAAATGTTTCTTGTGCATACTATATAATAAATTCAAACCCTATTCATCGTCTCGTCATCATCATCATCATCACATGTATGATTGTCTTCGACTCGACAATTCAACTTCATCATCCTCATCATCGATGTCTCTTCAATGTCATGAGTGTACCTCGGGATGAACTAGTGTCGTGTCCTCATCCACAACGACATTAGTAATCGAGCCTAATCATCCTCTTGAAAGGGGTACTATCGATCGCAGAACTCTCATCCGAGACTTCCACATTAGATCGAGCTTTAATTTTGCATACTTCCCCACTCTTTCATAGATTGTTTTAAACTTGGATATGCACAATAGTATACTTGAATGGCTTGATTGGCGAGGATAAATGGTTCGAACTTGTTATATCTTCGCGTATGATTTACGAAACCAACTTGTACTCGGAATGAATTGATAACCCCAATCGTGAAGGATCAAACCACTCCATTTAAACAATGTTTGTCTTCGTTGGTAGCCAGGATATTCCAACTCACAAACCTCGATAATCGACCATAAAATCGAGTTCTTGCGTTATGCACCATAAGTTTCACCTTTAATGCACACTCACTATTCATAGTTGATCTTTGTGACCCATGTTCTAATGTGTGAAATTTGTACCCATTTATATAATACCATGGTGCGTCTTAATTGATTGAAGGCCCTTGGCAAGAGACAATATGAGCGGATTCACAATGTTGTTAGTATGATCTTTGACCTATTATTATAAAAAGCGATTAAATGACTAAACGTACATATTAAATATTTCCTACTAATAATCATCGAACACTCACATATGCATCAAACCAAAGCGGAAGCCTCTTTCAATCGACATTTAAATATCGTAGAGATGTGGATTTGATCTTTTCACATCGTCGATGAATAAACTACATCAACATATATTTACGATCCTAGTTAATAATAACAATAATAATAATAATAATTAACAATGAATTCTAAGAAAACACGACACTTACGCCTGTAAATGTCGCAACTTCAACACGTTGAGCAACACGTATAAGAGCGGCATCATATTCTCTACTATCCAAATATCTCGTTGACATATTTCCAAAGGTGCGCTATCTTGCTTGAAGATTTGAAGCATATCGGATAGTCTTCGTGCTAATCTCCTTGACCATGATGCAAATCTACGAACTTCGTTCTTACGTGATCATCAAAATAATACGAGCAAAATTCGATGCTTCTACTAAGTAAGCATTGAGATAGAACCCTCAACCATGCTTTATTTAACGTTGTTTTCAACTTACGTAGTATCTACAAAATTTAGAACGTTGTTCTTCAATTATATATATATATATATATATTTTTTTTGTGTGTGTGTGTGTGTGTGTGTGTGTGATAATGTACGAGCGTACCTTTCAAATGGATACATCCATCGGTATTGAACAGGCCCGCAATACGGGCTTCATCACTAGATGAACCGGAAGATGTTCCATGGAGTCGAAGAAACGGGGAAAGATGCTCTCGAGCTTGCATAAAATCACTGAATATTTTCTTGGAGTCGCACATATCATCAAGCCTATGTTTCGAGAAGTTAAATCTTTGAAGAATAAAGATAATTCATTACGACTTTCCAAACATTGGGTGGGAGAAGTTCGTGAAATGCAATCGGTAGAATTCATTGCATGAAAATGTGATGACATAACTCTTCATCCCAAACATCGGTTTTGTCGTATACACATCTACACATGTTGAAGCTACCCATCGGAAATCTTAAACCTCTTACCCACTCACATAAGACTTTTTCTCACGATTGTCAAGTGTATAAGAAGCTTTGGATATTTTCCTGTTGATTCATTCATCGTCAACTCAGTGCTAGCGGTATAAATTAAGTTTTCTCTAGATTTGCTCGTATCTTTTCTTCCTTGGACATTCATGGTATGTTAAAGACATTATCGAACACATTCTTTTCTATGTGCATGATATCCAAATTATGCGAATCAAAGAGAACTCGATGGTAGATCCTGAAAATACTTCTTTTCTTTCATCCGGTTCCAAACGCTTGGATATTCGCTATTTATTTCATCACGCCAATCTACATTCGGAGTCTCATACCCATAATTAGTGATGAGCTCATCTCCGATCGCGCCTCGGTGGATCGTTAGTAATCATGTGTTCTTCGAAACCTCTTGATCCCTTGAAATGGGTGATTAGGAGCTAGAAATTTACGATGGTTATCAAACCATGACGCTACCACTTTTAGCTAAAGTAAAAGCATCGGTATACTCCATGCGGTCGGACAAGCTAATCTTCCGTTGTACTCCATCCGGACAACATATAGTATGCGGAAGTCACTAATTGTCCAAAGTAATGCGCGTGCATTTGAAAATTTCGCTCAACGATACATCATAAGTAAACGTCGTCATCCCACAAAGTCGTCATCAAATCTATTAACTCTATCAATGGTTGCGAAACACATCAATCTTCTTCGGATTACGCGGTCCGAGCACTAAGATCGTAAGAAACATGTATTGCTCCTTCATACCACGGCGGGGAAGATTATAAGGGTAAGTATAAAGGGCTGATGAATATTGCTTTCGATTGACCGAATGGTGGAAACCATCGGTTGAGAGTCCCAATCGCACGTTCAATTTCCGATGCAAATAAGGAAACTTCGTGTTCAAATGTTTCCATGCAATTGAGTCGGGATGACGCATGACCCTCATCGACCGACGATGCGCCAACGCATATTTTCCTTGTAGCATTGGATGCATACAATCTCGTAGTCGATGAGTTAGAGGAAAATAATACATCTTTTATATGCTACTTGTGCTTTCGTCGACTTCCACCAGCTCGAGTATTGCTCTTGAAGCGAGGATGATTAGAATTTGCACTCGTCAATTCGAATCTTCGTGCGATAAATCATGCAATTAAATGGACAATAATCAATTTTGTTACGGCAACCCCATGCCACAACAATCTCTTCGTCTTGTAGAAGTCATCGACGCAATTTCCATCCGGATGCGATTCTTTCATCGTTCGATATTTGATCAAAACCGCTTCCATAATGTTGTTCTCGCTTTCCAACTCGAAGTCGAGCCACAAATGACCGTGTGTGATTCGAGCAACCCGACCACGAGGTTTATCGGCGATTCAACATGTCGTAAAATTTTGTGCATCGAATTTGGCTCCTCTTGATCTCGTCAAAGTTGAGCTGTGGACCAGCAACACCACTACATTCGTATGATACGTATTTGGTGACGCTAACATCGAATCCACAACATTGTCCCTACTTGTGGTTGTCTCCTGAAATATCCATGTGTGATAATTTGGAACAAATCCAATTTTGATAAGTGATATCGACGATATATTTCTTCCGATAAGTATATTCTTACACTTCACAGGACACTTGATTTTCTCTCCATCCGCGAATAAAAGCGAGCACTAGCGAATTGATAAAACTTTCAAGTCCATCTCGAAATTTAATATTTAATCCACCAACCGAACTAAACCTCTTATACATCCACTCACGATTGTCATTCATTCTTCAAGCTCTAATTATAAATAATTAATTAAACATATTCAACATAAGTTGTACAATATAGACTAATTATACACTCATAAGTTTATAAACCTTCAAACAACGTATAAGTTGTTTTGATTGAAGAAGCTTATAAGCTCACAAACACCCTCTTAGACAATTGAAATCGACAACCACTTGACATATTTCAAAGAAAAGGTACATGACTAATAAATATTAATTATGATTGATTATATCTAATTATGATTTGATTACTATTTTAGCATATAATTCCCAAATTTAGTAAATAATCAATTATTATGATTGATTATTCCATAATTGGGGTATATAATATTTAAAACTTCAATTTTGAGTATTAAACGTTAATTATGATTTATTATATTATAATAATTTTAATTTTATAATAAATACTCTCTTAATTCATTAAAAGCTTGCATTTCTTTTGGTAACACAAATTTTAATAAATATAAAGTGAATGGAGATGGTAAATAGAATAAATTAATGGATAGTGAGATTACGGATGAGACATGCATATAATAAATGAATATATTAATGGATAGTGGGAGTAAAAATATGGACGATATGCGGGTTCTTTTATAAATAAATGTGTAGATTGAGGGTAAAATGAAGAAGTTGATGTTTTCAAAAATAAAATATAAGCTTTTGATAAAAAAATATGAATTGAAAATGAATTAAATACAAGCTTTGGACATATAAAGTATTATTGAAATAATAAATTTTGATAGTACAACAAAAAATGTTGAAACAAAAGATCCAGTTTGATTCTTAAGATATAAAAATCATTGAAAATTCGATCTTGAAAAACTCGCATTTTTAGTAAATTGTCTTCAAAAACTTGTCTTTCTTAGTACCAAATTGTTGGATTTAAATCCCATGTACTAATAGCTAATATATCATTCGAATCCTAAATCGATGAACTCTTCATTATTATTTTTTAATTTTATTTATTAAAGAAAGAATAAAACACTCACTCACTAATTTTCTAGATTATTCAAACTCTCAATTTATTAGTTGGAAAGAAAGAGTCTTATCTATTTAATCATTGTAACTCCTAAACTCGTATTATTTGAGGATTGCCCAAATTATAAGTATGTGATCGTATTATTCATCCAAATTTCACCAAATCATCACCATATGCCTAATTATACACTTAATAACTCAAAACATCTTAATTCACAAATGATGAATTTATCATCCCAATTCACATCCAAGCTAAACATATTCACATCAAGCTAAACATATTCACGAAATGATGAATTTATCAAACACCACATATGCGTACGAGTTAATTCACGAAATGATGAATTTATCATCCCAATTCACATCCAAGCTTATCAATTTCCAAGCCCAAATCACAAGTAACATTCAATACATCATTTTCACAAACTCCACTAAATTCGGTAACATACATGCATAAACTCAACACATCCTAGCATATTAACATAATTAACAAATATATATCAACAAAATAAAAAAATAAAATACAAATCAATAAAAAGCAATATATAACTTGCCCTGGACGTGCGAGGCGGCGGGCAGTGGGCGTGGGGGCAGGCAGGGATGGGCAGTGATCTGGGGAGCCTGGAGGCTGGGTCATGTGGCGGCGGGTTGGGGTGGGAGAGAGTTAGGGTTAGGGCACTCGATATGAGTGGGAAGAAATCCGTATGATATTAAATTTTTAGCGGCGGAAAAATCATCGTTATAATTAAAAGTCTCTAACGACGGATTAACGACGGAAACAAAACCTTAACGACGGACTAAATTTAACGACGGATCGTGTCCGTTGTTAAATTACGTCTGAATTAAAAAAATAAAAATAGTTAATATAACGACGGACTACGGTTCGTCGTTAAATTTAACGAGTTGTCTGACGAAAATTCGTCGTTAATATTATTTGGAATAAATAAAATCAAAATTAATATTAACGGAAAACAATCCGTCGTTAAATTAAATACAATTTTTTAAAAATCCTTTATTTAACGACGGATCGACGGATAGAGTTTAACGACGGACATAATCCGTGCTAAAGTATCAATCCATAAAAAAAATAAAAAGGTTAATTTTAACGAAGAAATTAGTCTCGTTAAATTTAACGACGGAATAGCGACGGAGTGGCGTTATCGATTCGCGTGAGATATTCCCTCGTTCCGTCGTCGATCGTCACTCCGTCGCTAAAATAATTCATTTCTATTGCTATCGTCTATTCACGACCCGTATTTTGGCCGTGCTAATCCGTATTGATCGGTGTATTATTGTAGTGTTTGGGCCTTTGATTTGATGGATCAATGATTGAGATTTAATTCGGTTGTCTTGGTTTTGTGTTTTGTGTCTCGGATTACTATCAGACTAGAACCCTTCTTCGTTGCGATGAAAGATGTCTTAACTAATATATTTAGCATATGTCTACTGAAGAGATAAAATATGTCTAAACTAATATGTGCAACATAGTAATTGATTATCTACATAAATATGAAAGATATGTTAGACTAATATCTATTCATATTTCACAACTATTTTCATTCTCAGAGAATCATATTATATATATATATATATATATATATATATATATATATATATATATATTAAATTTCATTTAACTATTTTAAATTTCATAATTAATTTGTCGATACAAAGATTTTTTTATTTCATGGTTCCTTCATTAAGTAATTAAAATAATTTTATTTTAATTATTTTAAAGAAGAATTAATGACACAATTTCCATCATTAATTTACGATATTGCCAGAATCTATTGTGCCCAAAATTGAAATTATCCAACTCTAAAACCCCAAAATCCCTATCACCCAATCTCTCTCTCTCTCTCTCTCTCTCTCTATATATATATATATATATATATATATATATATATATATATATTAATCTCACTCCTCTCTCTCTGTAGTTTCGTCGCCGCCCTCTTGCCATCGACATCCCCTATCACCCCGTCGCCAATCCCTCTCTATCTCTGTCTCGCTCCATATCTTTCTCTTTCCTCCTGTCTCTCTATCGTTTGGCATTCGGCGCACCCGCCACACATCCCATGAGTTTTGAAACATTGTATTTAAATTAGCACCCGACTATATTACAGCTCAGGTCGAGGAAGTCTGGCAGGCTTACTAAGGCACACGAGCCTTTCAGGTCAAGTCTACACAGACGAGCAAAATTGTCTCTTCGAGCCTGATGGTCCCAGTACAAGAATAGTGACTCACTATAGTGGGTCTCGTAGTACTGACCATGCCAAGTAGGTGGTATGTCGCTTTATGTATTTTTACTCAATATATTTCATATCTTGAAACTTATTTTGTTATTATCTTTTAAAAGTTTCGGGATAAGAATATCTCTATGGATATTGCGACTAACGATACCTTCTTGCAGATGCATTTCAAGGATGGAAAATACACGATGGACGTGACAGATATATGGGGTAAGTGCATTTAAATTTATAATTAGTTGTGCAATAATATCTACGTATTTTTAGATATTCTTTCGGAGATGGTCAGCCATGACTAAAAGGTGTGCGTGTTTGGGATGAGTATGATGTCACAAATGATCTCATCCAGCCATGTACCAGTTGGGAGTCGACCAACGCCTCTCACTATGCCTATACTTCCAAGATAGCAGAGTTGTGAGCTTAGTTGGACGAGCGCCGACAGAAGGAGACTGAGATGGAGGGTCGCCCGCAACATCAGTCATACATGGTTGAGATGCAGAGTAACATGACGGCGATGATACAAATTTTAGGACATGTACTGGATTCACGCTACTGATATGTCAGGATTACAAATAATTTGTATTCATTTATGTTTGGATATGAATATTTTTATTTTTATTTATATATATTTTCAATTTTGATTTTATATTTATTATTTTTATCAATATTGAATTAAAAATATTAAAATTTAAAATTTAAAATTTGTGATGGATTAACGACTGAAACACGACCATCATTAATTAACAAAGGTTGTTTCGTCATTAAAGCGTCGACACATTACAATTGAATAAATCATCGTCGGTGTCTAACGATGGTACTTCTATCGTAAATCTTTCGGAAATTAACGACGGAATAGTCCGTGTTAAAATAATCTGCAATGTTGGAAATGACGGTGGCAATACTCCTTCATTATTTTTAAACGACGAATTATAGATATTTAACAACCATTTTTCCATCGTTAATGCCGCATTTTGTTATTGTAAGTAAGTAAAGATAATTAATAATATATTTTAAGAAAATAGTATTCCCATTGACAATATTCGATCAAACTTATAAATTAAGCCAGACATATAAATATTACTTTTAGTTTTCTTGCCAAAGCCTGCATGGTATATAATCATTTTGTAAAGTCACTTTGATGAGAAAAGTCATCCTCGTTAATTATATTGTGACGTGAAATTACACTTTGCCATGCCAAAAGTTATTTAGACAATTTTCTGCACTCAAATTAATCATCCATTTTTGCTTGTCTTTTATGCAACCTATACCAATATCTTTTAGCCTTTTGCTTGCACAATCTTAATAAAGCGCATGACTTTTGATGATGAATCATTTTAAGTTTTGCATAAATTAAACTATATCAAATTCGATTTCTAATTACTGACCTAACAATTAGTTTGTTTAGAGATAATTAAAAGTGACACCAAAATGAATACATTTCTATTTCTAAAAACTAAATTCAGTCTAGCCCACAAAGTAATGATACATATGAAAATGATACTTGTATCATGTAATGATATATGATACTTTTTTGAATAAGGTAATGTGGTCCAACTCCTTTTTCACTCTCAAAATTATTTAACTTTTCTATGTTTTAATCTTTTGATTTTTGCAGATTTTTAGCTTTCTGTATAACCTTTATTTTGCCTCTTTTATGCTGCTGTTCATGTTGAATATGCAAAAGCAATCAGCCACTAACTATGTAGGTTAAACATGACCGACACGTGTCAAAAGCCCACACCACAGAAGTGGCGTGCCAAGTGGATCACTAAAATATTTTTGTCCAATTTCACTTATTTTATTTTTCTAAAAAGAAAGGTTTTAGATTTATTGCTTCTCGATTTTGCAATACAGATCAGATTAGAGCAGCCCATGCATTGCACTCATGTGGATTACACATTGTATTTTGAATGATGTGGGAACTAATGTTGAACTAATTAGTCTTTAGTTAATATTAATGGTTACAACTTACATCATCCATGATCTCAAGGTCAATCAAGTTTAAATGATGTCATTAATTTTAATCTTAAGCTGAACAAAATTATGAATAATAAACACTTTATGAAATAAACTAAATAAAGTATCTAGAATTTATGAGTACAAAATGTATGCAACATAAAACACATTGGTATTAATGGAGGATAGAGATGTAATTTTCTATATTTTATTTGATACCAAAATCAGCCTTATTAAAACAGCAAGTTGACTTATACATATGTTAGCTTAACAAAATTATCTTAAAAATCCCTACAGATATCTTGGATCAGTTATGGCTAGATCTCCATTAGTTAAAGCCAAATAGACAAATTATTGTATTTCGAAAGGTTGAAAACCTAAAATGGAAGTGTCATTCAAAGTATAATTAAATTGGAAACTGTAGATTGAACTCTTACCTTTTCTTTTCGATTTGGGTACTTATATATTTTCTTAAATGCTTAGTTCGCATATGTGTATTTGTATTAGAATTGGATTCTTATAGTTAGGATATACTTTTATTCAGAAAAATATATAGTTCTTATATCAAATGTATCAGCCACTAAACCCTAGACCATTGATTTCCATGCAACTAAAAGCATGGATTCAATATCTTTTCTTTTCTTTTTCCCGAGATACATCAAAGTCTGAAACAGTAATTAATATTATGTTTTCAATAAATTCAGATAAATTTTCGTGTAATGTAGCATGAATGGTGAATATATATATATATATATATATATATATATATATATATAGATATAGAAATGATAATTTGGTAGGAAATATGAATGAATCGGCCTTTATTTGCTATATAATGGTTGAGATTTAATTTTCGGTGTCTTCACAGTTTTGTGTTTGTGTCTTACACGGATTATTGTGCAGACTATAACTCTTCTTGCTTCTGTTAATGAAAGATGTCTAAACTAATAATTTAGCTATGTCTACGAATGGATGAAATATGTGCTAAACTAATATGCGATATATTAATTACGATTGTCTACAAATAGAAAGATGTCTATATTCTATTTTCTATAATTAAAGAACTACCATATAATATATATATATATATATAACATTCAAAATAAGGCATTGCACATAACAGCGATAACCACCAAATTGTGGAATGGATTTGCATTCCCAAAATCTTTTCTTTTTCTTGTTTTTTTTTTTGTTGATATAGATATGTTGATGTGATTTGCAAATGGTGGTTATTTAAATGCAATAATTAGTAATTGGAATCTTGTCTAACACAACTACCATAATATAATTGATCCCTTTTCTAAGTGTGGAGGGACCAACATCAAGTAAGTGGGAAGTTACTTTTCTTAATCATAGTTTTAATTGTTTTCAACATTATTATCGTACTTAATGTTCTATTTAATTATATGATTCCAGGTAAGCCTATACAAGGATCAAAGAGGTTATCGGCAAACTAAATAAGGCAGCCTTTTCTTTCTTTAGTAATCCCATTCCCACCCCGACTCAACAACCAAAAGAAAAATGATTGCGCCCTATTTAGCTTATTGGATTGAACTCATTTATATATTTTTAGTTTTATTCTAGAATGTAGTCTAGATTTATTTAGAACATTGAAGTATTAATTCAATTTTATATACAAAAATTAGCTTATGAACATGCTATTCTAGTCTAAAATACTAGAGTTATAAAGTTTAACACGATATTT
The DNA here is from genome assembly GCA_036937905.1 of Salvia rosmarinus. Classification (NCBI taxonomy): domain Eukaryota; kingdom Viridiplantae; phylum Streptophyta; class Magnoliopsida; order Lamiales; family Lamiaceae; genus Salvia; species Salvia rosmarinus. Next base: position 57,538,470 of record CM072818.1, on the reverse strand, counting down.
TTGGCATATCGCTTTCTCCATAAAAGGATTGCATATCTCAAAATTATCTTATAATTCATTAATTAATTAGAACGTCGTTTTCGTAGATTAGATTGACTATTTAAGTGAAGCCAATCCCCATATTAAGAAGAATATCAGAAAGCCTAAAATTGTAGGCAGGAAAATCCTAGTCCAATTTGTATCTCGTATTTTACAACTGAGACACAAATATAAAACGTAACAAATGGACTGGAAGATTTCATATGACCGTGACTTTCAACTAGGTGATTCGTGCGATGTCGGTCGTTATCGTGTCGACAACGTGCGATAGCGTGATAGTAAACACGCACGTTAAAGATCATCCGCACGACGAACACGATATATGACGATTTTTCGTGTTGACACGACGATAACGACCGACGCACCGAAATAATAAATTTAAATCAAAATTAGAAAATAAATAAATAAAAATAAAATATATAAAATATAATTAAATTAATATTAAATATATATAAATATTATCGAATTATCGAAACGACATGATCAACACGACAGATGCAACGAAAATTATCGGGTTACACGAACATCGACACGAAATTATCGTTCTTATCGTGTCGACACGATAAGGACACGAACACGATAAGGTGAACATTAACCGTTAATTTCGTGCGTTTGTTGTTTTCAATATCGTGTCGAAAATTGACTACTTTCAATAGGTACTAGAAATCATGTGTTAGGCTTTCTTTAGTTATTTTTTTAGGATGGTGTTATTTAGACATATTTATCTAGACATAATATTTATATTTTGATTAAATCGGTTTATATGAATCGTAATTGATTGAACCTTTTTCTTAATTTATACATTTTAATGTTTGGACTAATTAATCATTTAGGTATTTTATATGGAAAGTATATAAAAATATATAAAAAGAATTTATCAATTAATAGATATCAAATCATTTACCAAATCATTTAACAAATTAAATACAAAAACTTTTGTACATCCGCACGTGCGACGGACAAAATATCATTGTTATTAAGAAAATATCATTTACGTTAAGCAAAATGAATTAGATTTTGTTTACAATTTAAAATTGTATAATACAGAAATATTGTATTTCAAAATTGTAAATTAGCCTATTTATCAAGTTTATACATTTAGGTTAAATCTGAATTTATAGATTAAAATTTAATATCTAATTTTTAACAATTGAAGTCATATTATACATATATATCCATTGAAATAATATAGTCATCTATATTGTATAATCTATCTTATATTAAGAAATTATCATCTTGTATAAGTCGATAGTAAATATATCATATTGAGTACCTTATATGTAACGATTGATAGTATACATGTATACTATGTATACTAAGTATATCGTATATCACGTTATACCATTAATATTAATAATGATGAGCATATCCATTCATGTATTAACAATATAATTAACATATTTGATACAGTTCTTGTATACAAGAATAAGTATCAGTATGTATGATAACATCCATCATAGTACAATCATAATGTATTAATGAGGATTATTCATTCCTAAATTACATGATAGTTGTGAAAATCAAAGTAAACCACATGTTTAAGTGATATTTGAAGACAGTTTACGGCAATTAATTGCACATTACTACCATAATCTACTAGTTAATCACAAAGCTTAGCAATTTGGCTTGTGAGTGTGACGTGACCTTTGCTTTGTTTTGTATTTTATTATTTCTAATTATTTATGTATATATTGATTTAATGATAGATTTGAATCTAAAATTTTAAATTCAAGTTCATTGTTACTTTGTATAAAGTATTTGTTAATTCAAGAAAAATATTATCATAAACTTTTCAATATATATTGCGCAAACCATTAAAATCGATTTTCCTTGTCTATTTTCGTGAAACTCACTTTTGGTCAACCCTAGATTATTAATTCTTTTAGGTATATATGGCTCCAGAATTTTGGTGAATAACAAGTGATATATTGGTAATTTCAAATATTATTTATGCAAAAATTTATCTTAACTTAATATTTTGATTAGATCTAAAACATTATTGATGATTGCATTATTTTATTTTTTGTCAATTCTAGAAATTTTTAAAGGTTGCGTCACGGTGGACTCGAACCGACTTTGCCTCGGCATTAACCACTCTACTGCCAACACACACACACAAGTTGGTTGAGTTAGCCTTTTTGTTTATAGGTTTCAGGGAAGAACCAGTTTGACGCGACTCAATATTGATGGAGTGCAATCGATCTTGAGTCGGTTGTATGAGAAGTTTCGATCGTAATAGAAAAAGCACTACTAAATGTCACGGGAAGACTAGACATGTTGTAGGCGCGCCGGCCTATTCGGTCGAGTCGAGCTCGGCCTAGATGAGCGGTAGGCCTAGCCTGGTCGTCGGTTAGAACCACGGTTTAGGTCGGGCCGCGATTGTTCGATCGAGCCGAACCCCCTTAGTCGGTTAGCGGCTACTCGGTCCCGAGTCGGCGGTTCAATTCCGAATAGCGCGTCGTGATGCGCTCGATCGGTGATGCGTCTTCGGACCTTCTCGACCCGGCCGCGGGGCTTCGCAGAGATTTGCATCGGTCCTTCTCTCGTCGAGTTTCATTTCGATCCGTTTGCCTCAGAACTCGTATCGCGATATACTTCAACTCTTATGAAGGGTAAAATCTTCAATTCTATCTCAATTTTCCTGAAAATAAATCAAATATGCAACAAGTATCAAAGTCCAAGATTTTAACAAACTAAAGAGTTAAACTTTTGATAAACATGTATTTTCTATGGATAAACATTATAATAACACACTCAAAATTATAGAAACTACATTTTATCAGTTGTAAATATTTGTAAACTACTAAACTTGTAAATATTTTAAATTTGTAAGTTGTAAATGATTTTTTATGTTTGAACTTGTAAATACTTTGCATTTTGATTTGTTAAAATACTATAAATATGTGTCAACACTTTGCATTTTTAATAAATGATGAGTAAAATTACATAAATCCGTTTAGGACTTTTACAAGGGATGAAAAATAATAATAATAAAGGACTTGAGCTCAATTTAATTTCTAAAATTGAGTTGCCTACATATCCTCATAATCATAGAGATCAAAGTCCACTAGTTCTTTTAATTTCTAAATGCTCTACTCGCACCCGATTCGATCGATCCGTTTGGATGAAGGCCTCGTCTTCGCTCTTACCATCATCCCATTGCGGTTCTTGAGATCTAAGGTCGGCCTACACCAATCATCGAGCAACATTTAGCTTGATGTTCGGCTTCATTTGTTCTTCTTTGATCAAGCATTAGTCCTCCAATGCTAATGCTTGTTCAAGGATACGATGGATGCGGGACGGAAATAACTCATTTTCCATGATTGAGAGGATTAGGTACTCCCTTCTTCGACCACCACTTCAAGCATCGATCGAAGACCGCTATCTTCAACACCAAAGACAAAGGAGTTTGCAAATATATATTAATTACTATTACTTGTCCTCTCGGCCTTCGAATGTTCTATTTTGGTACATCGAAGTCATTTGTTGCACCAAAGGGTCAAACTCATTCATATCAAAAGGAAAATTAATCGTAGACATCATAGAAGGAGGTGGAGTTTGAATATCATCATCACTACCATATTTCGTATATTCTTGAAAAGATTTCTTAAATTCTTTTCAAGATCATATTTGATATGATCTAATTTGGGAGATCAAAAGAAACTAATTCTCCTTCTATCTAGACTTAGAAAATCATTTGCCTAAAACATCATAATAAAGATTAAGCATTTACAAACACATCATATTTCCATTTAGGATCTAAACACTTAACAAGCAAAAAATTGTAGGTATCTCCCAAAATATTTTAGCTTTTTAACCATAAAATAAATTACACCACATAAAGATGGTTTAGTAAAACAACTATGAAAAGACATGATATGCATGCAATGTTCTAAAACATAACGAAGTGCGATAATAAACTCCGATAATTTTTCGTTGCACCATGAAATACCTTTAACAATCGATATAAATCCATGCAAGCATCCCAATGAGACTCATTAAGATTAATTGAATAGTTGTAAACTCTTTTAAAAAATCACATAAATGACCCTTATATGCAATAGTACTATGAAGCATTTCATAAGTAGAATTCAACGATGAGAAACATCCATTTGAAACATGTATAAGAAATATTTTTATAGATAATATTTTTCCATCTCTTCCCACAAGTTTTTGAAGCATGCAAACATTTGATAGCATTTCTAATAGAGATGTAGAATCTTGAAAATACTAAGTGCATCTTGAACACATAAATTTAAAATATGACAAATGCATCTAGAATGAAAATATTTTCTTCAAAAGAAGATGCACATGCTTCAATAAGTTAAGGAATACTAGCGGTGTTTGCAAGCATTATCAAAACCAACGGAAAAAATTTATTAATCAAAGAATACTCATTTAACACACCAATATAATATTAGCAATATCTAAAGCATTATGAGGCTCTTCAAACTCTCTAAAAGCAATTAAAGTTTTTGCATAACCCATTTCGAATAATCCAATGACAAGTAATACCCATATAAGAATTCTTATTATAAGCATCCGTCAAACATCGGCACAAATAGAAACTTTATGACCTAAACGAACCAAATATTTCATTAAATCATGTTTTTTCCATGCATTGTCTCCTAATCTTCTTAAGCATAGTGCTTTACTAACTTTGCATGCATTAGGACCAAGTCCCGCTTTATAACATTCTTCATAGTAACTCTATCGGCATAATTAAAGGGAGTTTTTCCATATAACAATATCTAGCCATCGCATCTTCATATTTTCCTTTATCAAATTTAAATAAAGCGGACGTACCGTTGTGGAATATTGAGAATGGGTTTGAATTTGAGCTTGGTTCGTTGATATTCCATACTCATGAGGATGAAAACCCTCCATGTGCTATTGAGCGTTCCATAACCTCTTTCTCGATCCATTTGTAGGTTTTCGTGCAATAGTTGCAATAAGCAATGTATCTCTTTCGACCGTCGAAGAGAGAGGTTCGCTTCACTTCCACTTTTCTAAAGAAAATATCACAAGATATTGTAAAAACTATGAATATGAAATAAAATTATGAAACTAATTTGTAGAACGTAAATTTACGTACCTAAAGTGCTTTACAAAATGTTGGACTTAGTTCCTTTGATTTTGGTGGTTGTGGCGTATCTTGGTCAAACTCATCATCTATCGCCTTCTTCATCGTCGGCTTGGTCTTCGAGCCTCTTCACCGAAATGGGGACTTCTTTCCATTCGATGCACCATTTCATAAAATCGAGCATCTTCTTGACTTAACCCTTGACAATTGCCTTGAGATTTCCTCCGCCGCTAAGGCCCCCGTGAACGTTGAGTTGGATAGTCTCCTCCACTTTGAGCTCCTTCATCGACCTTTCCTTTCCTTGTTGATCGTTTAAAGAAAACATGATGAAGTGAGAAAGTTTGAGAGTTTAGAATAAGAATGAGAGATTGAGAGTTAGAATGAGAACTTGAAAGCTTGAAAATTGGATGTAAATGAGTGAATTAAGGTTGAGAAATAGAGATTGAAGTGAGGATAGAGTTAGGATGAGGATATATTTAAGGAGTGTATTTTGGGGTGGGATTGAAAATAGCCGTTTATGGCCGTTGGAGGCCCTCGGTTCGACCTAGGCCCGTTCCAACGGCTCTAAGGAGGCCCGACGGTTCGCCCCTAGGCCGTCGGATCGGACCGGGTTAACCGTAGGTTCGGCCTCTTCCTCGAACCGAGCCGACCCAGGTCTAGCTCGGTTCGGTTCGGGCCGTTGACCGCCGGTCGGGCCCGAACGTTGACTCTGAGCTAGGGCCGAACCGGCGGTCCAAGCCCTGCATGTTCGGGCGAGTCAGCGGGCGAGTACAACAATGTTGATGAGCAGTCTCGAAGAGTCAAGTCGAATCAAGACGAAATCGAAAAATTAAAGGCGAAATATAGAGACAGAAGACTTAGCGATGAAAACAAGAGCTAAGCATATGACCAAATATTATACAAGGATGAAGTCCAAGCTATTGATATCTACTTAATGAAGCATCAAGTCGACTCATGGTCACCAAACTAATAAAGGCGAGTCCATCTGCGATAAAACATGGGAGTCACGGTGATACGATCTAAAGTCAACGTACTAAAAGATACGGTCAACCAACCCTCTTCGCGTGGAGGTGCCGCGACAGGTGCAGATACGGCTGCGGATACACACACACATATATATATATATAGTTCAAATGATTAGAATTTCGCCATGATATATAAAGGATGGACACAGAAAAATAGTTTGGGGCAGCTAAATAAAAATTTCTTAAGATGAGGAATGCTAAAATAAAACTTTTCTAAGCAGTATTAATTATATGGTAAAAAGCAATAAAAAATAAATTGGTTTGGGGTGCATGTGCTCCCTAGGATCCTCTGGTTCCGCCACTTGTTATGCCACATAGCGTCTTTAATATAAAGGCACAATTCGGTGGATTATGGCAGTGCATTCGTTCTAATTAACTTCTACATGTACATAATTAAAGATTAATGAACTCTTAATAAGTTTAATTAATTAGAACTGTCTATACACCTAAATCCTAACACACAATTTTTACCATATTATTGATAGTACGAAACATTTTAGAAACGTACCTTTCGGCTCTTGAACAGCTTGTTCTCGAGCTCTGCCTCGCGCGCTTCTTTCGGCGCCTCATGATTCCGTTGTACTGCTTCGCGTTCACGAAGATCGGGCCGCCATTCAGGGCAGCATTATTCGACCCTGAACGTGGTTATTGTCATCGCCAAATTAGTATAATTAATTATTTACTATATTCATCATAACTTGATTTAATTATGATGAAAATGACGAAGACAATTACCGCAAACTGAGGTCCATTATAGGATGAGTATACCCGTAGCACTGATCTGGATATGGATATTTAGCAGCACAAATCTGCAGCAGTAGTGCAAATTAACAGCAGATTTTAATTAATCTCTGTTGATGAAAATATATGCACGTTTGCATGTTGGAGAAATTAAAGTTTACCATTGGCTGTCCAAATCCAAGCTCAAGATAATCCACAGCGGCAGAGGAAGCTGTCTGCAATGGAGTTTTCCCATTTTCAGTAGTTTTGCAATCACCTATTTATAACATATTCTTTCTATAATTAGTATGTTTTTGCATCGGTCACCAAATCTTGAAGAGTAGACTATGTTTATAGAAATGTGCGCGCGCACACACACACTATGTGGATATCTCTCTCAAAGTTCACTACTCCTATGCATTATCAAAAGACGAATAACACAAAATAATGATTAGCAAAAATCTAAAAAAATCCTTTAATGCGCATTAATTATCTATATATATATATATATATAGAGTTTGGTTCAAATAAGAATCATTCTTATCCTAAAAACCAAGAACCAAATGAATTCGTTATGAAAGTTGATGAATCCGTTGAGAAAGTTAATGAATTCAAAAATTCAGATTTTTTCACCCGGGTTCGAATCCCATTAGGGACGAAAATTTTATTTTTTGGATTCGGTAATTTTTCCAACGGATTTATCAACTTTCACTGTGAATTCATCAGTTTTTGGTTCTCACGTTCTCACAATAAAAATGGTTCTCACATTAACCCTCCCTTATATATATATATATATGAGAGGGCTAACGTGAGAATCATTTTATCATGAAAATATGAGAATAAAAATAATAAATTCCTTGAGAGTTGATGAATCAATTGGGAAAATATTTGAATTCAAAAAATAATTTCCGTCCTCATGATTCGAATCTAGTTGAAAACTTTTAATTTTGAAATTCAAGAACTTTTCCAATGGATTCATCAACTTTCATAATAATTCATTGGTTCTTAGTTTTAGGATAAAAATGGTTTCATTTGAATCTAATTCTCTCTCTCTCTCTATATATATATATATGAAGTGAATCAATGAGAACTATATCTTTTGGAACTCTGCGAACTATGCATAAGATGATGCGAGACGGTATAAAGTTGTGCTAACAAAAAACTTTCTAAAATTGTTTTGTTATGCAACAATTTTAGAATGTTTTCCTGTACACAACTTTATAGATTTTGTTCATCAACTTTATACGCCTGTACATAATACTCAAGTTCTAAAAAAAGATGAGCTCACTGATCCAACTCCTATATAGAAAGATCAAATAGAAACCTACCTCATTCTAGAAACTAGAAACCAATCCAATCCATAAATTAATCTTGAGTGATAGATAGTCAAGATTGTTTTTCCAAATAAAATGTGATTTCTTATACATAAAATAATATTTTTTCTATAATTATGATTGTTCACCTCTAAAACAATACTTCTCTATGGTTTTTTACACTTAATTTTTATTATTATTATTATTATAAGGTACAGTTGTTCTGCCGTAAATAAGGAATTTGGACGAATTAACTATTGGGTTTTAGTAATTCATTAATGCATTACTATACATATATACCTATGATCAATCCACAATATCGATATTGACGTAGGCGTCCCATCATATATAGTTGAACATTGATGCTTACAACTCAACAATATATAATTCAAGATGAATTTGCCATACGCTTATTATGCATTTTCACTTTAAAGGTTTATCTCTCTTACAATTGAGTTCAGCCTCTAAATACAAACTATTACATATATAATCCCTGCTTTAACTCTAATTTGTTTCCGACTACTTTCATAATAATCAGAAGATTGATAAAGAGCTAAATCAGACTATAATCGACATCAAAAGGAGAGCTAGAGAAGTGTAGAGACAGGATATATAGTAGATCTATGAGGTATGAAATTACCAGAGAAAAGAGTAATCTGAGTGGTATTGGGCTTTCCATGATGATCTCCATGCTCTTTAACACCACCAAATCGGCTGTTGCCACCACCTGAAAGCTCCAGATACGCGGCGGCAGCCTTTGATTGGATAAATCCTTCACCGTGAACCGCCGGCGCCGGCTGAAATCCCACCCCACTCCACCGCGGCACGGCTGAGTGCGACGCCTCATTCATGGGATTTTGAGCACTCCCATCTTTGAAGAATACAGTGTGAAGAGTCATTTTCACCTGCAAATCAGAATGCATTAAGTAATTTAATTGGTGTTTCATGAAACCCTAAAAATGTCTTCTTTTTCTTTCCTATTTCTTTTATAATAACTATATTTACAACTAGCTAATGGGGAATGAAATGAATTTGGAAAGTCTTGGTAAATTAAAATAAGATATCACACTGCAAAATCGAAAGAGAAGGACAATAATTGAAGATGAAATAAAGTTAAATAGTGATAATAAAAAAAAAAGGAGCAAAACAAAAGTGGACACCTTATCCAAATTCTTTGGATGTTGGAGGTAGCATCTATCAAAAAAAGCCGGCTTTCTTTACCTAAAAATTCCATAGCCAAATAGATATAAACAAGGTTCTTATTTTTAACCATAAATATATCTAGCTGGTTTTGCAGCACTGTAATTAATTAATTATTAGTAATTAATATAACAAGCTTATAGAAAAACATATCGATCGAGATACAGCTCATAATTTCAGAGTTGCAAAAATTTAGATGATGATGCTTGTTTGCTGTAGCATGTATTCACTAAAAATCGAGATGAAAAAGAAGAAAGGAAGCAAGCAGGAAACATATAGTTTTCAAATATGGAGAGAAAGAAAGTGATAGAGAGGAACATACAAATTCGCAGGAGAAGAAAACAACCACCAAATCAACTGTCGGGAGAGAGAGAGAGAGAGAGAGAGGTGATGAGGGGAGGGAGTATATATGTATAGTGACAAATGCACACGAATGCAAATAATAATATGTGTCTAATCAACTTTATTTTCTTTATATATGTAAATATTATTTAAACCTTCTCCCGGCATTCTACGTCTTTCTTTATTTAGGTGCAAAGTTGTTTCTCCTTTTTTTCCTTCAAAAGTTAGAATTAAAAAAATGATGAGCCATCTTTGATGTATCGATGTAATAAAACTGATCAGAAAATTATCGGTTGAAATTTCTAGTATTTGGAAAATGGCGTATTTGTTTTTAAATTCCTTGAAATGTTGGACATGCAAAAGGAGAGGAATTGGGTTTTAAATTACCCGTTATTAGCAAATACATTAGCTAGTTTTTTCAAAACATGTGATAAGCACCAAACCCTCATTTAAAAAGTTGGTCAATTAATAAATTATATATTCTTAGCTTTGGTAACTATAAGTTAATTATATTATAATATAATCAATTTTAAAAAATTGAATAAAGGGATGGCGACAATCTTGTAACTGCCAACTGTTTGCTTAGGCAAATCAAGTGGATTACATGTGGAGGGCTTTTAAATATCGAAACTGGGATCTAATGTCGTGAAAGAGATTGGTCCCCATTTTAATGGATGGCTCTTTGCTGCAACACTCTTATATCTTGGATTATATTCTCTCTATCTCTAACTAAATATTTCAACCTAATATCACCCATATTTAATGAATTATTTAGACTAATCACAACGCTAGACCTTAAAGCTTCCTAAATAAATGTACTATCTAAATAATTAATTATAGCTAACCCAAATCCTTAAGCGTCTTTGATCATCTCCAACTATATATACTCTTTTCTAAAAGTTTTGTTCGAAAACAGAGTTCGGGGAAATTTTCAATTTGTACTCTGTATGTTCTGCAGTTCAAATAGAATATTGAGGTCCACCAAAATATTATAAGTAGAGACTTAGAGTTGAATTAATCAAAGTCGTTTATTATCAGTAAAATAAAGCCAGACTTTTAACTCAAGGGAGTCCAAGAAAAAATTTAAAAATAAAAATAATAATTCTGTTTAAATTACATCAATAATGTTTATTTACAAAGTAAAGGTTAAACAAAGTCACATCATAAAATCTTTCTTCATGTTATTCTTATTCTGAAATCAAAAACATATCTTTTTCGATGTAAGAAATCAAACAACCATTTAATAACTTATCTCACGTACGATTGTATACAACTTTTGTTGTTGTGATAACCGATGAAACTAAAGAAAACTTAACTAGCATGTAAACCAAATGAAAATACTTTCATTTAAATCATCTTAGTTTACTCGAATGTTTAGACCCACAAAATATGTTAAGTTAATTTTCCTAATTTAATCAGACCAAGATGATTATTCATAGTAAAATTGGAAAAAGCACCACTATATATAATTAAAATGGTAGCACACACAAATTAATGAGAATGATTTTTAAGAATTTGAATGCACAAAGACAATGCTAGACTAAAATGGAATAAAATATAATCCAACCTAAAGTAGATCTCAATTTTGTGGAAATCGCATAGTCAGAAATGCATCTCCTAGAGTTATGTAAAGGAAGAAGACGAATTACAAAATTAAATTGATATTTTTTAATATACAAAGAGATAGATGCATGTTGATGTAATGAGAAAATGTTAAAAAGAAAGAGGTATAATGAGGAATCATACGTTGGGTTACAGATACCGTACGTATTTTCAATTTATCTTGATTAAAATATTTTTTAATTCTAATTAAAATAGTAAAATTATTAAAATACCACTACACTTTTCCAAAATTGTTTGGGGGTCCATTGTGGTCCTCCCAATGTGGCTCCATCACTGTTCACTATTTTGATGCAATATCAGAACAAAATTTTAAACTGTGACCAAACTCAAAACTATACATAGTGTATGTATACATTAATTGAGTATATATCATGATTCATTATTGTCATTTTCGTTGTCGGATTTAAGGATATCTCTAATGTTTGGTAAGTATTTTTGCTTACCAATATCCCCCTCTTTCACACACACTGTGTGTAAAGAAAAGAACAGGTACCTAGATTTTTGGAACGGCATGTAGGAATCTGTAATTAAATTGAACTACTTGATCAACGTTTTTAGTCGTATAGTTTTTTTTTTCTTGAGATTTATTTTATTTTAGCAATCGATGAATATGATGATTGTCTGGTCTCGGCAATGTGATAATGATAGATGATAGACATGTAAGTCTTAAAAGGACCTAAGTCTTAAAAGGACCTAAGTATTAAAAGGTAAGTCTTAAAAGGACCTAAGTATTCCACACTCCTTTTAATTTGCACTTGTCTTGAATTATACATTTACATTAACATTCTTAGTAAAATCTAACAGAGGAATACACGTATGAATATATTGTTCTGTTAATTATTGATTATTAAAATACTAGTTAGAAGTTTAAGATCGAATTAATATTTTCATACACTAGCCTATAGTTTAGTGAAGTTTCTTTTTTTTTGCAATTTAATACAAATTTTAAAGGCTTTGTCGCGGTGGATTGAACAGGGCCTTGGCGCCGGCGTTAACCACTCTACCACTGCACCAACACACACACACTTAATTAGGATCTATTTAAATCTTAATTGTGATCATTAAGATTTAAGCGGTCCACATTGAGACCTGCTCTTTTAATTTTCAAAACTTTACAAGTTCTTCTGCAAAATTCTGGTTCATGAACATACAAAATCGTTTAATTTGTACCGATTAAAATTCACATATTTTATAGATGTTACATTGTCCGCATCTATAAAAGAAGATTGTAATAATTCCAAAAAGGTGGCGTTAACTACAGGTTTTAAGACAGAAAGAAAAGCGTCGTAAAATTGTTGCCATTAACGACGGTAAAAAATCCGTTGTCAATCGGTTGCTATCTATCGTTAAATTTAACGATTTTTTTATTAGATAAAATATCCTATATTGTCGATATATATATATATATATATATATATATATATATATATATATATATATGGGGTTGGTTATGGTGAGAAGTTCTTAATGTACGAAAGTTTAATAGTAAGATATCTTTCATATCACAGAAGACAATCAAAATTAATGTATTGCATATGAAAGTTTAGCACATATTTCATCCATTCGTAGCACATATCTAAATATATTAGTTTAGACATCTTTCATCATAACAGAAGACATAAGGGTTATAGTGTTGCACAATAATCCGTGTAGACACAAAACACAAAATCAGAAGTACACGAAAATTAAATCTCAACCATTGATATAGCAAATCAAAGGCTAGATTCATTCCTATTTCCTACCAAATTATCTATTCTCACCGATCCATCTCCTATATATATATATATAAAGGATGGATCAAATGATAATCATAAGTATTTTGAGAATTAGGAACTGATCATAAACGTAGATTTATGTGCATCCGACAATTTAGATTTGATGTTAGTTTATGATATTTTTTTTACAGATTTTATTAATAAGGTTATTATTGTATTTTTATTTTTTAGTGTAACCGATTTATTCCTTAAATTGGGGGATTGTTATAATTATTTATGGTAGGTGATTAGTTGTAAATATTATTATATTCATCTAGTTCAAATTTTATGATCTTTATGAAAGCATATTACATATTTTCGTGTATTGAAATGTTCAACTTGTACAGTAGACTTTTTATGAGAATTTCATAGTTAAATTTAGTTTTTCATTTAATTCGGTTTATGCATTTATTATATAATCTTATTAAATTTTTGTTGTGTACGAGGCCAACTGCATATTTTAAAAATATATTTACTTAATTAACATCATGATTCACGCACAACGGACACTATAGTATCTATATTATATTGTAACTCTTAATATAGTAAAAGTTGTTTGATGCATTATTCTATGATCGTTGTGCAATGTTCACGAATATGCTAACAAGATACTGTTCATTCAAATAATAAATAATATGCAAGTCTATCTTGTGTTCAATGCACAACTACTATCGAGTTATGCATATTAATTGAATCACGAAAATAATCATAGTTATATATCATTATTTTTTTCCACCCACTATTGTGGATATCGGTGCGAAATTCTTTTTTTTTAATCTTTATTTTAGGGTATAAAATTTATTTTTATGTTAATTATTATACAAATTAGGATTCTCAATTATGTAAGTTTGATTTTTAGTTATTATTTTATTTCGTATAAAACTTACAATCCTATGCACAATTATTAATATCACATGTATAATTATTAATTTCGAGAGAGAATATGAATTGCACATAAGCAAAAATTAGGGATTGCACAAAAATTAGGTGGACGAATCTTTATATTGACCATTATGCCCTAACACGCTTTAAACCATAAAAATAGTATAAAAATAGTCAAACTTGCTTTAAAGCATGCATTAAATATGATCCATTAGATTAGATGAAATCAAGGGTGATGATAAGTTCTTATTTCTTATCTTAGAGGAAATTCTCCATTTAACCAATATATATATATATATATATATATATATATATATATATATATATATATATGAGATGGATCGGTATGAAAGGATAATTTGATAGTAAATAAGAATGAATTTCACTACAAAATAACGCGAATAGCGACGGAAAATTCGTCGCCAATCATGTCGGATCCGTCGCTAAAATGGATTAGCGACGGAATTAGGGGGTCGCTGGAAACCTGGTTGGCAAACTTCTAGCGACGGATTTATGTCCGTTGCTAATTATTAGCGACGGAATAACAACGAAAATTTCAGTCGCTAATCGACGACATCGAGAACGGTCGTGCAAATATAATCCGTCGTTAATACGACTCTAATCCGTCGTTGTTAACGACGGAAGGTCGCCGTAGCTAAAAAATACCGTCGCAACTCAGCCGTTAATTCGACGCCAATCCGCCTCGATCCGTCGTTAATTAGCGACGGACTTGACCGTCGCTAAAATCATGATTTTTTATTTCACGTAAAAACCCGTCAGAACTGCCGCTAATCCGTCACTATTCCGCCTCTAATCCGTCGCTAGTTACAGTTTGTTCGGTTATTTCACGTTGTAAATCCGTCATGATCCGTCGCTAGTCCGTCAGAAATCCGTCGCTAAAGTGCATGATCGGATAGCTTCTATTTGTAGTTTGACGGTCATTTACAACAAACAACAAACTGTTTTCAAACAATCCAAACAAACCAATTCCGTCCAATTCAATCCAAACAATCCAAACAATTCAAACTATCCAAACAAACCAATTCAATCCAAACAATTCAAACTATCCAAACAATCCAAACAAACCAATTCAATCCAAACAATCCAATCAAACCAAACAATTCTAAATCATACGATAAGTTTACAAATTCATAATACAACCCAAATATGACGAGGTGAGGGGAAACGGGAGCTGATATCACGAGGGTGGGGGGAAACGGGAGCTGGCCATGAAGCGCTCTAAGGCCTCCGCCGAGCGCAGATTGAGCTCGAATCGTGCTTGCACGCTATCTCGCCTCACCATCTTGCAATCCGCCTCATATTGCTGGCCAACTGCATTCGACCTCGTATGCTGGCGCACTCTCGCCGCTCGCCTATCATTCGGCCTCAGATGCCTCGGCTGCTGCTTCGCTTTCGACTATCAATCTGCCTCAGATTGCTCAAGGCTCAGTTGCCATCGGCCTCCATCTCCAATAGGCATTGTTGATAAGCTATGGAATCGCAGGATGGACACTCTCCACCGAATGAGATGACACTTCGCTCTGCATGTATGTCCGTGATAGAGAACCAGCTCCAAACATCCTATTCTTTTTCTTTGAGGAGCTCCTAAGGACATTTTTGAGAATTTGAGTCCTATCAATTTCTGGTGTCGCCTTATCACTCCCCCCAGATTGGCTCAACTGAGTGACATGTTCCTCAACCCGCCTCTGTAATATAATTTCGTATAATTATTATTTAATTAAATACTCGTTATTAAATGCTAACAAATATACTTACCGCGATACTCCGAGCTTTCCGTCAGATAGCTCCCGTCGTCGGTGGCATGATACCTTTGGAATACATCCCATTGGACCTCGATATGTCTTCTCACGCCTTTGCCTATAAATAAGTAAAACAAATTAAATAATTAACAAGTATCACGATTCTTAAATAAATTTACTATATCTAAAACTTCAAATTTTACTTAATCTCTCGCGATACTCGAGTGCGGGCGTGAGCCACCCGATGCTTGACTATCCCAAAGACCCTCGCCATCCGGCTCGGACATTTTGTTGTGCGGGCCTTGTCACTTTCTCTTGGACGTCATCCGATATGCAAAGGTCAAATCATAAATGACTTTGTATAAACAACACGAACCTCAATTCATCAAAATAAATCTTTGAACTCTTGAAGCACCAATTTCCAATTGAAGCCGTTGTGATTCATGAATTTACGGAATGACTCGTAATCACGTGGGCTATATCATTGCTCGGACACAAAATGCTACAATTTACGGAAATAAAGACATCGAATGTTATAATTTATTTAAACCGAGACATACACGAGATAACATACCCATTCACAATGGCTATCTTCTTCATCCCTCTCTAGATGGCACCGCACTCTCGCTCGAGGGGCGGGCTGAGACAGTGCCTCCATGCCTTCTTCTAGGGCGGCGGTGAGGCGACGGCGTGTATGATCCCTCGGTGCCTCCGACGTGATGACGAGGCACCTCGTCCATCGTGAGACATCTCGCAAACAAAGGTAAAAATGTCAGATTAAAATTTCACAAATAATACATATCATAACGTTTGTGTGCATACTAGAAAATAAAATGTTTCTTGTGCATACTATATAATAAATTCAAACCCTATTCATCGTCGTCGTCGTCATCATCATCATCCAATGTATGATTGTCTTCTGACTCTGACAATTCAACTTCATCATCCTCATCATCAGATGTCTCTTCAATGTCTATGAGTGTACCTTCAGGATGAACTAGTGTCGTGTCCTCATCCACAACGACATTAGTAATCGAGCCTAATGCATCCTCTTGAAAAGGGGGAGGTACTATCGATGCAGAACTCTCATCTGAGACTTCCACATTAGATCGAGCTTTAATTTTGCATACTTCCCACCACTCTTTCATAGATTGTTTTAAACTTGGATATGCACAATAGTATACTTGAATGGCTTGATTGGCGAGGATAAATGGTTCGAACTTGTTATATCTTCGCGTATGATTTACCGAAACCAACTTGTACTCGGAATGAATTGATAACCCCAATCGTGAAGGATCAAACCACTCACATTTAAACAATGTTGTGGTCTTCGTTGGTAGCCCAGATATTCCAACTCACAAACCTCCAATAATCGACCATAAAAATCGAGTTCTTGCGTATACGTACCATAAGTTTCACCTTTAATGCACACCACTATTCATAGTTGATCTTTGTGACCCATGTTCTAATGTGTGAAATTTGTACCCATTTATATAATACCATGGGTACGTCTTAATTAGAGCTCAAGGCCCTTTGGCGAGAGACAATATGAACGGATTCACAATGTTGTTAGTATGATCTTTGACCTATTATTAATAAAAACGATTAGAATGACTAAACGTATATATTAAATATTTCCTACTAATAATCATCGAACACTCACATATGCATCAAACCAAAACGGGAAGCCTCTTTCAATCGACATTTGAATATCAGAGCTAGAGATAAGTGGATTTGATCTTTTCACATCGTCGATGAATAAACTACATCAACATATATTTACGATCCTAGTTAATAATAACAATAATAATAATAATAATTAACAATGAATTCTAAGAAAACACGACACTTACGCCATGTAAATGTCTCGCAACTTCAACACAGTTGAGCAACACGTATAAACGAAAGCAAAGATCATATTCTCTACTATCCAAATATCTCGTTGACATATTTCCAAAAGGTCCGCTATCTTGCTTGAAGATTTGAAGCATATCTAGATAGTCTTCGTGCCTAATCTGCGCTTGACCATGATGCAAATCTACGAACTTCGCTCTTCGTGATCATCAAAATAATCGAGCAAAATATCGATGCTTCTTCTACTAAGTAAGCATTGCGGATAGAACCCTCAACCATGGCTTTATTTCGTGCGTTGTTATTCAACTTACGTAAGTATCTACAAAATTTAGAACGTTGTTCTTCAATTTATATATATATATATATGTGTGTGTGTGTGTGTGTGTGTGTGTGTGTGTGTGTGTGAGATAATGTACGAGCGAAGACTTTCAAATGGATACATCCATCGGTATTGAACAGGCCTCTGCAATACGGGCTTCATCGACTAGATGAATCGGAAGATGTTCCATGGAGTCAAGAAACTAGGGAAAGATCGCTCAAGCTTGCATAAAATCACTGAATATTTTCTTGAGTCTCCACATATCATCAAGCCCTATGTTTCGAGAAGTTAAATCTTTGAAGAATAAAGATAATTCATTACTGACTTTCCAAACATTGGGTGGGAGAAGTTCGTGAAATGCAATCGGTAGAATTACATTGCATGAAAATGTGACGATCATAACTCTTCATCCCAAACATCTTCGGTTTTGTCATGTCTACACATCTACACATGTTCAAACGCACCCATCTGGAAATCTTAAATCTCTTACCCACTCACATAAGACTTTTTCTCACGATTGTCAGTGTATAAGAAGCCTTTGGATATTTTCCTTGATTCATTCATCGTCAACTCAGTGCAGTAGCGATAAATTAAGTTCTTCTCTAGATTTGCTCGTATCTTTTGTCTTCCTCGGACATTCATGATCGTGTTAAAGACATTATCGAACACATTCTTTTCTATGTGCATGATATCCAAATTATGCCGAATCAAAAGAGAACTCGATGAAGGTAGATCCCGAAAATACTTCTTTTCTTTCATCCGCCCAAACCGCTTGATATTCGCTATTTATTTCATCACGCCAATCTCATTACGGAGACTAGTCTCATACCCATAATTAGTGATGAGCTCATCTCCGATCGCGCCTACGGTGGATCGTTAGTAATCATCGTGTTCTTTCGAAACTCTCTTGATCCCTTCGAAATGGGTGATTAGGAGCTAGAAATTTACGATGGTTATCAAACCATGACGCTACCACTTTTAGCTAAAGTAAAAGCATCGGTATACTCCATGCGGTCGCGACGAGCTAATCTTCCGGTTGTACTCCATCCGCACAACATATAGTATGCGGGAAGTCACTAATTGTCCAAAGTAATGCAGCGTGCATTTGAAAATTTCGCTCAACGATACATCATAAGTAAGAACGTCGTCATCCCACAAATCTATTAACTCGCTATCAATGGTTGCAAGAACACATCAATCTTCTCCTTCGGATTACGCGGTCCGAGCACTAAGATCGTAAGAAACATGTATTGCTCCTTCATGCCACCACGGTGGAAGATTATAAGGGTAAGTATAAAGGGCCATGATGAATATTGCTTTCGATTGACGAATGGTGAAACCATCGTTGAGAGTCCCAATCGCACGTTACAATTTACGATGCAAATAAGGAAACTTCGTGTTCAAATGTTTCCATGCAATTGAGTCTCGGATGACGATGACCCCATCATCGACCGACGATGCATGCCAACGCATATTTTCCGTTGTAGCATTGGATGCATACAATCTCTACGTAGTCGATGAGTTAGAGGAAAATAATACATCTTTTATATGCTACTTGTGCTTCCGTCGACTTCCACCACTCGAGTATTGCTCTTGAAACGAGGATGATTACGAATTTGCACTCGTCAATTCGTAATCTTCGTGCCAATAAATCATGCAATTAAATGGACAATAATCAATTTTGTGTACGGCAACCCCATGCCACACAACAATCTCTTCGTCTTGTAGAAGTCATCGCACGCATTTCCATCTGGATGCGATTCTTTCATCGGTTCGATATTTGATCAAAACCTTCTCGAGAATGTTGTTCTCTGCTTCCAACTCGTAGTCGAGCCACAAATGACAACGTGTGTGATTCGAGCAACCCGACCACGAGGTTTATCGGCAAGATTCAACATGTCGTAAAATTTTGTGCATCGAATTTGGCTCCTCTTGATCTCGTCAAAGTTGAACTGTGGACCAGAACATCCACTACATTCGTATGATACGTATTTGGTTGACGCTAACATCCGAATCCACAACATTGTCCCTACTTGTGGTTGTCTCCTGAAATATCCATGTGTGATAATTTGGAACAAATCCAAATTTTGATAAGTGATATCGCATGCGATATATTTCTTCGATAAGGTATATTCTTACACTTCTTACACGGACACTTGATTTTCTCTCCATCCGCGAATAAAAGCGAGCACTAGCGAATTGATAAAACTTTCAAGTCCATCTCGAAATTTAATATTTAATCCACCAACCGAACTAAACCTCTTATACATCCACTCACGATTGTCATTCATTCTTCAAGCTCCTAATTATAAATAATTAATTAAACATATTCAACATAAGTTGTACAATATAGACTAATTATACACTCATAAGTTTATAAACCTTCAAACAACGTATAAGTTGTTTTGATTGAAGAAGCTTATAAGCTCACAAACACCCTCTTAGACAATTCGGGAAATCTGACAACCACTTGACATATTTCAAAGAAAAAGGTACATGACTAATAAATATTAATTATGATTGATTATATCTAATTATGATTTGATTACTATTTTAGCATATAATTCCCAAATTTAGTAAATAATCAATTATTATGATTGATTATTCCATAATTGGGGTATATAATATTTAAAACTTCAATTTTGAGTATTAAACGCTAATTATGATTTATTATATTATAATAATTTTAATTTTATAATAAATACTCTTAATTCATTAAAAGCTTGCATTTCTTTTGGTGACACAAATTTTAATAAATATAAAGTGAATGGAGATGGTAAATAGAATAAATTAATGGATAGTGAGATTACGGATGAGACATGCATATAATAAATGAATATATTAATGGATAGTGGGAGTAAAAATATGGACGATATCACGGGTTCTTTTATAAATAAATGTGTAGATTGAGGGTAAAATGAAGAAGTTGATGTTTTCAAAATAAAATATAAGCTTTTGATAAAAAAAATATGAATTGAAAATGAATTAAATACAAGCTTTGGACATATAAAGTATTATTGAAATAATAAATTTTGATAGTACAACAAAAAAAATGTTGAAACAAAAGATCCGAGTTTGATTCTTAAGATATAAAAAATCATTGAAAATTCGATCTTCGGAAAAACTCGCATTTTTTTAGTAAATTGTCTTCCAAAAAAACTTGTCTTTCTTAGTACCAAATTGTTCGGATTTAAATCCCATGTACTAATAGCTAATATATCATTCTGAATCCTAAATCGATGAACTCTTCATTATTATTTTTTTAATTTTATTTATTAAAGAAAGAATAAAACACTCACTCACTAATTTTCTAGATTATTCAAACTCTCAATTTATTAGTTGGAAAGAAAGAGTCTTATCTATTTAATCATTGTAACTCCTAAACTCGTATTATTTGAGGATTGCCCAAATTATAAGTATGTGATCGTATTATTCATCCAAATTTCACCAAATCATCACCATATGCCTAATTATACACTTAATAACTCAAAACATCTTAATTCACGAAATGATGAATTTATCATCCCAATTCACATCCAAGCTAAACATATTCACATCCAAGCTAAACATATTCACGAAATGATGAATTTATCAAACACCACATATGCGTACAGTTAATTCACGAAATGATGAATTTATCATCCCAATTCACATCCAAGCTTATCAATTTCACAAGCCCAAATCACAAGTCTAACATTCAATACATCATTTTCACAAACTCCACTAAATTCGGTAACATACATGCATAAACTCAACACATCCTAGCATATTAACATAATTAACAAATATATATCAACAAAATAAAAAAAAATGAAATACAAATCAATAAAAAGAAATATAACACAGACGACGGCGACATGACGAGTGCAAGGGCAAGGGAGGCTGGGCAAGGGTTAGGACAGGGTGGAGGGACAATGACGGCGAGCAGACGACGAAAGCATGGGTCATTGGTCAAAGGGGTCATGAGGGTCACATGGCACGGCACGACACGGCCGGACGGCGGCCGGCACCATGGGCTGAGGGTTGGGGTCAGGGAGAGAGTTAGGGTTAGGGCTCGATATGAAATTGGGAAGAAATCCCGTATGATATTAAATTTTTAGCGGATTAACGACGGAAAATCATCGTTATAATTAAAAGTCTCTAACGACGGATTAACGACGGAAACAAGACCTTAACGACGGACTAAATTTAACGACGGATCTGTGTCCGTTGTTAAATTACGTACAGAATTAAAAAAAATAAAAAATAGTTAATATAACGACGGACTACAGTTCGTCGTTAAATTTAACGACGGTTGTACGACGAAAATTTCGTCGTTAATATTATTTGGAATAAATAAAATCAAAATTAATATTAACAACGGAAAACAATCCGTCGTTAAATTAAATACAATTTTTTTTTAAAAATCTGTTTATTTAACGACGGATCAGCAACGGATAGAGTTTAACGACGGACATAATCCGTTGCTAAAGTATCAATCCAATAAAAAAATAAAAAAAGGTTAATTTTAACGAAGAAATTAGTCATCGTTAAATTTAACGACGAATAGCGACGGAGTGACGCGTTATCGATTCACGCGAGATATTCCCGCCTCGTTCCGTCGTCGATCAGTCACTAATCCGTCGCTAAAATAATTCATTTCTATTCCGTCGCTAATTCACGACCCGTATTTTGGCCGTCGCTAATCCGTCATGATCGGTTTGTATTATTGTAGTGTTTGGGCCTTTGATTTGATGGATCAATGATTGAGATTTAATTTCGGTTGTGCTTCGGTTTTGTGTTTTGTGTCTACGCGGATTACTATGCAAAGACTAGAACCTCTTGTCTTACGTTACTGAACGAAAGATGTCTTAACTAATATATTTAAGATATGTCTACGAAGAGATAAAATATGTCTAAACTAATATATGACATAGTAATTACGATTATCTACACAAATATGAAAGATATGTTAGACTTATATATCTATTCATATTTCCTACACTTATTTTCATTCTCACAGAACTATCCACTATATATATATATATATATATATATATATATTATTAAATTTCATTTAACTATTTTAAATTTCATAATTAATTTGTCGATACAAAGATTTTTTTATTTCATGGTTCCTTCATTAAGTAATTAAAATAATTTTATTTTAATTATTTTAAAGAAGAATTAATGACACAATTTCCATCATTAATTTACGATATTGCCAGAATCTATTGTGCCCAAAATTGAAATTATCCAACTCTAAAACCCCCAAAATCCCTATCACCCAATCTCTCTCTCTCTCTCTCTCTCTCTCTCTCTCTCTCTCTCTATATATATATATATATATATATATATATATATATATATATATAATCTCACTCTCTCTCTGTAGTTTCGTCGCCGCCCTCTTGCCATCGACATCCCTATCACCCCGTCGCCAATCCTCTCTATCTCTGTCTCGCTCCATATCTCTTCTCTTTCACTCCCTGTCTCTCTATCGTTTGGCATTCGGCGCACCCGCCACACATCCCATGAGTTTTGAAACATTGTATTTAAATTAGCACCCGACTATATTACAGCTCAGGTCGAGGAAGTCTGGCAGGCTTACTAAGGCACACGAGCCTTTCAGGTCAAGTCTACACAGACGAGCAAAATTGTCTCTTCGAGCCTGATGGTCCCAGTACAAGAATAGTGACTCACTATAGTGGGTCTCGTAGTACTTTTGACCATGCCAAGTAGGTGGTATGTGCGCTTTATGTATTTTTACTCAATATATTTCATATCTTGAAACTTATTTTGTTATTATCTTTTAAAAGTTTCGGGATAAGAATATCTCTATGGATATTGCGACTAACGATACCTTCTTGCAGATGCATTTCAAGGATGGAAAATACACCGATGGACGATGACAGATATATGGGGTAAGTGCATTTTAAATTTATAATTAGTTGTGCAATAATATCTACGTATTTTTAGATATTCTTTCGCGAGATGGTCAGCCATGATCAAAAGGTGTGCGTGTTTGGGATGAGTATGATGTCACAAATGATCTCATCCAGCCATGTACCCAGTTGGGAGTCGACCAACGCCTCTCACTATGCCTATACTTCCAAGATAGCAGAGTTGTGAGCTTAGTTGGACGAGCGCCGACAGAAGGAGACTGAGATGGAGGGTCGCCCGCAACATCAGTCATACATGGTTGAGATGCAGAGTAACATGACGGCGATGATACAAATTTTAGGACATGTACTGGATTCACGCTTACTGATATGTCAGGATTACAAATAATTTGTATTCATTTATGTTTGGATATGAATATTTTTATTTTTTATTTTTTATTTATATATATTTTTCAATTTTGATTTTATATTTATTATTTTTTATCAATATTGAATTAAAAAAATATTAAAATTTAAAAATTTAAAATTTGTCGATGGATTAACGACTGAAACACGACCATCATTAATTAACAAAGGTTGTTTCTGTCATTAAAGCGTCGACACATTACAATTGAATAAATCATCGTCGGTGTCTAACGATGGTACTTCTATCGTAAATCTTTCGGAAATTAACGACGGAATAGTCCGTGTTAAAATAATCTGCAATGTTGGAAATGACGGTGGCAATACTCCTTCATTATTTTTTAAACGACGAATTATAGATATTTAACAACCATTTTTTCCATCGTTAATGCCGCATTTTGTTATTGTAAGTAAGTAAAGATAATTAATAATATATTTTAAGAAAATAGTATTCCCCATTGACAATATTCGATCAAACTTATAAATTAAGCCAGACATATAAATATTACTTTTAGTTTTCTTGCCAAAGCCTGCATGGTATATAATCATTTTGTAAAGTCACTTTGATGAGAAAAGTCATCCTCGTTAATTATATTGTGACGTGAAATTACACTTTGCCATGCCAAAAGTTATTTAGACAATTTTCTGCACTCAAATTAATCATCCATTTTTGCTTGTCTTTTATGCAACCTATACCAATATCTTTTAGCCTTTTGCTTGCACAATCTTAATAAAGCGCATGACTTTTGATGATGAATCATTTTTAAGTTTTGCATAAATTAAACTATATCAAATTCGATTTCTAATTACTGACCTAACAATTAGTTTGTTTAGAGATAATTAAAAGTGACACCAAAATGAATACATTTTCTATTTCTAAAAACTAAATTCAGTCTAGCCCACAAAGTAATGATACATATGAAAAATGATACTTCGCTTTATTTGTAGCACATGTAATGATACATATGAAATATGTACTTTTTTTTATCGAATAAGGTAATGTGGTCCAACTCCTTTTTTCACTCTCAAAATTATTTAACTTTTCTATGTTTTAATCTTTTGATTTTTGCAGATTTTAGCTTTCTGTATAACCTTTATTTTGCCTCTTTTATGCTGCTGTTCATGTTGAATATGCAAAAGCAATCAGCCACTAACTATGTAGGTTAAACATGACCGACACGTGTCAAAGCCCAACACCACAGAAGTGGCGTGCCAAGTGGATCACTAAAATATTTTTGTCCAATTTCACTTATTTTATTTTTCTAAAAAGAAAGGTTTTAGATTTATTGCTTCTCGATTTTGCAATACAGATCAGATTAGAGCAGCCCATGCATTGCACTCATGTGGATTACACATTGTATTTTGAATGATGTGGGAACTAATGTTGAACTAATTAGTCTTTAGTTAATATTAATGGTTACAACTTACATCATCCATGATCTCAAGGTCAATCAAGTTTAAATGATGTCATTAATTTTAATCTTAAGCTGAACAAAAATTATGAATAATAAACACTTTATGAAATAAACTAAATAAAGTATCTAGAATTTATGAGTACAAAAATGTATGCAACATAAAACACATTGGTATTAATGGAGGATAGAGATGTAATTTTCTATATTTTTATTTGATACCAAAATCAGCCTTATTAAAACAGCAAGTTGACTTATACATATGTTTAGCTTAACAAAATTATCTTAAAAATCCCTACAGATATCTTGGATCAGTTATGGCTAGATCTCCATTAGTTAAAGCCAAATAGACAAATTATTGTATTTCGAAAGGTTGAAAACCTAAAATGGAAGTGTCATTCAAAGTATAATTAAATTGGAAACTGTAGAATTTGAACTCTTACCTTTTCTTTTCGATTTGGGTACTTATATATTTTTCTTAAATGCTTAGTTCGCATATGTGTATTTGTATTAGAATTGGATTCTTATAGTTAGGATATACTTTTTATTCAGAAAAATATATAGTTCTTATATCAAATGCTATCAGCCACTAAACCCTAGACCATTGATTTCCATGCAACTAAAAGCATGGATTCAATATCTTTTTCTTTTCTTTTTTTCCCCGAGATACATCAAAGTCTGAAACAGTAATTAATTATTATGTTTTTCAATAAATTCAGATAAATTTTCGGTGTAATTGTAGCATGAATGGTGAATATATATATATATATATATATATATATATATATATATATATATATAGAAAATGATAATTTGGTAGAAATATGAATGAATCTGAGCCTTTAATTTGCTATATAATGGTTGAGATTTAATTTTCTGATGTCTACTAGCTTTTGTGTTTTGTGTCTTCTGGATTAATGTGCAAAGACTATAACTCTTCTTGTGCTATCAAGATGAAAGATGTCTAAACTAATAAATTTAGCATATATGCTACGAATGGATGAAATATGTGCTAAACTAATATATGCGAATATATTAATTCGATTGTCTTCACATATATGAAAGATGTCTTATTATTCCTATAATGTACAAGCTTTCTCACCATAACCAACCCCTATATATATATATATATATATAACATTCAAAATAAGGCATTGCACATAACAGCGATAACCACCAAATTGTGGAAGTGGATTTGCATTCCCAAAATCTTTTCTTTTTCTTGTTTTTGTTTTTTTGTTGATATAGATATGTTGATGTGATTTGCAAATGGTGGTTATTTAAATGCAATAATTAGTAATTGGAATCTTGTCTAACACAACTACCATAATATAATTGGATCCCTTTTCTAAGTGATGGAGGGACCAACATCAAGTAAGTGGGAAGTTACTTTTCTTAATCATAGTTTTTAATTTGTTTTCAACATTATTATCGTACTTAATGTTCTATTTAATTATATGATTCCAGGTAAGCCTATACAAGGATCAAAGAGGTTATCGGCAAACTAAATAAGGCAGCCTTTTCTTTCTTTAGTAATCCCATTCCACCCCGACTCAACAACCAAAAGAAAAATGATTGCGCCCTATTTAGCTTATTGGTATTGCAACTCATTTTATATATTTTTAGTTTTATTCTAGAATGTAAGTCTAGATTTATTTAGAACATTGAAGTATTAATTCAATTTTATATACAAAAAATTAGCTTATGAACATGCTATTCTAGTCTAAAAATACTAGAGTTATAAAGTTTAACACGATATTTTTGGCATATCGCTTTCTCCATAAAAGGATTGCATATCTCAAAATTATCTTATAATTCATTAATTAATTAGAACGTCGTTTTCGTAGATTAGATTGACTATTTAAGTGAAGCCAATCTCCCATATTAAGAAGAATATCAGAAAGCCTAAAATTGTAGGCAGGAAAAATCCTAGTCCAATTTGTATCTCGTATTTTACAACTGAGACACAAATATAAAACGTAACAAATGGACTGGAAGATTTCATATGACCGTGCACTTTCAACTAGGGTGACAATTCATACGTGTCGGTCGTTATCGTATCGACTGATAACATTACACGACGATAGCGCCAAACACGAACATTTAATTAAGGGACCGTCCGAACCTAACACCTAACACCTAACACGAACACGACACCTAAATGTCTTGACACGGACACCGATACTAACACGAATATGACACGATTTTTTCGTGTTGACACGACAACGATAACGATACGACACGACCTAAATAATAAATTTAAATCAAAATTAGAAAATAAATAAATAAAAATAAAATATATAAAATATAATTAAATTAATATTAAATATATATAAATATTATCGAATTATACAAAACGACACGATCCGGACCACGAACACGAATGCAACACGAAAATTATCGGGTTACACGAACACGACACGGATCCGACACGAACACGACACGAAATTATCGTGTCGACACGATAAGGACACGAACACGATAAGACTGAACATTAACCCGTTAATTTCGTGCGTGTTCGTGTTGTGTTCTAGTATCGTGTCGAAAATTGACAGCCCTACTTTCAATTATGGTACTAGAAATCATGTGTTAGGCTTTCTTTAGTTATTTTTTTTAGGATGGTGTTATTTAGACATATTTATCTAGACATAATATTTTTATATTTTGATTAAATCGGTTTATATGAATCGTAATTGATTGAACCGGTTTTTCTTAATTTATACATTTTAATGTTTGGACTAATTAATCATTTAGGTATTTTATATAGAAAGTATATGCAAAATATATATAAAAGAATTTATCAATTAATAGATATCAAATCATTTACCAAATCATCTAACAAATTAAATACAAAAACTTTTGTACATCTGTCCACACGGTGCAGACGGACAAAAATATCATTTGTTATTAAGAAAAATATCATTTACGTTAAAGAAAAGTATTTATTTATTTTTTACCTATAATTTAGAAAGGATCTTTTATATTAAAAAAATTATCATTTACACTGAAGAAATATATCATTTATACTGAATAAAAGTATCAAGTTCGCATGTGCAGACGGATATACATGAGACCATTTCAAAATTAAAATATTTTAGAGTACAAATCAGAATCACAATACCTTGTATTAATGAGGATTATTCATTCCTAAATTACATGATAGTTGTGAAAATCAAAGTAAACCACATGTTTAAGTGATATTTGAAGACAGTTTACGGCCAAATAATTGCACATTACTACCATAATCTACTAGTTAATCACAAAGCTTAGCAATTTGGCTTGTGAGTGTGACGTGACCTTTGCTTTGTTTTGTATTTTATTATTTCTAATTATTTATGTATATATTGACTTAATGATAGATTTGAATCTAAAAATTTTAAATTCAAGTTCATTGTTACTTTGTATAAAGGTATTTGTTAATTCAAGAAAAATATTATCATAAACTTTTTCAATATATATTGCGCAAACCATTAAAATCGATTTTTCCTTGTCTATTTTTCGTGAAACTCACTTTTTGGTCAACCCTAGATTATTAATTCTTTTAGGTATATATGGCTCCAGAATTTTGGTGAATAACAAGTGATATATTGGTAATTTCAAATATTATTTATGCTCGAAAAATTCTATCTTAACTTAATATTTTGATTAGATCTAAAAACATTATTGATGATTGCATTGTTTTTTTTTGGTCAATTACTACAGAAATTTTAAAGGCTGCGTCACCATGGACTCGAACCCGAGACCTTTGGCCTCGGGCATTAACCACTCTACCACTAGGCCAACACACACACACAAGGCTTGTTTTTTTTTTTTTGGTCTATTAATACATAAATTTTAAAGGCTGCGTCACGGTGGACTCGAACCCGAGACCTTTGGCCTCAGGCATTAACCACTCTACCACTAGGCCAACACACACACACGATGATTGCATTGTTGATGTAACATAATGTAGCTCACATGTTAGGGAGTTGGCCTTTTTGTTTATAGGTTTCAGCAGAAGAACTACCAGTTTGAACAGACTCAATATTGATGGAGTGCAATCAGTACTGGAGTCAGTTGTATGGAGAGAAGTTTCAGTATCAGCGCAATAGAAAAGAAGCACTACTAAATGTCACAGACTGAAGACTAGACATGTTGTAGGGCCGAGCCCGCCGGTTCGGCGGTTCGAAAAGTCGAGGCCCGAGCCCGGGCCTAAGGCCTGCCGGTCCCGATTCGGTTCAGAACCGCCGGTTTAGGGTCGGGCCCGCCGGTTCGGCGGTTCGAAAATTTACTTCGAATAGCCGCGGTCGCGGGTGATGCAAAATTTACAAAATGGTCTTCGACCTTCTCGACCAGCGGCCATGGGGTCTGTCAGCAAGCGATTTGCATTGGTCCGTTCTCTCTCGTCTGAGCTTCGATTTTCGATCCGTTTGCTCTCATGAACTCGTATCGCGATATACTTCAACTCTTATGAAGGGTAAAATCTTCAATTCTATCTCAATTTTCCTGAAAATTTAATCAAATATGCAACAAGTATCAAAGTCCAAGATTTTAACAAACTAAAGATTAAACTTTTGATAAACATGTATTTTCTATGGATAAACATTATAATAACACACTCAAAATTATAGAAACTACATTTTTATCAGTTGTAAATATTTGTAAACTACTAAACTTGTAAATATTTTTAAATTTGTAAGTTGTAAATGATTTTTTATGTTTGAACTTGTAAATACTTTGAATTTTGCATTTGTTAAAATACGATAAATATGTGTCAACACTTTGCATTTTTAATAAATGATGAGTAAAATTACATAAACCGTTTAGGACTTTTACAGAGGGATGAAAAAAATAATAATAAAGGACTTGAGCTCAATTTAATTTCTAAAATTGAGTTGCCGCATATCCTCATAATCATAGAGAATCAAAGTCCACATAGCTCTTTTTAATTTCTAAATGCTCTACTCCGCACCCGATTCCGATCGATCCGTTTCGATGAAGGCCTCGTCTTCGCTCTCATTACCATCATCCCATTGCGGTTCTTGAGATCTAAGGTCGGCCCTACACCAATCATCGAGCAACATTGTAGCTTCAATGTTCGCCGGCTTCATGTTGCTTCTTCTTTGATCAAGCATTAGTCCTCCAATGCTAAATGCTTGTTCAATGGATACGGTGGATGCCGGGACGGAAAATAACTCATTTTCCATGATTGAGAGGATTAGGTACTCCCATTTCTTCGACCACCACTTCAAGACATCGATCGAATGACCGCTATCTTCAACACCAAAGACAAAATGAGTTTGCAAACATATATTTAATTCACTATTACCTTGTCCTCTCGGCCTTTCGAATGTTCTATTTTGGTACATCGAAGTCATTTGTTGCACCAAAGGGTCAAACTCATTCATATCAAAAGGAAAATTAATCGTAGACATCATAGAAGAAGGAGGTGGAGTTTGAATATCATCATCACTACCATATTTCGACGTATATTCTTGAAAAAGATTTCTTAAATTCTTTTCAAGATCATATTTGATATGATCTACATTTGGGAGATCAAAAGAAACTAATTCTCCTTCTATACTAGCACCTAGAAAATCCATTTGCCTAAAAACATCATAATAAAGATTAAGCATTTAACAAACACCATCATATTTCCATTTAGGATCTAAACACTTAACAAGCAAAAAAATTGTAGGTATCTCCCTAAAATATTTTAGCCATTTTTTAACCATAAAATAAATTACACCACATAAAGATGGTTTAGTAAAACAACTATGAAAAGACATGACAATATGCATGCAATGTTCTAAAACCATAACGGAAGTGCAATAATAAACTCCCGATAATTGTTTCGTTGCACCATGAAATACCTTTAACAATCGATATAAATCCATGCAAGCATCCCAATGAGACTCATTGAGATATAATTGAATAGTTGTAAACTCTTTTAAAAAAATCACATAAATGACCCTTATATGCAATAGTACTATGAAGCATTTCATAAGTAGAATTCAACGATGAGAAACATCCAATTTGAAACATGTATAAGAAATATTTTTATACGATAATATTTTTCCATCTCTTCCCACAAGTTTTTGAAGCATGCAAACATTTGATAGCATTTCTAATAGAGTAACGAGAATCTTGAAAATACTAAGTGCATCTTGAACACATAAATTTAAAATATGACAAATGCATCTAGAATGAAAGTATTTTTCTTCAAAAGAAGATGCACATGCTTCAATAAGTTAAGGAATACTAGCGGTGTTTGCCGAAGCATTATCAAAACCAACGGAAAAAAATTTATTAATCAAAGAATACTCATTTAACACACCAATGATAATATTAGCAATATCTAAAGCATTATGAGGCTCTTCAAACTCTCTAAAAGCAATTAAATGTTTTTGCATAACCCATTTCGAATTAATCCAATGACAAGTAATACCCATATAAGAATTCTTATTATAAGCATCCGTCCAAACATCGGCACAAATAGAAACTTTATGACCTAAACGAACCAAATATTTCATTAAATCATGGTTTTTTTTCCATGCATTGTCTCCTAATCTTCTTAAGCATAGTGCTTATACTAACTTTGCATGCATTAGGACCAAGTCCCGCTTTATAACATTCTTCATATGTAACTCTATCGGCATAATTAAAAGGGAGTTTTTCCATATAACAATATCTAGCCATCGCATCTTCATATTTTCCTTTATCAAATTTAAATAAAGCGGACGTACCCGTTGTGGAATATTGAGAATGGGTTTGAATTTGAGCTTGGTTCGTTGATATTCCATACTCATGAGGATGAAAATCCTCCATGTGCCTATTGAGCGTTCCATAACCTCATTTCTCGATCCATTTGTAGGTTTTCGTGCAATAGTTGCAATAAGCAATGTATCTCTTTCGACCGTCGGGAAGAGGAGGTTCGCCTTCCACTTCCACTTTTCTAAAGAAAATATCACAAGATATTGTAAGAACTATGAATATGAAATTAAAATTATGAAACTAATTTGTAAGAACGTAAAAATTTACGTACCTAAAGTGCTTTACAAAAATGTTGGACTTAAGTTCCTTTGATTTTGGTGGTTGTGGCGGCGTATCTTAGTCAAACTCATCATCTATGTCGCCTTCTTCATCGTCGGCTTGGTCATTCGAGCCTCCTTCACCGAAATGGGGACTTCTTTCCATTCGATGCACCATTTCATAAAATCGAGCATCTTCTTCGGCTTGTAACCCTTCGGCAACTTGCCTTGAGATTTCCTCTGCCGCTAAGGCCCTTCGTGAACGTTGAGTTGGATAGTCTTCTCCCTCACTTTGAGCTCCTTCATCGACGGCCTTTCCCTTTCCCTTGTTTGATCGTTTAAAGAAATACATGATGAAGTGAGAAAGTTTGAGAGTTTAGAATAAGAATGAGAGATTGAGAGTTAGAATGAGAACTTGAAAGCTTGAAAATTGGATGTAAATGAGTGAATTAAGGTTGAGAAATAAGAGATTGAAGTGAGGATAGAGTTAGGATGAGGGATATATTTAAAGGAGTGTATTTTGGGGTGGGATTGAAAAATAGCCGTTTATGGCCGTTGGAGGCCCGTCGGTTCGGCCCTAGGCCCACCGGTTCCAACGGCTCTAAGGAGGCCCGCTATTCGGCCCTAGGCCCTCCGGTTCCAACGGCTCTAAGGAGGCCCGACGGTTCGGCCCTAGGCCCGTCGGATCGGACCGGCGGTTAACCGCAGGTTCCGGGCCTCTCTTCCCTCGAACCGAGCCCGACCCTAGGCCCTAGCTCCCGGTTCCGGTTCAGGCTCGTTGACCGTCGGTCCAGGCCCGAACCGTTGACTCTAGGGCCGGGCTAGGGCCGAACCGGCGGTCCCGAAGCCTCTGCATGTTTATCAAGATCAAGTCAAGGATCAAGATCAAGTACAACGATGTTGATGAACAGTGCTACTGAAGAGTCAAGTCGAATACTGAAGACTGAAATCGAAAAATTGAAGACTGAAATATAGAGACAGAAGACTTAGCGCTGATGAAAACAAGAAGCTAAGCATATGACCAAATATTATACAAGCAGCTGAGAAGTCCAAGCTATTGATATCTACTTCAAAGTCAAGCATCGTCGACTCATGGTCACCAAACTAATAAAAGACGGAGTCCAATCTACTGATAAAACATGGAGTAGTCACGACTGATACGATCTAAAGTCAACGTACTAAAAAGATACGGAGTCAACCAACTGAAGAAACACGAAGTTATTTAAACCTTGAGTGTTTGACTTTCAATGTGTCAGAGCGAACTTGCAGAAGATTATGACATGCCTGAATCACTATTCAGAGTTGCATAGCCACATTGTACGATGATGCAAACATCGAAAGCAATGTACGGGGATTTAAACAGACATATTTTAAATGATAAATGGAATTGATGTGATTAGTGTTCCCTCCGAAAGAACTATTCATCATCCACTCTATAAACACATGCAGAATCCAACATTTGAAGATATCTGAATCATTGTTCATTTAAACATTCAAAAGCACTCAGAGGTTAATCCTTAAGAACAATCACTCAAAAATGTCGAAAAAGGAATTACCAAAACATTATCAGTAAATTCTCAAACCTCAAATATATTTAGCTTAGGATTTTAGTATACACTTCTTTATATTCTAGAATACATTCTTGTGATGTCTCAAGCCTAAAAATATTGAGTTGTCGCTTGTGATAGCTCAAACTCTAGTTGGAAAACCCTCTACACAAAACCCCTCAAAGTTTAAGTAGAAGTTAGACAAGTAAGCAAGAAAGTATTAGTTGCTGAAAGCTTGGTTATCTTGTACTTGTAAGAAAGAGGTTAGGTCGACTGCACCATAAGAAGTCAGAGGTTTTCTAGCACCATCAAACGTACTAATGAATGTCAAGTTAGGCAGGATACAGAAAATGTTAAAGTTTGGGTCTAGGTTCACTCTTGTACCCATAAACAAGACCAAATCCCAAGTAGTGGATTTACTGTGTAGTTCGTGGACGTAGGAGTTGGTCTCTTTGTACCACGTAAAAATCAACTCTTCTTTATATTTAGTTATTTATCTTTTATATTGTATTTCTTTTACATATTATTGAATTGAACATCATCAGTAGACGCAGCACAACATACTGTTTTGAAACACTCTATCATTATCAGTTTGATACTGAAGAGATAAATTGAAAATTGACTAAGTCAATATTTGAATTAGTATTTTTATCAGTTTAAGTTTTCGATATAGGCAATAAAGTAACCACTACATTCTGTAAGCACATAAGTTATCACCAACTGACCCGTTGTCTCTACATTCAATAGGTTTGCTAATTTATATCACTCAGTACAAGACTCCTATGTACTTGAACTAATCAGCGTATTGATACCAGTACTGAAGTGACTTTAGTTATCAGACATATCCTGATTAGTAGAAGGTCAAGTCTTATGTTATCGAAAAAAAATTAATTTGCCTTAACTAGTATATTCTCTCATACATCATCAATACAAACCATAAAGGACCATCAATTTATTCTTAAATAAAAAATTATTTTAATTATTGATTAGCTAGGGGTGGGCGTAATTTTTTTTTTGGTTATCATGGGGAACCCGTAGCCGCTACCTTAGGTGCGCACTGAGTAAACCCCAAGTTCCTGTGCAATAGCCTGCAAACCACACAGGACAGGTAAACCACACTTGGAAAACCAGGTGTGACAGGCTCAATTTATTCTTAAATAAAAGATTTATTCTTAAATAAAAAATTGTTTTAATTATTGATTAGCTAGGGGTGGGCGTACTTGATTATTGTTTAGGTGTTTGTTTTATTAATTCTTCTTAGTTGTATAATTATTGCTTAATGTAAACTATTAGAATATGAGTATTAATAACTTGAATCATAGTTGTTAACAGATTTAAGTTTGATTTAAGTTTAACTAAACTACTATTTGATAAGTTATTTCTTTTTAATTTCCCGTAGATCATATATTTTAATTTCTTTGTGAGTTTTATCAAGTTATTAATGAACATTTCGATATGTTTTATCAGGTTATTGATGAACATTAATTTTTCTTTATAAAATTTGAAAAGATATGAAAAAGATTTGACTTCAAAAAATCAATTATTACAAAAATAGATGTAAGGGTATATGAGTATATTAGTAACTTTTTGATTAATATATATAAATAATTATAAATAACTAATTTCTATATTTAGTGTACTTTCGCACTGCAAAATATCTATCTATGTCTTGAGACATATACGTCTAATTAGCATTTTTCTTATTTTTATAATACGTATTTACTCACATTCGATATCTTAAGCTCTCAACCTATAGCCAAGAAGTGACATGGGCTTAATTAAGTTAATTTGGAAATCATTAAGTAATTTAAGTTCATATTGCTGCTACGTACGGTTCTTCCTTATTTTTTTTGATGAAATAAATTCAAATATTGTTCCCATCTTAGTTGTCTTCAGCAATATGTAATGAAAGCATTCAAATTTTATCTTACTTTCAATAGGATAAATATTTTTGAAAAAGTCTCGATTTTGGTAGTGCGATTGCGAATGTATGCGGACCCCTTATTATTGGAAGGTGATCCGATTGTCTTAATTGCCATTCGATCCACCACCGTAAACCGCACCAATGCAAAAATTAGCTAAAGAAAAACCACCATCCAAATAAAAAGATGCTATATAATAGATAAATATGGCATTGATTCTTGTCTAATTAGAATAATCCAGTTTTAGATCTCACATCACATTCTGATTCGAGAATCAGTTTTTTTGCTGGATTTTTTTTAAAGTAGCCTTTAAACTACTATGCATAAAGCCACAGCACTAACTATTGGATCCAAACAGAAAGATGATTTATCTATCTACATTCAGACATATTAGGACTTCAATCAATCCAGTAGTAAGCTACGGACAAATTCAGATAAAAAGAAACTGAAATCAATATTTTTAAAGTTTTCTTTGATAAAAAGTTGATATTTACCTATTTGAGCAATCTGCAATCCCATGACCTTCACACTACCAGAATTTGGCTTAGTTAAAGGAAAATTCTAACAAATCCCTTCCATCTATCAGCAATTTTCATCATGATCTGAAGGCAAATGTTCGCGTTATACATTTTTTCACAACTCGTATAAAAGAGAAATGAGGCACGTGCTAAAAGACCCAAGAATTCCAGTTGATAGATTAAAGTCGAATTCACTACAAGGATCATTATGCACTACATTACTACAAGAAAAAGATATCATAATCACGTATAACTAACGAATGATAGCTGTAGATAAGCACTAACAGAGAGTTCATTGCTCCTATATTCGATTTCAACCATTGGCAGCGGACTTGTAGTGGAACTCATCAATCGTTGAATAAATTAGACCTTCTGATTCCAAAGATTCAATAGCTTCCCTGCCAATACAATCCAAAGAGTGAATATATTGCTCATGAGAGCGCAAATACATGTCATGTCTCAGATGGGGAGAGGGAGAGGACTTACAAGATCTTATGCTCGGGAACATTTAGTTGTTTGGCAAGTTCAGAACGATGGACTCCTTTTTCTTGGGCACTGCAACAGTTAGAAGAAGAAAAGACAGCAACCATCAGTATAAGAAGTGTATGTATGTATATCTGTAACAATTATCAGTCATCAGCGACATAGCCTTCTGCTTAGGTACACTTTCACAAGTATTTCCTTAGCACATGACCAAAATTCTCATGGTAACTGATATTGTTATAGGTGGGTACTTATATTCCATTAGTATGGGATGTTTTGTGAAGAAATAAGAAAAACAAAGGCCTATTGCATTAAAAAACTCAATAGTGAGGTGAACTCGACAGATCAACTAAAACTATCTTTTGGCAAATTAACAATGTTATTACAATATGTTTCTGTTAAAAAGCTTGAGTTCGTTCCCCTCCTACATTTAATGCCTTTCTGTTCATACACCAATGTGTTTAGTTGTCCCATGACAAGGTTGTGGGGTTTTGCTTTCGACTTCCCAGTTATCAACACACTATTAGACTTGAGAAACATAAAAGAAGTAAATCATATTGCTCTGAAATTGTTGCTTGGTATCCTAAAAATATGGAAATGCAAAAGGTAAAAATCAAAACAATGAAAACAATTTATCAGACATTTTATTCTCAAATAAGCTAGTATTTTGTACGATAGCTAGCATAATGATGGGAACAACTGTTACAGTCTTTCTACTTGAAAATAAACTTAAGTAGATTCCTCCGCCTATATGATCCCACGGTTACAGGAAAAAAATGTTATTCGAAACATATATTGTAATATTATACACTTACATTATTTGTTTAGAGTGCTATGGCACATAAGCATCATATGTAGGGTAGGGTTCCATGGTTTTACAAATCTCGAGACTTCAAGAACATGAAAGAGTTTTTCCGCAAAAACATAGAAGAGAAAAGAAAACTCATATGCAGATGGATAAGAATCTGTAGAACTTACATGCATGATGGCTGCTGCAAGTAGTTCAAGACAAGTTTGTCATTGCCCTTGACCCCATCCATGTGATGTTGTACAGAAAACTGAGATTGGGAAGTAGATCAAGTCCCTCGATAAAAGTGATTGGCAAGCATAACCATTTAACAAATTAACTGCAGAATATAAACTTCACTTACATGATTTGATGCGGTAGGTTGGTAACCCTTTGAAGGGGTGTTAACAGCTGGATTTGGCATCTGACCTGTAACTTGGGAAGCATCCTGCATCTTCTACAGATAGAAAAGTGGGGGAAGAGGAAGAAAATGAAAAAACTAAATATGAAACAGAAAGATGGCTATTCCTTTGATACTATATCATACAAAAAGACTTCTCATCAGTTTAGATCATACCCGTGCTTTAGTGTTGTAGAAATGTACATACATGCAATCAGCAAAGTGATGTGGAATCTCATTATAGTCTGTGACAAGCCTGATAGTAGCAGCACATATAATTAAAACTTCTTTTTACGCATGAATTGAAAACTAAGAATACAACAAAATAGACTCAAATGAAGAATTTGAATAGCAACTCTGTTAACATTCTGAACCAGCTAAAATTAACACCTGACAATATTTATTTAGATTGTTAGCAAGTCAAGTGAAGTATAAAAACAAGGTAATCATAACATAGTTATGCCTTAAGTAGGACTGAGGTGCATGTTTAAAAGAAGCATGATATGAAGGAATAATCTCAAGGACAGATTAAATGAATCCATACCTCACGGAATAAACCATTAATTGTTTTTTCCCTTGAAAGCCCTTCAAATGCCCATGAACCTTGACATATGTGCCATTTCTATATTGAGTCATAAATGAAAGACAAGTTAAAAAAAGTTGGGAAAACTATCAGCCAAAAAAGATGTATCTGTGTGGAAAAGGGATTACGATAGTAGCTCCATTTCCTTTGTATCAAGGGCTTCATTTACCCTAAAATGTTCATAGACGCACAAACGAGTCAAAATTGAAATCATAGATATTTTAGCATAATATAAGTTATATCACTCGTCAAGCATGAGAACCACAACCATTGTAATCCAAAAATGAAGTATAAAATCAAAATAAAAAAATAAAGGACCCCTATCACATACCATCTGTGGCAATCGATTCGACCAGTTCCATCATCAAGTACAAAAGAAACATCAGTCACCCTTTCAGTTTTCTCAAATAGCAACCCCACCAATTTCACCTAATTGCAAGTTTGCAACATAGTCGAAGATCAAATCAGTGACTAAAGTTAAAACTCAATAATACCAATCAGTGTTTCTTATTGTTAAACTCAAATAATACCAATCAATATTTCTTCCTCCAAAAATAACTATAAATAGATAAAAATCAAAAGAATATAAAAACTAAAACAAAAAACAGATACACGTAACCTACATTGTTCACTGATACTCCATCAATTAGAAAATTTGCCTTATCATCACTCGCTTGAAAAGCTTCACTAATTTGCTTCACCGTCAATGGAAGTAAACCTTGTGTATCACGACTCTGCATAAAACCCGAGAACAAAATGCAACAGTATTATTCCTGAAATTTTTTCCACAAAATAAAACCGAGCACAAATCGTCCAAACCAGAACGCAATAAAAAAAAATTAATAATAATAGATAGTGTTCCCAAGAGCTTAACACCTTTCCGGTGTCTAAATCATCGAAAGTGCAAATGAATTACAAATTGCACTTATCAAACTGGCAGTTTAGGGTTCATAGAAAAGGTCTAGAGACGAAACATATATTGTATAATTACGTTGCAATAGAAAAAGTAAACGGAGAAGAGGATAATTATGTCGTTTGCGAATCCGCACCTTTGCCGGAGAAAAGGAGGGGTCGGCGGTTTGGGTAGCCTGAGAAGGCATGAAGCCGCCGCCGGAGAAGGCGGCGCTGCCGTCAAATTGGCTGTTACCATACATTTCTCTTCTGTGATGCGTCCGGCGCCGCGTTGATTTAGATGTATTGTAGCTTTTGATAGGAGAGGGAGGATCTTCCGACGGCGAGGGATTATTGAGTTCCCGCCATATGTTTTAAGTAGTTTTTTTCTGAAATGATTTATGTTTTCGGTGCCCCACGCAGAATTATAAATTCGTACAGTTCTTGTATTTTAGAGCAGTGACTAGTGTTCTAGCCGTGTGATGCATGCTATAAATATCTTATAAAATTATAACCATTCAATTAATAAAGTTCAATGGAAAGAATAATATCACGACACAAATTACATGAAATTTCTATAGTCATGTATATGCACTAAACCAATCACTGATTTTGAGACACATGATAGTTGGATCCATCATTTTTCACAATTTTCTTTTACTATTCATAACAAATGGTGGGTATGTGTTGAAAAATCTACAGGTTGATATAATACATGTAGAGTTGATTTTTTTTAAAGCTATAAATTTACAACATAAACCTAAACTTTCTATTTTCATGTTAGCCCGTCCGGCCATAAATTTGAAGGAAAAAATTTAATATGTATGAATTTTCTAGATAACCATATTCTTATAACAAAAAAGATCGTATTTTCTCAATCAAAACAATTTGACCTCGTATTAGATACACAAATAGTGTTATTCAATATCAACTTACATATAACTAATAATAAGTAATTTTGTGAGAAGTAAAAATTGGACAAACATTATAAATAAATGATTGTCTTTCTTTAGTTTCTATGATATAAATAATTTTTAAGCGTTGAAACGAATTGAAATATATTTTGGTTGATAGAGCCAGACCACTCGATTTTCGAATTAGTTTATTTGGTCCAATTTATTTTGGATTTTTTTGGAGCTACATTTTTCAGTCATAATCTTCCTTCTTTCTTCGTCTATTCGAGCCAACCCATTCCAGTAAATTGATATCCACAACTATACATGTACATGTATTTAGGAATTTCTCTAAATTACAATAAATTTTATAAAACGATACATTGACATTCATTACAGTGCATATTTTGGATAACTCTCTTATACACAATATTCTGAGCAGAGACGTAATATGTGTCAATTTTTTCATATTTGATTTTTTTAAAAATTAATTTAATTACTAATACTAACATAATATACCATTCTTAGAAAATAGAAAATGAAGAGTTTAAATTAGCCCATTAATCAATTTAGTTGAAATGGATCGTCCAATTTAATTAAATAGGTTCAAACCATAAATTCTATATCACCCTTACCCACTCGCCTATCGTTTATCTATTTCCATCTCAATCTCATGTCTCCAGCAGAAAAGCCGTGGCAGAAATGACGGACCTGAAGAGTAGGCAGCGGCGGCACTGGAGGTGCGATGGCGAAATGTCTACCGGTTTTGCAACCATGAAATGGTGGGGTTAGGAGTTTTCTGAT
The DNA here is from genome assembly GCA_036937905.1 of Salvia rosmarinus. Lineage (NCBI taxonomy): Eukaryota > Viridiplantae > Streptophyta > Magnoliopsida > Lamiales > Lamiaceae > Salvia > Salvia rosmarinus. The sequence goes on along the minus strand of CM072818.1, from coordinate 57,497,022 downwards.
ATATATTTTTGTTAAATGGTTGTTATTATTAATTTTTAGTTTTATCTATATTGTAATAATAATAATAGGGGGTATTTTGGAAGAATTTTTAGAATTTATATGTTTTTAGAATTATTGCTACTATTTATCTTTTGTTAACCGAAATGACTATTACATTTTTGCCTTTTATCTTTTTTCCTTTTGTGCGTCTAACTTACATTTTGTGAACTTCAAATGAAAAGATTGCGCGAATTATTGATCGGAGTGGTTATTCTAAAATGTCTCTTATAGTATAAATCATGAACGAATGAATTGTTGTGAAGTAACTGAATTCGCGTGAAATTTGATGAATTCAAAAAAACTAAAATTTTGCACATCGTGGAATTCAGATGCATGCATATGAAATCATCCAACAAAAAAAGATAAATTCACAATATATCTTTACGATGAATTGTTGAAAATGGATCTTATTTTATATGTTAAGAATTGATTATTTTACAAATCCTCTTAAGAGACAGCCCAATGGTTAAGGTGAGTTCCTGTGGCCGAGAGGTCACATGTTCGAACATCACCAAACGCATCTATAGGTTTGAGCGCACACACTGGTTTTCCAAGTGTGGTTTACTGTCTCTGTGTGGTTTGTAGGGTATTAGACCTGAAAGTGGGGTTTACCCAAATAAGGATTTATTGCGGCTCCCATGATATCAAAAAAAAAAAAAACTATCTTCCATTTTCTATAATTTAATGATTCATAAGCCATCTTGTAATTATGTGGGTTCCACCAAATTATGCATTTTCTCTACATACTCTCATATGCCCTTTTCATATGCATATATTTTCTTCAATCTCTTTTATTTTATCTCTCTTCTATGATCTCTCCTATACATTTGCAATTTTAACATAATAAGCTTACATCTTCTCATGTCAGATTGTAATTTGAAGAAGCTCTATTTGCAATAAAAGCTCATTTATTTGCAACAATTTGAAGATTCCATTTTAGAACTCAAATATTTGCAATCAATGAAAGTACTACAAAATACAAATAATGTAACATGTATTTGCAAATTAATATAAATGTTAATTGCAAAAAATTAAGTTTTAAAATAAAATCCTCAAAATTGTTACAAATAAATAAAAAATTTATTACAAAAGATATTTATTCAAATTGCAAATTGATGTGGATAGATGCAATTTTATTTCATTAAAACTGTAAAAGTCTATGAGAGATGAAAAGGAGAGAGAAAATGAAATAGACGATACGGGGGGGAGCATACATGAGTAATAAATAGATGAAAAGGAAAGAGAAGAGGGAAAATCAAAGTTAACATAATTATAATCCTTCCAACTCTAGTGTTATTATAGTTAAGCATTATTTATTTCAGTAAACACAATTAAAATCTCACATAGTCTAAAACGTAGATCTTGAAAATTAAATAGATTAGATTTTTTTTCTTTTTTGTTATTTATTTAGAAATTTGTATTTGAACTAACCCCTATATACATGTGGATTGGATTATAACAAAAAAATCATTTTTTTGGTACAAATTAATGTACTTTTACATATTAAGTTAAATATATTACTGACATCCGGTAAAAAACTACACTATCGATATTATTGTAATAGAGTCACTTCACAGATAAAAGTGTATTAATGTTATATGTGAAGTCATTGTTTTTGTACATTCGTGCAAAAAATTTATTTAATCTTTTTCCTATATATAGCCACTATGTTCATATTTACTTTAAAAATTGGTTCATATTTGATATGTATATATATTTTTGCATATAAAAGCCATATAAGTATAATAAAAACACAAATTGACATGATAAAAGGTTTTTTGACATGATAAAAGGTTTTTATCTTTTTAAGTTGAAAACTTATATGGATATTGCAACACTGTTGCTGTGATTATACACAAACAAAGAATGTGTCATTTTTTTAACAAGGGTTCAATGTCCCATAAAATTCAATGTTTCCCATGTTTTGGTCAATTCTTTCGATTTTAACAAACTTAACCATGGTTTAGCAACAATAACTTAATTAAAATCAATTCAAGATGTTAGTAAAAATAAGGCAATGCGACAGGCTTGGGTTGAATATCAATTACACATCATCAATAATAACAATTAGCGGGATTAGAGTTAAGGCAGCAGAAGGTTTGGGTGAAAAGGAAACAGCATTGGAATACAATAGTTCAACATATTAACATTCAAACAAGTGCAGAATCTATAAACAAGATGCATGTCTTGGAAAATGGATATAGAAGTACAGCGAAATCAAACATTAGCAAACACCACATGCGCCAATGCTTAGAGATAACCACCACGCAGACGAAGCACAAGGTGGAGGGTCGACTCCTTCTGGATGTTATAATCAGCAAGGGTTCTACCATCCTCGAGCTGCTTCCCTGCAAAAATGAGGCGTTGCTGATCCGGTGGGATCCCTTCCTTGTCCTGAATCTTTGCTTTCACATTGTCGATTGTATCCGAGCTCTCCACCTCCAAAGTGATTGTTTTCCCAGTTAGAGTCTTGACAAAGATTTGCATCCCTCCCCTCAGACGCAGCACCAGATGAAGGGTCGACTCCTTTTGGATGTTATAATCAGCGAGGGTTCTACCATCTTCGAGCTGCTTACCAGCAAAGATCAATCGCTGCTGATCCGGAGGGATGCCTTCTTTGTCTTGAATCTTGGCTTTCACATTATCAATCGTGTCTGAACTCTCCACCTCCAGAGTGATGGTCTTTCCAGTCAAGGTCTTCACAAAGATCTGCATACCACCCCTCAATCGCAGCACAAGATGGAGGGTAGATTCCTTTTGAATATTGTAATCTGCTAGCGTTCTACCATCTTCAAGTTGCTTTCCAGCAAAGATCAATCTCTGCTGGTCTGGAGGGATCCCTTCCTTGTCTTGGATTTTGGCCTTGACGTTGTCGATGGTATCTGAGCTTTCAACTTCAAGGGTAATTGTCTTACCAGTAAGCGTCTTTACGAAAATCTGCATCCCACCACGAAGCCTGAGGACGAGGTGTAGTGTTGACTCCTTTTGGATATTGTAATCAGCAAGGGTTCTGCCATCTTCAAGTTGCTTCCCAGCAAAAATCAATCTCTGCTGATCAGGAGGAATACCTTCCTTGTCCTGTATCTTTGCCTTGACGTTGTCAATGGTGTCAGAGCTCTCAACCTCTAGAGTGATGGTCTTTCCCGTAAGTGTTTTCACAAATATCTGCATTCCACCACGAAGACGGAGGACAAGATGGAGAGTAGATTCTTTCTGGATATTGTAATCAGCAAGGGTTCTACCATCCTCAAGTTGTTTTCCGGCAAATATCAGCCTCTGCTGATCCGGAGGAATGCCTTCCTTGTCCTGTATCTTTGCCTTGACATTGTCAATGGTATCAGAGCTCTCGACCTCTAGAGTGATGGTCTTCCCTGTAAGAGTTTTCACAAATATCTGCATTCCACCACGAAGACGGAGAACAAGATGGAGAGTAGATTCTTTCTGGATATTGTAATCTGCAAGGGTTCTACCATCTTCAAGTTGTTTTCCGGCAAAGATCAGCCTCTGCTGATCCGGAGGAATTCCTTCCTTATCTTGAATCTTAGCCTTGACATTGTCAATGGAGTCGGAACTCTCAACCTCGAGAGTGATTGTCTTTCCGGTAAGAGTCTTCACAAATATTTGCATCTGCAAGTAAGAAATAAGACGAGACCATCAAATACAATACAAGCTAAAACCAATTTCATGCCTAAATAAAAGAGTCTGACAAGCAACATGTACAATCAGATAAAAAAGATAGGGCTACACTTCATTCAAAACCTATCAGCCTGATTAATGGCTCAATTGTACAAATTTTTATGTCTTGACAAAATCAACCTAGAATAAAAACATAAGATTTTCTAACTGGATAACTAGAATAAAAACATAAAATTTTCTAACTGGATATTCGCTTTCACTTGCACATCAGGTTCTTCTTCCACCTAGAGTAATTCTTCCTAGGTATTATCATGCCAGGTGAATGAGTGACCTACATAAACCATCAGGAGATATGGAAATCCTAAGATATCCCCATCTACCAGTAAGATAACCAAACAAAACGTATAGTCATTAAACAAAATTTCTTTAAAGCTATACGATCATAAAACTTGATATCCGTAAATCAGGTTTTAGGTTGCAATTGAGCAACATCTTTCACCTCGCTGAGCCACTATATAGAAATTTGCTGACCATAATCTAAAAGATAAAAACAATACTGATACAGGCTGGACCAGTTAATCAGCTAAATCGTGGAGAATTATACAATATTTCGCAGCCTCAGATTGATTTTTAACCCTAATTTCTTTAGAGGATATTCATAGCCCTAATTATACCACCCTGGTTTCAACTAAAAAGAAATTCATGAATCCAAAAGCAACAAGAAAAACCAAAACATGCACCTCGAAAGAGACACACAAATAATCGTGTATAAAGATAAAACCCATGTAAATTTAGAAATAAGACAAGAAGGAAGATGAGTACCTTGGGGAGGAATTGGAAATCGAAAAAGCCGCAGAAATTTAGGGTTCAAATTAAAGAAGGGAAACGAGAATGCAGAGATGAATAGAATTGTGGATGCGAGTTGAGTTTATATAGAGAACAGGAAAGCCGACTCACGCGACCAAAGACACGTCGTTTCCTTGTTAGGTAAACTACTCGCGTTTCGGATTATAGAGTTGGTGGGCCAAAGTCCAGTATAATTATCTTGGAGATTCTAGATGCTTCTTCTGTTGGTCATAGTCTTTATTTATGGTTGTTAATTTGACCTTTTCAAATGTTTTAAAACTCTACAATTGATATGTATTTAGTTTTAATCTAACCTCATAAAATGATAAATAAATGAGGATTAAGGTCTCATCCTTGGCAGTTGATCAAAACTTCATTTGCTCAAACCTTGCTTTGAAATTTATCATTGGTTTTTGATAAGGTTTAATTTCGTTAGGAAATAAACGCGAGTAAGAACACAGGATTTACGTGGTTCGATCTTTGAATTAGATCTACGTCCACGGAGCAAGAGAGTGTTTGTGTATTTGAGAGTGTAAGCGATTACAAAGAGTGTGAATGAATCTATTTCGCCTAATCTAAATTTATTTATACACAAATATAATGAGTTTGACTCAATTCAAGTCTTCTCCCATTGGGATTCAAAGTCTTCTCCCATTAGGATTCAAGTCTTCTCCATTAGGATTCAAGTCTTCTCCCATTAGGATTCTTTAGATATGGCCGGCCTTCCGCTCCCACCGGTTTTGTGAGTCTTCGGTCGAACTTGTCTGTGCCGAGCTTGATGTCGCTTACTTGTATTGGGCCCGATGCTTGGGCCCAGTAGTTGGGCAGATCCTATCACAACCCCTCAAAAGACGCGCGCGAGGTCGTCTTGGATTGGGGTTGTTTACGACGACGGGGCGTGAACGATCCGTGACATTCTTCTCGGGCCCGACTTTGTGCGTGTCAATGCTTGACGTCAGATATCGTATGCCGTGCTTGCGAGGCGTCTGCCGAGGTCACGTGTCTGCTTGTATCTCTTGCCGAGGTGTTCGCTTCACCGACGGCGCGCTATGCCGAGGTCTTCGACCGCTTCACCGACGGGCGTTAAGTCGAGGTCTTCTTGCCGCTTCACCGACGGGCGTTCGAGGTCTTCTTGCCGGCTTCACCGACGGCGTTAAGCGTCGAGGTCTTCGACCGCTTCACCGACGGCGTTGTCGAGGTCTTCTTCCGCTTCACCGACGGGGCGCTAAGCGCGTCTTCTTCGGCTTCACCGACGGCGCGCGTCGAGGTCTTCGACCGCTTCACCGACGGGCGCGTTAAGCGAGGTCTTCGACCGCTTCAACCCGACGAGGTGTTATGTCGAAGTCTTTGGGATGGCTTCACCTGACGAGGCGTTATGCCAAAGTCTTCTGTCGCTTGGCTTCACCTTACCGAAGTTGAATATGTAACTTCGTGTCGAGGTCGTGGCCGAGGTGAAGGCTCGGGATGCGGCGAAGAAGGAGGCCGGGGCTCCGATGGCGGCCGAGGTGACGAAAGCCGGGGTGGTGAGGGCCGAGGCGAGGTCGTCCTGCGGAGGACCGAGGCGAAGGAAGCCAGGTATCGAGAGGCCGAGATGGCGAAGGCCGAGGTGGCGAAGACCGAGGCGAGGTCGTCCTGAGGAGGCCGGAGTTCGACCCCGGCCTAAGACTGCGGCCGTTCAAAGAACCTCTGGTGGGTTGTGACGACGCCGATGAATAGGAGGTACCAAGTTCGTCCCGGTATTTATCGCCGACCGGAGATTTTGTTCGAACTGGTGTAGCTTCATGATTCGTGGCGGTGGGAGCTCGGGCCCGAATAAGTTGTATATAGCTAGGACTTTGTATGTAGTCGTAATGTATTTAGACTCGTCCCAAGTGTATGTTTCCTCGAGAGGTTCAAACATAGCTTAGGACTTCGCTTTTGGTCGTAAATGTATTTAGACGTATACGAAGTGTATATCTTCCGAATAAAGGGGTATAAGTTGGCGAGATCGGTCGGATGTCGCGTGCATGTAGCGTCCAACTTAATGGGTAATCAGATGCGTACCTACTTAGTGGGATTTTCATCTTCGTAGGCGTCCCTTGTGAAGGTTTAGATGTGGTATATCCGAATGGATGTTCACATAGATATGAGACAGTGATGTACTTGTTAGTAAAACAAATGTTTTATTGATAAAGTAAATGACATCGTGCCGGAAAAAAATAAAGGAGGGTTAACATGATGCCGATCTGAAATCAAAGCAATGTAAAAATACCTCCTCAGGTGGGTTACATGCCAAGTATGGGGGATAAGTGCACCGGGTAGGTGAGCAAGCTTATAGGCCCCTTTGCCGAGGTCCTCATGGACTTGGTATGGGCCTTCCCATGTTGGGTCCGGTTTCTCGAGGCGCTCAGCTTTATTGGCCTCATTGTTCCGTTGTTGCTAGGCCTGGAGTAAGGCCGTATCTTGGGTTGAGACTCGTAGGCATTCTTTAGCTGCCGTTTGGTCACCCTGGATGCTTAGCACTCCCACCGGGGTGGGTATCTTGATGGTGAGGTGGTAGACCGAGCAGACGGCTTTGGTGGCGTAGAGCCAGTCTCTTCCAAGGATGATGTTATACGGAGAGGGAGCTCGGATCAGGAAGAATTGGATGGCCTTGGTGACCGACCTGGGAGCACGTCCCACGGTGACCGGAAGGGTGATAACGTCCTCCGGTTGGACCACCTCCTGGGTGAAGCTCCGTAGTTTGGATGGTGCGGGATGTATTCGGATCCCTCCGACCTCGAGTTTGTCCAGGCAGCTCTGAAAGATAATGCTTACGGAGGCGCCGATGTCGATGTAGACCCTGTGGACGTTCTTGTTGCCCACCACGGCTTGTATAGTAATAGCGTCCTGGTGGGGCATGATTTTGGGTACTGGGTCGTCATTGGAGAACACGATGCTCTCACTATCCCGGAGTCGTTTATTTTCTGGCCCTCGGGGTCGGTCTCCGGACTTGATTTCAATGACGACCTCGTCGTACCTATGGGTAGCCCGGTGATGGCGTAGATTTGCTCCATTGTATTGGGAGCGTCGTCCTCGTCATCGTCGGAGAACGCCGTTTTTGAGGTCGGCCCACAATTGCTGCCACCTCCGTCCTTTTCTCTGCGCTTCTTGTTTCCCGACCTATTCGTGGAGCGGTCGAGGTACTTCTTAAGCGTTCCTTTTTAACAAGCTCGCCTATTTCGAGCACGATTCTCGCAATCGCCGGTATCGTGACCGCACCCACGGTGGTAGTCGCACATCGATCCTTCGACCTCTTCTTGGATCCTCCTTCATGTGAGGTGGTTTCGGAAGAGCTCGATGGAGCTCAAATATCTCCGCCCTTGACTTGAGCGGCACGAGCGTTGCCACGTGGTTAGGTCGAGGTCCCGGCTAGATTCGATCGGACCCTTCTTGATCCTATCGAAGGCACTTCGACGATCGCCTCTGCTTGATCATCCGGCCTCTTCCTTTCGACCTTCCGCCGTCCCAGCATTTCTCTTTTGCGATCCGACTCGTCTCCTTCGACGTAGTTATCGACCGTGGTCCAGACTACTGCCTTGACTTCTCCCGGTGATCTCTTTGTTCAATCGCCAGTCGGATCCCGCTTCTTGAACGCATTGATGATATAGAGATCGTTACTCTTATCAATTTTAAGGGACTCGATGAATCTCGAGACGAAATTGACATCGTCTCGTCCCGCCCCTGGCGGATTGTGAGCGGTCGGATGAAGGTTCTTGGGCGGCATCTTTTGATAAGCGCCACTGAATCGATCCATGAGATCCCTAAGCGAGTGTATGCTTTGTTCGGCGGCGAGGTGAACCAACGTCGGGCGTTGGAGATCAACGCCTCGGGAAGATTTTGCATATGTGAAAATCTTCCATACCTTGATTCGCCATGTTGGTGGTGTGGCGAAAAGGAAGTCGGAAGGATCGCCGAGGCCATTGTAGGGAGCGATGTTAGGAGCCCGTCACGCTGGGGCAAAGGCGTGTCCAGATTTCTCGGAGAAAGGAGATGATTCTCCATGTCGATCGAAACACGGAGCTCGTTGCCATCTCTCTCGGAGGTGGAAGATCGATAGTGACGCTTATCGCCTCTCCGGGGAGTTCGGCTTCGTCTTTCCTCCTTCTTTCCCGTCCCGCGCGGGCGTTATACCGAGGTGGTGGCGACTCCGCGGGTGGCGCGGGCGAGTGGTTGCGGTGGTTCGCCGAGGCGATCGGCCGGACGTCGGGCGATGTCGCGTTCTCGCTATCGCGCCGAGGTGAACGCCGATTGTTTGGAGGAGGCGACCTCGGCCCGTGATCACCGCCTCGGGCTCTTTTGAGGTGCCACCGCACTTGTCCTCCGGTTGAGAAACTCGAATTGGTCGAGATTGGCGTTGAGGAATTGGGTCACACCGCCGAGGTCCTCACGAGATCGGTGAACCACTGCTCACCAAGATTGAGGTCGGCATTTTCCTCTTCGTCGTGGCGGCGGTCCCGAGGGTGGGAATGTTCTCCATGTAGCCCTCGTGAGTGTGTCCGGCTGTGGCATCCGCAATCCGCTTTCCACGGCAACAGTGTGACCACTTGGTCGCCCTCGGTGCAGGTTGTCACCCGCATCGCCGACGGCGCTAGCGTTTGCACGAGTTCTTGCCATTAGGTTGTAGAAAGCGAAGCTTTCTTGTTCGCTCCCACAGACGGCGCCAATGATAAGGTTTAATTTCGTTGGGAAATAAATGCGAGAAGAACCTGAGGATTTACGTGGTTCGATCTTTGAATTAGATCTCGTCCACGGAGCGAGAGTGTTTGTGTATTTGAGAGTGTAAAGCGATTACAAAGAGTGTGAATGAATCTATTTCGCCTAATCTAGCCTCTATTTATACACAAATATAATGAGTTTGACTCAATTCAAGTCTTCTCCCATTAGGATTCAAGTCTTCTCCCATTAGATTCAAGTCTTCCCATTAGGATTCAAAGTCTTCTCCCATTAGGATTCTTTTAGATATGGCCGAGCCTTCTGCGCTCCCACCGGTTTTAGGAGTCTTCTTGGGCGAACTTGTCCGGTGCCGAGCTTGATGTCAGCTTACATTTGTGTCCTTAAGATTGTATGGTCCTCCTAAGATAAGATATTCCTACAAGTTTAACTCAATTGATTAAAAGTTAGTAAATTTAGGATAAATATTAATTATCGAGTCATAGCAGCCGTTGTAAGGGAGTTTCACCTCGTTAGATCAACTTATTGTGGATACTATGAAAATGTCCTCTTAGTTTCTTAATCGCGGTGTCAGCGTGATTTTTTCTTTCACATTTTCATGAGGTTCAGGTATTATTCAATTCGGGTCATTCAGATTGATATTTTTTTGGATTATAAATTTTCAACTATAATCATAAACTCTTAGATTTCAGGTTACTCCGATGGGCTAATCGGGCCAGAAAGTTTAAGAAAAAATAACATAATTTTATTTTAATCATATATTTATAACTCATATTTTGTATTAAACGGTAGTGTAAAAAAATGGAATGATGACTTTGAAATATAAACCAAAACACATTTCACAAACATTTAAAATAAATAAATTCTTATTATACTAACTTTCAAAAACAAGTAATGGAATTTGAAAACCATGTAACGAGGAAAGTTTCAGTTAATTGGGTCAATCACTCGATTTTCTGAGCCTGACCAGCCCATTCGGGTTCGGGCTATTTTTGAGCCAAACTAGTTAGGTTGTCGGGCTATTTGGTTCGGATCATTAGAATTTATATTATTTTCATGTTAAAAATTCCAACCCTAACCTTGTGAGATTGTCGCTCTATTCAAACCAACATATGAGTTCAGATTAGATTGACATCTCTAATAATATCTTCATCTGTATTGAGTGAAATCACATCGTTATTTGATGTTTTTATTTATTAACTATAAGTGATATATAATTGTATGTTATTTTCATATATTTCATATATACATAGAGAGAGAGATTTTACTTTATTTTTATTCTCGATAAATATTGGTGATGAAATCTCCTCTAAATGTCCAGAGGATTTTATTGTGAGTAACCATGACTCATGTAATTCATTTATTGTGCAAGTGAGTAGTCAAAAGTCTACATTCACTGATTTAGAGACTAGTTTTTTCGACTACTTAAACTTGTCAAAGAGCAGATTTTATAGGATCAAAATCAATAAATAATTATCGATTTTCTAGAACCGATCCATTAGATATCCAACTCGCACTGGACCCGCACCATCAAACTGTGAGAAATAGTAGATAATTTAAGATTGTACAAAAGAAATCAGGATCATCAAACTATGAGAAATAGTAGATAATTTAAGATTGTACAAAAGAAATCATAAAACGTAAATTATTCAAGACAAAAGAAATAGCTATAAGTTTATATGATTTTTTCATAATATGCTGATTTGCTTAAAAATAGAATTTTGTTCCTTAAATATTTCAATCCCTAAATAATGGACAATTCGCACGGATTATTTTTTATTTTCTTTTCATCATTTCTTTCTTATTATTTTTAACTTTGTTTTTCTTTCTAATAATTGGGTGATTTGATTCACAATAAAATATGGAATATGCATCTTATATTAAAATTATGATAAGATCTTTGATTTAATATATAATTTGTAGAAAACGAGTTTAAAATATCAAAGTTATGATCTTTTAAAGTTTGAAATTAATTTTAAAATGGTTTTTATATAAAAAGAAATTATCCAAATGTTATTGTTTGATTTGATACTTCTCCGACCCCCATTCCCTTTTTTGTGTGTCCGTTTTTATAGTTTTTTTCTTTATATTTCTGACTTTTTGAGTTTTTTTAGAATTAACTTTTTAAATTATTATTTTTTCTACTTCTCTTTTAGATTTTTTTGAGTTTCTTTCAATTTTTATTTTATTTATTACAACTGCAAATTTAAGTTTATTAAATTTCAGTGTCTGGCTTCGACACCATGCGTCGGGTGTCTGACAACCAAAGCCAAATACCAAGAACCATGTGTCCGGTGCACGACACGTCCAACAATGTGTGTACGATGTTTTGCACCTAGCAAGCGGCGTACAACGTTTGATTCTCGGTACTAGGCGTACAACGCACGACACTCAACTATGAAATCATAAATTAATTACAATTAACCTAAAGTAAAAATTATGTAATTAATCATTATAATAGTGAGAATAGTGTCACACGTGAAAACATTGTTAGATTATTTCATAAAAGTATATTGTAGTATAAAAAATATAAGATATTAGTGAAATTGATGCTAAAAATTAGAAAATTGAAAGAAACAATTATAATTGTGATAATTGTGTCACGTGTTGACCACATTGTTCGATTAATTTCTGAGATTGATTCGATCGGTATTGATCACTAGCTTAAATTAATAGTTAATAATTACTAATTTATTTTTAAATGTCTCGATGAATCGAAATAATTGAATTTAGAATGAAGAAAACTAAAGAAACCCTTAAACCCTAACTAACCCTAAACCGCCATAATCGTGTGAATGCATCATACATAGAAAACCCTAAACCCTCAAACCCTTAAACCATTAAATCCTTAAACTCCTAAACCATCAAATCCTTGAGTCCTAGAAAAATTATATCTTCATATATATAATTATGTCATAATATCACACAATGACTATATTGATGAAGCTTCATCATGTTTTTATTATAAGCATCTTCATCTTTATATATTTCAATCAAAAAAGTTGTCAAGCATGTTCTTATTTCAATATTGATTATTTAATAATGTCATTTTACTTCATATTAACTTTGTTGATTAATTAAATATTCATTTAAAAACAAAATACTTATAAAAGAAAAAGGTAAATATGCATGAAATAGATAAAATTAATTTGTTTCAAAGAGTTAATGTGGCTGCCAGTGATACTATGACTAGGGTTCAAAGGTTATGCTCATGTTCGAATCCCATTGACCCAACCCCAGTCATTTATGGGTTTCTTCTTCTTCTTCTTCTTCTTCATTTTATCTTAAAGTATTATTTATTTATTTTATTTTACTACAACATAAATTATGAAATATGTTCTCCCCTTTTTATATTCTATTTTTATACACGATATTTATTAATATTCTTAAAGAATTTTGAACTTGTATTTTTAATTTTATATTGTATTATTCCTTTTATATAAAAATATTAAAAAAATCTATGTGTTTAAATCTAAAAAGTAACAAATATTCATCTTCAAAAATAAGATTCCAACGTAATAGATGTTTTTACTTATAAATCAATGACCACTTGTGATTTTGTATGCTCATCACATCTCTAATTTTTCAGGCCAAATTATTTAATCAAAATAGTATATACGAATTAATACTTACTACATTTTCTATTGATAACTAAAACTTATAATATTTGAATTCTTTTTAGAGGACATTTAAATGGACAAATAATTATACATTACTATCAAAATATAGAAAAATAAATCACATTTTATGATATTTTATTGAAGTTAATATATTTTGGATAATTTTATTTTTTGTTGTAGTATTAGAAATCATCATTTATATACGTGAGATACATCTAATATTGTGGTTAGTCCGTGAGTATTATATTATATGAATAGTGCTAATAATAGTAATGATAAAAATACTACACATTTTTCAATTTATCAATTAAAGATAAATAATAAATAAATAAAAAGAAAATCTATTATAAAAAGTATAACAACAAGGGGTGTTGAAAGAATAACTAACAGAGCATACGATGATAAGCAGTAAAGTTACAAGTATCCAATAGATTAATTAATCTTTTCCCTTATGGTGTTTACCTTGTATGATTAGGTTGAATAGATAAAATTAATCAAATTTAGTCAAGTGTTTACTTTTAAAGATTAACATTTGAGGATATCCCAAAGTTTGGGATTATTTTAATTCTTTGAATCGTTCTCCATTAATTTTAATCCAACCAATATAGGTAGGATTGAAATAATCCTCCAAATAACTGGAGAATTATTTATCCCAATTTTAATCCTCCACTAATCCTTTGTAGTAAACAAAGGATTGATAGATAAAAAATTATCTTATCACACATTTAATCCATCAAATAATCAATCATTCAAAATATTAATCATGCAAAGTAAATACTCCCTTAGTAGAGTATTGTTATTTTAAACCACCGGCCTATCCGACTCAAGGTAATCTTTAAAAATAATTATAGTTATTACAATATCTTTTTTATGTATACAATATATTTAATATATACCGAAATAAAATTAATTTGAAGGTTACTAAAAGGTAATAAGTAATCTTTTCAAAAATTAAGAGATTTGAATATATCTATTCCTATATTAATGCATTTTAATGTACATTGTAACTAAAATAAAATCAATTTGAAGGTTATTAAAAGGTAACCAGTAATATTTTCAAAAATTAAGGAATTTGAATATATCTATTCTTAAATTAACGTAGAAATTAAAAAGATAGAATACAAATTCAATTAAAAAATTAATTAATTGAATTCTAAAAATATTGCAAAATGATCAAAAACACCCCATTATGTATTTACATATTATGTAATTTATCACTACCCTTTATTTATTGACCACTCTCACTCTGCAAAAAGATAACTTTAACCTATAATGAAACATAAATATATGTGGTTGTGTTTTTATTTATTTGTTTCTCATTTGATTGTATAATTTTTAGGCTCAAGGTGCATGCAAGGTGATGGTCCCTCGAGGGTATATGTTGGTGTATAAGGGGAATATATCAGTTATACAAATTTAAAATATTTTATTTTTACAAGATTGATTGACTATTGTGGCAGTAGCTGATCGGATAAGTGATGATAGTTCAGTATTGGTGTCAGCACTGTTGGTCAGTTCAGATAATGAGAACCTTGTTGTGAGTGATAACAGTTAACAAACCTACTAACTACTGAGACAACTGGTCAGTTGAACTGATAACTAATGTGCTTATAGAATGTGGTGGTTACTGTATTGCATTTACTAAAAACTTTAAACTGACTTAAAACAAGTCAAATATAGCTTAGTCAGTTTTCATTTTTATCTCTTCAGTATCAAACTGATATTGAGATAGTGTTTCAAAATGATGTTATGTTGTTGTATGCTGGAGATATCAGTTCAATAATATGCAAAGTAAATATGATACTGAATGTAAAGAATTGAAAATAAACAACATTTGATTTTTACGTGGTTCGGAAAAATCAGCTCCTACAGCTAAGGACTGATTGTTTAGTCAATCCACTGACTTGTGATTTAGTCTAATTTACGGGTACAAGATATAAACATAGATACATGTATCCCGCTTAACTTGGCATTCCTCCTACGCTTGGGAGTATTGGAAAACTTCTGATTGCTTACGGGTGCAGTGACTTAAACCTCTTGCCTACAGGTGCAAGATAACCAAATTTTAAGCAACTAACACTCCGTTGCCTACTTGTCCAAACTTTTACTTCAATTAGGGTGTTTTTGTAGAGGTTTTCCAACTAACTATTGAGTTGTCATATGCGACAAAGTCAATATGTTTAGTCTGAGATATACAAAGAGTATTATAGACTTAAGGAAGTGTATGCTGAAACCTTGAGTTGATAAATATATTTGAGATTTAAAGGTTTGCTGATAATACTGTAAACTTCATTCTTCAAAATTGTTGTGTGATAGTTCTTGAGCTTTGAATGCTTTAGATAATTAGAATGTGCAATGTTTCGGTGTCATTTAAAGGTTGGATTATGTGCTTATCAATAAGGGGGATGATGAATAGTATTGTTAGATGGAGTACCAATCACATCCTTCTGTTTGTCACTGACTTCTTCATATTTGAATCATCATACGTCGCTGTCAGGGTCTGTATCATCGTACGCTATAGCTCTGCAACTCTAAACAATAGATTTGACATGTCTGGATCTTCTACAGATATGCTACGATATGTGGCGAGTCAAATACATAAGGTTAAAATGTCTTATTGTTTTTTCAGTTGAGTTGACGTCGTGTTTTATTAGTACGTTAACTTCAGATTGGGCCAGTCGAGACTGGTCCGTTTTTATTAGCAGGTTGGACTCTATCTTTTGTCAGTTTGAGAACTTGAGTAAATATGACGTTTTCAGCTTTGACGTAGAAATAGTCAGCATTGACTTTTCATTAGCCAGCTTTGACTATTGATCAACAACTTTGTCTTCCAGTCACCAGCTTTGACTTCTGGTAGCTAGCTTTGACTTTTCAACTTGGACAGTCGGCTCCTGGTATGACACTTAGTCTTATCTTCGACTTATTTGCTTTCAGTAGCGCCGAATCTTCAGTCTTCGATTTTTAATCTTCTGACATTAGTCTTCAGTCTTCGACTTCACTTTACAGTAGTTTTATTCATTAGCATCGTTATACTTCAGTCTTTAGATTTCAGTTGGCCCGACTTCAGTCTTCACTACACGATCTTGATCGGTGCTCTTTCGATTGCTGCATGATGATACTCTATCAATACAACTTGCTTGATCGCTTGAACTTCATCGATTGGGCATGTTCAAGTCGAAAGTTCTTCTCTTTGGAACTTGTAACCAAAAACGGCTAACTCTCTAACATGTGAACAGTTCTAGGTACATCAATATAGCAAATATAAGAGGGTTTTGGATCTAATCAAAATAAACAGTTAGAACATAATATTTTCAATAGTTTACAAAATTTTCCTAACAAAGGGAAAATCACATTAAAAGTAAATAATTATCATATTATTGGGGTATTTGAGGAGAGTGTGCATAATTAAAGGCAGATACATCTTCGTAATAAGATGATATTTTTTTAGGTAATTAATCAGCACATAATTAAAGTATATTTAAAACGATTTATCAATCATTACGTATGTATCGCTTTCAAAAGATATTAATATTTGTTAAATGGAGATACACTTCGCTACACGAAAACTAATGCATTTTGCTCAAATTAATTAAAAATCTACATATTTTTGTGCCAAGGAGAAGAATCTAGATTCTCCTCTAAATTTATATGGCCCATCGACTCTGACTTCCGAAATCAGGCTATTGCTCCTATTATTTAATGTTAGCCCAAAATTATAGACCCAGTCCAAATCTTCCCCTAATCTTTTTTTCTTAAACCTAATCTCATCTCTCTACCTATATATATTAAAAGTCACACCCCTTTTCTTTGGACAGCAAGCAACAGAATAAATATATGCCTCTTGCTTCCCCCCTTTTTGTTCTAATTGAGAGCCTGCAGAGAGAGAGAAATAGAGAGAGCTGCTCGTGAACGTCTGTGAGAGTGCATCCGAGAGAGCACGTCTGTGAGGGAGGAGGGGCTACAATTGCTGAGCCGACGAGATAGTCACTCCCTTTGGTGGAGCCACGTTTGTGTGTGTACGTCAAAGGAGGAGCCGCACATGAGCCGAATTATTATCTCTATTTTTCTTTCTTCCTTCCTTGTTGTGTGCATGTGTCTAGAAAGCTGTCAGGAACGACGTTGAGTTGTTACCGGGTCGACGGAGGTACTGTACGGGTGCATGTTGACGACGACGAGGCTGTCCAGATTCACAACAGTGGTATTAGAGCCAAGGTTCTTCCTCGTCGTAGTTGGTAAGTCGGGATCCTGGTCTTAGGATCGCGCTCGGGTAAAGCGGCTAAAACCTCTCAGTTTTAAAATTCTAGAAAACTGCCAATTGGCGCAGTATATGATTGGGTTTTGTTTCTGTTTACCAACGTGTCTCTCGTTTGTTAACTGTGTGATTAAATCGAAAATCTTATTTGCCTTGAGAATATTTTTGCTCTCTGATTTGTATTTCGTTGCATTAAGGCTAATAATTTTTTCTTGATTTATTGTGTGGCATTATGTCTTCTTTGGCGAATTATGGTTTTGCACATTTTGATGGTATGACGGACTTTGGTTTTTGGCAACAGAAAATGGAGTACTGTATTTTAATTCAACAAGATGTTTATCAAGTAATTGATTATTCTTATGATAATGAAGTTGATGATAAAAAGAAATTTCAAATGAATCGTTTTGTTTTGTCTGCTATTATCCTGAATTTATCTGAGTGTGTTCTTAGAAAAGTAGGAATGATGATTTCTGTTAAAGATTTGTGGTCAAAACTCGAAGAGTTGTATACTGAAACGTCTTTGCCTTCTAAAATATTTTTTATTGAAAGATTCTTCCGTTTTAAACTTAACATGTCTAAAGGTGTTAATGAAAATGTGGATGAGTTCACTAAGTTAGTTCAAGACATAAAATTGACTGGCGATAAACATATTGATGATTATGCTCTGTTTGCACTTTTAAATGCTATTCCCGATTCTTACAGTGATGTTAAATCTGCTATTAAGTATGGTAGAGATAATGTGACGTTTGACACTGTTGTGAGTGCTTTGAAAAATAAGGAATTAGATTTAAAACTTGATAACGATGCACAAGAACTGGATAAAGTCATGTATGCTAGGGGTGAAAAAAAAGTTTCATGATAAGGGGAAGTAAAAACTTAGATTTAAACCTAGGAAGTGCTATGGTTGTGGTGAAACGGGTCACTATATCAAGGATTGTCCTAAGAAAAAATCAACATGTTGATCAGGCTAATGTGGTTACTAATGAAGAAACCACGAATGATTTGTTCTAAGGCGGGGTCTGTGATTGAGTTTTAAGTTTAGGGTGCATGAGCTTAGGAGTTTGTTTCCTTGTGTGTCTCTATTGTTGCTCTCTTTGAGGTGGAGCTTCGTCCGTTGCTTTATGCTCGTTTTTCTTTTGTTCTTTGTGAACATATTTTTGTGGTTCATTCTATGTGGCTTTGTGGTTTGGTGGCTTTGTGCCAACTTCGTGTCTTTGTGATGGCTTAGTGACTTTGTGATATGCTTTGTGTCTTATGATCTGTGTGATCTATGCTAGCTTAGTGATAGCAATATTTGTGATATACCGTCTGTGTGATGGTTGTGATGATCTTTGCGATCTTCTGTAGCTTTGTGCTAGTTATCTTTGTGATCAATCTTTATGGTTGCTTTGTGGTCAACTAGCTTTGTGTTAGTTAGCTTTGTGATGTTTCTTTGTGAGCTTCTAATTGTGTATTAGTTGCCTTCATGTTTTGTGATTGCTTTGTGAGCTTCTAATTGTGTGTTAGATATCTTTGTGCTTTGTGGGTATTTTTCTGTATGTCTTTTTTTTGCAGGTATGAACACGGTTAATTTACCCTTGGTTGATCTTTGTGATCATGTATGGACTGTGTGTCTATACGTCTTGTTCCTTGCTTTATCTGTGTGATTTTGCAGGGGACACTCGACGATGATGATTGTGTGGTTTGTTCTCCGATGCACACAGCAATACGATTGAGCCAAAGGTGGAGATTGTTATTTAATGTTGGCCAAAATTGTAGACCCAACCCAAATCTCCCCCTAACCATTTTTTCTTAAACCTAATCTTACCTCTCTACCTATATATATTAAAAGTCACGCCCATTTTCTTTGGGCAGCAAGCAACAGAATAAATATATGCCTCTTGCTTCCCCCTTTTTGTTCTAATGAGAGCATGCAGATAGAGAGAGAGAGATAGAGAAAGCTGCTCGTGAACGCCTGTGAGAGTGCATCCGAGAGAGCACATCTGTGAGGGAGGAGGGGCTGCGATTGTCGAGCCGACGAGATAGTCACTCATTTTGATGGAGCCACGGTTGTGTGTGTGCGTGAAATGAGGAGCACCTGAGCTGAATTATTATCTCTATTTTTCTTTCTTCCTTCATTGTTGTGTGCAGGTGTCTAGAAAGCTGTCAGGAACGACGTTGAGTTGTTACCGGGGTCGACAGATGTGCTGTCCGGGTGCATGTTGACGACGATGAGGCTGTCCGGATTCACAACAGCTCCAGTCACGTAACTACGTAAGTTGGCTTATCCACCTCTATATAAACTCTCAACTCGCAACGCCCAACCCCACTATTGTTTCGGCATTCGCGTTTATGCTGTTGCTAATTCTCAAGAAATTTTTGCAAGTTTTTGTTCGATCAACAAACCACCGTCAAAATCAAAATTGTACTCCTCATCCCACAGAACATGATTTATTTTTTCTCGACATAATTATTTAAAATAATGATATACAATGGTTAAAAGAATAAAAAGTAGGTAGAATACATATTCACAAATTTTGAAAAGATAATTATTTAAAAAAAAATTAAGTTAGATGGAACAATCAAAAAAAGAATACAAATCAGTTTCGATGAGATGGATAGAGTAATATTTTGGAGAGTTGGTTGTTAGTATTTAACTTTAAATAAAAAATGCAAAAACTAATAGCCTTTTTTTAGGAGAAATTTTTCTCTTAAAATCAATTTATAAAAACTTGATTTTTTTTCCGAATAACATGCATTTGAACTTTTAATCTCATTGTTCGATTAATTAAATTAAAAGTCAGTACGTACTTTATTAAGCAATAAGAGACTATTACCTAATTAAATATGAAGATGAGACAATGAATTGAAACCTAGAATCTATACAATTTAGATTCTTATACTCCCTCCTTCCACCAAAATCGTTCATTGATTTTGGTGGCACATGTTTTAATAAATTGTAATGAGTGTAAATAAGTGAGTATAAAAAGGTATGCCATGTGTGTAATATCCCTAAGTTTTAAAGTCTAATTACGATAATTAAAATTCGTAAATTAGGGTTTCACCGCGATAATTGAGTTAGTAATTTATCGATTATTGATTTCAATTATTTATGATATAATGAATTCTTATATCATATTCACTAATGATTGTGAATTAAGGAATATAGTTTATATAAATTATTCGACAGTAATATTTTAACGTCGATTGAATATCGATAGTTAATATTACGTAATTTTTTCTAAGTAACGAAGCTTAGAATTAAATTCTCTTATTATGAGATGGATTAATAAAGTGATTACGACTTTATTACGAACTTTTTGAGATGGTTCGATTATTAACGTTTTGAGATGTTTCGAACGTCAACGTTTAGAGACGAATCGAAAAATAAGTCAAATGATCAAGGAATTATAATATTTAAATTCCTATGATTATTTTATGTAATAAGAGTATTATTTATCATGAAAACAATGTTAGAGGATTAAGGAATAATTATGGAATAATGTGAAATTTTCGAAAACCCTAATTTCGAAAATTAGGGTTTTGACACATGAATCATTTTAATAATTTTTCCTATGATTTAATTTATCATATAAGACATATATTATGTTATATAACTATAAATAGCAAGAAAATCAAATGTTGGACACTTATACTACAAAGTGCCGTGAGTTTTTGATACAATAGGATAAATAAATGAAAGTGTGCTATCTTCCCATCATGATTTGTAATAAAGGTAGGAGTAGGATATTTTTACACACAAAACAAGATCATAAATGTAGTAAACAAGTGGGAGGTGCTTTGTGAAGGGTGATAGCCGTGTTTGTTGACTAAAAAGGTTAGAAGAATTTTTAAAGCTCTTGTAATGAATTGGCTTCCAAGTAGTTAATGCTTAAGATCTTTATATATCTAGTATAAGACAAATTAAAAACTCATCCTTTGTGTGCTTAAGAGAGAGAGCCGACGCATGTATCAAAGAAAAAAGAGTAGGATTTTATTTTTGTTTCATTCAATGTGTAAGATGCATTTACTATGGTGTAAGTGATGACATATTATGAGTGAGTCACCAAATAAATTTATCTTGCCTTGTATGTGTGTGTTTGGACCGAGAGGAATGGTCAATGTGTTAAGTGTATTAGTCATTTTATTCTTTGTTGCTTGTGTGTGTATTAAGTGGTAGTTAATAAATCATAATATCCTTCTCATTTCAAACACAATTACCGTGAGCCTTTGAGAGAGAAAAGAGAGTGTGGTCTTCTTTTACTTCACCAAAACATTGATACAAAAACCTCAACACCAAAAATCAACGCCGATTAAAAGGATAGGAATCGAACGAGCTTTATATATATGTTAAAATTTTCGATTTCCAACCGGTTGATTTTGAAATATATGCTTATGTTATTAATGCTACAAATATGAGAAATTATGTTATCATGTTTAGTGATTTGTTAATTATGTTTACTATGTTAAGAATGAATATATGTAGTGTTTTAATTAAAGCTAAGCATGTTATGATTTTTTTGTGATGATCGAAAATTATTAAAGTTCAAGTGTTGATGGATTAATGATATATGTTAATAATGGAGCTCATTGTGATTTATTAAGAATTTTTGGAAATTGTATGTAATTATTTTATAATTACCGAAAATTGTTGAGGTTTATATGTTGGTATATAATTAATGTTTAAGTGATATTATAGCATATTATTGATCTAGAGCCTTGATTTAGTACTACATGAATTTATTATATTTTTAGAAAATATATGTTCATGTGTTGATAATTTTCGAGAGGTATTAGAGTTGGTATGTTGATGAATAAGTTGTAATTGTTGGATATTATGATATATTAGGGATATAGGGTGATGATTAGGTGTTGTGGAATTTTATTGCAATTTTAGAAAAATGTTTGGTTGAATTTGATAAAAAAATTCGAGAGCTTTAGGTATAGGAAAATGATGTCCAAATTTTCTATAGCTAATGTTATTACATATTAATGATCATATGATGATATAATGTATTATGTAATTTTATAAGAAATTTTGGAAGAAGTTTGAGAATTTTTGTAAAGGGGCCGAGATCTAGGTTTGAAAATTTAGGGTTTGGAATTCTTTATATCAAGGAAAATCACATATTATGTACTTAGAATATATTTTAGACCTATTAAGAATTTATGGGATTTTAGAAACATAGTATACTATGTTTATGGCGAAACGTTATATTAAATGACGTTAGACGTGAAGAATCGAGAATTAGAGTTATTTGATAAGAAATCGATTGAAAATCGATTTATATGGAAATTGGTTAACAAATATGTAAATAATTCGAAAAATATGTTAAGAAAAGTCAAAATCGTTGACTTAAGTTAAAACGTATGAAATACGTTAGTATGTGATCAATGTTATGATATACATTGAATAAATACACTAATACATGTAAAACGTATTAAAATTTTAAGAATATCTCTTTTGTGAGAAACGATTTCATAATTGAAATCATTCCGAGAGCTCTGGGAATGCCTGTTTTTCCCCCACTATCGGTTGGACATCCATCACGACCGCCACTCCCGGTCCTACCACCGATAATGGTGCCACCGCCTCCAGCAGCGCCATATCCTCAGACGGCGCGCATGAGGGTGTCTAATCCTTGAGATGACTATAGTCCAGTACGTGATATACATGCCATCGGGGATGACAGAGCAGGACCATCTCGGGTACGAGCACGTGAGGAAGATTCTGATAAGGACTCTGAGGATGAAGAGGATCCTAGGAGGATCACGAAGAAGAAGACCCGCGAAGATGAGAACCGGAAGATAATCAGGAGGATGGTAGGAGCAGCATGTGTGTGCAGAGGATGATGATGAGGGAAGGTTTGATGAGTGGTAGAGACTTCAGACGATGATATATGTAAATTTGTGTAGATATGTATAGAAAGTATGTGTGTAGTGTGAATAGTAACGTTATAATGATAGAACTAGAAGCATAGTATTTTTGTAACGTTATGTAATCTAGTATATTAGTTGATGAGGGTTAAGCTAGGAGAAGTGCCACAGTATGTACGTGACTTTGTTTTGTGTTGACGACTTGTACATAACAGTCCTCTATGAGGCAAATTTTCCTATATATATACATGATGACCCTGAAATGGGCTTTTGCGACAAAAATGAGTATGACAAAGATGGATGGTTTTATTACAGCTGTTTTATGATAAGATTATATGATGATGTTATATATATATGTTTAAATTGTGATAATAATATGCGATGTTAATTATATGTTTTAAATAACAGAATGTCGCCTAGACGAGATCCTGAGTAGGGAAGAGGTAGAGGAAGAGGAAGAGGTAGGGAAGGGCGAATTCGATGCAGAAAATGAGGATATACCACTACCATCCCCACCTCCACCGATCGTAGGATAGAAGAACTTTTCCCAGGCGTAATCCACCTTCTTTTAATGGAAAGGGGAGTCCTGATGATGCTGAACAGTGGGTTAGAGCAATGGAGAGAATTTTCGATTTTCTCCACTGTACAACACAAGAACGTCTGTCTTGTGTTACTTTTCAACTCTTAGGGCCTGCGGACTTTTGGTGGGAAGCCAGAAGGAAGACTTTGACACCGAAACATATAGATTATTTCTCTTGGGAAGATTTTAAGACATAGATGTATGAGAAATACATCCCAAAAAGTTATAGGAAGAAGAAGGAAAGTGAATTCTTCAATCTGAAGCAAGAAAGAATGTCCGTAACAGAGTATGATCGCACCTTTTGCGATATGTCAAGATATGCTCCTGATCAAGTGAGCAGAGATATGAAGATGTCCGAGAAATTCAGATCCGGCTTAAGGCATGAGATAAGAATGTCTCTTGCAAGTCACAGCGACTTAACTTATACCGAAACTCTCAGCCGTGCGTGCACTAGACATTGAGGTAGCAATGCCTGAGGACAAGCCGACACATATTCAGACGCAAAGTACTAGTGATAAGGGAAAGAGGAAATGGGAAGGAAACTTCAATAATTTCAATGGGGAAAATTTTGGGAGTCAGAATAATAAGAGGCCGTGGTAAGGGAACGTAGCGCCACAAGGGCAAGAATGGAAGAAGCCAGTATTTCCTACACAAATGAGGGGTCCACAAGAGCCGATGAAGAACCTTCCTTGCCCGAAATGCCAAAGATTGCACAAAGGAATGTGCTTAGCGGGCAACGGCAGTTGTTTCAAATGTGGTGTGAAGGGCCACTATGATAATGATTGCCCAGGAATACGCCCGGGAGTAACGGGAAGGCCGAACCAGCCAGGCCATGCCCAACCACTCAGGGCTATTCAATATCAGCCCCAACCTCAGCAGCAGCCACAACAACAACGACGGCAACAGCCACAAAAACAACGTCGACAATGATAGCAACGTCGAACAACAGCCACGGCAACAATAACAGAATCAGCAATGGCAAGCACCCCGTCAGCCTCAACCGACGCAGTCTAGAGCTTATGCTCGCACCGGAGGCGAATGAACAGTAACTGAGAAACTGGCGTATGGAAAACTTTCAACATACCTATTATCATTGTTGTTCGACATGGTGCTTCACATTCTTTCATAGCAAGAGTATGCGTTGATATGCTAGAGCTTAAATCAGAACAAGCAGATCAGGAAATGAGAATATCTTCACCCATAGGAGGGATTATGATTGTTACTCATGTTTGCTCGAACTTAGAATTGAACCTAGGATCACTTAAGGTTCTAGCAAACAATTAAACATAATACCTATGGTTTGTAGCTCTTATTTAAGTTTGTAGCTCTTATTTAAGTTTGTAGCTCTTTGTTTAATACAATATATGATATATATAAAAGAATCTGTTGCTAAGCATTAAAGCATAATGTGCAACATGTTTTAGTGTTTGTGCAATACATAAATATGAATATGATACAAACCTGTTGATAAGCATAATGTGCAACATGTTTTATTAGAACATATAACTAATAAACATATGCTACATGTATACTATCGTATGCTATTGTTATATAAAGATATGATATGAATAACGTAATATATGATATAAAATTTATTAGGTTGTAAATATATTTTAATATGCGACATATATAAAACTATATGCTACACCAAAACAATATATGATATATATTTGAACGTGCAATAACAATATGATGTTATATAAATTGTTTAGATTCATGTTGTGTGCTACAAATATATAGAGTCACGATCGTGTGCTACATATATAAATAATGTGATAAATATAATAATGTGCTATATACATGTCTTCTGTATGCAAAATCAATATAATTTATGCTAGATTGTGATTATTTCATCATTAGAACTACACAGGAACATATTAAACTGTGCTAAAATATACGCATCAATCATAGTATTTACAAACATATTACAAATAATGTGCTACAAATATATTGCACTCTTCACATACTACGATAATGTACACGAATTGTTATACAAATAAAATTTAATAGTCGAATGTGCTACATATCTCTTAAACATGTGTTGTTCTTCAAGTAAAAATAAAATAATGATTTCTTTTTATTAATGTACATAAAACACAAATGCTAGAATATATACAATTTATGCAATACAAATAATGAATTGTGCAATAAATGAAACAACATAAATGATGGCATAAAATAATTTATTTCATTATTAATACTAATAATGCAATATATGTTAAAACAATATGCAGATGTACGGATGGTTTTTGTGAGAAAAATGTGAATTTGTGAGTGGGAACGGTGTGTGAATTTGTGAGAAAAATCGTGTGTGGAATTTGTGAGAAAAATGTGAACGGAAGGTTTTAATCCAAAACTTTTTTTCGAACGAATACAAATGCACGGAAACTAAAGATTTAGAATTAAATGTTGTGTTAATTTGCGCTTGTGTCAATCCGATGTATCGTAGAAAATTAATATCCTATTTTCCGTGAAGTTGAAAAGATTTCCATATCTTGCAATGGATTGTGTGGGATAATTTTCTAGCATGTCCCACTTTTACCCTTGCACGATTTTTACTGACAAGGTTGTAGAGATTCGATTTTTAATTCCATATTTAAGCACAAATCTCATCCATTGATTATATTATAATAAATGGATGAGATTTATTCTATTCTCACACTTAATACATTTCTCATTCTCACCATAACCATCCCATATATATATATATATATATATATATTCTCTTTGAAAATTAATGCACTAAACAAAAATATTTGAATTTTCGCTCCACATGGGATTCAAACCGGGTGGTGCACAATACACTAATCCAACAAAATGATGCATCACTGTAGATTTTTATGATCTAATGGCCAAAAATGATTATCATGTTCTCATTTTAAATAAGTTTTTTATTTGAATCAACTCCTATATATATACTTGTGCTTATGGGTGTCAATCAAGTCAAATCCACTTGGATTTGAGCAAATCAACTCATGTTATTCAGTTATTCGGTTCGGGTCATTCGAGGTTGATATTTTTTAACCCTAACCATATAAGTCTTTCCTCATGGGACGTATAGTACTCGTTACAAGATTTCCAGAACAGTTTTTAGCTTTGAGTGGAAATAAACGAGTCTCTAAAAATTCATTCCCAACTAGCTTAATCTGGAAGCTTTGTGAAAATAAGTGTTAGAAATATCTTATCCTCACCCTACCTTGAGGTGCCAAATTGAATGTGTTTGTATTAAAGTACCCCGATACTTTTACCACACCTAGCCATGTGTGTCAGTAACACCTCTCTGGAATTTCGTAGAATTCCATTCTTGTTGGAACGTATAGATATCATGTCAAGGTTTATTAAATAGGTCTGTACGTGTCAAGATGATCTCCAAGTCAAAAGTTATGAGTCAACAAAGCATGTCACTTAAGTAGCTTTTCTTGAATGTTAACACCTAAAAATTTAAGTGTTGAATGAAATGCATAAGTTCGATATGAACATCTTGCCTATATGACAATATGTGTTTGATTGCATACATGAAATATCAGGGCATGTTAAAGAATTAGTAAGACTCATGGAATGTGTGGTAATCAATACAACATGATATTTTTACAAATCATGCATTTTAAATTTTTAACAAACAGTGAGTCCTTTCATTTTAAAAGATGAGCAACCGTAGTTAAGTATGTCATGTTTATAATGACAACATAGGTTCTAAGAACCATCGATAATTTCAACCCCAAATAATGAAGTCGGAATAGGTAGACCCAGGAGACTAGCTTCCATAATGATGAACTGTTATTTGTTAGTATACTTACTTAAGGTACAGACTTATTTTGTAGGACTCATCAATGTTGATAACAAAGCTACCAGTCGAAGTAACACGAGTAAGTTGAGCTAATCGGTGCCACTCCACTTTACTTTATGTGTTTCAGATTATTAGGCCCCAAGTTGTTTATTTAATTTTGAAAATCGCATGCTTTTTACGTTCATTGCCTAGTGTTGACCTTGGAAAGGTTAATCCGTTACGGCTTTTGGTGGGAGTAGTTAACAATCATGTCCCGAACTAAGTACTGGCTGAGGTAATGAATACATAAACTGTAATATCCCGAAGTTTTAAAGCTAAATTACGATAATCTAAATCGTAAATTAGGGTTTAGTTTCGATAATTGAAATAGTAACTTATCGAAGCTCAATTTCGAGTATCCATAATACGAGGATTTTTATATCATATTCACTTTTGAATAGTGAATTAAGGAATATAGTTTATATTATTCATTCCAAAGTAATATTCTAACGTCGATTAAATTTCGATAGTTAGTCTTACGGTATTTTCTAAGTGACGAAGCTTAGAATTTAATTCCTTATTATCAAAGGAATGAATACAACTTTATGTTTAACATTTTGAGACGATTCGAACATCAACGTTTTGAGACGATTCGATTACTTAGTATAACGATTAAAGAATTATAATATTTAAATAGATATGATTATTTTATGTAATAAGAGCATTATTTTTATATAATCCTTCATTAAAATAATGCTAAAGAATTAAGGAATAAAGACTGGATAATTTCTTCATATTTTCGAATTAGGGTTCGAATTTTTCAAAGTGTGACATAGAATTGTTCTTAATTATTTTTCCTATGATTTAATTTATCATCTAAGAGTTATATTATATCACATAGCTATTAATTGGAAGAAAATAAAATGTGTAGCACATATAGTGCATAGGTACCGAAAATTCACACCTAGTAGTGTGAAATGAAGAAAATTTCATGCTCTTGATAATGATGTGTAATAATTATGATAGTGAGATATTATTAATACATAAGATAAGGTGTGTAATGAGTTAAACAAGTGGGATGCTTTTTATCTACTAAGGGGCCGAAAATGTTGAAAAATTGAGAGAGAAAAAGAAAATTCAAAGCTTATGATAGTGATAGGTTATGACTTTGATAATGATAGATTAATTCTTTTATTTTAGCATAAGATAATAAAAAAATTTCTCTCACATGTGTAATGGCCGAAAATTTTGTGTGTGAACAAGTGGGAAAAAAAGAAAAATTCAAAGTGTAAAATATTGACTTTTCAAATTAGATATTTTCCTAAAATATTATTAATATGTATGATATCATAAGAAAATAAAAATCATCTTCTTATGAATTTGAGGTGGTCGATGCATATAAGGAATAGAAAGAGAAGAATTTTCTTTATTTTGTGAAAATGATGGTAATGAAAAGGATGTATATTAATTATGTGATAAGATGACTTATTAAAGTATAATAATATAAGATAATTTTTTTTCTTATGCTATGTTAAAGGGTCCGAAAATTTAGAGTTGTAAAGTGGGAAAAATTTCTAACTTTTGTTAGATATTTCATGCAATTGGACAATGTTTTATATTATGTATTTAATCAAAAATTCTCTCTCATTTACTCATTAGAACCGAAAAATTTAGAGAGTTCATCAACCTTTCCTCCCAAATTTTAAGTTAGAAAAACGTAGCCGCCGACAATCGACTCCGATTAAAATGTTAGAAATCTTCATATATATGCAAAAAATTTCAAATTCCATCAATAAAATCTTATGTTATATGCTTTTGTTATTTATTGTGAAAATTTGAAAAATGTTGTTTAAATTTTAAGTTGTTTATTAAATATGTTTATATAATGTTTAGAAGCATATGTTATGAATTTAGTACAAAGTTGAGCATGTTATAAAATTCTATGTTAGGACCGAAAATATATAGTGATCATATGTTGATGGAAATGAATTTTAACTGTTGTTTGAGCATGGATTAATGATACTTAGTAATGTTTAAGCTTGTATGAATTTATTTAGAATTTTTGAAAAACATTAGTATATACTTCATGAAATTTTCGAAAATCATAAGAAATCATATGTTGATGTATCATTTATGTATGAATGATATTATGGTATATTATTGATGTATAATCATAATAATATGTTATATGAATTAATTAGAATTTTTGGAAAATATATAGTTCATACTCCAAAAATTTGGAAAACCATAGCTTATGTTATATTGATGTGTGATTAGTGTATGTTGGATATTATGACATATTGTTGGTATGTGATGATAATAATAATAATATGTTGTGTAAATTAATTGGAATTTTTGAAAAATGTTTAGGTATTGTTCCAAAATTTATGAAAATCATAAAGTATAAGATTATGATGTACAATTTTTCTATGACTAATGTTATTACATATTATTGATCCTATGATAATATAGTGTGATATGTGAAATTATAGGAATTTATGCATAAGTCTTGAAAAAAAAAATCAAGAAGGACCGAAAATGTTATAATTTTAAAGTTAGAGTTTTAAATTTATTTTACCAAGTGTAATCACATATTTAATCTCAAAAATATGTTTTAGACATACTATGAATCTATGTGATTTTTAAAACAAGGTATACTATGTTTATGTCGAAACGTTTTGTTAAGTGACGTAAGGTTTGAAAAACAAAGTGTTATGTTTAAGTTAAATCATACTTATGTGTATTTTCGAGCATGTTTGATTGATAACATGAAAAATCAAGAATTATGAGAACGTGATTAGGAATCGATGAGAAATTGAGTGTATATATGTAAGTTAATAGTTATATATGTTATTGAAAGTCAAATGACTTGACTAAGATATGAACGTATGAAGTATGTTAATACGTGAACAAAGTTATGTTTTACGTCTAGTATAAATATGGGTTACGTTGAATAGATACTCTAAGACGTGTAAGACGTATTAAAGATATAAGAATATCTCTTTTATAAGAGACGATTTCATAATTGAAATCATTTCATCGAAAGATGTTAGTATGAGTTCAACGTTTGACCTAAATGATTGATATGAGGTCTTAAACCATGTTTCGTCTCTATCGAAAAACGAGAAATTATAAGTTAGGATATTCGATGAAAAGACGTACTAAATTGGTTAAAAGATTTAGAAGGTTATCGGGTCTTTTTTAGACTTGGATGTTTTCAAAAAAACGCGACCAACGTACTAAATTAGTTTCTTACGTAAAGGTGGGACTCGAAAGTGATCGCTGAAGTAGAAAGGAAATCGTTTTGAGAAGCATATATACGAGGTGGACTTTTTCTCGAAATGACAAATGCTTTATTTATGATGCTTTCTTCGAAATGAAATGTCTTTAATTATGATGATTTCTTTTGAGAAATGATGATGAGATGTTATTTAATTACCTGCCCAAAATATTTATATTTTATGTATGGATCCTATCAGTGTTGGTTCGCCAACTATGAATGATAATGAAGTTGTTGGTTCGCTACCAACTATGAATGAAAATCGAATTCGGATCCTATGCTAGAATGATAATTCCTGGCAAGGATTAACCTGTACACTATGGTGCGATTGTGTCTTTGAAAGGTTTTGCTAGGCGGTCGCGGCGTCTGTGGAAGGAGGCATCCTTCTACGGCGCAAAATGATGTTATGTGAGATGGGATATGGATCATACAGACAGAAAATATGTCTGGCCATACAAGTTTATGAAAATGACAGAAAATGTTTAGTAAGCACGAACATTTCAAATAAAACCTCGTGTGTTACTGATGGGGCAGTGTAATACAATGTTATGGTAAATGTCTTTGGCATAAGTCCAGTGAGTGCATTTTTGTACTCAGCCCTGCATGTTTGTTTTTAAATGTGCAGGTTGAGCGGGTGATGACATGGAGCATTGTTGAGCAGTCGGAATCTTTTATCGCTGATAGTAGAACCTTGAGTGCACATCGTCATATGTGTACTTCACATGTTTTCCGCTGCAAAGAACACTAAGTTATATTTTGAGTTTGAAAACTAATTACCTTCAGATCAGTTGAACCCTTTTGTTAAAGATCTGATGGTCTACTCTCATATGTAAATTATGTGTTCCTTACCTTGAATGTCATGAAGTTCTAGACGTTTTCTTGATCTCACAGTTCGATATCATATTCTATTCCTATGCTTCTTAATCCCGTTTCAAGTAATAGTCCCTGCTAATCCGTCCTTTGGATTAGTGGGCTGTTACAAAGTGATATCGAGAGGTTCGTTTCTTGAATCCAAAACCTTCTTTCAAAGTTAAGTCTAGATTGAGTCACTACACTTGTAGAGGTCAGCTGACTATGCTCGACACTCCATCACATCAAGCTCAACCGGATTGAGGTTAATGACTTTTTCTCAAATTTTGGAAATGAAAAGTTCAAAAGTGAAAAAGGATTGAAATCATGTTTTGAAAGCAATGAAAGTTATGGAGATTGGTTTGAAAAGAAAGTTATGGAAAGAGGTTGGAAATGGAAGTTTAAAAATGGTATGGACATTGATGTGTCAAAAGTGATATGTTTGAATTCTTGAAATTCAAAGAAATGTATGATTATAAATGAGCCATGTTATGAATGTTGAAATTCTTATTTAAATTTCAAGTTAATTATGACAATGGATATGTTATCCCAAAAGAACATAGACGATATAAGACGCATGATCACTTATTGCGAAAGAACATAGAAGTATGAATTGAGAACTTTATTCCATTACGAGAACAAAAGCGAAGATCAACATGAGAACAAACGCAAAGATCAAATGAAAACAATGCGAGTTTTTAAACGAGAACAACGAAAACAAAAATGAAGAAACCAAAGGATCGAGATGCAAAAACGATGATGGCGGCAATTGAAGAATGGTTGTGAAATGATTAATGTCACTATGCGATAAGTGACATGAGTATAGTCTTTCATTTGGATGTTCACGCACGACGAAAATCCAAATTGACTATGACTTTTTCGTTAGAAACGAAATAAGAATGTGATCAAGGAATCAGTTGAAGCTAGTCTTATGATTTACATAGAACGAGAACTCTACAGTATGATAAGAATCTTAGAATGCTGCTTGAGAGTAAGATTTCCCAATAGTACAAGTAGAGTTATGATGTGTGTTGTACATAAGAACCTTTGCTGTTAACATTTATCTGCCTATCAGATATGTCTAGATTGTTTTATCTGCTTAACAGATATGTTCAATTTGCCCTATCTGCTTATCAAATGTATTCAGATTGATTTACCATAGTATTATCTGTTTTAGATGGCGATGACTCGATATACAGCAAAGAGGAGATTAGGGCCGCGAGCTACACCCGAAGAGGTTATCCGGGCATACCGTACGTACAAAATGGTGTGGGGCGACAGCATAGGAGAGTTTTTGATGCATTACCTCCATCACTGGATGGCTGCACACGAGTATGACGTGACCGACTTTGACGGCGTTAAGCACCTTTTGACTCGACTGCCCTGTGACTGGGAAGGATATGCTACGGAAATATCGGGTGACTACATCTATCGTGCTGATGGTAGCTATGACTTGATTGCGGACCTGCCTAGGTTCATCTGCCACTTGAGTTATGTCTTCAGTGTTTACCGGGCTGCACCTAGAGGACCCTATCTTCCACCACGAGAGTACACCTGGCGTGATGTTTCACTAGAGTGGTTGTATCTGGAGGTTCCTCGAGAAGTCGACCCTGTAGTGCCAAGGTATCTGGAAGACGAGAACCGACCTGCATATGTGGAGAGAGCATCACGACCGAGAGCATTGGGAATGCCGGTTTTTTCTCCACTTTCGATTGGACATCCGACCTGACCACCACTTCCTGTTTTGCCACCGATGACGGCGCCACCGCCTCCAGCAGAACCCTATCCACAGACGGCGCGCGCATGAGGGTGTATGATCCCCGAGATGATTATGTTCCTGTACGTGATGTGTTTGGTATAGGAGACGATGGAGCAGGACCTTCTCGTACACGTGCGAGTGAGGAGGACTCAGAAGAGGATCCAGAGGAGGATTCAGAAGAGGAAGAAGAGCCGGAGGAGGAAGAAGATCCGGAAGAGGACCCAAACGAAGATAAGAATCCGGAGGAGAATCAGGAAAATAATGAAAACCCTGATGAAAATATGGAGGATGGTGAAAACGATAGGTTTGATGAATGGTAGAAAGCGAGGAACAACAAACATGATAGAATGTTAAATCTTGTAGTAGTATATGAGTAGTATGTGTGTAGTAGTTATGTTTTAGTAGTAGATACAGGATCATAGTATTTTTGTAACGCTCTGTAATCAAATATGATAGTTGATGATGGTTTAGTTAGAAGAAATGTCGCATTATGTACTTGACTTTCTTTTGAGTCTAATGACTTGTACATAACAGTCCTCTTCGAGGCATTTTCCTATATATATGTGATGACCTTAAATGGTTTTTTGCGGCAAAATGAGTATGAAAATGATGAATGGTTTTACTAAAGCTATTTTATGATAAGATTGTGCAGTGCTATGTATGTGTAAATTGTGATAAACGATATGCGGAATGCTAATTACATCTTTACAATACCAGAATGCCGCCTAGACGTGAAACTGAGCAAGGAAGAGGACGAGGCAGGGGAAGAGGTAGGGGAAGGGGCAGGATTCCACGAGCCGAAAGTGAAGAAATACCATTACCACCCCCACCTCCACCTGATCGTAGAATCGAGAAGCTTTTCCTTAGGCAAAATCCGCCTACTTTTAACGGAAAGGGAAGTCCTGATGACGCTGAACAATGGGTAAGAGCAATGGAGAGGATTTTCGATTGTTTCCACTGTACAGCACAAGAACGGCTGTCTTGTGTTACTTTTCAACTCACCGGACCTGCGGATTTCTGGTGGGAAGCTAAAAGGAAAACCATGACACCGGAAAAATGGACTATTTCACTTGGGAGGATTTCAAGACAGAGATGTATGAAAAATACATCCCTAAGAGTTAAAGGAAGAAAAATGAGAATGAGTTCTTTAATCTGAAACAGGAACGAATGTCCGTGACGGAGTACGATCGCCTCTTTTACGATATGTCGAGATATGCTCCAGACCAAGTGAGCACTGACATGAAAATGTCAGATAAATTTCGATCTGGTCTAAGGCATGAGATAAGAATGCCTCTTGCTAGTCACGGCGACTTAACATATACTGAAGCTCTCAGTCGAGCACTGGATATTGAGGCAGCAATGCCGGAAGATAAGCCGACTCAGACTCAGTCACATAATGCTGGTGACAAAGGCAAGAGAAAGTGGGAAGGAAATTTCAACAACTACAATCGAGGAAATTTTGGGAATTCAAGCAACAAGAGGTCATGGCAAGGGAACATGGCACCACAAGGGCAAGGGTGGAAAAGACCGATATTTTTCACACCAATGGGAGGTCCACAAGAACAAATGAGGACTCTTCCTTGCCCGAAATGTCATAAACTGCACAAGGGTGTGTGCCTAGCGGGCAGTAATAGTTGTTATAAATGTGGTTTGAAGGGCCACTATGCGAATGAATGCCTGTGAGTACGCCCGGACGAATGGGAAGGCCAATCAATCGTGCCATGCCCAACCACTTAGAGCTATACAATATCAAACCCCGCAGAGCCACGACAAAGAATAGAAGATCGATGAACGACAACCACCCCGCCAGCCACACCCAGCCCAGGCTAGAGCTTATGCTCTACATCGAAGGCTGAACGAACAAAACCAGGGAAACCTGGCAGGTATGGAAAAACTTCTCAACATACCTATTATACTTTTGTTTGATACGGGTGCTTCACATTCTTTCATCGTAAAAGCATGTGTAAAAATGCTAGAACTTAAATCAGAACAAGCAAATCAGGAAATGAGAACCTCTTCACCCATAGGAGGAATTATGACTGTCACACATGTTTGCTCGAACTTAGAATTTCACCTAGGATCACTTAAGGTGCTAGCAAACAACTTGAACATAATACCTACGGGAGACGTAGATATAATCCTAGGAATGGATTGGTTAGCCGAAAACCATTCCACGATCCTGTGCAAGGAGAGGAAAATTTCATTCCAATTTCCCGGAAAAGAAGCCACGAGTTTCCACGGAATCAACATGGGGAAGAAGGTACCAATTATATCCGCGCTACAGGCAAGGAGAATGATGAACAAGAAAGGATGTCGAGCATTCCTTGTTTACCTAAACGGAGAAGAGAAAGCGGAAATAAAGGTCGAGGGTGTGGAAATTGTTCGGGAATTTCATGATGTTTTTCCCGACAATTTACCAGGATTACCCCCTGACAGACAGCTAGAGTTCACAATCGACCTGGAACCAGGATCAGCCCCAGTGTCGAAAGCGCCTTATCGAATGGCTCCAAAGGAATTGAAAGAACTAAAAATCCAAATTCAAGAGTTGTTGGATCTAGGTTTTATTAGACCTAGTGTATCGCCTTGGGGATCACATGTCTTGTTTGTCAAGAAGAAAGACGGCTCGTTAAGAATATGCATTGATTACCGAGAACTGAATAAACTGACACTTAAGAATAAATATCCATTGCCAAGGATAGATGATTTGTTCGATCAGTTAAAAGGAGCAAATGTGTTCTCGAAAATCAATCTCAAATCAGGTTACCATCAACTCAAGGTGCAACCAGAAGATGTATCCAAAACGGTGTTCCGAACAAGATATGGCCACTATGAGTTTATAGTTGTGTCATTCGGACTAACAAATGCACCACCGTATTCATGGATCTCATGAATAGAGTGTTCCACCCGCACTTAGACAAATTTGTCTTAGTCTTCATAGATGATGTCCTCATCTATTCAAGAACGAGGAAGAACATAAGGAACACTTGAAAACTGTCTTGCAAACATTAAGAGCTGAACGAGTTTTGCCAAGTTCAGCAAATGTGAATTTCGCTTAAGGAAATAATGTTCCTTGGACACATAGTGTCGTCGGCGAGGATCAAAGTAGATCCGTGAAGGTTGAAGCCGTGCAAGGATGGAAGTCGCCAACGACCCAAAATGAAATCAGGAGTTTCTTGGATTAGTCACTACTATCGGAGATTCATTGAAGGATTCTCTAAGATAGCAAGACCGATGACGCAGCTACTCCGAAAGGGAATCAAGTTTACTTGGACTGATGAATGTGAGGCAAATTTCCAGAAACTCAAGGAAAAATTAACTAGTGCACCAGTACTAGCAGTTCCAGAAGCAAACAAAGAGTATGTGGTTTATACTGATGCTTCCAAAAATGGACTAGGTTGTGTATTAATGCAAGAGGGAAAGGTGATAGCCTATGCATCACGACAACTTAGACCATATGAATTGAATTACCCAACTCATGATTTAGAACTAGCAACAGTAGTACACGCATTAAAGATTTGGAGACATCATCTCTATGGAGTGAGGTGTGAAAATCATTTTCACAGACCACAAAAGTTTGAAGTACTTTTTCGAGCAAAAAGATTTGAACATGAGGCAAAGAAGATGGCTCGAATTAGTAAAGGATTACGACTTGGTATAAACTATCACCCAGGAAAGGCAAATGTGGTAGCTGATGCCTTAAGTCGTAAAGGTCAGTCCAAATTGGGACATCTCTTTACAAGAGAAGAAAAACTCATTGAAAAGTTTAAGAAAATGAAGATAGAAATAATTGAGCAACCAGAGACGATCATGAGTTGTGTTGTCACACTCACAGTGACGTCTGACTTGAGGAAAACGATAATAGAAGAACCGAGGAAAGATGAAAAATTTGAAAGGATAAGGGTCAAAGTGAGGACTGAAGGGCTGAAAGATTTTAAGGAAGCGCCTGACAATGCTATATTGTTTGAGGAAAGATTATGCATCCCAAACAATAATGAGCTGAGAAATGAAATCATGAGTGAAGCTCATGATACTCCTTATACCACCCACCCAGGTAGCACTAAGATGTATTAAGATTTACGAGAAAAGTTCTAGTGGGAAGGAATGAAACAAGATGTAGCCTCATTTGTTGAGCGTTGTCTTGTTTGCCAACAAGTGAAAGCATTACACCAACGACCCTATGGAAAGCTACAGCCTCTTGAAATACCCAAATGGAAATGGGATGACATAGCAATGGATTTTGTGATGGGATTGCCAAAGTCAAAAAGAGGTAACACTTCTATATGGGTAGTAGTGGATCGACTCACCAAGTGTGCACATTTTCTGCTAATTCAGATTATTCATGGATCTGATAAGTTAGCTCAATTGTACATAAAAGAAATCGTACGCCTACATGGGGTACCGAAATCTATCACATTGGATAGAGATTCAAAGTTCACTTCTAGATTTTGGGTTAGCTTACAAAAAGAATTGGGCACGAAGTTGAATTTTAGCACAGCTTTCCACCCATAGACAGATGGACAATCGGAAAGGACAATACAAACTCTTGAGGATATGTTGAGAACGGTGGCGTTAGATCGAGGTGCAAGTTGGGAACCTGTTTTGCCACTTATTGAGTTTACCTACAACAATAGCTATCAAGCAACGATCGATATGGCCCCATATGAAGCATTGTATGGAAACAAGTGTTGATCACCACTTTATTGGGATGAAGTGGGTGAGAGAAGAGTTTTAGGACCTGACACCGTAAGTGAGATGATTGAAATTATCCGCCAAATCAGGCAAAGAATAAAAGAAGCTCAGGACAGACAAAAATCTTAAGTCGATACGCGCAGATCTGAACTGCAATTTGAGTCCGGAGATAAAGTTTTTCTTAAGGTCTCTCCATCGAGGGGAATTATAAGATTCGGAGTGAAAGGAAAGTTGAGACCACGTTTTATATGACCTTACGAGATCCTAGAAACAATAGGCCCAGTAGCCTATAGATTGGCACTTCCGCCAAGTCTGGGGAATGTACATAATGTTTTTCACGTGTCACAGTTAAGAAAGTACGTGTATGATCCAAAACCTGTTTTGCCACTTATTGAGTTTGCCTACAACAATAGCTATCAAGCAACGATCGATATGGCCACATATGAAGCATTGTATGGAAACAAGTGTCGATCACCACGTTATTGGGATGAAGTGGGTGAGAGAAAAGTTTAGGACCTGACACCGTAAGTGAGATGATTGAAATTATCCGCCAAATCAGGCAAAGAATAAAAGAAGCCCAGGACAGACAAAAATCTTAAGTCGATACGCGCAGATCTGAACTGAAATTTGAGTCCGGGGAAAAAGTTTTTCTTAAGGTCTCTCCATCGAGGGGAATTATAAGATTCGGAGTGAAAGGAAAGTTGAGACCACGTTTTATAGGACCTTACGAGAGATCCTAGAAAGAATAGGCCAGTAGCCTATAGATTGGCACTTCCGCCAAGTCTGGGGAATGTACATAATGTTTTCCACGTGTCACAGTTAAGAAAGTACGTGTATGATCCAAAACCTGTTTTGCCACTTATTGAGTTTGCCTACAACAATAGCTATCAAACAACGATCGATATGGCCTCATATGAAGCATTGTATGGAAAGAAGTGTCGATCACCACTTTATTGGGATGAAGTGGGTGAGAGAAGAGTTTTAGGACCTGACACCGTAAGTGAGATGATTGAAATTGTCCGCCAAATCAGGCAAAGAATAAAAGAAGCTCAGGACAGACAAAAATCTTAAGTCGATACGCGCAGATCTGAAATGCAATTTGAGTCCGGAGATAAAGTTTTTCTTAAGGTCTCTCAATCGAGGAGAATTATAAGATTCGGAGTGAAAGGAAAGTTGAGACCACTTTTTATAGGACCTTACGAGATCCTAGAAAGAATAGGCTCAGTAGCCTATAGATTGGCACTTCCGCCAAGTCTCGGGAATGTACATAATGTTTTCCACGTGTCACAGTTAAGAAAAATATGTGTATGATCCAAAATACGTGATCCATCATGACAACGTGATCCTCAACCCAGATATGAGTTATGAAGAAGAACCTATGGCTATCTTAGATCGTAAGGTTCAACAATTAAGAAACAAATCCATATCTCTAGTAAAAGTCCTGTGGAGACACCATGGACAAGAAGAAACCACATGGGAACTCGAGGATGCTATGAAGGAACGATACCCCAAACTTTTCTAAGGTATGCAAATTTCGGGACGAAACTTTTTAAGGAGGGTAGAATGTAATATCCCGAAGTTTTAAAGCTAAATTACGATAATCTAAATCTTAAATTATGGTTTAGTTTCGATAATTGAAATAGTAACTTATCGAAGCTCAATTTTGACTATCCATAATACGAGGATTTTTATATCATATTCACTTTTGATTAGTGAATTAAGGAATACAGTTTATATTATTCCTTCGAAAGTATTATTCTAACGTCGATTAAATTTTGATAGTTAGTCTTACGGTATTTTCTAAGTGAAGAAGCTTAAAATTTAATTCCTTATTATCAAAGCAATGAATAAGACGAATACGACTTTATGTTTAACATTTTGAGACGATTCGAACGTCAACGTTTTGAGACGATTCGATTACTTAGTATAACGATTAAAGAATTATAATTTTTAAAGTCCTATGATTATTTTATGTAATAAGAGCATTATTTTAATATAATCCTTCATTAAAATAATGCTAAGAATTAAGGAATAAAGGTTGGATAATTTCTTCATATTTTCGAATTAGGGTTCGAATTTTTCAAAGTGTGACATAGAATTGTTCTTAATTATCTTTCCTATGATTTAATTTATCATCTAAGACTTATATTATGTCACATAGATAATTGGAAGAAAATAAAATGTGTAGCACATATAGTGCATAGGTACCGAAAATTCACACTTAGTAGTGTGAAATGAAAAAAAAATCATGCTCTTGATAATGATATGTGATAATTATGATATTGAGATATTATTAATGCATAAGATAAGGTGTGTAATGAGTTAAACAAGTGGGATTCTTTTTATCTACTAAGGGGCCAAAAAAGTTGGAAAAATTGAGAGAGAGAAAGAAAATTCAAAGCTTATGATAGTGATAGGTTATGACTTTGATAATGATAGATTAATTCTTGTATTTTAGCATAAGATAATAAAATTTATCTCTCACATGTGTAATGGCCGAAAATTTTGTGTGTGAACAAGTGGAAAAAGAAGAAAAATTCAAAGTGTAAAATATTAACTTTTCAAAATTAGATATTTTCCTAAAATATTATTAATGTGTATGATATCATAAGAAAATAAAAATCATCTTCTTATGAATTTGAGGTGGCCGATGCATATAAGGAATAGAAAGAGAAGAATTTTCTTTATTTTGTGAAAATGATGTGAATGAAAAGGATGTATATTAATTATGTGATAAGATGACTTATTAAAGTATAATAAGATAAGATAAAATTTTTGTCTTATGCTATGTTAAAGGGACCGAAAATTTAGAGTTGTAAAGTGGGAAAAATTTCTAACTTTTGTTAGATATTTCATGCAAGTGGACAATGCTTTATATTATGTATTAAATCAAAAATTATCTCTCATTAACTCATTAGAACCGAAAAACTTAGAGAGAAAAATTTAGAGAGTTCATGAACCTTTCCTCCCAAATTTTAAGTTAGAAAAACGTCGCCGCCGACAATCGACTCCAATTAAAAGGTTAGAAATCGTACGAGCTTCATATATATGCAAAAAAATTTGAATTCCATCCATAAAATCTTATGTTATATGCTTTTGTTATTTATTGTGAAAATTTGAAAAATGTTGTTTAAATGTTAAGTTGTTTATTAAATATGTTTATATAATTTTTATAAGCATATATTATGAATTTAGTACAAAGTTGAGCATGTTATAAAATTCTATGTTAGGACCGAAAATATATAGTGATTATATGTTGATGGAAATGAATTTTAATTGTTGTTTTGAGCATGGATTAATGATACTTAGTAATGTTTAAGCTTGTATGAATTTATTTAGAATATTTGGAAAACATTAGTATATACTTCATGAAATTTTCGAAAATCATAAGAAATCATATGTTGATGTATGATTTATGTATGAATGATATTATGGTATATTATTGATGTATAATCATAATAATATGTTATATGAATTAATTAGACTTTTTTGAAAATATATAGTTCATACTCCAAAAATTTCGAAAACCATAGCTTATGTTATATTGATGTGTGATTTGTATATATTGGATATTATGACATATTGTTGATATGTGATGATAATAATAATATGTTGTGTAAATTAATTGGAATTTTTGAAAAATGTTTAGGTATTGTTCCAAAATTTTCGAAAATCATAAAGTGTAAGATTATGATGTACAATTTTTCTATGGATAATGTTATTATATATTATTGATCCTATGATAATATAGTGTGATATGTAAAATTATAGGAATTTATGCATAAGTCTTGAAAAAAAAAATCAAGGAGGACCGAAAATGTTATAATTTTAAAGTTAGAGTTTTAAATTTATTTTACCAAGTGTAATCACATATTTAATCCCAAAAATATATTTTAGACATACTATGAATTTATGTGATTTTTAAATCAAGGTATACTATGTTTATGTCAAAACGTTTTGTTAAGTGACGTATGGTTTGAAAAACAAAGTGTTATGTTTAAGTTAGATCATACTTATGTGTATTTTCGAGCATGTTTGATTGATAACGTGAAAAATCAAGAATTATGAGAACGTGATTAGGAATCGATGAGAAATTGAGTGTATATATGTAAGTTAATAGTTATATATGTTATTGAAAGTCAAATGACTTGACTAAGATATGAACGTATGAAGTATGTTAATACGTGAACAAAGTTATTTTGTACGTCTAGTATAAATATGGGTTACATTGAATAGATACTGTAAGACGTATTAAAGATATAAGAATATCTCTTTTATAAGAGACGATTTCATAATTGAAATCATTTCATCAAAAGATGTTAGTATGAGTTCAACGTTTGACCTAAATGATTGATATGAGGTCTTAAACTATGTTTCGTCTCTATCGAAAAACGAGAAGTTATAAGTTAGGATATTCGATGAAAAGACATACTAAATTGGTTAAAAGATTTAGAAGGTTATCAGGTCTTTTTAGACTTGGATGTTTTCAAAA
The DNA here is from genome assembly GCA_036937905.1 of Salvia rosmarinus. Taxonomy (NCBI): domain Eukaryota; kingdom Viridiplantae; phylum Streptophyta; class Magnoliopsida; order Lamiales; family Lamiaceae; genus Salvia; species Salvia rosmarinus. The sequence continues at coordinate 57,454,666 of CM072818.1, read as the reverse complement.
AAAGGCGACCGACATACTAAATTAGTTTCTTACGTAAAGGTGGGACGCGGAAGTGATCGCTGAAGTAGAAAGGAAATCGTTTTGAGAAGCATATATACGAGGTGGGCTTTTTCTCGAAATGACAAATGCTTTATTTATGATGATTTCTTCGAAATGAAAAGTCTTTAATTATGATGCTTTCTTTTGAGAAATGATGATGGGATGTTATTTAATTATCTGCCCAAAATATTTATGTTTTATGTATGGATCCTATCAGTGTTGGTTCGCCAACTATGAATGATAATGAAGTTGTTGGTTCGCTACCAACTATGAATGAAAATCGAATTCGGATCATATGCTGGAAGGACAATTCCTGGCAATGATTAACGTGTACACTATGGTGACTGTGTGCTGAAAGGTTTTGCTCGGCCGGTCACAGCGTCCGTGGAAGGAGGCCTCCTTCTACGGCGCAAAATGATGTTATGTGAGATGCGATATGGATCATACAGACAGAAAATATGTCTGGCCAGACAAGTTTATGAAAATGACAGAAAATGTTTAGTAAGGACGAGCATTTCAAATAAAACCTCGTGTGTTACTGATGGGGCAGTGTAATTCAATGTTATGATAAATGTTTTTTGCATAAGTCCACTGAGTGCATTTTTGTACTCAGCCCTGCATGTTTGTTTTTAAATGTGCAGGTTGAGCGGCTGATTAAATGGAGTAGTGTTGAGCAGTCGGAATCTTTTGTCGCTGATAGTAGAACCTTGAGTGCACATCGTCATATGTGTACTTCACATGTTTTCCGCTGTAAAGAACACTAAGTTATATTTTGAGTTTGAAAACTAATTACCTTCATATCAGTTGAACCCTTTTGTTAAAGATCTGATTGTCTAGTCTCATATGTAAATTATGTGTGCCTTACCTTGAATGTCATGAAGTTCTAGACGTTTTCTTGATCTCACAGTTCGATATCATATTCTATTCCTATGCTTCTTAATCCCGTTTCAAGTAATAGTCCTTGTTAATTCGTCCTTTGGATTAGTGGGCTGTTACAAATAAACTCAGGCTGGGTGAATTCGCACGAATTCCCCGATCTGGACGATACAAAACCATTAGCGGAATATTGTTTCCACATATATTTCAGTAGGTAACACACAAAGTTATGATCAAGGAAAGTCATTTGTGCGTCGAGAGCTCTGCTCGGGAAATATACTTTGCATATATAGGATTAGCTTATTTCTTTTTAAAACATGCCTTATGATATACTCCCTCCGTCCCATCCAAGACGGCTCATTTCTTTTCGGCACGGTTATTTAGGAGAATGGTATAAAGTGAATAAAGTGATAAAAAGTAGGTAGGTCCCACAACTTTTGAAGAGTTAATTATTTCCTAAAAGGGAAACAGGCCATCTTGGGTGGGACAGCTCAAAAAGGAAAGCGAGCCATCTTGGATGGGACGGAGGGAGTATGATTTAGCATGTATTCTTCTTTAAATTGTTTATGAACTATTGTTTCCTAAAAATGGGCCACGATCCTACTGAGTATGCTAGTACTCGATCCAAAACTTTTTTTTCAAATATTTTCAGGTTGAGGAGTTGTCATGATGGAGTGAGATGACTGCGACACCTAGATATTGATTGGTCAAGGGAATTCCCATAACGAAACGAACATACTATATTCTTGATAGTCTAGTATTTTATTATACTCAGTTAGTTGATTCTAACAGCATTTAGAATTATGTTTATTTCCATTGTAGTAAATCTTCTTACCAAATGCCTTAAAATATTAGTTATTTATTATAATAAAGTGGTTTTGGTCCTCTTAATTTAGGTATTGCATTATCTATTTTCCCCTTTCTTTATCTTATCTTCCATTTCACCCGTACCATCCTTTTCTACCGATCTGACTGGTCTGTGGAATGTTACAAATGTATTGCATCTACTTATTCTATTTCTATGCTTTCTTTTACTTTCACGGTATTCTTATTGTTAGGGTTGTTAGATTGATGAATACGCCATTCATGGTATTGTTAGGGTAGTTTGCTATTGTCAATGCGATTAGCGTGTGGTTGTTTTAGAACTTGGATTTGTGGATTGAATAATGATTGCATTCATAGCATAAATCAATTTGATGTTCTACAATTTAGATTATGGATCTGATCATACGGATATATGAATTGAATTAGGGGTGGTCTCCTGTGCACGCCACGTGCATAGTGAGACAACCAATTAATTTTCTATTTATTTAATTAATTATTAAATTAATTTTAATTAAAATTAATTAATTTAATAAATGTTAATTGTAAATTAATAAATAATAATTTTGAATTAATAAACTCTAGTCGAATTAATAGATTTTAATTTTGAATTAATAAAACCTAATTGAAATTAATAAACTCTAATAGTGAATTAATAAATCCTAATCGTGAATTAATAAATCTTAATTTTGAATTAATAAACTCTAATTGGAATTAATAATAATTTTGAATTAATAAACCCTAATTATGAATTAATAAATCCTAATTTGAATAATAAATCCTAATTTTAAATTAATAAACCCTAATTGTGAATTAATAAACTATAATTATGAATTAATAAACCCTAATTTTGAATAATAAACCCTAATTAAAAATTAATAAGTTTAATTATAAATTAATAAAATCTAATTATCCTTACTCAACATAATTAATGTATAATTATTTTAACAAAAAAACAAGGGTGAGCTCACGATGAGGTGGAACTCATCCAAGTTTTTGTCATTGAATTATGATTACATGCTTAACAGAAATCAGTTTGATGTTTGGAGATTTAGATAATGGATCTAATAGTGGGGATGTATGAATTGAATTATGATTGCATTCTTACTGGAAATCAATTTGATGTTAGACAGTTTGGGCAATGGCTCTTATCGTGCGGATATATGAATTGAATCGTGATATTGATTGCATTCTCAACAAAAATCAATTTGATGTGCGACAATTTCGATAACGCCGCCCTTCTGCTGTTCCTGTTTTAGACCTCATTTTATTCAGAACACCCGTTTTTCAATTTGTTCATCTTCTTGTTTGCAAGTACTAGAATCGTCTACGTCTTTTATTCACCTCCTTTGATTAGAAAATGGTATTTTTATAATTCAAGATGAAGATTTGATAATTAGAGAAATCAGACAAGTTGTGAATATGCGATAGGATCATCAGTGGGACGCCGATATTGACTGAATTTGACTTTTGTCTTTTTTATTAATTGATTTTGCTAGTCTATTTATTAAAACAAAAATATTTATTTCTGCGCGAATCTGAATACGACTGAAATAATATAGAATCGTATGGTCGCAGAGTTATGAAAAAGCTGAATAAATCCTCAATAATTTCTTCAAACAAATTAGTGATAATTGTGTAGGTATACTGATATACACGTAACTCCCCCAAAGAAGGCCTACAAACAAATATAGAAATTCCTCCCCACACAACGGCCACCCCACACACGCATCACACAGTGAAATCGGCAGCCAAACGGCACGTCCCAATCTCGCCGCCATGGAAACGACGACAGCGCCGTTAAACCGCCGTCATCTGCGGCGGTGGAACACGATCTCAACCTCCGCCGTCACCCACCGCAGTTTGTGTTCCGCCGCCTTGTCGGCATCCGACGATCTGGAGCTGCTGCCGCTGAAACCTGCCGCCTCACATGCCTACAGTTCTCTGAGAGACCTGCTGCCGCCGCTCGGGGCGATCAACTCGCCGAAGGTCAAATCAACCCCGCCCGGATCCGACATCTGCATCCGGAACCGCCTCGTGAAGCAGGCTGCGCGGGCCTACCTCAGCCCGATGTTGGAGTATCCGAGCTCCGGCGACGGAAATTTCTTCCACCGTCTTTGGACGAGCCTCGCCGCTCTAATTGAGATTTTCTGCACCAAGGTTGTTCGGATCCTCGATGGGGCGCTCCGATCCAGAATGTGCTTGGTATGATTGGTGATGCTTGGAATTTCTATTGATCGGTGAATGGGTTTGAGATTATTATTCCGTTTGAGATTTGTGTTCAAAAATAATGTAATTCCTTTTTTCTGATTCGATTGCAAATTGTAAATAATTCTATTAGTGGCTTTTTTTCTTGCTTTGAGTTAACTTCCGCCAATGAAAGACATGGTAGTTACCTAAATAATTACTTTTAACTCTTATCATCTTAAACGCTGTAATCAATAATCAATTGGAAGAGGACGAATAACTTCAAAATCTTCCAACAATCATATAACTTTAATATCTAACTGTTCTGCAAATATTGTAAAATATGTAGCAACCACACAAAATTAGAAAATATACTCAGTGGTGGTGACTGCTGAGAAATAATGAACATTAACTTAATTCTCTAAGAAAGTAGGCATCAGTAAAGTAACATGTACAAAAATGTTATAATCTGGCATGTCGAGTACATTAAAATTTGGGTACTCGCTCTTAAAAAAATGAATAAATAAACTTTTGAGTACATTATCTGACGTATTTTACAGCACTTGTATCATCATTTTTCTGTCACACCATTTAACTTAATCCTTAATTGCCATCTATGAATCGCCTAAGCCTGTGCCTAGCCGTCGAAACATCTTTCTCCAAACCCAATTTCTCTTTGAACCCACCAACAAAGTCCGAATCAGAAATAATCACATCCTCAGGCCTAATATACTCTGTCTCATTTTGTAGCTCAACCTTGATCGACTCCGACATGGGTGCCTGGCTACGATACGAGGTGGACCCTCCCGATGGCGGGGGCGGTGGCCCCCGCTTGCTCTTCTTCATGTTTCCCACCGGCGGCGCGCTGGGTTCAGGACTTGTGTTAGGCCGCTGGTTCCTGGGATTCTGCAAGGTCAAATGAAGAATTTATTGCTACTATGTAAATGTATTTGCTCTCAAAGTGATCAAGTATTTGCATATTGTGTACACGTACCTCACTCCTTCCAGCTTGTGAAGACACAAATTGAAGAAATTGGAGGATTTTGGTGGAGCCAAGTTCGGTGCAGTTCTGCCAATAGTAAATTGCTAAGTTCCATGCTCTGTCTCTAAATTCTATTAAACTTCTGTCTATATCTGTCTCATGCTTCGACACGTACGGTCGCAGCAAGGTATCGTATATGTATCCCGACCCCTGTAATAACAATCAACACAATTGAATTCCACACCAATAAATAATGGATCATTTTCTCGTAACAAAAGCAATAAAAGGTATGGGGATTCTTATACCTTGGTTTTTGGATACCATAGGTAGATGAAGAGCGCCAATTTCATCTCTCCATACATTGGCAACCTATGAACAAAATAACTTTGTTACTTGCATTTGTATGATTTAAGTATAGGCGATCCATAGAAGTTAAAAAGTAGATGTGATCAAGCTCGTACCATGAAATAAATACATCCCCAACTCTCTCAAGAATTGTGATAATCGCAACAATTATCCTGGAAAAACATAAATTATTGAGCATTAGGCAAGTGATTAATTGATCAAAAAGAAAATATTAAAACTATATGCAACATGGGTTTGTTGAAAAAGTACGATTGGTCCAAACTAATAATTCAAAAGAAGGGCGGGGGGATGAAGAGGAAAGTCATTATAATGGAAAGAAAATGGTGATTAAAGTGCTTAAACTAATTAGACCAAAGTTTGTCATGTTTCACCTTTCATGTTCATCCCTAAGGACCCTAACTACTAATAGATATTTAATAGTAATAAATTGACCAACATACTTAATCAAAGAAACATTCTTATTGGTTCAAAGCTTCCTAACTCATTATTATTGATAAACAAAAAAAAAGAATAAGACCAATAATTGTGCGTATCAAAATATCATTGAAATCAAGTGCTCACCAATATTGACACCAGAACCGCAGTTCCGGAATCTCAACTCTGTGTTTTCTACAGTCTTAAAACATTGAAAGGCAGGATATGCATATCCGAGAACCAATCTGCTCAATCCAGAAATAATTTCCATCAATTATGATCAAATTCAAAAGAATTTCAAGAGGTGTTATACGATTATAATTTACATTTGCAGGCAACACACATTCATATGTGTAACTGTGTGATGATTTTGTATATTAAGAGTAAATTGCATAAAGAAAAGGCAGAAACAAACAGAATCTATTTATCAAAGAAGAAGAAAAACTTACATCAAACAACTGTTGACGAATTCTCCAATCATCCCGATAGTTCTGAACAAGTCAAAGAAAGCGAAAAACATTACATTCTTCCATCAAATCCCCAAATTTATGAAGATCAAAAGATGCACAGTTGCTTCGATCGACACGCAACTGAAACCGAACATCTATATAGAGAAAACGTGAACACGAAAGCAAAAATCATTTACTTATGTTTATGACGGCAGATCTAACAAGCGATCGCGTGACATAAAGAATCATGATCGGCCAAATTAATCAATTATCTCAGAAATCTAAGATGAAAGTACTGCAAATATAACTAGGAAAAATACAAAATTTACGTTACCTCCTCTCTGCGAAAGAAGGATTGGGTTGCGGCGGGATTCAGATCAGAAAATATGAATTAAAGTCGCAAAAACTGGAGAGACGCGGGAGAAGAAATGGAATCTAGTTAAGCAAAGGGTATAATGAACGCGCTGGTGTGGATATACGCATGGATGTTTGTGCAGATATATATATTTGTACGTAATGTGAAGGATGATGAAACTTGGAAGAGACAGGAAATGAGGGGATTTCTTTCCACGGACGCCTCCACGTTATTTTATACGTAATTATTCTAGTAAGCTAAGTTTGATTTCTCGAAATTCTTCAACCCTTACCTTTTTGCAGTTATTTCTTCGGGTATCTCCGCCTTTTCATCAAATTGAAAATTTATTTTATTTTATTTTAGTAGCTTCATTTTATTTATTATTCTTTTAGGTGGGAATTTTATTTAATAATAGAATAGCACAACTGCACTTGGGTGATTCATATTTAAAGCTTGTATTTTAATGAAACATTTGTAATTTGATGTGTCGATTGCGATTTGGTTTTAAATATGAGTTTGTTAAATGTGAACAAGACTAGACTACCTCACATAAGTTTTTGTAAACAAAATACAATTTAAAATAAAAGGGTAATTTCCTTGGTTGTTAAAAATTCTAGTGCAGGAATGGGTCAAAACACAGCACATATATGTTTTAGAATAAGAGGATGAATTGACTTTGGAATTGGCCAAACTTTGGAAATTTTAAGGAACTTATAATTGGAATTTAGAATGGATAACATCTCGAAATCATTGAATTTTAGTATGTCTCTATTAATTTTGGCTGATAAAGGGAATCAGAGGTGTTTCCCAGAAATCGGACATCACAATCCTTTTTCGTGTATTTTTGATGCTGTACAAATATAACTAGTATTGAACTTTAATTGTACTTCTAGAAGTATCATATGATTCCTATATTTTATAAAGTATATTTAAATTTTGGTTTATGATGATGGATCCCGTTAGTCGTAGTAGATATTTGGAACTGATTAGGGCACATGAAGTGGTGACTTTAACAGTAACGAAAGTAGTTCTTTAATTACTTATTTTTAGGGGATATTATCTTCAATTCAACTTTTACTTTTTTTTAGCCAATAAACATTATTTTGGTGTTTGGTGGTCTACAATGGTAGGGGTTGGTGGTCTACCGATTTCGGTTCGGTTATCGGTTATTCCCTCCAAATGAATTTTGGTTATCGGGTATAACGATTAACAGATGGTTATACTCGATTAATCAAAATTAATATATATATATATATATATATATATATATATATATATATAGGTGGATCAAATGAGAACCCATATATTTTTAGAAATGAGAACCAATGTCAATCGTAGATCTAGATGCAATCTATGATGTGGATTATCCTTAATTTATGCGTAATTTATATTTATTTATGCACGAAAAGGTCATTAGGGTAATATATACAATTTTAGTTAATTATAGTATCACTACAATCATGGGATTTGTGTAGTTATTTTCGATAGTCAATAGAATTTTGCCATATCCATTTTTTGATTTAATTTTTGATAATTCACTTTTGTATAACCTCATCTCTACAAATACTTATTGAAAACGTTTTTTTATGTATTTTGGTTTCGTCTCCATGAATTCTCCGGTATTTATGCACAAATTGATGATAATCAATGCACATCAACTAATATTTTACGCATATACAAGATAAGCATTTTCATATCAATGCATAATTCAATACTTGAATGTGCACATACGGAAAAATAACATAAGCATTTCACGTCTAATGTATTTTTTGACCTTGTGCATTTTTATACATTTTCTTATGCGTATTTTTCTCCAACCGTATGCACAATCATTATAATCATATGCACAACTACTATCTAGTTATGCATGTTAATCGATTCACGTAAATAACCATAGTTGTATCACAACTGTAAGATTTACGGTGCAAAATTCTTATTTGTTATCTTTATTTTAAGGTAAAAAATATATTTTTACGTTAATTATTATTCAAGGTGGTTTATAAATTTGATACTTTTTTACGTTAATTATTAATCAAATATAAATTCTCAATTTTATAAGTTTGATTGTTAGTTACTGTTTTGTTTTGCATAACTACTTACAATCATATGCATAACCATTACAATCATATGCACAACTATTATTTTCAGCAGAGAGAGAATGTGAATGAGGCAAATGCGAAAAATTAGGGATTAGGCGAAAATCAAGGGTTGGACGAATCTTTAAATAAACCTTAATGCCCCTAACACGTTTAAAATCATAAAAATAGTATAAAAATAATGAAACTCATTTTTAAGTATGAACTAAATATGATCCATTAGATTAGATTAAATTTAGGGTGATGATTAGTTCTTATTTCTTGTCTTAGAGGGAGTTCTCCTATAACCAACCTATATATACATATATATATATATATATTATATTTTATTTTATTTTTGATATCATGGGAACCATGACACCGCTACCTTAGGTGCTTGACCGATAAACCCCACGTTATATATATATATATATATATATATATATATAATATTAAATATTTGAATTTAATATTATAATTTCAATAATATTTGAAATAATTTCGATTAATTTTAGGTTATTTTCAATTATTTTTGGTTAATTTTATAATATTTATTTTTAATTTATTTTTAAATTTTAATACTAAAATTCGGTTAGCCGCTAACCGAACCAACTAACCGAATAGGTTAACCGATCGTTGTCGATTTCGATTAGCTATTTTTGTCTATTTCGATTTCAATTAATCGAAACTGAACCGAATCCCACCCCTATATATATTAATCGAGTATTTAATGCCCAATTAGATATCGACCGATTGGGTATTAGGGTATCGTTTGAAATAAATTTTAATACATAATCCTAGTAAAATTACAATTTTTGTAACATAAATCATATTTTGCATCAAAAACCATGACCAAATTGTAATCATGAATCTAATGTAATCATTTATATTTAAGCACCACACACTGCACTATAACTTATACACATACTACACATTTGCAGGCTGGACACACTACATATTTGCGAAAGACAAAAACTTGGGTGAGCTCCGCCTCACCGTGAGCTCATCATTGTTTTTTGTTAAAATATTTATATATTAATTATGATGAGTAAGGATAATTAGATTTTGTTAATTTATAATTAAATTTATTAATTATTAATTATAATTTTTAATTCAAAATTTAAATTTATTAATTCATAATTATGGTTTATTAATTCACAATTATGATTTATTAATTTTAATGTAGGGTTTATTAATTCACAATTAGGGTTTATTATTCAAAACTAGGGTTTATTGTGACGCCCGGGGCAGAATTACGGAGTGATCGCCGATGCGAAGGCATGGACGAGGCGGCTCGATTAAGGCTTCAAAGCGAAGGGTACATGAATGAACCAAACGCACCGAATGAGAGGATTTGAGAATATGCAGGTATGGGACGCATATTCAAGAGAGCTTAAAGGATTTGATATGTCTACTCATACCAACAAGATGCATCTTCTTTCTGGAGTCCATCTCATAAAACTCTAAAGTTAAGCGTCTTTGGCTTGGAGCAATTGTGGGATGGGTGACCCCACAGGAAGTTTTCTCGGGGTGTATGAGTGAGGACAAAGCACAATCGAAAAGAATCGTGTTGATGCATGGGGTCACCAGTCGATCCCAAGTTCTGGTCGTTATATTTATTATTTCCAATTATGGTTTATTATTCAAAATTAGGGTTTATTAATTAATTCCAAATAGGATTGATTAATTCAAAATTAGAATTTATTAATTCATAATTAGGGTTTATTAATTCAAAATTAGGGTTTATTAATTCACGATTAGGGTTATTAATTCACAATTAGAATTTATTAATTCAAAATTAAGATATATTAATTCAAAATTATTATTTATTAATTTATAATTAAAATTTATTAAACTAATTAATTTTAGTTAGAATTAGTTTAATTTAATTAATTAATTAGATATAATTAATTAATTAAGATTAATTAATTAATTAATTAGGGGTGGTCTCACAGCGCGCGCGCACAGGAGACCACCCCGAGCAGGAGGCGACTTGCGACGGGACGGAGGCGACAGGGCGCAGTGCGGAATTGGGGTTGGGAGCGTTAAGGGTGGCGCGGACTGAGGTGAGGAGGTGGAGGTTTGTCGTGTGAGGGAGGTTTGGCAGGGAAAACAGCACAGAAAGAGATCCAGAGTGGAGGAGAGAGAGTAGAGAGGTATAAGAGATATTAGAATTATATTAAATTTAAAAATTCTTAAAATCAAATTTATATATTTTAATTTTTTTTAATAATTATCGAGTATTCAGGTATATTCGATACCCGAAAAATCCTTGATTTTCGCTATCCATACTAACTACCCGGCGTCCAATTTTACCACTCCTATATATATAATGGAGATATATACTTGTGAACAAAATATTTGTTTAAATTCCACTAACCTTGGTCCATCTCCAATATTCAATATTATATTTAATATCATTTTGCAGTAACTGTTTCATCAAGTAGTAATTCATTTCCAATCATGCTTGCCACAATTTTAATAGTCCCCGTCAAACTTACGGGCAACCACCTTCCCTTTGCCTTTGTCATTGACATTGGGACGAACACGTTTGTTGGAGAGACCGTCTCTCTCCAACAGTTTGGCCTTCGCATCGAGCAAGCCTTTCGCTTTTAGATCTTGCCTTTTCATGTCAGACTCAATGCGCAGTTTGACGATCAAGTCTTCAAGCATCATATCCTTTCGCTTGTGTTTAAGGTAGACCTTTAAGTCTCTCCACCCTGGGGGTAGCTTCTCAATCACTGTAGCGAAGACAAAGCCATCTGAAACAGTGTGCCCTTCGGCTTGAACCTCGTGTACAATGAGTTGAAACTCTTGCACTTGATCCATGATCGGTCGAGAATCGACCATCTTGTAGTCCAAATATTTGGCTACAATGAACTTCTTTGTACCTGCATCATCACTATGGTACTTCTTTTCTAACGCATCCCACATACATTTGGATGTCGTTGCAACATCATATACACTATACAAACTATCTTCTAAATTACCAAGTATAAAGTTTTTACAATGATAGTCGTCAGTGCGCCATTTGTCATAAGCTGCTCGGACGTGAAAGTCTGTCACTTCAGCCACCAGAACGACGGGCTCATCTTCCACCAAGAAGTTGGCAAAGCCCAACGTCGTGAGGTAGAACAACATCTTTTACTGTCATCTCTTGAATTCGGATCCTCCAAACTTGGCGACTACCGTGGCGGCATCATCTTTGCGGTATGAACAGGCGATGAGATCGATCCAAAACCGGATCCACCAGCACCACTTGAAGTGTGCTGAAACATGAAACTCGTATGAGAACCACCAGTGTTAGATCCCATGGATCTAACAGTCGACCCACTGAAGAGTGCAGTCGTCGAGCCAATGGAACCACTAAAAGTGGAACCAATTGTTGAACCACTAAAAGTGGAACTAATTGTTGAACCACTAAAAGTGGAACCAACAGTCGACCCAAAGGGCCCAATGGTTGATCCCGAAGGCATCGAACCAAACATGGCCGTAGCCATAGTGCCAGAAGTGGCAGCAGCAGCAACGACGGAGACGGCGACGGCGGAAGTAGAGTCAGTGGCAGGAACAGTCGACATCTTCAAGCAAATATATTAGTTTCGATAGTTTTAAGTTATTTAAAGTCTCAACTCCGTGTGGCAAGTCTTATCTCGTCTTGCGATTGTTGGAAAAATATGTACAAATAGTACAAAACTTGTCGGGCGTATTACAACTCGAAAACATAAATGTAGGAGATCAAACTAACAATGAATTTGAAACAGAAGTAAATACAATAGAAACTGGAAAAATCGTAGACTGATGCCGAGTCGAGGAGGCCTCTTTCCGCAAGACGAGATACGCCCCGGTAGTGTTCTCGGTTCTGGCGTATCGTCCTCAAAGATGAAACGACAGCGTCTCGTAGGTGGCAGCACGGCAGACCAATGAGCTCCGACGAACTGGACGGAGGCGAGGACAGAGCTTGGACACGAAGTATGTATGCAGATAGTGCTCTTAGGATTGTTGGAATGCTTTAGACAGTAGGTAGCTTATGCTGGGGAGACATGTCATATTTATAGGCGTCGTCCCCCTCATGGGGAGCATGCTGGAGTCAACACCGCATTGATATCGGGTGTTACGGGTTATGTCCCACATTGAGTGCGAGAGGGTTACGTGGCGGTTTCGAGACAGGTGGGAGTTACACCCACGCTTCCCACAGAGCCATCATGTCGAATGTTACCGGCGATTCACGATGAATCTGGACAACGCGTGCGTCGTGTTCATTGGACGATCCGGACGTCTCTTCAGTGTACACCAGCCCAACGGTTGGGCCACGAGAGTTGGCCTCGACCAACTCCGTCTTTGGGCTCGATCAAACATTGATCCAAAATATATGGGCAATGGGCCACGAAACAAGCCCAAAGAGCAACCCAAAGACCAAGATCCACGATCCACGGACCACGGAATCGGGTTGGGCGGGCCGGCCGGGCCCGGCCCGGCAGCGTGTGGATTTTTCCAGCCTATCACTTGTGCACATAATTATACTAAGTGTTTAATGAACCACTTATATACATAATTAATAAAGGTACATTAATCAATGTAAGATAAGGATTAATTAATACATGCTTATCCCCTTAAGCACATAACTTCATGTTTAAGTGATCAACTTTGATCCATTATTTCTCACTCACCGGAAATCGGATTTGAGAATATGAATACACCACGATCATCTACTCGAAACGTAGATCGGTCATATGTCGTTTAATTTCACAAAAATAAACGTTACGTCACTCAAAATCTTGGTCAAAGTAGCTTCCTGGTAACTTGACCACATATATAATAAATATATATTTATTCACTGATTTCCAACAATAATATGATAGGTACTTTTCACAATCTCTATCTTGCTTGCATGGCTGGAATTCAGTTGACCTGTGTTGATATGATGATATGCTTAATTAGGAATTGAGTGGTATACTTGAACTTTGAAACTTATGGTGAGACTTAAATTAGATGATAACAGAATGTTTTAGCTTGATTGAGTTTCTTAAAATAATTGAAAGAAAAGATTATTGTTATGGACTTAGAACGAATTTCTCCCTAACCCTAACTACCTCGAGGCACTTTAATATCAAACTGGAACACAATGGAAGTATTTGATTTGATCACTTAGATATACATTACTATTTTTTGTAAATGCTATATGTAATAGATATTTATGCATATATATCATGGAATAAACTCATTGACACCTACATAAAAGCACGTCTATATATACACATCATATTTTGCTCAGCAAAATATATATATGCCATTTTAATTTATATACCATATATTCAATTACTATTAGTTAGGAAATCCATTTCAAATGAGGCTGCCATTCAAATGCCTAAATTTAAGTTCACATAATGTGAAAATGACGTAAATGTCCACTATATGGATTTATATTTATAATATGTAATGGTTATTGAGTAAAGATCCATACATATAGAATCCTACAAATAAGTCGTTAAGTTAGGTCAACCTTCAACCAAATAATGGACCCAACTGTTAATTATTTATATTCATGGATAGGGGTCATATAGGTCAATATATACTTATATATCATGTCACATTTGTATTCAGTCACGTCAAAATTCAAATCTAAAGCACAACTCTGCGACGTGCATTGAAAATAGGTAATACTTAAATAAATTATTCTACGATATTAGGTCTCTCATACAAAATTTGTCATATAAGTAATAAATTTTGAATAAATAAATAAATTATTATCTTTTTTACACAGTTGAACGGGGTGGCGATTCGTATCACAAGTAAATAAATTTACAAGAAACTTCAATACTCTTGATCACCTCCAACAAAATAAAATAAAAAGGAATCCAAACTATCCAGTCTAACTAATCCTCTATGTCCGAATTATTTTCAGATGTTACCAAACCCGGCCCGGTACTAAAAGCAAAAACTATTTCTTTAAATCCGCATTATAGTTAGTTTATGAGATTGTTAATATATTTCATTATCCTAAATAACCATACTAAAACAAACTTAAATCTCGGTAATCTCTATTTATGCGTTGCCTACTTGCGTTATAGAACATTTTTAGAACGTTTATGTACATTGATCGACCTTAATTTCGTAAGGAAATAAATGCTTGAAGAACACCAAGGATTTACGTGGTTCGATCTATGAATAAGATCTACGTCACGGGAGAGAGAGAGTATCGTGTATTGAATGTGTGAAGTGATTACAAAGAGTGTGAATGAATCTATTTCGTCTAATCTAGCCTCTATTTATACACGAATGTATTGACCTGATCTTGAATCCAAGTCTTCTAACTAGGATTCGAGATCCTATCCCTCTCGAATTAGGATTCTTTTAGATATGGTTGAGCTTTCTCTGCGTTCCCACCGATTTTAGGAGTCTTCATGGGCGAACTTGTCCAGCCGAGCTTGATATCGTGGTTACTTGTATTGGGCCCGATACTTGGGCACAGTAGTTGGGCAGTATCCTATCACAACCCCCAAAAAGACGCAGAAGGTCGGTCATGCCGGATTGGGGTTGTTTATGACGGCGGGGTTTGGACGATCTTTGACATTCTTTTCTTTGTCTGACTTTGTGTGTGTCAATGCTTCTGACGTCGTATATCGTATGCTGTGCTCGCAGAGGCATCTGCCGAGGTCATGTTTGTTGTTTGTATCTCTGGCGAGGTGTCACGGCTCGCGACGAGGCGTTATGCCGAGGTCTTCCGACCGCTTCACCGTTGAGGCGTTAAGCGAGGCCTTCGACCGCTTCACTTGTCGATCGTTAAGCAAGTCTTCCGACCGACTTCACTTGGCGGCGCGTCGAGGTCTCTGGATC
Source organism: Salvia rosmarinus (assembly GCA_036937905.1). Taxonomy (NCBI): domain Eukaryota; kingdom Viridiplantae; phylum Streptophyta; class Magnoliopsida; order Lamiales; family Lamiaceae; genus Salvia; species Salvia rosmarinus. Next base: position 57,439,267 of record CM072818.1, on the reverse strand, counting down.
GCTTCACCCGACAGGCGTTAAGCGAGGTCTTCGATCGGCTTCACCGCCGGGCGCTCAAGTCTTCGATGGCCGCCCGACGAGGCGTTATGCCGAGGTCTTTGGTAACTTCGCCGACGAGGCGTTATGCCGAGGTCTTCGACCGCTTCACCGCCGAGGCGCTAAGTCAAGTCTTCGACCGCTTTCACCGACGAGGCGTTATGCCGAGGTCTTTGGTAACTTTGCTGACGGGCGTTATGCCGAGGTCTTCGATCGCTTCACCGACGGGCGTTCACCGAGGTCAAGACGGGATTTTCTCGCCGTTCTTTGCATCGACGCGGATACGCATTTAATGCGCATTAAATGTGGCGCGGTTGGATTCCCGATAAAGTGCATATTGGGGAATGTCTTCCTCGATCGCATATCTCCTATCACTTTGCTTCCACATTTCTCCAATTTTTAAAACTCCTTGCTTGAAAAACGGTTATTCTTCGCCATCGACGTCTGAAGCTTCTTGCCTTCTTCATCGATAAACAAAAGTAAGTAATGGCTACTTTTTTTAGCGAGTCGCCTGAGCGTCAAATTGTGTCTGTTTCCCCGTTTGGTTCGTTAGTGAATATGCATGTTTTCACCCGCGTCAATGTTCCTCCTTCTGTATGTACGCTGCGATTCCCCACTGTTGGGGATTGTGGCAAAGTGTCTTCTTTTTCTTCGACTTTGAACATTTCTGATATAAGGAATATTTGTCATCAATATTTTATTTCTTCTAATGTTGATCTCGTTGCCCCCCGTCCGGAGGATAGGGCTTGTGCCCCTCCGGAGGGGTTTATTACCGTGTATGAAGGCGACTTCAAGGTGATGCTGCCTTCCTTTCCTACGATATCGTCGAGTTCCAAGAGATGTTTGGCATATCTCTTGCTCAACTCACCGAATTCATTTCGGCATTTGGCGAGTCTAGGGTCTATGCCATAGGCATAATTTTCCTTTGACCTTGGGGCCGGTTCTCCGTTTTTGCAATTGAAGGCCACTTGGGGGTATTATTATCACCCGTAGAAATTTCAAAGTGAAGACAAAATCTAAGATCTCGAGCAGGCGGAAGAAGTTTTTCTTACAGCCGGTTCGAGAGCTCAATGAGTTCGCCCAGCGATCGATAAGATCGCCGATGTGATCGTTGATACGGGCTACGGTGACCTGGAGGAGGCGTTGGACAAAATTGGCCTTGTTGATGAGGTCTTCTCCGAGGCCGACCTTGCAGCGGCGGGGCTTAGCCCTTATGATCCTGCCTCCAGGGTGGAGTCGGTGAAGGGTGAGGCCCCTTCTTCTCTTTTCTCTTTATTCCATGATTATATGTGTTGATGCTGACCTATTGTATTTCCTGGTAGTGAACTTTATAAAAGAAAAGAAGAAAAGGAAGGAGCCGATCTCTGCGGCCGAGCAGCCGTCTCTGACTTTGAGGGATGTCGAGGACATGCCCGAAATGAGCGGAGAGGCTTCGAGATCCCCTTCACCGCAGCCACTCAAGCGCTTGAAGAAGCTGAAGCATGTAATCCCTGAGTCCTCGGTTGCCGCCGAGGCTGAGTGCGAGATCATTGGTTCCAAGTTAGCGCCTCGTCTCTTTCCCGAGGTATTGTACTTGTCTTTATACTTTGTGTAGTAGTATAAAAGTTGTGTTCTTCTGACCTGATGTATATATTGTATAGGGGGTCGAGGATGTGGCGGCTGAGGTGTCTAAAGTATCCGATCTTATATCGGATTACTTGAAAAGCGCCACATTCTGTGATTGATGGGGTGGCCCGGTATGCTCGGGAGGTGGAGGAGAGAAGACCTCCTCGTTCAAGAACTTTCCGAGGCCGAGGCTAAGATCCGGACCTCGTCAAGCGTAGGCGGCGGATCGACGGCCATTGAGGCGGCGGCAAGGGCCGATCGGGCGGGCGGCCGAGGCGGCGAGGCAGCAGGGCCGGGCGGCGGAGGCCGAGGTTGCCTTGATGAAGGTTGAGATGGAACAAGTTCGCCGTCGAGAGGCGGACATGGCGAGCTCGCAGGGGAAAACGCTTCGTGCCTTTGCGGAGAGGCTGTTCATGTCGACTTCTCCCGGATGGTTTCGACGCGCGAGGTCCTTAATAAGCGCGCCGTCTCGGATGCAATTGAAGAGGTCGCCGAGGACTACCCAGACCTGGACAAAGCCAAGTATGGGTACGAGGAGACTGATGATGATGTCCTGAGGCGGGCCTATTTTGATGTGCTTGTCCGCGGCCTGAAGGAGCTTCCCGTCTTTGCAGCCTTGTCTCTTCCTCGGTTCTTCTGTCCGCGGAGTCTGTTCGCGCCTGTCCCGTGGATCGGGACCCCCTGACCGACGCCTTTATGGTTGATCATGCAAAGGGGTCGGGGAGGCACTGAAGCTTGAAGGGTATCGAGGCTCGGAAGTTCGAAGAGGCCGGCCGGACGAGCGAAGGCAGGCGGAGGAGGTTGAGGCTATCCGGGCTTGGAGGCGGTGAAGTGGGCGTGGTCGACGCTTGGAGGGTCATTGATCCCCTATTTATTTTATTTTTATTTTTATTTTTTTGAATGTAAATGTACACTTGTTTTACGCCTAAGGGCATATTAATAGAATCACAAGTTTATATGAAAACACTTATCTTTTATTGATTATCTCACGAAATGCTTGATCTTCTCCTTGGTTGAACCGAATCGAAGACCGTCGGGCTCTTGAGTTGAAAGAGGTCGAACTCCTCCATATAAAGGCAGCTTGGTCATACAGCGCGGAGTCTCGATGTCGAGCATAGAGCCGCTCGGGAGAGCTTTGACGAGCTCCGTGCTCGCCTTTTGGAATGGAGGAGGTGTTCGAGGTCGCCAAGGAGAGGCCAAGGTGATGGCGAGGAGCATGCCGAGTACGAGGAGGTTATCCACGAAATGGTGGGATAGCGATCCGGAAGTTGAAGCGAGGTTGTCGAGGCCGCCCGTTGTCTGCAGGTACCGCGCGAATATGGTCGGACCTCACGCAATTCACGGGCGATCTGCTGAATTAAAAGGCTCGGGAGCATATACAAATCGTCATCGCTCGACAACCACAATCGGCGAAATGCTTCAACGGGATGCAGAGGCCTCTTGCAGCCTGAGCTTCGGTGCAGAATAAATGAACCGAATTATGACGATCGGTGGCACGCCAAGAGAGGCGTGCTATTGCCCTTGAGCGACGTGGATCCTCAAGGGGTCAAAACCAGGCGTTATCGGTGGCGAGGTCGAGCTCGCAGAGCGGCATTTTCAAGTGACCGAGGTCGTGGCGGGACCCGTGGTGTAGACCGAGGACGAGGTGAGAGGTAGGATTAGTATAAATGAGCTCTTTGAATCCCGATTTTTCTGGGATTGGCTCGACTTTCGATCCGCCCGTCCTCGTAAAATGTAACTCGACATCTTTTGTTTGATAAGAATGATTTCTTTGCTTCGTATTGACTTTGTATTGAACAAGAGTAATATCGAAGGTAGTTTGTCCTCGTGAGAGTTCCGCTTGAAATAAGCAGGGAATCCGTTCCGTCTGAAGGTAGAGGTTCCTGTTTTTCCGAGGTCATCGGGAGGGTGGTCCCTTTACTTGACTACATAGAAAGAACGCTTGAAAAAAGCGAAGGTAATCGATCTCGTATGTAGGAATGGTTCTGTTTTTGCGAGGTTATCGGGAGGGTGGTCCCTTATTCGCTCTACATAGAGAACCGTTTTGAAATAAGCGAAGTAATCGATCTCGTATGTAGGAATGGTTCTGTTTTTGCGAGGTTATCGGAAGGGTGGTCCCTTATTCGTCTACATAGAGAGAACCGTTTTGAAATAAGCGAAGTAATCGATCTCGTATGTAGGAATGGTTCTGTTTTTTTGCCGAGGTCATCGGGGATGGTCCCCTTATCATCTACATAGAGAGTACCGCCTTCGATATAAGCGAAGGTAATCGATCTCGTATGTAGGAATGGTTCTGTTTTTTGCCGAGGTCATCGGAGGGGTGGTCCTTATCATCTACATAAGTCTTGTCTTCGATATAAGCGAAGGAAATCGATCTCGTATGTAGCATGCATGCGTTTAAATTTACCTTCGTATGAAGCGAAGGTAATCGACCTCCGTCGGGAATTCATCCTCCGTAGAGGGTAAATAATAATGAAGATTAATTATGCATTAGTGACGAGTAGAACTTGCAAAAAAAAAAAAATTTATTGATAAAAGATGGCGCGACCACCAAATAAGACTCGGACTCTAAACAGACTTTAAAGACACGACCGAACAAGACCCGACCCTTGACACTTATGCATAATATCTCTTGGATGAATGATGTGCCATGTGTTGGGTAATTGCTCACCGGACAATTGAGCGAGCTTATAGGCCCCTTTGCCGAGGACTTCGTCGACCCTAAGTGAGTCCTTCCCATGTGGCTTCCACTTGCCGAGTCAGCTGGCTTTGTTGACTTCATTATTTCGGAGGACGCAGTCGCCCACTTGGAATTGTCGGGTTTTAACACGTTGGTTGTAATACCGAGCTACTTGTTGCTTGTACGAGCTTCTCGATGTGGCGAGGTCTCTCTTCTTCGAGTAGGTCTAGATCAGCTCGTAGATTTTCCCCATTTGCTTCGGGCAGAGAAGTCAATGGTGCGGGGACTCGATACTCGATCTCTGCAGGATCATCGCCGGTTCCATACACCAAACTGTAGGGTGTTTCTCCGTTCGAGGTCCGGGTGTTGTTCGGTATGACCATAAGACTGTGGTAAATTTTCCACCCGAGGCCCTTAGCTCGGTCGAGAAGAGTTTTTAGACCCTTTACGATGGTCTGTTGGTAACCGGTCGACCATTTGCTTGAGGATGGGCCACCGAGGTGAACTTTGTTGGATCGAAGCTCTTGACACCAATCTCGAATGTCTTATCGGTGGTGTGTTCCGTTATCCGAAAGGAGGATATGAGGGATGCCGAGCGACACACTATGTTCTTCCGCACGAAGTTGAGGCGTTCTTGCTTGTGATTTTCGCCAAGGGCTCGACTTCCACCTTCTTGAAGTAGTCGATCGCAACAATTAAAATTGAAGTCGTCACGGTGCTTTACAAAAGGGCCCACAATGTCGATCCCCATTGCATAAGCGGCCAAGGGCTCTGTATGGAGGTGAGGTCGGTGCTGCGGTAGCCTTAGTGCGTTCCATGGATTTGACACTTGGACACTTTTTACGAGGTCCATTGAGTCTTGGAACATTGTTGTGATAGTATCCCCATCGCATGACTTTCTTTGACAAGGCTCGGGGTCGATGTGGCTTCCGCACGATCCTTCGTGTATTTCTCGTAGAACGTAATTAGCTCGGTTGGACCCAAGCACCTTAAGAGAGGCCGGAGATCGACTTTCAGATAGGACCCTCGCCAATTGTATATCGCAGATTTGTTCAGATCCTCCTAGCTTCCGACTTGTCACGGGCGCTCGCCTTCTCCGGTACTCTCGAATGGGAGTCATCCAATTGGGTTCTTCATCCGAGACTACGTTGACCTCGGCTCCGTTATCGGCATCGTCTATGCTTCGCTGGACTTCCTCTCTTGGCGGGCTCGTTGATGGCGAGGCCAATTTATAAGATGTCACTCGGCTATTTTGCTCCCTTGGGATGCGAACTATCTGGAAGTGTGAAAGTCCGTTGTGGCTTTTTGCTTTTCAAGATACTTCTTCATTCGTCGCCGCTTGCCTCGTATTTTCCCAACATTTGGCTCACGACGACTTGAGAGTCGTGAACTGAACAGCTCGTATCTCGAGACTTTGAGCGAGCGAAGTCCTGCGATCGATGCTTCATACTCCACTTTGTTCGTATTTTGAATGTGAACCGGCTGAGTAATGATCTCTTGGTCGTCCGGGGCCTGGAGTAAGATACTGCTCCGCTACCTTTTTTCCGCCCCGTCAGCGTAGAGTTGCCGGCCTCTTTGGTATTTCATCCATTGGTTCGACCGGCATTGTCGTCTGGACTCGGTGGGCCGGTTTCGACGGTTAGCCTCGGCAAGGAAATCCGCTAGAGCTTGTCCTTTGATGGCTGGCGGGGTAGAAGGATATATCGTGCTCGCCCAGATTCGATTGCCCATTTCGCGATTCTCCCGAGGCTTCGGGTTTTGTCAATACTTGCAAGTGGGTAGTCGATGAGGACTTGTATGGGATGTGCATGGAAGTATGGACGTAGTCTCCTCGCGCGTTACCAATGCTAAGGCAAGCTTCTCCGGGGTCGATACCTCGTTTAAGGCCTTTAGTGCTCGGTGATAAAATACACCGAGCCGACGTCCTTCTTCTCGTACAAGATCGACTTATAGACTCGTCAGAGGCGGCGAGGAGGAAAAGGACCTCTCCCTCTTCGGGACGGATAGAGTGGGGAGTTTGGCGAGTAGCTCTTGAGATCTTCAAAGGCGGACTTGTGTACATCATCCCATGAGAATTTCGGGCTTTTTCGAGTGTCTTGAAGAAGGGTAGCTGCTTGTCCGCGGCTTTTGAAAGCGGCTCGATCTTGACTATGCACCGTCACCAGGTACGTCATGGAGGGTCTTTAGCATCTTCATTTCGAGAATGGTTTGGACCTTGGGCGGGTTGGCTTTTAGCCCTTCTTGTGAAACCAGCACCTAAGAACTTTCGGACCGGACTATGCAAACGCACTTTTGGGGTTCATTTTAGGTTGATTTTTCAAGAAGGCGAGGGCGATCCGAGGTCGGCAACACATGCACTTTTCTTCCTTGCTCTTGACGACGATGTCGCCACGTCTCATACCTCTCACATTCGACCTATGTAGGGTGAAATATTTTATCCACCATCCTTTGATAGGTAGCCACTGCATTTTAAGGCGAATGACATCTTTTATACGCAAAGACTCAAGTCGGTAATGAAGGCTGTCTTGGCGCGTCTTCGTCGTCCATTAGGACTTGGTGATATCATTTGTATAAGTCCAAGCTGAAGACTTCGTATCCGACCGGTAGCGTCGACCTTCTTGTCAATGTTGGGAAGGGATAGCAATCCTTTGGGCAATGCTTATTGAGGTCGGTGTAGTCGATACACATTCGCCATCCTCCTCCTTTCTTTACCATCACCGGTTGGCTATCCGGTCGGATATTTGACCTCGAGCAGATGCGTGCTTTTAACAATCGATTCACCTCGTCATGAATGACTTGGTTTCGTTCGGCTGCAAAAATTCTTTGCTTACGTCCGAACGGCTTTATGTTCGGTCGATGTTGAGCGGTGGTGATGATACTCGGCGAGACTCGGTCGTGTCGGGGAGACCAAGCAAACACGTCCCTAATTCCCTTAGGGTTGGATGATCGATCCTTCACTTTAGGTGCCTTGGTGAAACCAACCTTGACGACCTTTAATGGCTCATCTTTGTACAATGCGACCTCTTCCACCGATCGCCGGGGGTGGCGATGTCTTCTGTTGGTTGTATCTTGGCGGTTTGGTTGAGCTTGTATACAATGTTTCTGTTACCACTATTACAATCTCCTATCGATTTGAATACTTGATTGCATATATCCGTGTCCCCTTATCTCATATATAAGTTAGATCATACGATTGTGTAGAAGATCACGAAAGTACGTATGATTGGTCAAGCTTAATGAGATATAAAAGTTTCACACCGAGGCGACTTAAGGACGAGTTGTCGGTTTAGGCTGCAGTATAGATAAGAAGTGACTTGACTTGGTTGCTTGTCTATCTTTGATGCGTCGCACGGCGTATTGAAGGATCACGATGAGATGTGTTCTTCTTTCGACCGTCGTGAAGAACCAAGATCTCGATGACTTACGATGATCTAAACCTCGATAAGGTATTAGGTGAGTATGAGTTCTTGACCATCACTTTGACTTGTTATGAGTGAGGGTTATATGTTCTAACCCAGATTCTCCGCATCTTGGGTGGTGGCGGTCTTGTATGTCACGCTAGTTATCATGTCAGTCACCGTATCCGTTTAGGATGATGGCGTCCCATTAAGGAGCTCAAAAACTTTATTGTACTAAACCCTGCAGGTTGAGTTAGCTCAAGTACAATAATAAGGTTGAGTGGTACTACTTAAGGAAATGAAGTTATTAATCGTTTTAAGCAGTCGGATTGCTATAAATGATTAATGGACGTTCGATATCTTAAATACGGGGATTCGTAATGTCTAAGTGCAAGCCCGACTCAACTTCGGTAATAAAGGGGTAAGTCAACATTCTTTCTCTAGTGGAATGATCGAATGTTTATAAATTAATTTATGTTACAGGTGAACATAAGATAATTAATTTATTTGAGGCCCATCTTTATTCCTTGCATTTGATCCTGGTGGCCCATCCAAAGCCGTGTGAAGGAAAATCGGCCTCATGCTCCCAATGGTAAGATTTTATTCTCTTTATCCCACAAGGATATTATTATATTTATGGTATATGCATAGATCCTTTCCATATAAGATTATGGTAATAATCACGAGAGTAAGGAAATAATCACGAAAGTATGGAAATAATCCTAAGATTATGGTAATATTCCATATAGAATTATGGTAATTTCCATATAAGATTATGGTAATTTCCATATGGGATTAAGGTAGTGCATTATAAATATAAGGTATGAGATAAAGTCTGGTTAATGCTCACATATTAACCACAAGATTTTCGCCATCTCATAGTGCTTGAGAGAGAAAATTTTCGTGAGTTTTATTGAAGAGCAAAGGGTGATTTTCGAAGCATTCTCCATAGATCGTCCTCACTCGGCGTTGGAGATTGGGCATCCGGGATACACCCGGAAGGTCAAAGCACGAGTCTCGACCATTCGATCCGTTCGTCCTGTTCGATCCACCTCGACGGATCGAGGTAAACACGTGTAAACCCCTCACGTGTTGCGATTAATTATATAGGCGCATGCTAGGTTTATAATCAATGTATGGTGAATTAAACACCCAAGATGGATCCTCGGGCGGGTTAACATATGTTTTCCTACACTTCCACGACTCAGGCTCCTCGGGTTTCTTTAATTGCTATGCACGTGGGTCTTTGGACCGAGGTCCCGGCACTCGTAAAACAACTTGCATACATTCCTCGGCTTGCTTCGATCACCTCGGATCACGGCTGTTCCCCGTGGTGGGTATCTTCATTGTTAGGTGATGCGTTGAACACACCGCCACTTACAGCTGTCGACCCAATCTCGCCCTAGTATGATGTTATATGGCGGTGGGCCTTCACTACTGAAGAATTGCACCACCTTGGTGGAGCTCGTTGGTGACTTCCCACCGTGACGGGTAGCTCAATTATCCCTTCCGCGTCTCTTCTTGGACGAAGCTTACGAGTGGCGGCGGCACATGCGAGTCTTGCTTCTTCTATCCCTAGCTTGTCAAAACATTCCTTGAAAAGAATGCTTACCAACACGCCGCTATCAATGTACACGCTTTCACCAACTTATTCGCGACCACTACACGAATCACCAGCATCACGGTGGGGTATTATTATGGTGCGGGTCGTCTTCGGAGAAGGTAATCGTCGCCTCTTCTTCGAACCTCTTGTTGTTAGGCTCACGGTTTTAGGACTTCGGGCTTGGCCTTCAAGGAAGACTTCGTGACTCCACGGGGGCCCGTAATAGTGGAAACCACCCGTCATATTGGGGCTCGTCGTCTCCTTCTTCGCCGGTGTCGCGCCGTTTTTAAGTAAGTCGCAATTTCCCTCTTCCTTTGCTTTTCTTCTTTGACTGCGGTCGGCTTGGCGACCACATCATATACTTTCTCGAGGTCCATCTTGAACCAACATCTCTATTTCTCTCATGAGTTCTTTGCACTCTTCGATGTCGTGCCCATAGTCTCCGTGGAATGAGCGGTATTTATCCACGGTTCGCGCCTCTTTCCTCGCTATCATGGTCGAGGCTTCTCGAACAGGTTCATATGGGAGCGTAGATTTACGCCTCGGCCGTCAGCGGGGTGTATTGAGGTCGCTACGAGGTGTCACGGACCGAGCTGGACCTTATCGGGCGATGTAATCTTTCCAAGGCGCCACGGCCTTGGTTCGATCTTCCTTCCTTCATCTCTTCTTCCTTTTCCGGGGTCTGCCTTATGCCTTCGCTCTTTCTCTTGTCGCCCTCGTCCGCTTTGGCGAACCGTTGGCTATGCGTGATAAACGCGCATTTTACACGTTTATAGTTGATATTTGAAGATGAGTTTAGCTCGTTTAATGTGCGTTTACGTATCGATTCTTAATGTTTTATCTATTTCTAGAAGATACTGCTCTTGGGTGTTCTTTTGGTGTTGTGTAGGTCCATATGTTGAAAATCGAAGCAAGGAACGACGCACGAGCCAATTATACACTCTGGCCTGTTTCTAGCGACCAACCTAGCGGTCGCTAGGATGGCCGCTAGGAAACACGCGCGAGAACCCAGCACACCGCGACCGCGATAACGTGCCAGCGAAGCCAGCCCGAGAAAGTCAGGGACGATTTCGCGACCGGATCGTAATTCCTAGCGACCGCTAGCCATGGCATGAGCCAACCAAGCGGGCGCAAGAGGCGACCATGAGGCGAGAGGAGTGCGTGAAGACTTACCTCGCGACCGCACTAGCGACCGCGAAGGGTGGTCGCGAGATGGCGCGCGAAGGAAAAAACTAGGGTTTGGGGTGTGCCTATATATGTGCAACACCCCTCGCGCCTAACTTGGCATATCGATTCGAGCATTTTCTCTCGGTTTTTCATAAGTTTTCCAGATTTTTAGCTTTAGTTTCCATTTAGTTTCATTCTAGAGTTGATTTACGCATTGTTCTTCATTTGTTTTACGTTTAGTCTACGATCCGGAACGTTTCGTCCGGACGATCTTTGCAAGTTTCCGTTTTTCGCTGAGGTTGGGATTCAAGCCCAACGATTGTTCATCCAACGCTTCATCACGGGTTTTATATATTTAATTTCCGTTTCTATGGTTAAATCGTATTTTATTCCGTTTATTATGTCTGGCTAGTTTTTCGTTCTAATCCTAGGGTTTGCATGATTCGATCCTATATGTTGTGATTCCTGTTATCGCTATTTACCGTCCATGCATTGATTCATGATTCGATTATGCTTATTTATATGTGTTGTTTTCTGATCAATCTCGATGCATATTTAGTTGTCGGTTAATTACGTAATTGTGTTAATTGTCGATCGATATCGAATGCATGATACGAATGAGCCTTGAGTCGTGGGCGAGATAGGATATTCGTGGAAGCATATTCTTTGTGATCCATTTGGGTTGCTTGTTTTCACCTAGAGGCATGCGATAATGGGAAACTAGTAATCTCTGACCGCTTTTAATCGTAATGAAATTGTCGGTTATATATGTGATCTTCCATCTTATGCGGATTAAAATTGGTTAATAGGAACAGGATAATCATCGTTGTGGATAGGATTAATGCAGCCACTAGGGTTAGTCGTCTCTATCTGCTTTTAAACATCCGGGTGTTTATTGATTTAATTTACTTTCATTTTGTTACCTTTGCTTTGGATTGAGTTCAAGCCCTAAAATCTCACAAAACCTTTTTGTTGCATGGATAATGATGAATCCTTGTTGAGTTAGTCAGTATTTTAGCATTACAATCCCTCATGGATACGATACTTGCTTACCCTATATTTACACCTTTCGTGTTAGAAAATTAAGCGATCAAATTTTGGCGCCGTTGTTGGGATTGTTAAGATCATATAGGAATAACTTGACAATTTGGAATTATTAATTCAAGTTGTACTTTTATTTTTATTTTATTCCTTGCCAATCGATTTCTTCTTTTCTCCGGGTAGTTTATGTTCACAAGGTCCCGAGGACCTCCCGAACTACACTTTGATCCGAAATCGAAAATTCACAAAGGAGAAGGAGGCGGGCAAGAAGAAAGGAAGCAATGGCAAATCGGAATAGCAGGCGTTCTCCAAGTAGCTGCACGCTGCATTGGCGGTTTCCGCAAATCAGCGCCAATTGGCGACTATGGGACTCGTTGTCCACTGCTCGGGGCGTGAAGACCGTTGAATTACATGTCTGGACCTCCTGCGAGCAATTTCAAGGAGGCGGATGGGGCCCAAAACGCTAACAATTTTGGTGGCCGGCCCTAATCGGCATGGTTCAAGGAGGCGGTTCGGAGGAGGAGTCACGAGAGGATCGAGCGCCCGTCTCGAGACCTATCTCGACATTTGTGACACCATCAAGCGAATATGGTGCCACAAGACACAATCCGGATGCATATGTTGGATTCTCTCTGCAAATCAGCGAAGGGCGGTTGAGACCTTAGATCGTCACGGCATCAACAGTTGGGCGATTACGTGAGAAATTCCTTTGAAGTACTTTCCTCCGCTAAGGCACGAAGATCATAGCCGAGATTTCCCACCTCCCGTTAGGAGATGAATCTTTATTCAGTCGTGGGAAAGATTCAGGGCCTATTGAGGAGGTGCCACAAAGATGGATTCTCGAGGAGCAGCAGATTACGCAATTTCTGGTGGTGACACCTCACACGAGGAGTATTGTTGGCGCATCGGCGGGGTTGCCTATTGAGCAGGCGTGTAGGCGAGGCCACCGCATCATAGAAGAGATGGCGGCCAGCGGTTATCGATGGCGATGGAGAGGACACGGTGGTGAAGTGCTACCATTGAAGGTGATTCGATGCGATAATATTATGGAGCGTTCACCTTGTTAAGAAGCGATTTGAGAAAGAAAGGAAAGGAAAGGCGGGCTCGGATAAATCTTTGCGAGTCGGAGATAATCGGTGAGGACGTGAATTACATAAATCGGAGGAACAACCGTCACAGGGGAATCCGGTACAATCCTAACAACGCAATCACCCAAATTTCTCGTCGCCAACCCCAATAATTTCCAACGACCTCCGCGGTTTCTCGATTCGAGCGGAGTAATTCAAGAGATGAAGAAGCGAGTCTAGAGGACATGATCGTGATTGGTTGTGAGCAACCAACAATTGGCAACGAATCGAGTCGTTTATAAGCAACACCGGCGAAGATTAATCATTTGGAATCCACTTTGTGATCGCTATGGGAAAGCACATGAAGATGATGGAGAATCAAATAAGTCGGATAGCCGCTGTGTAATGGGCAGCACAAGTCGGGCCAATTTCCGAGTAATGTCTGAGGTAAACCCTAAAAATCAACGTAATGCCATTCACTTGAGGTGGGCGAGCTTATCAAAGTCACGAGGAGACGAGCGGGAAAGCGGGCAAAGAGAGAGAACTTCGCGACCGAGCTCATGACCATGAGCCCGCCGCGAGAATGCGCAGTGGAGTTCGCGGCGGCTCGTGAGCGCAACAAGTCAAAACGCGCCCGCGACATATCGATCCGAGGACCTGGCGGCGACCTAGCGGTCGCGAGTAATTCAAGCGCCGCGAAATCATCTGAAGCTTGACGCGCACCTAGCGCCCGAGAAGACGCCCGCAAGCGTCCGCGAAACAAAGGAGCGGTGCACATGTGCTAGCGACCGCTGCACGCGGTCGCGAGGCTGATCATGAGAGCAAGTTGTGAAGAAATTTCAAGCGCGTCGTGCCTCCAATTCCGTTTCCAAGCCGTTTAGCCAAGCCAATACGATGAGAAGTTGACCCGAGTTCATGGAGATGTTCCAAAGGTGCACATCAATATTCCTTTACTTGATGCACTTCGAGATATGCCGGGTTACGTTAAGTTTCGAAGGATGCCGTTGCGATAAGAAGAAGCTTGGGAAATTCGAGGCGATAAATCATCTCAAGAGTGCGATCTTGTCTTGCAAAAGAAGTTGCCGCTCAGCGAAAGATCGAGCGGCTTCACCATCGCATGTCATCGGAGGACGACATTCTCCAGGTTACGTGTGATTTGGGGCAAGCATCAATCGATGCCGTTGTCCATTTTAACCGATTGGAGATTGGGAGATCAAGCCGACCACCATAGCTCTTCGGATGGCGAGACACATCGGTGACTTATCCGAAAGGGATAGTGGAGGACGTGCTCGTGAAAGTTCGAGATTTCATCTTCCGGTGATTTCGTTGTTCTCGACATGCGGAGGATGGGAATACACCTCTTATTCTCGGGCGACCATTCCTAGCTACCGGCGAGCATTGATAGACGTGCAAGATGGAGATCTCACCTTCCGAGTCAACGGCGAGGAGATGAAACCTTATATATGATGCTATGAAGCGACTGACGAGAAGACCATGGAAGATTGTCGAGTTATAGGCGATTGTCGCCCACTCACTTTCAATCGGTTGATCCGGTGGAGTTTTGTATGCGAACTCGATTTTCTCACCCGACCTTGATGAGGCGTGTGGCGAGATTTTAGAGTATCTTGAGTCCATCGATGAAGTCAAGGCCCTCCCGAGTCGGTGCCTTATTTGGATGTGAGGAAGCCGATTGGAGGAGAAGACGCCGTGGTGAAGAAGGAAGAGACTACACGAAGATGGAGTTGAAAAAGTTGCGGACCACCAAGTATGCCTTCTTAGGCGGCGATGAGGCGTGCCGGTGATAATATCTTGGCTTTGGTGATGAGGAGACACGTAAACGATGGTTGTCTTTGAGCGGTACAAGTCTGCGATTGGGTGGATGATTTACGATATCAGGGGTCACCTCGATTTGCATGCACGAATCATTGGAGAATGAATACAAGCGAAGGTGCAACCTCAACGCCGATTGAATCCGCAATGCGAGAGGTCGTCGGAAAAGAAGTGTTGAAGCTCTTAGGCGGGCATGATCTATGCCATATCCGAGCGGCGAGTGGGTTAGCCCTACTCAAGTGGTATCGAAGAGGGGTATCACGGTGATCGAGGCGAGGCGAGCGAGGCTTGTGGCAACAAGACTCGTAACAGGATGGCGAGTTTGCATCGACTATCGTGCTCTGAACACAGCCACGAGGAAAGACCATTTTCCCCGGCCCTTTATTGATCAGATGTTGGACAGACTAGCGGGGTATGAGTTCTACTGTTTTCTCGATGGATACTCGGGGTACAATCAGTTGCCATCGCCAAGAAGATCGGCACAAGACGGCGTTCACTTGTCCGTATGGAGTTTTCGCCTATAGGCGAATGCCGTTTGGATTGTGCAATGCTCCAGCCACGTTCCAAAGGTGCATGATGTCCATCTTCCATGGGTTGATCGAGAATATTATGGAAGTCTTTATGGACGATTTTTCCGTGTTTGGCTCTTCATTCGACCATTGTCTCCATAATTTGTCACAAGTGCTGCAAAGATGTGAGGAGACGAATCTTGTCCTCAATTGGGAGAAGTGCCATTTCATGGTGAAGGAAGGTATCGTGCTTGGTCACAAAGTCTCGGCCAAGGGATTGGAAGTGGATCGAGCAAAGATAGTCGCTGTCGAAACCCTCCGCCTACAAATGTCAAATCAGTGAGGAGTTTTCTCGGTCATGCGGGTTTTTATAGACGGTTCATCAAGGATTTCTCGGCGATCACGAAACCATTGTGTGGATTGCTCGAGAAAGATATGAAGTTCGTGTTCACGAAGGAGTGTTTGGAGGCGTTCGAGAAATTGAAGTTAGCCCTAATCTCGACTCCAGTTTTGGTCTCACCTGATTGGAGTCAACCATTCGAGTGATGTGTGATGCGGCGATTGGGCGATCGGTCTTTGTATTAGGCGAAAACGAGATAAGCTTTTCGAGTCATTTATTATGCAAGTAAGACTCTCGACTCGCTCAAATGAATTACACCACCACGGAGAAGGAATTACTTGTGTTGTTTATGCTTTTGATAAGTTTAGACCTTATTTGGTGGGCACCACACCATCGTACCTGTGACCATGCCGCCATTCGTCATTTGTTCGCCAAGAAAGATTCGAAGCCAAGATTGGTGAGATGGATCCTCCTTCTTCAAGAGTTCGACATGGAGATTAAAGATAGAAAGGGCTGCGAAAATGTGGTAGCCGACCACTTGTCGCGATTGGAGAAGCGGTCGAAGGAGAGGATAGGAAGATTGGCATAAGGAGAACTTCCCGGCACGAGCACATCTTGGCGTCATCGATCACACACCATGGTACGCTGATTTTGTCAATTACTTGGTGATTGGAGTTTTACCTCCATCGTGCAAAGGTCACTTGAAAAAGAAGTTTCTCCACGATGTTAAGTTCTATTATTGGGACGATCCTCATCTCTACCGCCGATGTGCCGATGGTTTGATCGTCATTGCGTTCCCAGGAGAATGGGAGAACATAATCCATGAGTGCCATAGTTCGTTGGTGGAGGCCATTTTGCGTGACGAAGACAAATGCAAAGATTTGCCACGGTGGATTCTTTTGGCCTTGATCTTCAAAGATTGCCAATCCTTTATCAAGAGTTGTGATCGTTGTCAAAGAGTGGGAATGTCACTAAGAAAGGCGAGATGCCACAGAAAACCATCATGGAGGTGGAACTATTTGACGTATGGGGATCGACTTCATGGGTTCGTTCCCAATGTCTTGTGGTTACGTATATTCTTCTTCTTTGTGGAGTCGTTTCCCGTTGGGTGAGGCGATTCCGATTGTCACGAACTACTCCAAGGTAGTGATCAAGTTCCTTCACAAGAACATTACGACTCGATTTGGAGTCCCGGGGCGTTGATCGGTGATGGGGATCGCACTTCAATAATAAGTGGCTGGGCAGCGTTCTAGCCAAATATGGTGTGAAGCATCGAGTCACCTCCCTAACATCCACAAGCAAGCGGGCAAGCTGAGCTCGCCAACCGAGAGATTAAGCGATTCTAGATAAATCGGTTGTTCAGCAAGGATTGGGCCAAGTAGTTGGATGATGCTCTTTGGGCTTCTGGGATCGTACAAAGCTCCCATCTGCCTATCTCCATATCAAATGGTATTTGGTAAATCCGCCATTTACCGGTTGAATTGGAGCACAAAGCATATTGGCGACGAGGAGAATCAACATGGATTCAAGGAGGCGGTGTGATGAGAAGTGACCAGCTGTTAGAGCTTGACGAGTGGAGGAATGAAGCTTTCGAGAATTCTCGGATATCTGAGGAAAGAGCTCGAAATTTCACGACCTCCACATTCGTGCGAAAGGATTTTCGCCGGGTAATGAAGTCTTACTTTACAATGCTCGACTCAGTCTATTCCGGAAAGCTCAAATCAAGATGGTGGGGCGGATACCGTTTACAGTGCGCTTGCGAATGGAAGTTCTGAGCTCCTAGACTCGGGGCAACATTTTTAAAGTGAGCGGCCAGTACCTCAAATCCTACTTCAAGTCACACTTGACCGAGAAGTCAAGGTGACCAAGCTCAGCGAACCATGATAAGAGGTACCGTCGAGCTAGCGACGATAATTCTAACCTTGGTTGGGAGGTAACCCAGCGCTTTACATGCTTTATGTTTTGTTGTTTTCGTTTTGTTTTTGGTTGTGTTTCTTTGTTTGTGTCGTGCTTCGTTGTTTTGTTAGATCCCAAAGTTTAATAGCTTTCTTTTAAAAAAAAAAAAAAAATAAGTGTCTAGCGACCGCGGTCGCGAGGCGTGTCGCCAGATTTGGGCGAGCGTTGTTTTACGAGCGACGAGCTCATGGCCAAGCTCGCGATCATGAGCTCGATCATGCGAGACCGTCGCGACCAGCGTCCTGACCCGCGCCCGCCGTGACCGCGTTTTAACACTTATCTTCCCAATTTTGTAACCTCACACACACACACGTTTTCGAAAAAGCGACAAAAAACCCTCTCAAACACCCAAGACACCTCTCTTCCCAAATTTTCTTGCATTTCTCCACCAAATCCACTCAAGGTATGCTATATTTGTTTAATTCTTCATGGGTTTACATTTATTGAGCATGCTTAGGAAAGATTTGTTCCATTTATCCTCTTGAGGTGGGTTTAATTAAATTTGAGAGACTAGGGCTTAGTTTGCTAGATTTGTTTGGTGTTTGAGCATGATTTGTCCAATGATAGGTTTATTAACGTTTATACACGTATATTGTTCGTCTAATGTGCCTACATTGTTGATTTGGGTTAATAATTTGTGAAATAGCGTTTGAAAAGATTCTTTACGTCGCGGCGCAGCGATCAAGGCCATGACGTGGCGCGCGCTGCGATCTGGGCCTTCCTTCATGTATCGCCACGCTACGTTGATGACGTGCGACAGGCCTCGCGACCACACTCGCGACCGCGAGGTGTGGTCGCTAGTTTTCGCCCAGAACGTCCAATTTTGAAATTTTTGGCTGTGTGTGTGCTTTTCCCATTTTGTGTTATCTTGCAAGATCATATGACAATATGGGGGAAATAATTTGATTAAGTTGAAGTTTGGGGGATCTATATTGAGCATTTTGGGTTGACGTTGTTTTGATTGTTTCATTCATACACCTGCTAACTTTGAAATTCTTTTAGGTACAAATATGCGTACTCACCGTCACAAGCGAAAGGGCAAGAGCATTGTCTCCACTTCCCACGAGAGACACAAGATGATTTCCACGATGAGCATCATAATGAGCCTCACGACGAGCCACGCATGGCACCACCGGATGAATTCGATCCGAAAATTTTGGGGTCGGGGCCGAGTGACTCGTCGAGAAGCCGTTGGGATCGATTGGTGAGATTACAGCATAGGCATTCCCGTTTCATGTGCCTCAATCGTGTCAAGAGATGGGCATAACCAATGATGTGGCGTGGTTAGCCGAGAGGTCGGGCGTACTCGGTTATCACGCCAATTATCTTACATACCGGATCCCGACACTCGAATTCTTGTCGACTCTCCATGTTCACAAGACAAATGGCATGCCGGACTACATCATGTTCCAGCTCGACAATGAGCCCCGTCAACTCTCCGTGGACGAACTTAATGGCATAATCAATGGAGATCCGGAGGGAAATTACATAGGGGACGTCGAGTACACAGTCCAAAGCGTATGGCCAAAGTTCATGGACGCCAGACTCGAGCACACTCCATATTATGATGCCTCGAGATCAAAGGCTAGCTCGATACGGAATCCAGCGGTCCGTTACTTCCACCGGCTCCTCACATTCACCTTGCATGGCCGTTCGAACGCCGGCACTGTCCTCTCACAAGATATGAGCATACTGATTGGAGCTGTGTTCAACCAGAAGATGCATGCCGGCATGTTCTTAGCTCAGCACTTCCATATGCAGTCCACAGTTTCGGGTAATTCGAAGATATGCATAGGGGGATTCGTTACCCCCATTGCTGATTTCTTTGGGATTACGATTCGAGAGAGTCCGATCTCTCACGACATCTTCCTGGACAAGGCGTGCCTATACGTCCAGACGTTCGAAGAGCATCCCGGCGTTACTTGTGGCTGTTATATGATCAAAGCGGCGATCAATCTTCCGCGCCCAATCCCGAGCTCACGGTATAAGCCGATACTTTACTCCGGATGCCAACCGGAATATGAGCTCCTCCGCACATATGTATGGACGCAGGCGTGAGCGCAAGGCGAGGCCGGCGAGCAACGCGCATGAGGAGCAACGCACGAGGCAAGCCGAGCCCGTGGCTCCCCGAGACAAAGGCATATTGCACCCGCCACCCGTTCGAGCGACCGGATTTATGATCGATTAGATCACATAGATGATCGTCTCAACCATATTGGCGGAACCCGACATCGATTATGGAGCAGCGAAGAAGCCATCTACACCCAACAACAAGCACATCTCGAGCAACAACGAAGATGATGGAGATGATCAAACAATGGAATCGATGGCGTGGATTTTATCCGCCACGGAGTAGCACGGCTTTCGGTAAGTTTTCTCCCAACTACTCTTTTACGTAAACCTTATTGTTTCCACATTTTCACAATAAGTTTGGGGGAGTAAACGAGTTTGGTTGGTTGAGAATCTGTTTATGTTTTCTATGCTTTATAGGTTTAGTTGTTATGCTTTGGGATCTTTTGTCGTGTTTTGTTTTATTTTTCGTTTCGTATGCATCGATCAACGAGTTAAGTGAAGTATGTTAATCCATGTGGCCAATGACGATAGAAATTTTGGTGAAATTTAATGATAGTGCGCATGATATGTTAGAAAATGACGCATGAATGACGTGAGATGGCTTAGCTTGTTGTTTTCACCATTTGCTTATCTGTGAGACTTGAGCTTCATTGTATACATATCTTGATCGTTTACATTAATTGTGTGATATCGTGCATGTGATTATCTTCTAGAACTTGCCGTGTTTACGTATCGAGGCCGCAATATGTGTTTCAATTTGGAAAGGATAAAGGCCATCGTTGTTAACCACTTATCACCCAAACACTAACCCGATGATATATACCATTTGTCGCCTTCTTTGAGCCTTTATTAGACTTTTTCTTTCGATTAACGGATGATAGGAGTTGAGGATGGATATGGGAATCAAAAGGGTTGAAATTTTGATGTAGTTATGATGAGAAAAGTTTCGTGTAGAAAAATACATCATGGTGAATAATAGTACCGTTGTTGTGAAAGATAAACCTATAAGCTCTAGAAAAGAAAAGAAAAAGAAAAATGTTAAGTTCACTATGAGTGTTGAGCATAAAGGGTCTTTAATCAAAGTATAGGTACCTTCTGTGGCATTAAACGTTGATTTAGCACGTTGGGAAAGAAGAGGAAAATGGACGAAGTCCATATGTGTCGAAAAGTATAAATGGGGGTGCTTGGAATGTTTTTGAGTCACTTAGTCATATTTTATCCTACCTTAACCAATGTGCCTACATTACAACCTATGAAAAGACCTCTTTGATCCTAATTTGAACACAATGACGTGGTGGAGATATTAGAGAAACGGCAAGCCTATGGTAAGATGTTGCATTGCATTGATCGTTGAGTGTATACACGTCCTACATTTCTTTATGAGTTGAGTGTATCCTATATTTTACACACATGCCGTTGTGAGGGTTGAATTAAATAAGTTTTTGCCGTCAATTGTTGTTTGTGTTGAGTTGGCTAACGTCGTCATGTGCACTAATGTTTTTGAGCGTTGATATGTTTCTGAGGCCTAGAATGGTTATCATCTTTGCTACGCTCGTTGATCTTTTCGTTGTGTCTTTCTGTTTTGGTTTTGTTTGAGGACAAACAATGATTTAAGTTTGGGGGTCGCCATACTGTCAGCCAGATCGGGGTTCGTGCTTGCGATCTCTCGGTATAAGGCCCCGGCAAAATGCCTTTTGGAAGGCCGAGATGACTAACAGTCGTTCACGTCTTGACCTTCAAACACTCCTTGTTAACCTCGTCATGAAGTCACCGATGGACTCGTTACGGCTTTGCCTTATGGTGAGGAGGTGTGCGGCGATGTTTTGACTCGCCTTTTGGAAGAACCTTCGATGGAAGGCGCCATCGGTCGCGATAGAGCCGATGCTTCCGTAGGTAGGCTCGTCGAACCACTGCGGGCGTTGTCGACAGTAACTCGGGAAGAGTTTACACATATGAACCGAAAGGCGTTGGTTGATCATGTTGTATTGGAGCTGCGAGAGGAAGTTCGTGGATCCTCACCCGTCATGGGGCGATGCTTGGTACCCAGTATTTATCCGGGAGAAGTGTTGAGTATCCTATTTGAGAAGCGGGTGACTATTTTCCGTATCCATCAAGCCGTCCTCGGAGATTGGGACGGAGTTCGACGATCGAACTCGTTTAGGTGATTCGGACCGACTTCACGGCGGCCCTGATGCCTTTTCCTGCGCTGCTCGTCCCTTGGAGATCGGGGCGGAGTTCGCTGGATGGATTCGTTCTGGCGATCGAGGCCGGCTTCGCGGCGGTCACGACGTCCTCTCCCGCGTTGCTCGTTCCTTGCGCGGTCGGTTTGGGCCCCGACCTCGTTGTGATGCCTCGTATCTAGATGAGGCTTGCCCGTTCTTCGGGGCGTGGCCGACCACAATGCTTGTTGAGTACTTGGAGAAAGCTCTCCTTATTTTTCTCGAGAAACCCCTTGACGGCGTCGTCAAGGTTTACTTGCGGAGCCGGATGTTCCCCTGGATTATTGCTGCGATTTCCTTCGCTATGGTAACTCGCCTCCAGGCAGGCGGGGTGTCCGTGCTCGTCGAGACTTTGGACATGTCCTTCGGGGTTTCTTCTCGATTGGGCTCTTCCCGATTGAGCTCGGCGTTCCCTTCGCCGTCGGCGTTGTTGTTGCCGCGACGGTCCCGGATGCATGGCTTCCGTGTACTGGTCATGATTATTTCCACAGACGGCGCGGTGATCGACCTTAATTTCGTAAGGAAATAAATGCTTAAGAACACGGATTTACGTGGTTCGATCTATGAATAAGATCTCGTCCACGGGGAGAGAGAGTATTCGTGTATTGAATGTGTGAAGCGATTACAAAGAGTGTGAATGAATCTATTTCGTCTAATCTAGCCTCTATTTATACACGAATGTATTGACCTAGATCTTAAATCCAAGTCTTCTAACTAGGATTCGAGATCCTATTCCTTCGAATTAGGATTCTTTAGATATGGTTGAGCTTCTGCGTTCACCGATTTTAGGAGTCTTCATGGGCGAACTTGTCAGGGCCGAGCGATGTCGAGGTTATTGTATTGGGCGCGATCTTGGGCGCAGTAGTTGGTACGTATCCTATCATACATTTTTCTGCCAAATCTTAATCTTTAACTATTTTGGAACAATCCGCAGACGCTCTAGAAGATCTAGAAAAAATGATAATATATTGTCCAGATACATCTTTCTAGTTATTTTGTGTAAGCGATGATGAAGATTCTACAATCTCAATCCCAAAGTCAAATAAGGTGACACCACTTAATTTTATAATTGTTATTCCATAGTTGATTCTAGACAACACTTTATTAGAAGGGGAAAAAAACTAACTAAATTTGGTGAATACTTAAGTCGTTGAAAAATTATTGAATAAGTAAGAAAGAAAAATCGACAGTCAACAATAACTTAGTCAAGTGATGAAGCCAGGACCAAAAAAACTGACTGTATCGCAATTCGCAAAGATTATACAGGAAAGTTTATTACTAATCCAACAAATCAATATTATAAAAAAATACTTGAAAATGCTCTGTTTTACCCTTATTATCTCCACTTTCACTTAAATATATTACTCCAAATCGGGAAAGACAAATCATTTTTCCCTTTAAAACACTTTAATTATTGAAAATAAATTAAAGCCCCTAAATTGGATCAGAGGGGAACTTTCGCCTAAAAAATACACTTCCCACAACCTTTTTATGTAAGATAAAATTAGAAAACGTATTTAAAATCTTTATTTTTCCCTTGCTCAGCCCTCAGTTTCTCAACTCTGACCCAACGCTTAAATCTTGTTCTTACAGAACCAACGGGTCGAAACCCAAATCGATCCACCCCGACCCGAATCAACCTTATCAGTAAACATTAAACCCAGATTCGTAATTGCATCAAATGGCTTTTCATATTGCGTAAATACAACTAAACAGTTTTGGTTTACAATTGTAAATAATTAGATAATTGTAGAAATAACAATGATAATTAGGGAAGTTTCAGTCGAGTGTTTTGCTCAACGTATTTCTGACAGCTTGTTTCTCATTTATAATTCCATATGCATCCCGAGGAAATTCAACCACAGAAAATGCTGAAAAACAAGGAATTATTTTCTGAAACCCAACGCAATTATCCGAAATGTATGTTTGGAGATCTTTCAGCATCTCTTATATCTTCCATAAGTGCAGGTGCATCTCCATTTTCCATTTCCATAAACTACATGAACCAGAAAAATGGTCATGAGTACTGACATAGTAAAATACCAAGTACATTGCACTAGAAAACTGACAAGTTTTATGCCATCATATACAAAGTGTGATGAGAATATTTATATGAGAAAAACATTTTTACTCATTTTCTGTTTACAGTAGGTTTTAAATTTCGGCACAAAAAGCGTGACATTCACAATTTACAACATAGATCAAACTATTAAAGATGACATGAAATATATAAATATTATTGTGTTATACGAAAAGTGCATGATCAATACAGAACATGAAAACAATATGAATCCGATATAAAGATGACACGATAAGACTCGACACTAACTCGCAAACTCATTAATTCCGTATCTCTTTGTATTTATGTACAATGTCAAAATTATATAGTACTAATAATGTATATAATTTAGCACGAAATATTTTATTGAAAGTAGTATTTTTTTTCCCAACGTCCATGTAAAAACAGCTAAGCAACTTTATAAGACAACCATATAATGGTTCAAATTACCAATTATATGAGTTCTAACTGTGAAGACAAAATAGTGGTGGTCTGTTTCATTGATTCAAGTTGTGATCTATCTTAACAACCATCGAAGTGAATTCAAACAAGTTATTGTAAGACTGAAACTTTTGGAAAGATTGCTTACTCTTTAAATTTTCACCAAAAATCGAATCACATATATAATATATTCAAAAGACATACCATTTCAAAAAGACAAAAACTTGGGTGAGCTCCGCCTCACGGTGAGCTCACCCTTGTTTTTTATTAAAATAATTATATATTAATTATGGTAAGTAAGGATAATTAGATTTATTAACTTATAATTAATTTTATTAATTTTTAATTATTATTTTTAATTCAAAATTAGAATTTATTAATTCATAATTATGGTTTATTAATTCATAATTCGGGTTTATTAATTCAAAGTTAGGGTTTATTAATTTACAATTAGGGTTTATTCTTGAAAATTGGGATTTATTATTCAATATTAGGGTTTATTATTTCTAATTAGGGTTTATTAATTCAAAATTAGGGTTTATTAATTCAAAATTAGGATTTATTAATTCATAATTATAGTTTATTATTCAAAATTAAGATATATTAATTCAAAATTATTATTTATTAATTTACAATTACAGTTTATTCTAATTAAAATTAATTAAATTAATTAATTGATTCTAATTAATTAATTAATTAGAATTAATTAATTGATTAGGGTGGGTCTCACGGTCGCGCACAGGAGACCACCCCTTTCAAAAATTCAATCTTTCCATTAACACAAGCCAATGAATATGTTGGTTCTTTATGACTAGTTTATTTTCATATCCTTTTCTCGTATCACCAAATGAATGTGTAATCTGGATCACCAATGTATACTATTCTATAAATTAAATTAAATTCTATTTATAACTAACTACATACATTTTGCATAATCAATCTGAAATTATATGAATACATACATAAAATTACAAAACTATCATATAAAATAAATAATCATACATGAAAATTATATAAATACATATACAGAAATGTTCATATTCTTATAAATAAACAACTAAAAATGACCTTCATTTCGAAGTTACTCATTCTAATCACAACCAATAGTATAAAAATGTGGGAAGATGAAAATCCAATAGAACCACTTTGCATATATGAGATTCAAAACGATTAATTAGCATTGCTCATAGTAAAATCACCATCAATCTCTTGTTTCTAAAAAATGTACGAAAACACATTTACCTCCCAAATACAAATTTAATTAACTTAAATGAAAACTTTACCAAACATTTCGAAATTTCAAATTTAAAACAATAGTTGGATGAGAGTAATGAGAAAATCTGTGTACATGTAATTATAATTTACAATTTTATAAATTATATAATATTCAATTTTGTTGAATGAGATTATTGATGTAGTGGTGTATGGGTAATTAATATTAATAACTTATAATTGTTACCAATTTCGTTTAGAAATTGCAGCCACCAATTGTTAGCGGTGATTTAAGATTAATATCGGTATACATGCTATTTGTTGGATAAAAATAGTTTTAAATGCTTATGTGTTATCTGCAGATGAAAATATGTATTTACTTTGAATTTTGTAGTTAAGTGAAGTAGTTTTGAATTTAGTAGTTAAGTGGCAATGTTTGCTAGTGTAATTCATATATACAATTAAATATTTAATATTCAAAAATCGTGATAGTACGTGTACATTTAATTGCAATTTCTAATTTTAAGAATTATTTAATAAAATCAATTAGTAGGATGTGAGTCTTGATAAAGTATGTGTACATGTACTCTTTTTTCTTTGTAATTTATAATCTTAAAAATTAGTTAATAATCGGTTATTATATAAGAGTAATGAGAAAATACGTGTACATGTAATTCTGATTTACAATTTTAGTATCTATTTAATATCTAGTTAGTTGGATGAGATTAGTTTGACTATATTATCCTGAAAATATTCTCAAACATTATTTTTCAATGTGATAGCTTTATAATTTCCTTCTTAAAATAAACTATAATATATTATTTGCTTAATGACATAATGTCATATTAATACAAAAACTTAATATACAATTTTAGAAATGCATAATTCGAAAAATGTCAACATTAGAATTACGATTAAAGGAAAACAAAAATTTTGAAATACATTTTTTTTATTTTTCTTGAGTTGGGAAAAAATTTGAAAATATAAATGATTTAATATGTTGAAACTTTGAATGATCATATTAAGTTCATTTTTTTACATATCATATACTAAAATAAAAGTTTTCTAAAAGATATTTCATTTAATATGCATATTACATATTTTATCTAAAAAACAATTACATGAAAATGGAATAAAAATGTCATACCCCGTTCTTCTCGATAGAATTTTTCGAGGAATTTCGAAAAATGAATTTCATTAAGTCGATTCTTGCCCTGGAGAAAGAAAATTTTAATTCCAACGAAAAGAATTTACTTCGATAAATATTATGAAGTTATCACGAGAATTATTATATATAATATAATAATCGAGTATGATTTATATATATATTTATATATAAATCATTATATCAATAATATCATGTTAACGTCTAATTATTAATTCATCGTCTTTAGGATCGAACTTGGAGCCCGTGAGAATAAATCGTATAATGGGCTTTGGTTAACGAGGCCCAAAGAGGAAAGCCCATAGACAATCAAAACCCTATACTATATATAAGCTCCTTCTTCATATCTTTGGAACCCTAGCCTCCATTTTTCGAAATTACTCTCATTTCTCTGACCTCAACAAATCCACACAAAGGTAGATTTTAATCCTCTATTAATTTTAGTATGTTTATGCATATATGTATAAGTTTTATGTGTATATGTGTGTGAGTGAGTTTGTGATTTGGGTGTGTGATGTGGTATGAATGAGAGAGAGACAGAGAAGGACGAGAGGGTGAGGGCGAGATGAGTGGGAGAGTAGAGAGGGAGGCTGACGGCGGTAGTGCGACGGCAGGTCGCCGGAGCTGTGGTGGCGGCGGTGCATCGGCGTGTGTGGTGCGTCGTCAGTATGTGCGCGCGTGCGTGCGTGTGTGTGCCGTCGCGTGTGTGTGGTTGTATGTTACGTAGGGCGGACGAGGCGAGAAGAAGGCGGCGGAGGGTGGCGCCGCTCTGCCGTCCGTTCGCAAAGAGAGGAGAGGCTGGAGGCGTGAGCAAGAGGGGAGACGGCGGTCACGTGCGTGTGCCTCCGTGGGTGTGCGTGTGCGTGCGTGAGCCGAGAAGAGATTAGGTCGCGGCGGCGGCGGCGCGCAATGCCGGTCGGCGTGGAGCGGCGACGCAACCTCGGTGTGTTGTTGTGAGTGGCGAGAGGGACGAGAGAAGAGGCGAGAGAGAAACGAGAGAGAAGAGAGAGAAACAAAACAAAAAAAATGAAATGGGATCGCCGGAATCTTCGCCGGCGACGACGACGACGACGACGGCGGCGGCCGGGAAGGCGGCGCCGGAAAAGTGGGCAGAATTAGGTTAGGTTTATGGTTTGCAATATGGATTGGGCTGATTCATAAATAATGGGTGGGTTTGTTTAATTAAATGATTGGGCCTTGGCTCATTTTTTTTTTTAAAGAGTTTTGGGCTGAAACTTATTTGTTCTTTGGGCGAAAATAATTGGTTTAATTAATTACTGTTGGGCCTTATCCACTGGGCGAAAATAAAGATTTATATGGGCTATGAATAATACTTTGGGCGAAATTAAATAATAATAAGGAATGAGTAGCCTTGTTTTAAATCTTTGTTTGGGCCGTATGCCTTTGGGCCGAGAATTTATTATTTTGGGCTTAATTATGTTTAATTCAGTGGGCCGAAATAATAAGTAAATAGATGAGCCTCTAATTTATGTGATATGGGCCGAAAGAAAATTATTGTTGGGCCTAATGTTGTTTGGGCCGAGAAAAGAAAAAGGGATGGGCTCTTGAATATATAATAAATGGACCAAAATAATAGGATAAGCTATGGGCTTTTAATTAAATGAAAGATGGACTCATGAATTAAATTGAAAATAGACTTAGACTTATTTTAAATGTGGGACTAAGAATCTAAATTGATAATGGACTTGAATTATTTATTTCTATAATCCATTAAATTAAATTAA
The DNA here is from genome assembly GCA_036937905.1 of Salvia rosmarinus. Lineage (NCBI taxonomy): Eukaryota > Viridiplantae > Streptophyta > Magnoliopsida > Lamiales > Lamiaceae > Salvia > Salvia rosmarinus. Next base: position 57,411,121 of record CM072818.1, on the reverse strand, counting down.
ATTAAATTAAGGATTTTAAATAAATTCTATTAATTAAATATGAGGTTTATTTTTAATAATTAAACTTTGAGATTATTTCTTAATTAATTAAATAACAATCTAAATTCCAATTATTTAGATTGGGTTATTTAAATTCATTAGATTAAATTGATAATTACTAGTTGGACTATCAATTTAAAAATTTAAAATAAGTATAATTGCTTTAGAAATTTAATAACATAATTAATTAATTATGTTAGAGGATAATTTGAGAATTATTCTTTTAAGTGATTTATGTATGTAATGAGATTGATCTTATGTAATGGGTGATTTGAATTAAATCCTAATTAGTTGATATCTAATATTAATTAAATTAAATTGATTGATTAATCAAATATCATTAGACTTTTATTTAATCCATTTAATTAAGTTTTAATTATGGATTTACTTAATTAAATTAGAGATTTAATTAATGAGTTGATTATGTCAAGTAGATACTTAAGAAATATTATTTCTAAGTAACTTAAATTTATAAAATGATTATTAGAAGATAATTGAAGTAAGAGAAATTCTTATTAAGCGTTTAGTATCGATATTGGTTTTCTTTAATAGAAAATATGGGACGTGTGAGGTGAGAAACGCGGCGAAGAAATATTGGTTATGGATGAGTTATTGAAACTCGGAATTTGTCGATCTGGCGTTAACAAAAGATTTAAGACTAGTTATGAATTTAGGATTCATAAATTATACAAAACGACGTGGAGAAACATTGATGGAATGAAAGAATGCACGACGAAAGTGTCGCCATCGTCATGACGAGGCGAACCTAATAGGCAAGTATAGATTGTTAACTAAGTCGTATCGATAATCGAAAATCATGAAACTCGAAACTCTAAGATTTAAAAGATATCGAATTCGTTAAATCTTAACGATGTTTCTCGAAAGAAATGAATGACGTATTAAATTATATTTCTTACGTTGACAAGGTCCAGCGTGGACGTAAATGAAAACGACAAAGGATCGCTATCACGTATGTTAAGAATGTCAATTCTTAAGGTGAGCTTTTCTTTTCTTGTCCTCAAGGATAAAATGCTTTATTTATGATGTTTTCTTCAAAATGAAAAATATTTATTTATGACGCTTTCTCTTTTGAGAAATGATGATGAAATGATGTTATGAAATTACCTGCCCAAAATGTTTATGTTTTTATGTATGTATCCTATCAATGTGTTGGTTCGCCGACAATGAATGACAATGAGGTCGTTGGGTCGCTCCCAATTCATGATAAAAATCGAATTCGGATCATGTGCTTTATAGCCTGGATTAACGTGTACACATGAGGGTGACTGTGTGCTGTAAGTACAATTCACGGCCGGTCACAGCGACGTAGAGGGAGGCCTCCTTCTACGGCGTTCAGGATGATGTTATATGAAGAATAAAAGGATATGGATCATACATACAAAGGAAATGCTTGGCCAAGCGATGATTTATGAAAATGATGAAAATGTTTAATAAGCACAGCGCCTTTTCAAGTAAAACCCTTGTCTTATCATGAAGAAGCGATGTAATTAAATGATGATAAAATATTTTGGCATGAGTCCACCGAGTGCATTTTGTACTCACCGCATATTTGTTTTAAATGTGCGATTGAAATGAGTGATGCGATGGAGCGGTGTTGAGCAATAGGAATGTTGTCAATGAAAATGGAACATTTTGGTTCACCTTGAGAATGCATCTTCATATGCATATCTCACATGTTTATTCCGCTGCAAACTCTTTTGAATTCTAGTTATATGTCGAACTCATGAATATCCTAGTAGTGATTTAATAATCAACTACTGTATGATCAGACTTCCTGAATTGACCTTCGTATCACTTATGCTTCCGCAATTATTCATATTTCCCTTATCAATGATATGGTTAGAAACCAAATACTAAATTCTCATTCTTTAATCCAAACCCCAGTCGCGGTCCGACAGGGCAGTCCTTCGGGATTAGCGGAGTCGGGCTGTGACAAAAAATGTGCTTTGTGTACAAATTGAGAAATAGAAGAAGAATTTATTTTCCGAATAAAAGAGAAATAGAAATTAAAAAAATTCCACAAAAATTGCTACCGCCAAAAGATTCAATACAATTGGCTGAATATTAAGGAAACAAATAATATTTATTAAAATACGTTTCCACTTTCAAGGGATATAATGAATTAAGTAAAAATTTAAATTATATGATATATTAAAACTTTAAATAATGATAACTAGCCCGTTCTTTAAATTATCATACACTGCATTGAAATTCTTTTCATGGTCTTTCATATAAGAGGCATAATACATATTTTATCCACAATGAAATTACAAGAAGATGGGAAGAATTTGCTTTGTGTTACAAAATGAGAAAGAAAGAAAAACAAAGAAGTTGAAAAATTAAACAATTTTCCACAAAATAGCAACTGCCTACATATTTCAATATAATTGGCCGTATTTTTTTAATTAATAGTATTTTTCTGACTTCCAATCATTCAATAAAAATTTTAAAAGAGCCAATTATGTAATATTGTTAATATTTAATTAGTTGAGTTTGTTTAGAGAATTGGTTGCTGTTTTGTCGTAGGAGAATGTTACCGTTTGTTTTCAACAATTTGCTTCTGAATATAACTTTTTCCAAAATTTCAATTCTACCCTTCAAATTGATTTTATTTACCAACTATTCGGTTTCCACTAGGAATGATAATGGATCGGATCTTGTTAGGTCCTGATCCAGATCCGAATTTTTTTGATTGAATCTGAATCCGGTCCAGATTCATTGGATCCAAAAAAAATTAGATCCACACCCAGATCCACGAGATCCATAGGGTCCAGGTCTAGACCCGGATCCACATTTTTTCTCTTTTAAAAATAAATCTTAAATCAAATATAATTCATAATAAAATAATAATAATATTAATAATCTAAATATACAATAACACTAGTATAATAATTATCTAGAATTTCTACAATTAGCATTATACAAGAAAATGTTTGTTACAAATTTATTTTTGTGTTCATGACATCAAATAATACTATAATAAGAATAGAAGTAGCACACATATCTTAACAAATAGATCACGATATCTAATTCATATATATATATATATATATATATATATATATATATATATATATATATATATATATATATATATTTCAAATTTAAGGTACAATTTCCTAATGTTATTGACCTACCATCCAATTCTATAATTTAGTTTATCCAATTTCGACTAAAAAATAGTATAATATACTTATATATAAATAAAAATTACATATAATATGGATTCATGGATTGATTTGGATCTCAGAAATCAAGATCCAGATCCATATCCGATTTTAAAGGAATGATTCGGATTCGATCCAGATCCGTTGAATCATATTTTTGGAAGATTCAAATCATAAAAAATAGATTTAAATCTATAGATTTAAATTGAATCCAGGATCCAATGTGATCTCTAGTTTTAATATATAATAATAAAAGACGAGAACAAACAGATTTCACTCAAGTACGACATTCCATCATTTAAAACTATTCAATTTAATCTGTTTGAGACGACTTGGTTATGTGAGATTTTATGCCTAAAAGATCATAGTTCAAACTTCACTAATGTTTTTATACTCTAAGTCAAAGTTGTTGGTGACAAATTCAAATTCAAATTCAAATTCTATTAACATTTCTATGATCTGAATCATTCATGTTATTCCAAGTGTAATTTATAAGTCTTTATGCAGTTACGGGTTACCTATATTTTTTTTTATCTTTTTAAAAAAACTATTCAATTTAACTGTGCAATTAAATTGTCACGACCGACTATTTAATTACTTAATTAACTAAATAATCAAGCCGTGACTGGTTTAATTTACGATAATCTTTCAATAAAGAGTGATTTAGAAGATAGGTTTTGAAACAAACGGACAATATAACGTTTGTAAATAGAGTAAGCCAACCACTGCACTCATAAAATATCCAACTACAAAGAATTATCAAAATGAGGACACAGCCTCACCAATTATATAAAAAGTTTCAAAATATTTACATGTTTCATCAAAAGTACGGTTTCAAAGTTTCAAAATTCAGTAGCGAAAGATCAATGAATATCATGTATGAGGACATGATATTCAAACATATCCAAATAGGTAAAAGATCAAAAGGACATCTCAGCTCAGTTTTCCAGCCACAACTCCTTCATACTCAACCTGCATAACAAAAACATTTTGGAGGATATGAGTACCAGAAAGTACTCAGTGGATAATGCCAATATATCTTTCAAAGTAACATTTCATTCAAGAAAACCTTTCTTTCAAATAGCAGTTCATAAGACAATTACATTGATGTTTCATAAGAAAACTTTCACATAATAACATATCACCACACTTTATTTTGAAACATACCGGCATAACATACCCGAGTTGGTCCCGAAGGATCACAACTACGGTCATACCCTATCTACGTCATACGGTAAAGGGAAGTAGGCCTCTTCCCCAATACCATGGCCGGCCTACATTGGCAAGCTCATGACCATCTACCATGCGCACGATAATAATATCTTCCTACCGCAGATAGGTAATTCGCCGTCATACCCACATTGTGGTAAAACATTCAATTTCAACATATTTATCATGTGGTGATCAAATATTTTCACAAGAAATCAAACTCACAACATATCATATGTTTAGCTTCAAAATAAAGTTCGTAATGCATTACCCACCTCGTGACGACGTTCAATCTACCAAGTTTGTTTCTTCGTTCTTCACTTCTCGGTTTCCCTTGCTCGATCCTTAAGACATAAGAATTATTATTGACTTTAGTAATCTTTCTTACTTATTTATACCTTTAGTAATTAAGTAATATTTAAAACATCTTATGCATATCAAGTTCTACCGAAATTTCGGCAGCGTAACATCTGTAATATGGACATCCCAAACATAACAAACTACTCCAATGTCATCCCAAACTCCCCAATATCATCATCACATCATCAGTTATACATTTAAGAGGTTTATACAAGACTAGTATCATCTTATTTCAACATTAATCGCCTAAGGCGATTTAACTCGACATATATATACATTTCAACATTCTTAATATCTACAACCCATTTAACATCACATATCATATTTTTATACTCAATTAACATTAATAATCATAATTTCATGATTCATTCCATCATAGATCAAGTATATTACATATAAGTATAACTTTAGTGTAAACTTTAATTTTTCCAACTTTTGATATCTATGTTCAAAATTTCCCATAAATTCTACTTAGGCCTTATTTTTATCATAGATCTCAAATATCAATTCAAATTCATCAAATAAAATCAAGAACTCATAGTTCAAGACTTGCCCTTCATTTTCGAAAATTTTGAAATATTAGTATATGTTTGAATTAAATTCCTATAAATTCATTTTACACATTATTCATATCCCTAAGCTTGAATATCATCTCAAATTACTCAAATAAAATCAACATCATCATGTTCCTATAACCTATAGTTTTCGAAAATTTCACCAATTTCACAAGCATTGTTTAACTTTTAATTTCTTCATTTATATGATGTTTATAAGCATACTTAAACATATATCTAAGCTTAATTCAATCATATCATAACATAGAAATCATATTCAAAATTAGGGTTTCATGATCAAACTTTAATTTTAGAATTTCATGAATTTAAGGTATTAAATTCCATAACATATGTTAATCTAACTCCATAAACATAATTAAATCAACACATATAACAAAATTTAAACAAATCAATCATAATCACATCCCATAATTTTTGAAAACTTTAAGGATATAAAACATGATATTCATCAATTTAATTTATGTAAACTTTGCATAAATGAAGTAATTACCTTGCTAGGAACAATTTCCCTTTAATTCTCAAGTCTAATTATGTGTTTAAAGTGAAGATAAAATTTTGTGTGTGAAGGTGTGTGTGTGTCGTGAGTTTTGTAGAGAAAATAGGGAAGAAAATGATTTTATTCATGTATTATACTTCTAGATGTTTAATTTAAATTTCATGTGCATTTATGTAAAATTTCAAGATAATAATACACAAATTTCAAAATATTATAAATGCACTCTTAACTTTGCTAATTCCAAACTTTAATGTAATTCAATTAATAGAATTATATTTCAAGTAAATTATAAAATCTAATATAACTTATATTCATGATTTAATTTAGATTCATATAGTATAATTTAAATCACTTTATTCAATAAAATTCAATTCATTATTATAATACTTCTTAAATTTGAAAATTACATAAATAAGTTCTTTAATCATTAGTTATTAATAAAACAAATTTATTCAAGACTTTAATATCTTGAATAATATTTTATCTCATTTTATAAGAAAAATAACATAAAAAAATAATTAATGTAATTCATAACATAATTTCAAGTAATAGCATTTTTCATGCACACAATTATAAATAAACACATAATTCACATTTTATCACATTTAAACTCATTTCTAATAATTCTACATTTTCCGATTCCATATAATTAATCGAAAAATTAATCGGATTCATACCGATTAATATTTCACTATATTAAATTTATTTAATTCTTAAGGCTTAAATAGATTTTAAGCCTTTAATAATACTTAATTAAACTTTATTAATTACTATAAAATTTCGGCCACTACAAGAATATTATAAATAATTACAGACAGAAAAATCAAAATATTTTATCTCAAAATTCAAACCAACAATTACTTGAAAATTGAAATCCATGACCTAAAGTCCTCGGGTCAACTTGCTGGTTAAATGAAATTCAGCATCGCTGCTCCTTCTTTCTCATTTCTTCTTCAATTCTCGCCGTGGTTCTTCTTCTTCTTCTTCTTCACTCTACTCTATTTCTTTTACTAATTCGCATAAACTTTAGGGTTCTAATTGCAATTTCTACAAGATTAAAAATTAAGAAAGGGATGCGTTTCGAAGAAACAACATCTAGACGCATTTTGGGATGCGTTTTTGAAGATGGTTGAAAATATATTCTACTGCGGCGGAGGACGATTGTTGGTAAATTTGAGATGGTCCGTTGAGAAGATAAGCCGTGATTTTTGAGAGAGGATGCGTTTGATTGCGAATCTGTAAGGGCAGGTGAGAATCATTCATCTTCGTAGAGGGGTAAAACGCAAGCTTGACCTCCAAGAATAAATCTCAGTTATCAATGCTAAAGATACTATAGATTAACCAACAGTTTTGAAACCTTCTCCAACTCGAACCTGATTATCCTACAGGTTCAAGCAGTTTATTTCAAGCATGTTTATTATTAGAAAAATTGATGGATTGCTGAAGCAGTTGGCGGTTTAGGCGCCAAAACGCCACTTTGTGGCTTAGATAGATTGATAGATATAGATATAGATTGAACATTTTTATCTTAGATGCACAACTTATCTCAATTGCTATAACCCTATTTCATTGTTGTCAATTTTAAAATTCATTCTCCGTAGGATTGATCCGTGCTTCCTTTGATTGTGTCTCCGGCTGTTAGGCTGACAAGTGCAACAATAGAATCATGGAACAAAAAAAATTCGTTTGGGGTCTACAGAACTCGTTTCGAGGTAAGGTGAAGTGAAGGAATCTCACATTTCCCCCTGCCCTTCCCTCGGCTCTGATAAGAAACAAGCATGGGCCTTCTCAGCATAATCCGGAAAATTAAGCGCAAAGAAAAGGAGATGCGCATTCTCATGGTGTAAATGACCTTTATCCCATTCATTTTTTTTATATAATTTTATTTGTTTCAAGGAAGTATAGACTTGCATTATAACACTGTAGTGGTTCACGTATTACTCTTGATTTCTATTAAAGGGGTCTTGATAATTCTGGAAAGACGACAATAGTGATGAAGATTAACGGTGAAGACACTAGTGTAATCAGCCCCACACTTGGATTCAACATCATAACCATGGCTTACCAAAAGTATGTTTTCTCCCCTTCCGATCTAGTTTTCTTGTTGTGTTTTTATATAAACATGGATGTGAAAGTGATTTGGGGATTGTCGAATAGCTTTTCTTCTAGATACATGTGAATATGAGTGGATGTGATATCCTTTGTAGGTACACTTTGAACATATGGGATGTGGGAGGGCAGAGAACAATAAGGTCTTACTGGAGAAACTATTTCGAGCAAACTGATGGGTTGGTTTGGGTGGTGGATAGCTCAGATCTGAGAAGGCTGGATGATTGCAAATACGAGTTGGATAATCTTCTCAAAGAAGAGGTGTGTATTCCTTTTATTGGCCCATCATTTCTGTTGTAATATGATGGTCCTCGTTTTGTGCATTCGATAGTTCTAGGCCTTTCTACAGTCGGTGATTTGGCCACAGAGTTAATTTTATGAATGCCCTTGAATCTGGAATGTGTTATTAAGTTGCGTCTTAAGTCCATGGATGCCATTAAATAAGGTGCTTCTACTAGTATTATGATGCCTCTAAGTTTCGTACAGTTCATATCGACTTCTTTGTTGAACCTTATACAGTATACATGTTGTCCATGTTAAGTGATATCATCTTCTTCTTCCAAAGGATTGACAGCCAAAACACTAAACATACATTTGGGACTTGTATTTCGTAAGCATGCCTTTTATCATGTTTTATGTCCCTTTAACAAAATGTATCTACAACCTTGTTTGTCTTAATAAATCTTATTCCCTTTTGATGCTTTGCACATAGTTGCCTTATTTTATTTGATACTTCGGTTACTCTTGTCACTGCTCAGCAATCACCTAATTTTGTAGTGCTTGCTGAAGAGGCTTCCTAACAGTAGTTCAGAAACATAAGATTTTCTTAATTTGGACATTAAATTAAAGCTATCATTTACTTGTTTGTTTTGGGAACTTGGTTATATTGGCTTATTTGTACATTTTTGCTTATAAGGATTTGATGAAGGTACAGAAAATACATTTTGCCTCCAACGATGAAAATTTGAATGAGCTATATTTAATTATCTTGTACTAGTGTTTCTTATAGTGAACAAACTGGTGCTCTTGTTTCAGAAAATGAAGTTCTGCTCCCTATTCTGTTGTTTTCCCGGTTGGTTATATTTAATTGGGGGTTTTTCATATTTTTACAGCGACTATCAGGATCATCATTGTTGATTTTCGCAAATAAGCAAGACATACATTCGCTGTCAACTGATGAGATAGCTAAAGTAAGGGCTTTGTGTCTGTTTGAATTTTAATCCATTTGTCTTGAGTTTGATGCTTTTGCAACCCGAGTACGTAATTTTTGTAGTGAAAGGGGGCTTAGTTCTGGTAATATTTGTGGAAGAATATTTCTTCTGTAATATGCAGTCTCACTTCTACCCCCGTAAGCTATAAGTGTACATGACTAGAAAATTATCTTTTTGGCATTGAAAAATAATGAGAATCTGGATATGTTTTATTGCTATTTTCTCTTAAGGGAGCACATCAAACCACCGGAATTTTGAATTTTGATAGAAACAACTGTATTTCATCTCTTATCTGCCCCTCGAATTTTCTCTAGTTTCTGATTTGACTTGGATTGCGTCGCTTTATTCAGGTGCTCAACTTAGATGCCATGGATAAAAGCCGTCACTGGAAAATCGTGGGATGTAGTGCATTTACTGGTGAAGGGCTGCTCGAAGGGTTTGATTGGATGGTTCAAGACATAGCCTCGAGAATTTACATGCTCGACTAAAGGCAGCTGCATGCGACATAGGAACTGGATTGACGAATGCTTTCATCTACCTCTTGCCTCTATGTTACTTTGTGGAATGCTACTCAAACCCATGTCTACGTGGCCTCAAATTTCTCCTCGTTACAAAAGAAAAATCTTCGTCTCAGACGGGAGGCTGCCTCTTGTTGTTTGTTGTAATGCAACTTGGGAAAAATGCAGCAAAGCTGCAATTGTTGCAGAATTCGGAATGGTTTTTGGTTGGAACAATAAAAGTGCTTTATCTGAATTTGGATATCGTTTTGTGTCCAGAACCAAAAGTATATTAATAAAGAAAAGGACGTTTTCTATGTCGTTTACTCGATGCTACCTCAGAGTTTTGGACTGGAATTGTAGTAAGATGAGATGTCAGTATCTCAGTGATTGAAATTAAGCTTACTTTTGCACTTGCTAACCAAAACTCTTTATGATTCTAGTTTACTGTCTGAACTTAGTTAAATTTATGCCTTACAGTTTGGATTTTTGTGTATTTCGTGCCAAAAATACTCATTGTATGTCAATTTGTCCTTTAGTAGTGATATTCACTTCATGTAAGAAAATAACTCTCACTCCTAAAACGAAGAAAATTAGTTGATGCTTGATATGATGCAAAATTTGGCTGAAAACACTATAGCTCAAGTAAAAAGTGTGGACAAAGCTCGTCTTCGATCAACAACCCCCACCCAAATATCAAAATTCTAAATTAACAAATTTAGAAATGTTGGACGTTTTATAAATTAGAACTATCATAGAGGCAAGAGTAGGAGTAGCACTTCAAAAATGAGTCATTATAAACTCATCATACTAAACTTGTGCTAATTGTCTTCTATTAGTAGAGCTTGCATATGCTGGTGGTACTGAGATTATTTTTACTGGTGGCCTTTGACAATCGGTCAGCTAGGGACAAAAGTTGGAAAAAAAAAAGATGAATTAATTTTCATTTCATAACCGGGCGCATGGAAAATTGGTCTTCCAACTTATCCCTTACATTCATCCTTTGACTTTTGGCAAGAGTAAAAAAATGAATAAATATAGATAGAAGATGACAGAAGTGAGAGTTGCAGCAGGTGACACATGACAAATTGATAAATGAATAATAAAAAAATTATATCTTTTAGATCGATTGTGGTTTTGATAAAGTAGAAAAATTGATAAATATTAATGGTGGTGTAAATTGTGTATGTGGAGAAGAGACAAATAAATTTTTAATTAAAGAATTAGATTAATGGTGATTATTGATAAATATAGGCTAAGTGCTACCTGACAAAGAGAAGCTTCCTAATCCCTCAAATTGGATCTGAAACATTTATAATATTCGTATTTTTATTATTTTATTAATCAATTGATTGATCCCCATATCATCATACCCTATTGTCATGTCAACTGGCTCTTTCCATACTCCTCTTTTACACCTTAATCTTACTCTCAATACAAATTACGGATATAATTACTAACATCTAATCAAGCTTTTCAATATACCATTTATGAAAAAATTAGAGCATAAATTAAGCAATATAATAATACTTTTCATATATTGTTACAAATTTTAAATTTAAATACGAATTTTTTTTAATTTTAAATTAGCTCCTAAATAGTGGTCTCATAGTGGGTTGTTTCACATTCAATATTTTAATGTTTTATGTTGAGCTATTTTATTTCATTTATGTAAACGAGTTTTGCATGCTCGATCTTCTTATTTTTTGTAGAGTATTAGACTATTAGTTACCAATTCAGTTTGTGATGTTTATTTTGCAAATATTGTAAGAATAACTTGAAATCCATCAAATGCTTGTAGTGTGGGCGGCAATAAGAATGTAATAAACGAGAGGAAGTATATAAGATTACGTTCGGATGTTTGTGGGGACAAAATAAAGGTTTCTAGAAAACCAACTAAATTTGCATAATAGGGTGACGGGAAAAAGGAGACTTTCTTTTTTTCTTGAATCAATAATCCAATGTGATTGTATTTTTCTAACTTTTGGTTTGTGACTAAAATAATTTTTGCGGTCATTAGACGTAGATATTTTTAATTGCATTTCTCAACCACATATTGTCAATCACTTTGGCATGATCAATTTTCTTTTACTATATATATATCTACCTTTGTCACAGTCCGATTTCTAAAAATAATGGAAGCTCGTAAATCGAGACGCGACGAATAAAATGCGGAAGAATATAAGGTAAAAAGTTGACTCGAATGATCAAGACAAATAAACTCCTAGAATTTGGGAATAGCTTCCTAATGAAAATGGAAGACATCGAATGATATAATCCAATCAAAACAATAATTATCCTCAAGATCACAAGTTTAGTTTCGTGCTTCTAATAGCCAATATACGTCAAAATGTTAAACATCAAGGATTCAGAGTCTAAGCTCATCAAAAGGTACGATTAAAGTCATAGACAAGAAGGGAAATAAAATTAGAGCTAGTTCATCAACGGAAGTCTAAATACGGAAATAATCACAAAATACGGAGTGAATTCAAATCTCACCGCCTGTCAGTACCCATTGATCAACCCGAAAACATTTGAAAACATTTGGGTGAGTACTAATGTACTCGATGGACATGCATTTTCATAAACATTTCATAGATCCGTAAAAGCAGCTTTATCCAATCATGATAACATAACTTAGAAGGTTTTAAAAGAGAAACCACTTCTAAGCATGCAAAATATTTTATTTATTGGGCCCATTGTCACGACTCTTCATTACTCGCTTTGATCCCGGGCCTCTAGCCACCGTCGAATCACATGCCCCATTATTGTCATCGGGGACGTAACCCGGACAATTTCATAATTCCATGACGTACTTCGGAACGCATCCAGACAAGCACCATAATAACATGACGTACACCGGAACGCATCCAGACAAGCACCATAATAACATGACGCATTCGGGCGCATCCGCATAAGCACCCTTATAACGCTCATGATTATGTTAGTGTCCGGTGGAGATCAACCCACCAAACAACTAACTAGTGTACACAATTCTCAATTAACGATAAGATTAAAAGAGAATCTCGATCGATACATATACGAGCCTTAAACAGAGCAGAGCGACAAAAACATTTTATTGGATAAACAGTTTACATTTCATGAAATATCGAGTATATAACTCAAATATACTTTTCGTAAATAAAGCCCACCTTGATAGGACAAAGCTCGATTTAATCACTATAGTATACGCCTCGGGAAGCAATACTAATCCCTTGATCGACAAAACCTACAAGAAGCACTAATCTTAATAGGTCTCAAAAGTTAGCCTTAAGTTCAAGTAATTGAGGATACTAACTTATGATTCGTTAAAGCCGGGTTTTCAAAATTAAATAAATTTAAAAAATTCAAATAGCATGATTTGAAGCACTTTTTACACTATTTCGAAACCCACTCAATCGTAATCTTCCCACACATTTTGGCACCTCGACTACCATTTCGACTTTTCGTGTAACCCATTTAGTTTCATAATCTTCTTATGATAAATATTTTTTACAAAAGTATAATGCAATTGAAATGCATACTAAAATCATATATATATATATATATATATATATATATAATATATTAAGGAATCGCTTAATATAACTCATAATAAAATTATCAAATTATGCACATGTCTAACATAATTTAATTTATTAAATTATTCTAACTTAATTAATTTCATTAAAAGAAATTAATTACATTAATTAAATAGGTCATGATCATAATAAAGTAACTTAAACTTGGACTTAACCTTAACTTAATCAATTAATTAATTATACTTAATAGTAATTAATTAATTAATTAATTAACCTACCATAATTAAATAATTTAAACTTATATTTAAGTTTAAGTCAATTAATTAGACTTAATATAATTTAATTAATTAAGTCTTAAAGTTAAACCTTATTTATTTAATTAATTAAAGTCTAAGGATTTAATTAATTAAAGCAAGTCAAGTCATTAATTAAATTAAAGTCCAATCATTAATTTAAATCTAAGCTCAATATTATTTAATTAATTAGAGTCCAACTATTAATTAATTCACTGGAGCCCAAATCCATAAATTTCCGCCCCACAACAGTAGCTCAATCTTGTTAAATAAAATAGAATGTTTCCATTTAATTTAAAAACAAAGCCCAAAGATTAAAAAAGAATCCAAGACATAAATTAAACAACCAACCCAATGTGATAGGGCCCAACACATTTAATTAAAGATTATGGCCCAACACTTTGAAATAAATCCACTCACCATATATAGAAAATAAGATCGGCCTAAAACATATATAAAAAAAAAAAAAAACGGCACACCCTCCTATTATTCTCGGACCAATTTTGAAGTCCAACTCTTTCAATTAAAAAAAATGAAACCCATAGCATTTAAAATTAAAGTCCAGCCCATTTACTCTTCACAAAATTATTCTCGGCCCAAGAATGAGGCCCAAAGTATTTAAATAAAAAAAACACTCAGCCCAATTCTTTTTTTTTTAAAAGACAGCCCAACCCATTTTAAAAAAGAACAAGGCCCAATACATAATGAAACCCTAAACCTATCTTCTCCTCCCCCTATTTTTCCGGCGCCGCTTCCTGCAGTCGCCGCCGCCGGCGGTCAGAAATTCCGCGACTTCATTTTATTTTATTTCTCTCTTCTCTCTCTCTCTCCCACCTCACGTCTCTCTCTCGGCCCTCACATCTCTCTCGGCATCACACACGCACGCACACACACTGAGACGTCTCCACGGTCACGTCGCCGGTCGGCGTCGCCACCGCGACCTCGACCTCGACCGTGACCTCCTCTCGGTTCTCTCCTCCCTCTCACGTCTCTCACTCTCCTCTCTCCATTCTTCAGGTGTCGCCTCACCCCCTCATTCTCGGCAGCTGCCGCCGCCGTGTTCTCCCTCTCACTCCGGCGACACATCGCACACACACACACACACACTACGGAGAGCCACCGTCGCACACACACACACACACACACGAGATAGCCCACACACACGCGCCATTGCACACACTGACAGAGGCACACACATATACACGATGATACACACCACACGGCCACCCCCAGCCTCTCTCCCTCGCCTCTCGTCGCCTGCCTCCCTCTCTTCTCGGCCGAACGCCGGTGGCCGGAGCCACCAGGCGCCGCGACCTCCATGGCCTCTCCCTCATATCCCTTCCCACGAACAGCTCACACAAACCCTCCCCCCTTCATCTTTCATTTCATACACAGCAACATACAAAATACATATACGTTTAGACATATTAAAAGAATGGGAGGTTCAAGGTTTAACCTTATGATTCCTCTTGTTGAGGCTGCAGTGGGGAAGAAAGATTGAAAGTGGGGCTAGGGTTAAAAAGGAATGAGAAATGAAGCCTTTTATGGTGTAGGGTTTTTTATTGTCCTATAGGCTTTACTTTTGGGCTTTTCAAACGAAAACCCATTAAACAAATTATTCTTACGAGCTCAAAGTCCGATCTTAAAGATTACGAATTAATAATTAAACCTTAGCATAAAATTATTAATATAATGATTTATATGTATCTATATATAAATCATATTCGATTATCAAAAAAAATATATATAATAATTCTCGTAATCAATTTATAATGTTTAATGAAATAAATTCTTTTTGTTGGAATTTAAAATTTTCTTTCTCCAGGGCAAGAATCGACTTAATGAATTCTAAGTTCAAAATTCCTCGAAAACTTCTATAGAGAAAACGGGGTATTACATCCCTCCATCCTTATAAAAATTTCGTCCTCGAAATTTTGGTTCTTTGATCCCTAACTTGGGGTACTAGATTTTTGCACTATTATTCAGCTTCTATGTGGCCTCTTCCATCCTATGATGGTTCCACTTTTTCTTGTTCGTATTTAACGATTCTACGTACTTTTAATATAGAACAATCTACTTTGTTCTAATAAATATCATGATCTTATAATTGAATATCCTTATCAATCTCTTCTCATAGCCAAGTCTTAACTTAAGGATACATCATTATGCTTGTTCAAAAATTACGTAGTAGCTTTCCTTTCTCATTCGATAGTAACAACTCGATGGTGAGTGCTTTGCTCAACGTTTGTGCATAGGTGAGAATTCTTTGACTTGCTAGGTAAAATCGATACCTTCTGGCATAGTCCGTTTCTGAATTCTCTGCGTTTCTCCTCAGTGTTCACCAAACGTGGCGCATGTCACTTCTCTCTATCTTTGCAATGTATATAATTAAAGATCTGCTCCACTGCTCGTATCCATTTTTCTGCATCCGTAGAATAGCCCAGTCCATCAAACGTTGGTGGTTTCTTCGTGAGAAAAATTTGATGTGATGATCATTCTGTTGTTACTTGCTGTATTGACTCTTCGAGAATAAATCTCTTCCTCGACCACGTTTGCGTCCTCGACTTCGTCATCTTCCTTGTCCTCCATCACGTCTCGTACATTCGTCTTCCATTATGTGGTCAAAGGTTTAATTGGTTAATAAAGCTTTTGACATTGTATGTGCATTAATGGAAATAGCTAGGCGTGTTACTAGGAAGAGAACAAGAATAACACGCATTAAGGTATGAGCATAATATTTATATATAATATGCTTTAAAATAGGACTTTCATTATTTCAAATGACATTAGTTTCTTTCCAATATGACTCTTGAATACATAAGAATAATACAATAGCTGACATAAGGATTGGGTGTACAAAAGTAGTCTAGGCTATAAACAAAAGAGCCTGACTATAACTAAAAGAGTTGGATAGACCTGACAAAAGATGAACTCTTTCTAATCATTTAAGATCATAAAATTCTGACACATCTATCTTGATTCGTTATGATAATAAATAAATAAAAAGTCATATAGTCGCCTTTTTCTATGATAGCTTCCTCGAGATCATCAGCATGGTCTTCATCACGTGACATTGGTTCGGGCGGGTTACGGTGCATTCTCATACGTCCCTGACTCTCCATGTTATCTCATCGGGTAGGCTCTCTACAATGGCTTCTTTGCTTTGTCGTTGTCGTTGTCGTTCTTAATTCAAGTCTTTCCACTTGCGCTTTTGTATTTCCCTCAGCGTGCAACTTTTACTTGACTGAGTTGAATTAGAGTCGTTCACGATTTGAGGTTACCAGTGGCGGTGTCCCAAACATGCTCCAGCGATTCCAAATATGATTGGTCTGCTTACAAAATGACGTTAGTTATTGAACCCGCACCTATTATCTTAGTCATTTGGTCGAATGTCCATGCTTTTCACTCATTCAGAAGATGTTGTATGAGCCTTATCGATGCTTCGATATCATTCACTTTCCCATTGCATGCATTCTCCCAACGAGTCATAAATTCTCATAAGAACCTCTCGACATAAAGTTCTTGTTCAAAAACTTACTGAGTGTCTCGTCTTTTCTATCCATCTAAAAGAAGCATCTTAATCAGTTCCATTTTAATGTAAATAACGCAGGTTAATCTGACTAAAGTTCTAACTTCCATAAGTATTCTAAGTTCTTGTTCTTCAAGATCATTCTTACGCTCTTCTATGTTCCATCC
Source organism: Salvia rosmarinus (assembly GCA_036937905.1). NCBI lineage: Eukaryota > Viridiplantae > Streptophyta > Magnoliopsida > Lamiales > Lamiaceae > Salvia > Salvia rosmarinus. The sequence goes on along the minus strand of CM072818.1, from coordinate 57,393,927 downwards.
TTCTATATTTCTTTTGTTGTTCAAGCCTGCTAATGTAGACCAAAAGTCTATATCATAAGGATTGCAATCCTATCATAGCATAAACTAGTCATCTCGCTAACCATGAGACTGCACTATTCTGAACTGATAACTGTGTGTCATGAAGGTCATGAGAAACCTACTATGACAAATATCCTTTATGTTGTGTAACATCTTTCTTACCATAGAGTTAAAACTCAAAAGGTATCTTAACATTAAAACAGTCATAGAGTCAAAACTCAAATGACAAATAATTGAAATGCTATCACATAGGCTCATGAGTCATAAATATGACAAATCTTTTCTCTTCATTTCTTCTTTCTACAACTCGCTTATGTGAGATCGAGAGACTCATCAAAATTTTCTTCTATGAAACATGGTCATGTAGCTCAAAGAGACTCATCATGACAAAATACTTTGCTTGACATAAGGGCTTGCTGGCCCAAAATGATATCCTTCTTTATAAGCATAAACAATGACCATTTGGCATATGTAAAATACCAAGCCTTTTGCGCACATTATTTCATAATCCAACTTTGAAACTTTTAAATCATACCTATGTTGATCAGTTGGCGTGACGGTAAGCTAAGAGTCACTGAGATTACAAGAAATCTAGAGATACTATTCTAGACTCGATATGAAAATATTTTGGCGGTCAGAGACACGAAAGAAAACTTATGCTCTGATACCACTCTATCACAGCCCGATTTCTAAAAATAATGGAAGCTCGTAAATCGAGACGAGACGAATAAAATGCGGAAGAATATAAGGTAAAAAGTTGACTCGAATTATCAAGGTAAATAAACTCCTAGAATTTGGGAATAACTTCCTAATGAAAATGGAAGACATCGAATGATGTAATCCAATCAAAACAATAATTATCCTTAGGATCACAAGTTTAGTTTCGTGTTTCTAATAGCCAATATACGTCAAAATGCTAAACATCAAGGATTCAGAGTTTAAGCTCATCAAAAGGTACAATTCAAGTCATAGACAAGAAGGGAAATAAAATTAGAGCTAGTTCATCAGCGGAAGTCTAAATCACGAAATAATCCGTCAAAATACGGAGTGAATTCAAATCTCGGCTCGCCACGTCCCATCGATCAACCCGAAAACATTTGAAAACATTTGGGCCGAGTACTAATGTACTTAGTGGATATGCATTTTTCATAAACATTTCATAAATCCTTAAAAGCAGTTTATCCAATCATGATAACATAACTTAGAAGGTTTTAAAAGAGAAACCACTTCTAAGCATGCAAAATATTTCATTTATTGGGCCCATTGTCACGACTCTTCCATTAATCGCTTTGATCACGGTCCTCAGCCACCGCCGGATCACATGCCCCATTATTGTCATCGGGACGAACCCGGACAATTTCATAATTCCATGACGTCTTGAACGCAGCCGACAAGCACCATAATAACATGACGTATCGGGCGCATCCGCATAAGCACCATAATAACACGACGCATCTCTAACGCATCCGCATAAGCACCCTTATAACGCCTCATGATTATGTTAGTGTCCGATGGAGATCAACCCACCGAAACAACAAACTAGTGTACACAATTCTCAATTAACGATAAGATTAAAGAGAATCTCGATCGATACATATACGAGCCTTAAATGCGAGCGAGCGCATAAAAATATTTTATTGAATAAACAGTTTGCATTTCATGAAATATCGAGTATATAACTCAAATATACTTTTCAGAATAAAGATCACCTTGATAGGACAAAGCCCCATTTAATCACTATAGTATACGCCCCGGAAGAACGCTAATCCCTTGATCGACAAAACCTACAAGAAGCACTAGTCTTAATAAGTCTCAAAAGCTAGCCTTAAGTTCAAGTAATTGAGGATACTAACTTATGATTCGTTAAAGCCGGGTTTCAAAATTAAATAAATTTGAAAACTAATTTATATCGGCTAAGGGCACCAACAATACCATTGCTCGACTTTTCGTTTAAAAACGCATTTAGTTTCATAATCTTCTTATGATAAATACTTTTTTACAAAAGTATAATGCAATTGAAATGCATACTAAAATCATATATATATATATATATATATATTAAGGAATCTCGCTTAATATAACTCATAATAAAATTATCAAATTATGCACATGTCTAACATAATTTAATTTATTAAATTATTCTAACTTAATTAATTTCATTAAAAGAAATTAATTACATTAATTAAATAGGTCATGATCATAATAAAGTAACTTAAACTTGGACTTAACCTTAACTTAATCAATTAATTAATTAATTAATTAACCTATCATAATTAAATAATTTAAACTTATATTTAAGTTTAAGTTAATTAATTAGACTTAATATAATTTATTAATATAATTTAATTAATTAAGTCATAAAGTTAAACCTTATTTATTTAATTAATTAAAGTCTAAGGATTTAATTAATTAAAGCAAGTCAAGTCATTAATTAAATTAAAGCCCAATCATTAATTTATATCTAAGCCCAATATTATTTAATTAATTAGAGTCCAACTATTAATTAATTCACTGGAGCCCAAATCCATAAATTTTCGGCCCACAACAGTAGCTCAATCTTGTTAAATAAAATGGAACAGCCCATTTAATTTAAAAACAAAGCCCATCATTAAAAAAAAGAATCCATCACATAAATTAAACAACCAACCCAACAGGATAGGGCCCAACACATTTAATTAAAGATTATGGCCCAACACTTTGAAATAAATCCACTCACCCCATATATAGAAAATAAGATCGCCCAAAACATATATAAAAAAAAAACGGCCCACCCTCCTATTATTCTCGGCCCAATTTTTGAAGCCCAACTCTTTCAATTAAAAAAAATGAAACCCGTAGCATTTAAATAAAGTCCACCCATTTACTCTTCACAAAATTATTCTCGCCCAAGAACGAGGCCCAAAGTATTTAAATAAAAAACACTCATTGAATTTTTTTGTTTAAAGACAATGTACCAACCCATTTTAAAAAGAACAAGGCCCAATACATAATGAAACCCTAAACCTATCTTCCCCCATTTTTCTCGGGCGCCGCTCACCGCCGCCACGGCGGTCGAAATCTCACGACTTCATTTTATTTTATTTCTCTCTCTCTCTCTCTCCCACCTCACGTCTCTCTCTCGGCCCTCACATCTCTCTCGACATCACACACGCACGCACACACACTGAGACGTCGTCGACGTCTCCACGGTCACGTCGTCGGTCGGCGTCGCCGCCGCGACCTCGACCTCGACCGTGATCTCCTCTCGGTTCTCTCCTCCCTCTCACGTCTCTCACTCTCCCCTCTCCATTCTTCAGGCGTCTCCTCACCCCCTCATTCTCGGCAGCTGCCGCCGCCTCTCCTCTCACCCGCCGACACATCGCACACACACACACACACTACGGTGAGCCACCGTCGCACACACAACAGCACACACACACACACACACGAGATAGCCCACACACGCGCCATTGCACACACCGATGCAGGCACACATATACGGATGATACACACCACACGGCCACCCCTCAGCCTCTCTCCCCGCCTCTCCGTCGTCTGCCTCCCTCTCTTCTCGGCCGAACGCCGGTGGCCGGAGCCACCACGCCGCGACCTCCATGGCCTCTCCCTCATATCCTTTCCCACGAACAGCTCACACAAACCCTCCCCTCCTTCATCTTTCATTTCATACACAAAGAACATACAAAATACATATACGTTTAGACATATTAAAAGAATGGGAGGTTCAAGGTTTAACCTTATGATTCCTCTTGTTGAGGCTGCAGTGGGGAAGAAAGAGTGAAAGTGGGGCTAGGGTTAAAAAGGAATGAGAGATGAAGCCTTTTATGGTGTAGGGTTTTTTATTGTCCTATGGGCTTTACTTTTGGGCTTTTCAAACGAAAACCCATTAAACAAATTATTCTTACGGGCTCAAAGTCCGATCTTAAAGATTACGAATTAATAATTAAACCTTAGCATAAAATTATTAATATAATGATTTATATGTATCTATATATAAATCATATTCGATTATCCAAAAAAATATATATAATAATTCTCGTAATCAATTTATAATGTTTAATGAAATAAATTCTTTTTGTTGGAATTTAAAATTTTCTTTCTCCAGGGCAAGAATCGACTTAATGAATTCTAAGTTCAAAATTCCTCGAAAACTTCTATAGAGAAAACGGGGTATTACAACCATTCCCACTCTATAAGTATTATAATAGAAAATACAATGTTCTAATTACATCAATTTTATTATATATCTACATGTAGAGTCGGAATAGGATTGTAGATCAAAAGATAAACAGAATACAGATTGTAAAACGTAAAATCAACACGAAGATATACGTGGTTCACCAACGCTGTGTTGGCTACATCCACAAAGAAACGGAGAATGATTATATTAACTTGGAGATGAGAAGTACAGACACAAATTGGGAGTGAAATTTGCGTGAAGAACAAAGAAAAGAATTGAAGAAGAACATCAAGAAAACGACCGGACTAAAGAATTAGTCTTTGTAAACTGTTTTCACGCCTGCGAGTGCTCCACTCTCGAGCACCGGTCGCGATCATATGTCGCGAGCAAAGACGAAATCATTATTCACGCCTCTCTACCTATCCTCACGAGCTCCAGTAGAGAGCTAAAGTTGCGAGCTCCATTCAGCCTTCATTCAAGACATATTTTAACAATCTCCACCTTGACTTGAATTCTCCCTTCAGACGCATCATTACAATGCCAGATGACCAGACTTCTCAAATCTCTTTTCCAGACGCATCATTACAATGCCAGATAACCAGACATCTCCTTCTGCCTCAAATTTGCCCTCATTGGGCAACTAACAGATTGACGCTTAGCAAGTCCAAACAGATTTGAAACTTGCTATGAGGAACCGACTTGGTGAACATATCGCCAGGATTATCGCAGCACTCCCCTTCATCACCGGATTCTATTTTCTTCTCTCGTAAATGATACCTCACGTCAATATGCTTGGTCCTCTCGTGATGGACCCGATCCTGGCTAAACAGATAGCACTCAAGCTATCACGTAAAACAATGTCTGATCATGATGTAGACCCGGATCACCGACTAACCCTTTAGCCGATTCCTCCTGGCGCTCACAATGCCATATACTCGCTCAAGGTTGACAAAGTAATCGCACCGCAAAGTTGCTTTCCAACTAATAATGAACCCCAAAAGTGAAAACATAACCGGTCATAGACCTCCTGCCGTCCACATCACCAAATAATCGAATCGAATAGCCATCACGATCAATAAGCATTACCTCCACAGATGAGACCGAAATCAGATGTACCTCTCAGGTACCGAAAAATCCTCTTCACAACCTGTCAATGTTCCTTTCCAGGTTGACTCATGAACCTGCCGACAACACTAACAAAGATGTGCAAGATCCGGTCTAGTATGCACTATGGCGTACATCAAACTCCCTACCGCATTAGAGTACGGGACTCGAGACATGTACTCATTTTCACTTGATTTTGGTGCATATTCGGAGGATAAATGAATATTTGTTTTCGAGTATCAATAGGCTTGGCGGTGACATGCCAACTGACAATATCTTACGAATGTAGCTCTTACGTGACAAGAAAAGCTTCCTCCGCTCCCTTTCCTATAGATCTCCATACCCAGAATTTTCTTAGCTGCACCCAGATCCTTCATGTCAAATTCAGCACTGAGTAAGTCTTTCAGCTTTTGTATATCAGATTTGGACTTAGTAGCTACGAGCATATCATCAACGTACAGAACCAAATAGATCATGGAACCATCATCAGCTTTGCTATGATAAACACAGCAATCATACGGACTCATGTTGAAACCCAACTGGAGCATATAGCTGTCAAACCTCTTGTACCACTGCCTTGGAGACTGCTTTAGTCCATATAAGGACTTCTTCAACTTGAAAACATAGTCTTCCTTTCCCGGAATATGAAATCCCTCTGGTTGAGTCATATAAATATCATCTTCCAGAATTCCATGTAGAAATGCTGTCTTCACGTCCAGTTGCTCAAGTTCCAGATTCTGATGTGCCACCATTGCTAGTAACACCCTGATGGAAGTATGTCTGGCCACTGGTGAAAATATCTCACTATAGTCAACCCCCTCCTTCTGTGTGAACCCTCTTGCAACTAGCCGAACCTTGTATCGGATACCCTCAGCAGGTGTGGTACCCTCTTTCTTCTTGAAAATCCATTTGCAAGTGACAATTCTTCTCCCAGCCGTTTGACCACCTCCCAAGTCATATTCTCGCCAATTATTCCATTTCTTCTCCCATTGCAGCAAGCCATTTAGCGGACTCACTACCGAAATGACTTCTTTATATGTGGATGGCTCGCTTGGAGATGGTTCGTCCTCTTCCACCTCATCAGTGACTTGTAAGGCATAAGTCACCATATCCTCAAACCGATACCTCGAAGGAGGTTTCACGCCAGTTCTTCTGGCCCTGTGAACAGCTACGCTCGTTTCTCGAGCATCCGGATGGACGCCCGAGCTAGTTTCAAATCTCGAATGAGCATCCGAACCATCGCTCTCTAGTGGTAGTATGTTGATGATCATCTCCACCTTGAGTTGTAATTTACTCACTTGTGGAGTAACTTGTAGTTCCACCGCTTATCAACACTACTACAATTTTCTACAACAAGAGACTTGACAAGGGGTTAAGCATAGAATTTTCATCAATACAACATTTCGACTCAATATGACTCGACTCTCGAAGATGACCAAATTCTATAACCCTTAACTCCATCCCCGCACCCCACAAATATACCCTTCTTAGCACGTGGTTCTAATTTCCTCATTTACATGATAATACACAATAGAACCAAAAGCTTTTAACAAAGTATAATCTGCAGTTTTCGGGCCATACCTCATAGGGTGTCTTGCGATCAATGCCGATGTGAGGGCCACGGTTGATCGATAGCACGTCGTCTTACAAGATCTGCCAAAACCTTTGCTAAACCAAGATTAGAGAACATGCATCTCGCTCTCCAACGAAGGTTCGATTCATACGCTCGCCATACCATTCTGCTGCGGTGTATCTCTGATGGTGTGATGACGAGCAATGCCCTCATCCCTGCAAAACTCGTTGAACTCAGCTGAACATAATTCCAAACCATTATCAGTTTGAGTCTCTTGATTTCCCATCCGATTCTCTATCAAGGCCTTCCACCGCTTGAATCGTTTGAAAGCTTCACTCTTATGTTTCATCATAATCACCCAAGTCATTCTTGAGTAATCATCAATCATAGATACAAAGTATCTGCGCCTCCAATAGATTCAACTCGAGATGCACCCCAACAATCCATATGGATGTAATTAAGAATCCCTTGGTCCGATGAACACCCTTCTTGGAAATTTGGTGCGGTGGAGCTTCCCAAAGACGCAATGTTCACGTAATTCAGATTCTCGCACTTGATGCCCGATAGAAAATCCCGCTCGGCGCATTTGCATCCCTTTCTCCCATATGCCCAAGCCTCATATGCCACGACGGGTCATATCCTTAGCTCGAACCTCGATGATGCAATGAAATGTAACTCGTCACGACGTAACCTCTCAAGAAATATAAGGTTCCACGCTTCTGCCGGTGAGAACCACCTTTGAACCTCGATAAATATTCATGACTCCACCTTCGCCTCGAAATCAAACCCTTGCTATCAAGTAGACTAAGAGATATCAGATTCTTCGTCATCTGTGGAACATGTCGGACGTCGTTCAAGGTGCATAAAACCCCATCATGTGTCCTGATACTGATTGAGCCAATCCCAACAACTTTGCAGACAGCACTGTTGGCCATAGTAACATTGCCACCATCTACCTGCTCATAAGTCGAGAAACACTCCCTGCTAGGACAAATATGGTAGGATGCTCCGGAATCTAGAACCCACACACCATTGTGGTGTGATAGTTCATCAGCAACCAGAGCAAGATCTTCTTCAGAACTCCCATCATTCTCAGCCACAGCTACAGACCCGCTGGTACCGGTACCTTTCTCCTGTTGATGCTTCTTCTTCTTAGGACAATCATTTTTCCAATGTCCTAGTTCTTTACAGTAGTTGCAAATATCATCGGATTTAGGACCTCTGGAAATTTTTATAGTTCGACTTCTTTTTCTTGCCAAACTTCTTATACCCTTTACCCGTAACATTCAACCCGGATGCCTGATTTTCTGTAATAGAACCCGAACCAGATGCCTGTTGACGGTCTTCTCTACTATGAAGAGCAGACCGAACCTCTTCTAGAGACAAATTATCTTTCCCCGTAATAAAGGACTCAACAAAATTCTCATATGAAGCAGGCAATGATACCAACAAAATTAAAGCGAGATCTTCATCATCAACTTTAACATCAATATTTCGCAAGTCTAACAAAATCTTATTCAATGTATCAAGATGATCCCGTAGAGATGTACCTTCATGCATACGCAAACGGAATGACGTTGCTTGTAAGCAACTTGTTGGTTAAAGACTTTGTCATGTACAAGCTCTCCAACTTCTTCCAAAGACCGATGGTCGTTTCCGATCGGCAACTTCATGAGCACGTCATCGGACGACACCTGACATGATAGTCGAGTGAGCCTTTTCCTCCGCAAAGATCCACCGACATCATCAACTTCTCCTCTCGGTTTATCGAAAACGGAGCCCACAAACTTTGTTGTTTGAGCAACGAACGCATTTTGATCTGCCATAGACCAAAACTATTTCTCCCGGTGAACTTGTCGACTTTTACGTTAAACGCAGACATCTTTTGAACGAACAAAATCCTAACAACATGACAACAACACGGAAAGCTCGATACCACTTGTAGAGTCGGAATAGGATTGTAGATCAAAAGATAAACGAAAAATGATTGTAAAACGTAAAATCAACACGAAGATATACGTGGTTCACCAACGTTGTGTTGGCTACATCCACGGGCAGAACCGGAGAACAGATTATATTAACTTGGAGATTAGAAGTACAGATTACAAATTGGGAGTGAAATTTGCGTGAAGAACAGCAAAAGAATTGAAGAAGAACACTGAAGAAAACGCACTGGACTAAAGAATTAGTCTTTGTAAACCATTTTCACGCCTCGCGAGTGCTTTGTTCCTCGCGAGCACCAGTCGCGATCATATGTCGCGAGCAAAGACGGAAACTGCATTATTCACGCCTCTCTACCTATCCTCACGAGCTCCAGTAGAGAGCTAAAGTCGCGAGCTCCATTCAGCCTTCATTCAAGACATATTTTAACACTACAAGTCCCATTTTACTATGCGCTAATTACTAAATTGTTAAATATTACACTATGGCTAATAACTAAATATATTCTTCAATCACAAAAACTCCATACGGACGTCCGCGTATGGACTCCAAAAGTGTCGATTTTTATAAGGAAAAATATTTTCTACATTGAAGAAAAATGTCATTTGTTATTTACATTATAATTCGAAAGTGTCATTTATATTGAAAAAAAAATAATTTATACTAAAGAAAAATGACAATATCCATATGTGTAGACATCCACACATGAGACCAATTTAACTTCAATATACTTCTTTTTTCGATAAATTTGAATATCTCTTAATAAGATGTAATAATATCTGACTTTTCATTATGGCTTGTAGATATTGTATTCTTGGATTTGTAATAAACTTTCCATGTTTTCCCCCGCAAAAACGATAGGCTCTTATGAGTTATGACTACTATCTATAAGTAATGATTTTTTTAACAAACACATTATGAGATTCTTGTATTTTTATAGTATATTTTAATAAGTCCTTGCGCAATATTTTGATTTTAATAGATTCTTGTACTTATGTTATTGATATCATCAAATCTTTAATTAATGGAAGTAACATATTTGATGAGTTTTTCGTTAACTCATTTACATATCAATCCTTTTTAATTTATAATTAAATTCCATTTATATTCGAGGTGACGGCAAGATCTGCTATTTCTGTTAATTAAGAGTTTGATGGTATTAATAATATAAGTAGAAGGATCACTATAAATTGAAAAATTGTATAGGGACGTAATGAAACATCGATCTCTGGATGTGTTTTGTCAAAAAAAAATTCTTTTACCAAAGTATCAGTAATGAAGTTAATGTGTAAAATGTAATAATGCAACATTAAAATTTTATTGTCTAATTAGATGTATATTTGTGCATATTTAAGTCCAATAAAATAAATTGAAAACCTATACATATTTATTGTATAAATATTTTGAGTAAAACTTTCAACGTCCATATCTTAGATGTATATTTCTATATTTCATTTTTATTGTAATTATAGTTTTCTATATAATTTGATTGTTTTTAATATGAAATTATTTAAATTTGAAATTATGGTCACTAATTGATTTTTTATATATAAAGTTTTCTCGCGCATTACAAATTAATTTTCATTAGATATTAAATAAGTTAGATGTTTATTATTATATTATGTATTGATTGTTTCTATGATTATATTTTATAATTGCATATGTATGTAATCAGTACAGAGCCATACATTTGCATTTGGGGGGAGGGGCAATTCACAGTATTTTAAAAATTCTTAAGAATTATGTTAAAAAAATTAAAGCTAAAGGATAATTTTAATACAATTAAAGTACTTGTTAATTTACATCAAAATATTAAAAATAATAGCAGTGCTCATAAGTAAATACATTTTTCTAATGTGTCGTAATAGTACTCTTCCAAAAACTTATATTTCTTACATAAATCATGTAATTTAATTCACTATGAATAACTGAACAAACAATCAAATATTAAAATAATTCATAAAAAAATCATGTCAATGTAAAAAATATTATAGCTTATTAAAGTACAATATTAATTCTCACTGCTAATCCACAATAAACTCTAAATTTAAATTCAACTTTAAGATAAAAAAAAATATTATCTCAAACAATATTAGCAACACGAAACTAAATTTATATAATGTTTTTTATTAACAATCATGATAAAAAGAAAAGGAAAGAAAAGACAATGAAGATTTTTAATTTTTTATAGGTGCTTGGACTTGAGAGTTGGGGGCCATCTGTGTTTGTTTATGTGTTATATAGAAGAACATGGATGGAAGAAGTCGCCACTGCTTGTATTCAATAAATTTTTTCTAAATTGTTCATTTTATTTCCTTCTTCAAATCAACTTTTGTTATGGTCCACAAGTTTTATTTAATGTTTATTGTTATATCTATTACCATATTTTAAAACACAAAATGTATCTTCTTTTTTTTTACTTTACTTTGGTCAGAGATGGGAAAGCCCTTACAATTGCTTTGAATCTTCAACAGGTGTGCCTTTAGCTTTAGTTATCCTTCGTATGACCTTGCAATAATGCAAATATTACAAGCGTATACATATTTAAATATACATAACATATTAGTGCATGTAAGAAAACCAACCATATTATAACATGAGAATTATTCTATAAAATTAAACTATGAAAATGCGTAGATTTTCAAATCTCTACATTTAGCATAATCTAAATTCTAATAGTGGTATATTGTTGCTCCTTTTGGAGTCAAGAGTTTGGTTAATACATTTTTTTCTTTTCTATTTTAAATTTGGACAGGCGCACAATTATTTTTTTATTGAATTTTTAGAGACACCAACAACACTAATTGAATAAATGAGGAACTATTATTATATAAAGATAAATAATTGTTGTGCTCGAACAAAAAAAAACTTCATTTAAGTGTATAGGTTTCTAGAATGTCACTAACTAGTAACTCCATCAATAAAGGCCCTCCATTCAAGTTTAATTCGATGAAGGCAATTTTTTCATTGTTTCATATGTTATGACAATTTCTATCACATGTGGACCGCTTTTCTTCATAAACCATTTTTCTCTTATGACCAATTTTGTATTTTTGTGTTTAGAATAAGAATTTCGTAGTGCTTGAAAATCTTATTACATGACAAAGTAAAGAGCTACCATTTATATACAACCAACGTTGTGTAGAATTATCTTTTTAATAGAATTTATAGATTTAGAAATTTGTACTATATTTAAAAAAAAATTGTATTGTAAATTTGGAACCAGTTCAAATTTCATTTCTTATCTTTGCTTTGTCATAATTATTATTTTCTAACTATTTATTGAAAATTGAATCAATATGAATCTATAAGGTATTTGAATTTTTATAAATCTTATAAGATGTCCGTGTTGACAGTTAGAATGAGCTAAACGCAAGATGTCGCAATCTCAGGCCAAGTGGTAAAGCATCGGCTTCTTGTTTCTTGGCATGATTGAAGCTAAAGGCTTTTGGGGTCCCTCTTTACATTCATACTCCTTTAGAAACAGTGAGGAACACTAACACCATTCATGCGTTTCATAGTTACAATATTTGTAATCGTAATACTTATTTCGTCCCATAATTGTTGTATTTTGTATATAAAATAATTGAAGAATTAAAAATGAGATATTTTTTATTGTAAAACTATTTTTTTTATAAAATAAGATAATAATTGTGGAACGAATAAAAAGGAAAACGAGATACCAACTATGAAATAGAGAATACTATATTTACCAATATTTAATAATTATTTTAAAAAAATGATATCTCAGTTGTCCCGTATATCGACGGGTGGCGAAATAGTTTATATAAAGACAGCACCTTACTCCCTCATTCTAAACACACACACTTCTCCAACCTGCAAAAACTCGATCCCGCACTTTTTTTCCACACACAACACGCACTCCGCCGCCGCCATGTTAGCCGGCAAAAAAAAGTACAATCTAAGCTCAATCCGCGTGCGCCTGGGATGCAGCGGCAGCTGCCGTCGCCCGAATCTCTCCGCCGTGTTCCAGCCGAAGCCGCGGCAGTGCCGACCTCACCGTCACCACCGCTACTCCTCCAGCTCGTGGGGGGACAACACCACTGCCACCACATTCTCCTCCGCCGTGGACACCCCCTCCTCCGACATCGACTCCGACATTAAATCTCTGCGCGCCGTGCAGGGGTTCGGCCGCATCGGCGGGTCCAGCGTGGCGGTGGAGAAGGACTCCGACGATCCCTACCTCGATTTCCGGCAGTCGATGCTGCAGATGATTCTCGAGAAGGAAATCTACTCCAAGGGTGATCTCAAGGAGCTGCTCAACTGCTTCCTGCAGCTCAATTCCCCTTACTACCATGGGATTATCGTTAGGGCTTTTACGGAAATCTGGAACGGGGTGTATTCGAATCGAAGTGAATCATCGCCGAACTTGCATGGGCGGTGGAGCACACGTGACTACTAGCTCCCACACGTGCCGTTGGGGAGGAAGTTTGTTAGAACTCGGGTTTGGGCAATAGTGACCTGTATGTTTTAGTTGGGTTTGATTTGATGTGAATTTTTGTAAGTTTACTAGTAGTGAGAGAAGAGAGATTCGATTTTCACAGCCTTTTTGACATGACTTTCATTTGGTGTTCGAAGCAGCTTAAGAAAGTGTAAATTGTTGGTGGGTTGTCAAAAATTCTATGAAAATTGTAAATCTTTTTGTGTAATGTAATCACTAATTAGTAGTTAAATATGCAGTTGCTGGTTGTTTCTTGAAATTTCTGTTGCTGAAATCAGATTTAGATTCTATTTATCTTGATCTTTACAAAGAACTTGAAATAGCTAGTACAATTAAGATAATTATTTAAGATGTTACAAGACCTGGTGAGTAGTGAAAGATGAAACAGTAACAAGTTGAGACGTGTGTTGGCCTAATGGTAGAGTGGTTAATGTTTGAGGTCAAAGGTATCGGATTTGAGTTCATCGTGATGCAGTTTTTAAATTTCTGTATTAAATTTTAATAAAAAAAAAAACAAGTTGAATGTATTTTATTCGATACTTTTTTTTTCGAAGGAGATAAGGTCAATCTAACGTAATTTTTCCACAACTGGTATTTTCCTTTTATGTTTTTATATATGGGTTAAACGGTACGTTAATTCGAAAGATGCTAGGATTTAATCTAAGAAAAAGAGGAAAATGTCATATGATTTCATGATGAAAATGTTCAGAAGAGATAAAGAAAAGAAAAGAAAAGAAAAAATGGCCGCTTGATCATTTGGGGCTAGCGCCTAGCCATTTTTCTTAGGGAAAAACCGTAATCTAACCAAATTTATAACATCCATGTCTTAGTTAACTAATTTCATAAAAGTATGCAAGAAATACCCAAATGTGTAAAATGCCCTTTGAATTGGTCAAAATAGCTATGGACAATATTGTTTTGCTATAGACAATCCATTTAATTATGCTTTGTTATGCTTGCTATTAAAAATCGATAGATGGAATCCGTTGTATATAGGTTGGAAACCTTTCGTGCCATTCTTGACTTTGTTAGGGGCCTCGAGAGACGAAAGAACCGCCTCTTGGCAATGCTAATATTGTCGAGTGCGAGAGGTGCAACAATGTCACGTCTGAGGATATTATCTTACGATTTTGATTGTGTGATCTCACTTCTAAAATGGTATCGAGCCTTAGGTTTATTGAGGAATTATTTAATATTTAGCATTTTATGTGTTATCCTAACGGAGGAGACTCAAGTAAAATGAATCGGACGCTTGTCAGATCGAAGCATACATGTATGCTTTCGAGATTTGGAAAGCACTCATAGAGACTTGAATCAAGACTCGGGTTCTTTGAAAGAACTTTTGAACATAGCGTTCAAAATTAATACCACTGAACTCATCCGGACATTTCGAATGATATCAGGATGGCGGAAGAGAGCTCATTCTCAATGATTATCTTCTAGAAGCATTGAGAATTGTTCGAGAAGGACACATCCACCACACGATTGATGGAGACCGAGAAACAAAGGCAACTTACGCTCCAGTTACAGGAGATTTCACGGATTCTTGGTTCGGTGAATTAAGGAAATCGAAGACGGTGCAATATTATGGCAGCTGCCATATGGCGTTCCACAAGAGCTAAGCGGGATATCCGTGCGTGAGAGGAGATTCTTACCACATGCGGAGTATCGAAAGAAGATTGAAGGCCTTGGCGAGAAGCGGGCCGGTGGTCGAAATCCCGGGCGATCTAAAATTCAAACCCGTTGGGATGGGCGAGGATAAAGCTCGTGCGAAAGAATAATCCAGCTCTCGGAGGATGAATAATCTAGAGAATCGGATTGAGCGAGTTGCGAGAGTTAGCGAGTCGTTTGCTAACCTCGATATGGTGGATCTAAAGATGAACCGGGTTAGAAGAAGAACCACCAATTCCACCACAAGGAGTACCGCCTATTGATCTATGGGATCGAGGGACAATATGAGTCGGCGAGGACACGATGCGAATTTGCGGTGAACAAGCGAGAATCCGCAAGAAAGAAGAGGCGAAGAATCGGGGAGACCCGCATTGGAAAAGCCACCTGGAGCTATACATCCCTATGGATTGACACTCGACATTGATGAAGTCAATTTCAATGATCGAGAAAATATCATAGATGAATGGGCGACATCAATGGTTGTTCGGCGACAACAACATTGGAACTTACGCGATCGACATGGTCAAGATCCTAGAAGGAAGTTTAACGGTGTTGTTAAACAATCACGGGAACATTGCTCGTTTGATAGAAAGAAAGCTGTACTGACGTTCGACTTCGTGGAGGATGCAGTCAAAGGCATGGCCGATACGTTCAAAGTTCATTTCCTCGGAGATGGATATTTCAACGGCTATAACGACGAGAAGAAGAAGAAATACTTGATGGCTTTATACAATCTAAAACTAATGGTTTTAGAGCAAAAGTCGTTCAACAAATTTCTTCAGTTATTTACAAAGTATCAACATCTCAGTATGATCAACGAAGATGTTGCTAAAGAGCTGTTTTTCCTAAAGTTTCCTAGTCCATGGAGGAAATGTTCATCGGGGATTACCAAGCGAGAGGCCATGTGGACGGTGTTTCAAGAAGGATGTCTTATGTCCACAAGAAGCGCCGGAGTGGTGTCAAACCGCAACCACTCAAAAGAATCTCAAGAAATTGAGAAAGATCAGCAGATCAGCCCGTTGATGCGTGATATGCTGATCTTCCAACGAAATCGGAGGAGAATATTTATATCACTCCGGAGGAAGAAGAACAGGTTCCAACCCTACAACAAGGGAAGGAGAGAAAGAAAGAGTTCTTGGAGGCCAAGAACGATGTGGTCATGACGAAGCGGATATTACAAATCCGGACAAAGCGGTCCAACAAGAAGGCGGTATCAAGCTCGGGGATCCGGTTCATGACGACAACCGCGAAGAAGACTTTCAGACGAGCTCATACTAGAGCTAATGAAAGTTTCAAGGATTGCAATCTTCTTGGACGTGCGGTGCGAAGGGCATATCTCAACAAATTGCCCACGAGCGAGCAAAGAGGATGCGAAATTGAGTCTACACGGACATCGAGGATGCCGTATACTACCAAGAATTGGTTCAGTATACCAATTCGAAGATATACCCTCGGATGAGTATATATGAACAGAGGAAATCTTCACGGAGAAGAAGAATCGGATGAGTCTTGAATCGGGATCCGATGAAGGAGGTGGTAGCGCCATCAAGAGCGTCAAGATGAGCTAGGTCACACTAGCGAACCATCCCGCCGAGAAGATCTTGAGCAGGATAATGAACAAAACCACAGATCTACAAAAGTGTCGAGGGTTTTCAATCGAATGGAAGATAGACCATGTTCTAAGGAACACGAGTCAGTCGAAAGGAAGCACAATGTGGTCTATGGCGTAACCGGTGAGAGATGTCGCTTCCATCCCAGTTTACTGGGAATCAAGTAGAGATGCAACTGATACAGGCCAGTGATATCAGGGAAGATCTTCAAAGTATGAAGCCAGAAATTGCTAATACGATGGAATGGATTCATATTGGAGCAATTCAGTTGGTGATAAAATCATCACTTTATCTGGGTACAGATTCACCAATTGATATCGCAATTTGCGATAAGAGAATACGGAGTCATGCAGATTCTGTAATGGGAACCATTTCAGGGAATCTATGTGGTAAAAATCTTATAGCAATCTTCTATCCGAAGATTTCTTATAATATCAAAGATTCCGGTTTCGTGAGCCCCGACTCTTTATCAGGACTTCAAGAAAAATTGATGGATGATGGGAACAGACCATATTCCATCACTTATCAGGTGTCTTATGCTCTTTCAAACTCCCATCATACAGAGTTATATTTGGGGAAGGAGTTTATCGAGATACCAGATATCTTCAAGAAGGTAGCTAGAGCTAGCTGTCCTGATCGTGTGGAGATTCCACCCCTAAGAGAAACAAATATCCAAATCGAATAAGCGATACTTGGTATGGCGAGTCAAATATTTGGAGCCCCAAGGTTATCCTTCCAAGGGGATAGAGTTATCTCTCAACCATACGAAAGAAGTTTTTCTCACTCGTATGATAGGAAAGCAATTAGAGACATTCAACAACAGGCAATTAGAGTTTCAGCCAAGATTGGATGTCCTCAAGGATGGCGAGAAATTGCCATAAGATTTGACCTGCAGGAGAAGAAATATACTTTCCTTGCGGTGTTATGTGATCTTAAAAATTACGGGTCCAGCGTCTATGGGGAACCACGGATTTGGAGGCTTTCAAATGACCATCACAGGGGAAGGCCGGCCGAGAAATGGAGGTCCTAATCTGGGGCGCAAATTCCTCGATAGGTGCAAACCATGGGAATAACAAGCGAAGGAATGGAAGTGACAATTAGCGGGAGAAAGCGCTAATTGAATGACAAGTCCATTCTCAATATACATCTCAATCGGGGTGTTATCACGAGAAGTACAAGGCGGTATTTGTTGCTATGTCGATTCAGTGCGAGAATCTGCGACCAAGAAAGGAGTTTTCCAGTGAGTGGAAGAAAATCTACCTCAGTTCTTTGGAAGAGATTTCTCGAAAATCTTGCTCTTATCGAAGGAGTAAGACATGCGGAAATTTTGATAGGCGGGCGGTCAAACACCATGGTACAAGGTCCGGACTCCACCAATCTATTTCCATGACACGGAGCGAGATATTACATTGGGAAACAATTTCCTCTGATGTTCGAGAAGTTTATGCGGAGACGATGAAAGGAGGCGATTGGTGTTCACAACCAATTGTGATCACAAGATCATTGTTCGTGAATACAAAGGGCATTTAATAGACAAATGCCGATCGATTTCGCGACAAGCGTGGTGATGAAGGAAAACTTGACACCCAAAGATGAAGGATCAAAGGAGGTTCAATGAAGCCTGCTTGAGTTGCGATTTCGAAATATCCAGAAGATGCGGATGATGAGGAGATTCAATCCTCAAAGCATCTCGATATCTCACCAAGATATTGGAGAAGAGCACGGTAGCTCTGAAGATGTCAAACGGAAAATCGTTCGTTGCTATAGCGAGGATCCTTTGGCATGGTGGGATAGGAACCAACTCGAAGCTAGTCGAAGGTTAAGCCGAGCGAGGAATTCGAGTTCATCGATTCGACCCATCACGATGAACCTTGTGGATCGAGGAAGGACATGAGGCGATAATCGAGAACACCTTGATTTAAAGTTGATCGAACCGGGGAACTCGCCTTACAGTGGTCCGGTTTTTAGTAAGGAATCATGGTGAGGTCAAAGAGGTAAACCAGTTGGTTATTAATTATAAAGGTATTAATGACATTACGGGTTTGTGGATATTTTATCCCAATAGAGAACATCGATCAATTGCATTAGGAATCTAAGGTGTTTTCAAGTTTGATTGCAAGTCGTGTTTCTACCAGTTCGCATGGAGGAAGGGTAAGTTCACGACTTTCTCTACTCCACAAGGGCACTACGTTTGGAGCGTGATGCCATGGGGTTGTGAATGCACCCGGATATTCCAGAGAAAGATGGATAATCTTTTCAATGATTATTTCTCTTTTATGTTTGTCTATATTGATGATATTCGATAACTTCAAAGAATATGGATGAACATGTCGGGCATTTGGAGATCTTTGCGGATGTGCATCAAAAGGAAGGATTGATCTTGTCGAAAAGAAGGCGGTCATCGCTACCGAAAGATTGAATTTTTGGGTATTGAGATCGATGAAACGGGAATCATCCTGCAGGATCATATCGTGCAGAAGGTGCAAAACTTCCCAGAAGATCTCAAGGAGAAGAAGCAGCTCCAAAGTTTTTTGGGAGTTGTTAACTTTGCAAGAATGTTCATCAAAGATCTTGCAAAACATAGGAAAGTCTTTAGCCCATTGCTAAAGAAAGATGTTCCTTTTATATGGACAGACGAACATCGTGAAGGGATGAAAAGTTTGAAGGAGGTTTGCAAAACTCTCCCGAAGCTTTCAATACCTCAGGACGAAGACGACTTAGTCACATACACGGATCTGAGTGATCATTGGTGGGCGGCGGTGCTTACAAAGATCACCCACTTGGAGAAAAGCCATGCAGAATCTTGTGGCGGTCTTTTCCCGAAGAAAATGTTGTCTTGTTGGCATATCAATGAAAAGGAGTTCTTTGCGATTCGACGGACTTTTAAGAAATGGAAATGGCCTATTTTCTTACTTGCAAAGAAATTTACTTTAAAGTTGATAACACTCAAGTTAAAGCTTTTTAGTAAATAAGATTGAATCTAAGCACGAAAAGCTAGATTATTAAGATGGCAAGCGGAATGCCAATATTATATTTATGATATTGTGGTTCTCAAATCTCATGAAAATATTCTTGCAGATTTCACGACAAGAGATGGATCCGAAAGAAGTTGAATCCATCATCGTAGCCTGAGGCATCTCGGGAGAATCTAGAGTTTCTTCTAAGAGAATGGGATGAGTGTGTCCTTCATGCCAAGCAGTGAGGAGAGAATTCGAAGGGATGTGACGGTGTCACACACGAATAAGAGAATGCATCACGGAACGAGGTTCGCTCAATCCGTGTGCACCGCCAATGCTCGGCCGCCGGTTCAAGGCCGGGCAAGGTCATTTCCGTCAGGCGGTATACACAGTGAGGGGTTCAGTACCCTTAGCACGAGTGCTAAGTTGGTGGATTCTTGAATTACCGGCCCAGCAAAAGGCGATGACCGGTGTCACAACACGACTCACCGTGTCGACCCGGCACCTCACGGGGAAAAGAGGAGAGATCAATCTTAGGCCCATGGCGGCAAATCTAAGGTTGATACTAATATTTTGAAATTTCTCCTACATGGCGGGCATACCGGTCGATTGGGAGAAGTTACGAGACAAGGAAGAGTCCATCCCGAACACATCGGGGTTGATACCTCGGGAAATATCCCGGATGTGGATGTCCACGGAGCGAATCCACGGGATGTCGAGTTATGGTATGATTTTGGGGCACTAGCCTCGGTTTATACCACCGCGCCAAGTTTCACGAAATCAGGGTCTACCAAGGTGGATTCAAGAAGCGGTGCATGATTCTGGACAAATAACCCGGTCTCGATCGAGGAGGCGTGTTGGAGCTTTATTTCATCGGTCTTGCTTGAACCCGTCGGCAAAAAGTCGCGAAGCCTTCCACTACATTAGGCTTGACGACCCGATCTGAGCCCCCGAATAATATAAAGGCCCGACATCGGTTTCACGTTCGTCTCCACATTCTCCGAAGATCGATTACTACGGAGAGCATGGGGATTATGGAGTGCATCTTCTTGAGATGGACAAGGTCAAGTTTCCGTTCAAGTTCTTTGAAACTCGTGAATGGAACCTTCACGTTGAATACTATGGCAGGGAAAACAACAACGAGCTTCGCAGAGAGTTTCTTCGAGAAAAGAGGACTCTACTGGGGAAAATAAGATTGCGGCGAGTAAGGAGACTCATCGCATGAGTTACTGCAATATGGCTCACTTTGGCCATTGGACGTCGAGTTTGTTGGTTGCCGAAACCGAAGAGCGAGTCGGAAAAGGCTTCTTGCAAAACAAGACGAAGAAGTTCCGATCCGATGAGCATGAGGGCGTAAGGTTCCTCGAGAAAGAACACCTCGGGCACCTCCAAAAAGTAAGGTGGCCGACGGAGAAGAAAGAGTCGTGTGACTGCGGGCTAAAGATCACCCACCAAAAGAAAACGAGGGGTGGGTGAAGCAGTGAGAGATTCCACTAAGAAAAAGTTAGTGGGAAAATTGAAAGGAGACTCCACTCATCAGCAAACGACAAAACGTCGGCAGAAGATGGTGGAGTGTACAGGCAGGCCATTTTCAAAAAGAAGGTGGTCCAGACACATGTGAAGACACATGAATCTTTTCACCACCACAAAATGAGTGTCGGCAGGAGACAAGGGTCCCAAAGGACGCATGTGAGTATATTGTCACGGACGAAGCATCCGAGGCAATAATTGAAGGCAATTATAGAGGATCGGACCTCTATATTAACCCAACGAAGGAAGCTCGGATCATGAGCATTTTCAAGCTTTCTTCAAAACCCAAAGAAATAATCCTCTCTCTGTAATAGTGTAATAGTTTTCGGTTTCAAAGTTTATTTCCTTTTAAGTTTTAGAGTTGTATGTGCGGAGAGCACCCACTACCATAGGTAGCTAAAGAGTTTGTCTCCTCCCGAGAAGGAGATACACCATGTATTAAGTATTTTATAATTCCTCGATAAAAGTGAAGGCTTTTGCCCGACTATTCCGTTGTCTTGTTTAAGTAATCTTCCATAGACATCGCCCGTATACCATCATACGAATCGAAAGAAGCGAGGGTCAGGCCGAGTGAGTGCGAAGGAGGTCCGTAAGGTAGAGTCCATCGATTGCGATCGTGTGGTTGGTTGTGGCTCGGAGGAAGCCCGAGCCGTAAAATCCGACGATCCGAAGGAGTCCGTGACCTTGTGGTCAGCGGTATAATGGCGCTTCGGTTGATTACTTTTAATTTGATACGGAAGCATGTTGGGCACGATAGTTAACACGTTTTATCTCCATAAATGGATGTGTTTTGGATAGTAGCAATATAAAGCATGAATGAATGGTGATTTGAAGGGTATTTTGGTCTTTGATATATGAAATGGGTAGATCTTGCATGTTTTTATGGTTTTGGTTAAGTTCTACATGTGTATTATGGATTTGGGTGTTTTATGGGATTACCTCTTTTTCTTATACACTTCTTTTACACATATAATCATTTGAAACTTCGTTAGATGCAACTTATATTACCATTGAATTTTTATATTCTAAAATCTGTTAGCTCTTAATTAATTAAGCTAAATCCATAGAAAATCTATTTTTTTTTTTTCATTTAGAAAGTATATTATCATTACTTTACATACCACATTTGTCGATAAATTTAAAAAAGCTCTTAATGCCGATACTACTTACAACTTTAAAATTACGCCAAGGGTTAAATACATAATCAATTCATTCTGTTTAAACATTTTAGTCTTGATCCGGTTTTGGTCTCTTCTCACTAAAACATACCCCCATCCTAATTCAAATAGTTGACGTTTAGCGATCATTTTCTTTTATTTCAAAATACATACATATTTATAGGAATGCAATAGTATTAGTTTCAATTAATACCAATGAAAGGAAGGAAATGCTAAAAGATCAAATAAAAATAAATAGATAATTTGTGGATTGTCAGTAATATGAGGTAAATATCTAATTTTGGATGTATTCCACACACTGTATAATTTTTATTCTTGGGATGGTGCTACAAATAAAGACAATTTGTGTATGTGGTCAAAATCTTTTATAGAGTCTGCAGCTGTAGTTCTCTTGGATAGGTATGTGATTTTGTTATGTTTAAATTCAGATTCAAAATTTTTTGTTTGGGTCTGAATTCGATTCAGATTTACTGAGTCCAAAAAATTAGATCCAAATCCAAATCTATAAGATCCGCAGGGTTCAAGGTCTAAATCCGAATCCACATGTTTTCTCTTCTAAAATAAATCATAAATCAACTATAATTCACAGTAACACAATAATAATAATAATCTAAATACATATAACACTACAATAATTATTTAAAAATTCTACAATCATTATTATATAAGAAGATGTTAGTTATAAATTTACTTTTGCTTTCATGATAACAAATAATATTGCAATAGTAATAGAAGAAGTAGCACACATATCTTAGCAAATAGACCACTCATATACAAAATTTCCTCAAATCTGAATCTGAGTTTAATATTATTGACATACTATCCAATTTCATTAGAAAGAAAAATAATATAATACACTTATAAATAAAATTAGATATATATATATATATATATATATATATATATATATATATATATATATATATGGATCCATGGGTGGGATGCGGACCGAATCAGAGATCCGATCGAATTTTAAAGAATGATCCGAATCCGATCTAGATGCATCGGATCCTATTTTTAAAGATCACGAAAATAAATGCGGATCTACGGATGCTGACCGAATTCAAGATCCACTGTCATCCCTACTCTTGGGTGGGAAAATATAGACATTGGGATTTGAAAATTAAATAAAATAATATTTTATTCATTTTCAAAATACATTCCCAAAATCTTCTATTTAGATTTTAATAAAAAAATATTCAATATTTTTTGAATTGAGTAAAATTTCCATATTAATTTAGTATAAGATCAATAAGTGGTGAATAATATATATATATATATATATATATATATATTATTGAAGATAATAATTAAGGATAATGATGAGTCATTAATAATAAAAATATAAATAAAATATGTTATTTAAAAGAATAAGTAGAAAATATTTTATGAAATAAATTTTATAAATAAAAAATGGAGGATGTACCTGAAAAAAAATTAAAAGCAAATTTTGATACTTGGTGAGTAAACAAAATATGAATAGAAGTGAGCAGCTGTTTTAATGCAATTGAATGAGGCAATTAAGATTTGTGTCGGTACTCTACACTACACATTCACAAAGACCTCTTCACCTCTTCCAATTTCCATAATTTTGCTTTTTCTTGGACACATGGCCGACTTTGATTGGTTTGATCCTTTGATTGTTCTTAAGTTGTACTTCACTCTGTTACATTAAAGATATCTCATTTTAAATATTATATTTTATTTTAAAAAATAATTATCTCTTCAAAAAGTGTGGTTCTTATTCACTTTTTAACATTTTAACTATTTTATACATTTCTCTTAAATATTTGTGCCCAAAAAAAAAATAAGATATTTTAGGTGGGACGGAGTGAGTAACTCATTTGCAATTTGGGAATCCCCTCTCTCTATATTTCGGCGTTTCTCATACACAACTCAATAAACATTAACTCAATAAATATTCATTTCAATAATTAGAAGCAAAGATGTTACGCTTCTTTGATGGAAGTTGAAAATTAATTCTTATTCTAATTATTGCCATTTTAATGACTTTTATGGTTTTAACCTAAAGCATATTTGAAATGGTTGAAATCTCTTTATGGTTATTTATGATGGAAGTGATAAGAGAGAATCAAGGGCTAAAGTTGGTTGAAATGTGAGGTGTTTATTAGGGACAAGGACAACTTTAGAAGCAAGGGTACAACTATATTTGAAAATGTGAATTAATTTTGTAACAGAAATCTATATATGAATGTTCCAAAAAAAACAATAATAATAGCACTTCTCAGTTCTACTCCACTTGTTATTATGATCAAGTCTAAATATGAAAAAATTAAAAAATTTCTAAGGTTAATATCTCGAATAAAGAATAAAGAAAGTGTTTTATAAAAATTAAAATACATATAAATCCAAACAGTGCAATGATCACTGAAATTGAATGCTAATTCAGATGATGTGATATGATTGGATGTGACTTTGATGTACAGCTAATTCAGTAGTAATTATAGATTATAAATTAAATGTAGTAAATTTGAGATTCTCAGCTCTCTAGTCAACTGTTCCTTGGAAAATCAATCCATTCCACTTGAGTGTTATCTGCTCCAGCAACTACTGCACTCTCCAGTATTTTTTTTATTCTGTTTCCTTTGGGCATTACAAATGCAGTATAATTGTTCAAATTCATAGTCAGTTGGTGATTTTTATGTTGGATAATATTTATGTGAATGAGACTTGTTCTTTCGTTTATATATATATATAATCTGGAAATATATATAATGTGGAGAGAGAAATTTGAGTTTAGATTGTCACATATTCTCTCCATACACAATAAATATCACCTATAGACAATATGAGTTTTTAAAAAATTATTGGTGGATTTTACTTAAATAAAGAAAGAGTCTCATCATGTGTTAGTATTAGTGATATGAATAGTTTTGTATTAAATAATAAATAATTATGAAGTGACCTATTATGGATATCGAATAAAATAATTATGATATAATTATCGTGGACGGACGAAATAATATTTAACAAGTAGGCATTAATAAGAAATATTTGTTTGAAATTGGTTTGTCTCCCTTCTAGATGTAGCATTCAAATAAAATACCAATAATACGTAGCTCGATTAATACAAAGATTCTAAACATGCCAACATTTTTTTTTTGCGATTTTTATTTCCATCATATAATGTAGATTAGTTTAAAAAGTGAAATTACCTAACCCCCCCCCCTCCCCGGCCAAAAAAAATTCAAGTATGAGGGCAAGCTTCTATCGTGGACTAGATCAATCTATGAAGATGGAATTTTCTGCTTTTCTTCTAGGGATATTTCGTAAGAGACGCCGGTAATTTATTATGAATTCTGATTTATTTTTTTATAATATATTTGGTGGAAGTAAAACGCATTAACTTGAATAATTATAAGTATAAACAATGATTATAGTATATTAAACACAATTAACGAATTAATTATAAAATATTGTAACGAATAATATTAATAGAAGTTCTAAAAAATTCAAAATGACCCCTCTTTCGAACAGGACTGTCGCTTCCTTTGAAACCCATGTCCATTCGAAATTGAGCAAATTGAAGAGCGATTATTTGTGAAACCCATCCCCATTCCAATGTGAAAAATTGAAGCAATATTTCAACTCGTGAGAAGACGATTATCTGATAACTCAGCAATAGTTGATTCGAGATAAGTAAATGGCCGATTCTAATAATTTTGTTAGTTTCTAAGCAAAGTTAGAAGATGATATTAGATTATTAGTTTTGTGTTTTAAACACTCAATCTGTCAATCATGACCGTCTTTTTTTGCAATTAATATATGACATGCTTATTAATTGCGATTAATTTTTCCTCATGGTTGGTTTCTTTTGCATCTGTATATTTTGAAATATAGCCATTGATGGTTCGGGGGATTGTATTGGTGTATTGGTATATAGGAGAGTAATACACCAATTAAGATAAATTATTATTTTTTAAATAAGACTGGACCTTTTACTGATCACTACATGTCGAATAATTGAAGTCAGTTCAGTATTGTTGATCAGTTCAAATACGAGGAGTCTTGTACTGAGTTATATCAGTTAGCAATCCTACCGGTCATTTGAGGTAATTAGTCAATTGACTGACAAATAATGTGCTTGTGGAATATAGTGGTTACGTTTTGTCTTTACTGAAAACCGATTCTAATAGAAAATACTTAGTCAAATATTGATTGCTCATTTTTCAGTTTTCTCGTCAATATCAAGCTGACACTACTAGAAGGTTCCAAAACAGTATGTTGTGTTGCGTTTATTGATGATGTTCAGTTCAATAAATACAATGTAAAACGATACTGAAAGTAAATAACACTTAGTTTTTACGTGGTTCGAGAGATCAGTTCCTACATTCACGGGCTGATAACTCAATCAATCTAGTACTTGAGATTAAGTCTTGTTTGCGATGCAAGAGTAAACCTAGATACTGAAGTTCACCTTATCAATATCCCGCCTTACTTGGCGTATCTGCCTACCCTTGCTAGTGCTAGGAACCCTCTGACTGGTTACGAGTACAGTTGACCTAACCTCTTGTTTACAGGTGCAAGATAACCAAGTTTTCAACAACTAAGACTTCATTGCTTACTTGTCCAACTTTTACTTAAATTTTTGGGGGTTTTAAGTAGAGAGTTTTTCAACTAAAATTTGAGTTGTCACAAGTCGATAGCTCAAGGTTTCTAAATTTAAAATATTACAAGATTGTAACCTAAAAAAGATTAGAAAATGTATGTCGAATCCTGAGCTGATAATTATATGTGAGTTATGAGGATTTAATGATGATACTTTTGAACTCTTTTCTTCGAAATCTTTGAGCGATTGTTCTTGAAGTGTAGGCTCTGGGTTCTATTTAATATTTGAATACACAACGTTTCTGTAACCTTCAAATGTTAGGATCTGTGCATATTTATAGAGCGAATGATGAATAGTGTCTAATTTAATATGATTCTTGCAAATCTAATAAATAAAACAAATATCTTATATCTTGAAGATAATTCTTTTCTAGAATAGTTATCTCTTAATATCTTTTAGATATCAAATAATTTCTATCTAGATTATGAGATATATTAAATAAATAATACAATAATCATAGCATAGTCCTTGTGGGACAGTACCAGGGGAGAATGAAAATTATAGGTCAAGAGGTCTTGATGGACCAATCCAGAGATCAAATATAAGGAATAAAGATAGGTCTCAAATGAATTAATTATCTTATGCTCAACCCAAAACATAAATTAATTTATAAATATTTATTTACTCCACTAGATAATAAATGTTGACTCACCCATTATCGAAGTTGAATCGGGTATGTAATTAGATTTATGAATCCACATATTTAAGATATCGCACGTTCATTAATTATTTCTAGCACTATGATTATTTAAGGGAAATATATACAAGTACACACTTTTGTAAAAGTGTGTACATCTTATAACCATATTTGAAACTTGATACCGTGTATACACATTTGCCTTTTTAATATATATCTACTGAGTCTTTACGTGGTATTCGGTGTAAAATTGACATAGCATCGATTTAGTCTTCTACCGATCGGCGAAACATTAACAAACATGCGAATCAATAAATGATTGTGAAATTATATTCAGTCTATTCGATATTATTTGTTAAATTACTTTATTTATAGTCTAGAGCAAAAGTGTGAGAAAAAAAATAATTAAGTCATTGAATCATGTTTTTTTTTTAAAAATACTACCTCCGTCCCCCATATTCCTTCCTAGGAATATGGGGTGCGGGTTTTAATAAAAGTTGTTGAGTTATTGTGAGTGGAATAGGGGTCCCACATTAATATAATATTAAATTAGTTAGTGGTGGGCCATAGGTGGTAAAATGTGTAAATAAATAGGTTGTTGAGGGTAGAAAAGAGAAATAGTGGTGGGTCATAGGTGGTAAAAGGTGTAATTAAAGAAGATTATTGAGGGTAAAGTTGGAAAGATAGTTTCCATAAATAGAATAGGAAGAATTTTGGGGACGTTCAAATGGAATCTAGGAAGGAATATGGGGGACGGAGGGAGTAACATAAATGAATAAAAAATTAATTAACACATAAAGATCAAAAATTTCGGTGGATAATTCCTTGTTTCCGGTCGACCGGAATCAAGAAATTATCGACCGGAATCAGAGAATGAGAAAATGAAAATAACAATTTTAATTAATTCATATCTTCGATTAATCGGAAACATCAAAATGGTCGATCGGAGATATGAATTATCGACCGGAAACAAGTATATATGAAATGAATTTAATACTAATTATTAATTAATGTCTCCGATCGACCGGAAACATCAAAGGGTCGATCGGAATCAACGAATTTTCGACCGGAGACACTTTTTTTGTTTTAGAAATTAATTTAAAATGAAGGGATGCTATTTAAATTAATATTTACAGGCAATATATGATAGAAATTTTGCAAAATATTGAAATGCTGAAATTATCACATAATTTATTAATTTTGAAATATTTAATATTGAAATTACCATCATATTTACAGTTAATTTAATACTGCAAAAAATAGTACTGCAAAAGTAAAGGTTACAACTAAAAGAAGACAAATAAATCTTTGAAAAATTCTTTGAAAAAAAGAAATATTTGACCAATAATTGAACCAATTCTCTCATATTTATACAACGATCGGTAACAAATACAAATTCAAGTATTCACAATTTGCTCTTGCTCCTCGAATTTTTTTTTGGTTCATTTCGGTTTTATATTCAAAATTTTCAAATTTCTTTCTTCAATCCAGATCTCAGCAGGTATGTCTCAACAAGTAAGTTATTCGATTTTTTTTATTTTCAACCGATTTTTTTAATTTATTATTCTTTATGATATTAATTTGTGTTTATATTTATTATTGTTAATTTTGTTTTGATTTATTATTGTTAATTTTGTTTAAATTTATTATTGTTTATTGGTTTGGATAAATTATTGCATAATTCGTTTAGATAATTAATTATTACATAATTCGTATAGATAATTGGATATATAATTGGATATAATTCGTTTAGATAATCGCTCATATACATTTATATTTAAGTGAGTATTTTAATTTAATGGTGAATTTAGATTAAGTTATGCATTTTAGATTAACCATGCGCTTAGGTGAACTTAGATGTTTTTATACGATTTTATGGGTTTTTTATTTGTAGGTGAATGTAGATTAAATTTATAAGCTATTAATATAACGAAACAGTAATATTTTAGTTTGTTGACATGTAAATCAATAAATGATTGCGAAATTATAATAAGTCTATTCTGTTAAATTATTTATAATTCTGAGAAAAGTGTGAGAAAATCATGAAAATAATAATAATTAAATCATTGAATCGTGAATTTTAAAAAAAAACATAAATGAATGAAAAATTAATTAACATGTAAAATCAAAAATCCGTCCGATAATTCCTTGATTTGATCGATCGAAATGAAGGAATTATCGATCAAATTTTCGATTTTTATGTGTCAATTAATTTTTTAATTGATTCCTTGATTCCGGTCGACCGGAAACATCAAATTGTTCGACTGGAATCGACAAGCTGTCGAATCGGATATATTTTGTAAATTTATTACTAATTATTAGCGATGTCTTGATTACGACCGGAACAAGGAAATGTCGACCGAGACATCAAACTACCAAATAGGAGAGAGCTTTTTGTTTTAGAAAGTAATTTAAAATGAATGTATGATATTTAAATTAATATTTACGTAATCTATTGAAATATTGAAATTATCAATCTTTAAAATGAGAATATATATTTTAAACTTATTAATATATACACACGTTTATATTGTAAATATATATGAATTGTGAATATTTTTCTCATTTCTTTGAAATATTAATAATAACATATTTCTATATTTAAATTTAATCGCATAATTATTTTTATTAGTGTATTGATTTTATGTATTTAAATTTAATTGCATAACTAACTAAATTCCTATAATTATTATTAAGAAAAGATTATAGAATTCTAAAGTTGGATTTGAATATGACATATTTGAATCTCTTCCTTAATTATCGTATAATAGTGATTCTAGTATGAATTAACATTAATTTATATATTTCCATGGAATTATTTTATTATTTATTAAATAAAATTTTATTTTATACATTAGAAAAATAATATTAAGACTGTATATTTCTGCTAATATAATCTTGTTGTTGTTATAGATGTCGGGATGGAAGAACATTATTGTTAGATATGGAGGGCACTGAGATCCTTCTTTATGTTACATTGGGGGGTATCAGTCAAATGTTTTTGTTCGGATGGACAATGTAATTATCTCGGAGTTCATAGAGATGATTGATCAAATTGTGTTGGAAAATTCGTTGAGTACAATCTACCAACTGTATTATCTATCGAGATCTCGGAGTGGTAGAATTATCAAATTAGTTTTGAGTAATGATGATCAAATTGTTCGATTGGCTCATGATGCCCAACCAGAGGTCTATGTGAC
Organism: Salvia rosmarinus; assembly: GCA_036937905.1. NCBI lineage: Eukaryota > Viridiplantae > Streptophyta > Magnoliopsida > Lamiales > Lamiaceae > Salvia > Salvia rosmarinus. Next base: position 57,363,218 of record CM072818.1, on the reverse strand, counting down.
TCACGATGCCGACACATCTCAATCGGAGCAAGAACTATATAGACCTTCGCTTGAGATACCATCTTCGTCAACATATGACTACACTTCCCAACACATATCGTTCGATGGGTCGTTTACACAATAATTTGCATCATCTAATTGGTTTGATGCCGATACACCTCAATATATGCCGCAACACATGGATCCATCGAGGAATTATGTTTCCCAACATATGCTGCAATTAGGGGCTGATACACTTGTCGAGGACAGCGACGATGAAGACTACGTTGAAGAAGAAGAATAAGATGAAACAGAGTCAGATGAAGAAGAAGATCGCGAGTCTGCTTTGGTGAGCTATGACTCATTTGTAGAGTTTAACGCATGGATCCGTCGAGAGGGTGGATTCGGAAGCTTCTATCTACGATTATGCATGGTAACACGCAAGCGCGTGAGAGGCCTAGAGCGAGAAAGAAGTTGAGGAGATGAGTGGCGGCTGGTTCTGTTATTCCTCATGATGCTTGATTAATCTCTTTGCTCGTCCCGGATTCGGATCCGCACCCAGGAGGTGACGAATGTTCCATCTTCAACATGGGGTGAGCGAAGATATCCGTGGGGCTATGGCATTTGGAGCGTCGAGTAGAATTTGTTATTCCTCGATCCGATAATTCGAGGATTACATTCAAATGTCGATATCATAATCGGTGTCCTTTTCTACTACGTGCATCGCAGTTAGGTGGATTATGTTTGTCCATAAGTTTGATGCTATATATACTTGCGCACGTAACCTAGTGAATATCGGAGTAAGGAAGGTGAATGCCCGTATAATTACAGCACACATATCACGAAAAATATGCGAAGACGGTGAAGTGATTTGCGAAGCCGAGGTCCATTATGACTGATTTGTGAAGCCGAGGTCCATTATGACGAAAAATATGCTAAGCCGAGGTCCATTATGACTGATTTGCAGCGAGAGTACGGTGTGCACGTTACATATAGTGTAGCAATGCGAGCTCGTAATAGGGCGATCGAGATGATATACGGTGGACATGAAGAATCATTTCAGCTACTACCGAGTTATCTGCATATGTTACGGATGAGCAATTCCGGTTCGATGACTGACTTAGATATTGGATCAGATGATCGGTTCCGTCACCTCTTTGTCGCGCTTGGTTCATGCAAATTGGCGTACACACTATGCCTCCGACCCGTGATTGTAGTGGAATGATGCGCACGAAGGGCCGTAATAAAGGCATATTATTCGTTCCGTGACAAAGGACGACAACGAGCAAGTTTTTCATTAGCTTATGGAATTGGTCCGATCGAGAATGATGTCTCATGGACTTGGTTTCGCCTCGACTACAAACCGCTTATGGATCAAATTCGAGATGTTGATTGTTTGAGATGCCCGTGTCGGTTATAATGAATGCGGTCAGTGTGTACCACGATGCGACACACGGATTATGTTACCACCATCTGCTGAAAAAATAACCCGTTTGGGCAACCATCCATAAGTTATTCCATAAAGTCGCTTATGCGTACTAAGATGCGTACTTTGAAAGCGATGGCTATGTTAAAGTCTCGTCGAGGGCGATGGTAGTGGCGCATATACCAGTTGGTGGAGGTTGGAGTGAAGAAGTGGGCTGATCACGGTGCCACATTAGCGCTACGGTTTTATGACATCGAACATTGCCGAATCATTCGATTCCACGATTATTGTGGGCTGAGCGATTGCGATTTTCTCAATGATTGAAGCAATCCGTCACATTACAAAAAATGGTTCAATGAGAGACATGAAGCACCAAGAGGTGCTGATCGATTGACCCACAGCGATGCATAAGAGCATGGTATCAATGGATGTAGTGCCCTCATCAGAATCCACTTTCAAAGTCAAGCACGAAAGAAAAACATTCAGAGTGAATCTCAATACACAATCGTGTGTGTGTTTAGAGTGAGACATGGATATGATACCGTGTTCTCATGCTGTTGCAGCTATATGGTACGAATTTAAGTTTAATTATGTTAATTGTTTTTCATCAAATTGATTTCACTTACATATAATTGATTATATAAATTTTTTAGTCATAAAGGTCACCATATATCTAACTATGTCGGGGAGTACTATCATTCTGAAAAACTAGCCGAAGCATACTCGTATCGGATCAATCTTGTTCAGCCACAGTCTAGTTGGACTGTTCCTCCAGATGTTGCTGGAATTACAGTTATGCCACCTAATAGAGTCCATCAGGCTGGGCGCCCGAAAATGGGTCAATATCGTCATCCAACAGAAGTGGGATCGAGTAGTAGAAGTCATGCACCACGGACATGTAGCTTGTGTGGTAATGAATCTCATACGTGTCGGAAGTGTCCTTACTTGTCAAGAGACGATTGACATTGTAATGAAAACACTTATTCATGTAAATACATTATTAACATTATTATCCACATCATCATTGTTATTTGTTATTGATATGAAGAAATTAATCAATTATCGATAATATCTGACCAAGAATCTATTAAATTGAAGATTGAAATTGAAATGAAATTGAATTGCATTGAAATTGAAATTGAAGATCAGATTAAAATTAATCCATTGAATTGACATTGTAATGGAAATCTATTACATGAGATAATATAAAAAAAAAATTATCCTCATTTCGGCTTCTTATATGACTCACATAACTCATATATACTACTACCTATTTTCTTTCTATATGCTAAAACATTCGTCATACCCCATTCGATGCTCGGTGAACCAGAAATAAGGCGTTCTACGATCATACGCAAATGGACCATCAACGACATCGTCGTCACAGTCAAATCGTCAAGATTCACCGGTGTAATAATCGCATCATTGTTCCATGGTGGTATGTGGTGGGAGTTATTCTCGAACCATCTAGAGTAAATCGGAAAAGGCCACAATAATTTATTCAAGCACACCAAATCCAACATCATCGCATCCAATTGATCCTTGTCCATCTTCGAACATTGCGAGTCAAAAAGCACGCAATGACCCGAGTGCATATCCACGCGACATATCATGAAATGCCGCTTGATGACGCATGGCATGATGATCTATAAAAATTAATATTTAGAGAAAATAAACAAGGAATACTTATTGTATTAAATAGGTTACCTGCGTGGCACGTATCCATGATCTATTGTCGATAAAGCCGAGGACAACTGCAGCCCAATGCGCTGATGACCTCCATGCCATAGCAATGGTTTCAGGGGTAATCAACACTGGTGCCTTACGCTGGTCTTGAATCATGGACGTAAGCATCTGATACACCTCAAACCACGAATTTTGCAGATATATCTATTCAACATTAAAAATTAATTAATTCCAGATACTACACATATATAATATATTTTGATTGTATTAAATACACAATACTTACGAAAAAATCGGTATCAATGATGATTGTGTTATTAGAATCCACCCCATCCAACAAGTCGACCCCGACATCGAGTCACATCCTCAAATGCATCATGAATAGATCGATACGCAAAATTATTTTAGGATACATATCAATATAAGTAGATGTACTTCAAAAAAACTAAGCATATTGTATAGAAAAGTACTTACCCTAACATCAAAAGGCCTCTCTGCTATTTCGATACACACGAAAAATCGAACCTGGATTTGACGGTCAGTACCCCGAACAACCAAACAAGCATTCTTTCTGGTCAATAAACGCTCGTACTTCATCAATACATCGTCGGGAATTGAACGTGGGATCGGGCTATTAACATACGGTGACCTCATTGCAGCCGAAGGTCTCCATGCCCGTTCACCTCTCTGGACTTCCAACTACAAATATTTAAGCATATGAGTCGCTGTAAAGTGAAAAACATAATAAATATAATGAAATACTATAAACTACCAAATATGAGACTTAATAGTTACCTGTTGCTCCAACTGTTGCTGCATAGGCTCGAAAGTCGGTCTCACGACGTTCTGAGGCGTCAAATCACTAAATAGGTCCAGTTCGGGCATGGAATGATGAGATGCGGTTCGGGCGGTGCCATGGATGCGGGAGAGTGGCAGGGGGTATCATTTGGGGCGATGTGAGGTCGGCTCGGTAGGCTCAATATGTCCACCGCCTCGGGGACATCGGGTTGGCTGCTACTCCTGAACTTCATCTCTCGTCGTCATCGTCGGAAGATTCACGGTCCGAGGTGCGGGTGTATACGTATCAGTGCTACGTGCGCAACCACATCGAGTCTTCTCTAAGAAACTTTCAAACCACTTCTTCATCTTTGGAATCCACTTTTCTTCGATAGACTTCTCGATGCGTTGCACTGCTTTGTCTTCACTCTCTCGAATAGATTCCTGAATCCAACGACGATCGACGGAACTAAGACGTCGGGGGTGCTCACCACCACTTCTCGATGAAGAAGAAGTTGCCTGCCTGGCATGTTTCCTCGTATACCGTCTCTCAACAGATGGATGACTATCCACATATGGTCGCTGCGGCTCCTCGGCAACCGTAATCTCAACGAACTCAGCCGACGATGTCCTCTGGCTGGGTCTTGAAGGTGAAGGCTCGAGGACCGCCACCGAGACTCGAAATATCGGGATCTGAACAAACTATGGATCCCTCCTCGAAACTCGATGTCACGTCGAGGCTCATCCACCGGATGAGACACCCACGATACAACACGACGAGAAGGTAATCGTTGTCCCTCCCTCAAAGGATTTGACTTGAATCGAAAAATTCACACGAGTGGAAAGGGGTATGAGACAGGGCCTTGATAAATGGTGCTAACCTCGAATGAGTCACGCTCGATCAACGTGAGATGATAATCGACCTACAATAAATTGAAAGATATTATTTAATATTCTAATAAATACAATACCTCATACATGATTTAAAATTATAATAAAATCCAAACCTCTTGCTCAAAAAGAGGTTGTCACACCGCGGTGAGAGCTACTCTTGAACTTCCACCTCAACACTCTTGACGGATCTGTTGTGGGTTGACTTACTTCCCACTATCGTTCCAAGTTTGGTATGATCTCGGTGACCAAACATATAGTGCCCAGACTGGTCCGTAAAAGTGGTACTGAGCATTTGGTTGACAATGCGTCGTATAATATCTCAATATCTGGTAACTGTATGCCCCCCCACGGAAATTAGCAAAACGCACCCAGATCGTCAACCAATGCCCAAACCTAATCAGCTATTACCTTGCCCGATTTGTACCCAAATAAGAATCCATAGAGGAGAATAACTTGAGCCACACGTAAATATAAACTAAGATCTACAACATTAACATCATCACTACAAAATCTATCTACTAGATTACCTAATGTAATCTGTCTGCCCTGACAAAAAATCCTATATACCTCAACATTGCTCAAGTCGTAGTCTAATGTGGGATCAAATGATGATGTCCCAAATTGCAAGCCGGTGACTAGAGCATAATCCCTAATGGAAAAACATATATTACTTCCATTAATGAAAAACCAAATTTCCTGTTGCGTAGGTTCTATTTGACGGGAGACTATATGGTGCAAAGATAAACTAGACTTAGGCTCGGGAATCCAATCAATCATATGACCAAAGCAACCCCCCTTAAATATATTTAGCAACTCTTCACCGCCCTTATCTAGCAACACATTCTTAATATACTTAAAATGTTATGTCCTATAATATGTCTTTACATCCGTCAGAACATTTATCGTAGTAGGCCTCAAGAAAACAGGAACGACCTACAATTATATCAATGCCACATATTACACAACGTACAACAAACCAACAAACTACTACAATAATATTACATATCCACTATAACATAATTGAGAAGCAATATGAATAATATTTAATTGTTTATAAACATCTACAAATTCGCATCAATAAACATCATATCATACAAATATCACAAATAATTAGAAATCAATCTCTACAAATCACCGATCAAAACACTCGCCATAATTAAGTAGTACAATTTAACCATTCTAAACTTAATAAAATAAGAAATATGTGTTTATGCAAATCAATTCATTTTCATTTTGAGAGTATAATACATGCACCAAAAGATAGGAAAACATATCCATAAACACTATTTATTCAATCACATTATTCAAGAATAATGTCATATCGATAAATATTTAGTTATTTAATTACTCATATTCAATGATATTATTCAATCACATTTAGCAATATTTCCAAAATATACATACTGTAAACATATTAAAAATCGCAATAACTATATTGTTTCAAAATAATATATACACGAAAACATACCGGAAAGTCCAACATATTGTCACTCGTTACTTCGAAAATAATGTAAAATATGGTTCCCCTGCATTATTACAAAATTCAATTAATAACTAATTATTAGAAAATTAAATTGATATCATTGGAAAAATCAATTGTAATGTTTCCGGTCGAAAAGGCTGTCTCCGGTCGACCGGAGAGAAGCCTTCCTCGATCGAAGACAGCCTTTATCCACTTGATTTTTCAATATATACATAAAACTCTTGTTTCCGATTGACTACGGCTTCTCTCCGGTCGAGGAAGCCTTCTCTCCAGTCGATCGGAAAGATTTTTTATCGACCGGAGACTTGCCTTAGTCGACCTGAGAGACATTTTTTGACTTAAATATCAAGTTTTAAACAATATTTCAAAGCTTAAATTCAAGTTTTCGTAATGAGTAAGTTACCTTGTTTGAGAAAATTGATGTGTTTGAATTCTTTCTTCTTCTATCTCGACCGAAATTTATGTGCTTGAATTCTCTTCTTCTTCTCCAAAAATTCAAATTTTTCTTCTCTACTATCTCCCAAAAATAGCTTATCTTTTGATAATCAAGCAAATCGATGTGTAAGTTGTAAAAGGAATCCAATGTTGATAAATATATATTTCGGTTTTGATAATGAATTAATGAAGAAAATCGATGTTGGCTTGTGAAAGGAATCCAATGTTGATAAAATCAATATATATTTCTATACTTGTTTCGGTATAGGTTGTCTCCAGTCTGGAGACTCAGACCGAAAGAGACAAAAACAATGTCCTCTCACATCACATTTTTACTTTTACAAATTTTCAAACAAACATAATATGACAAAAGCCTGCAAACTCTGATCTTCAAACCAAATTTTCGAAACTTTTGATTCAAAATATAGTTTTTTTATATGTTGGGTATAGGTTGTAGTGAATTTTCAAAACGGGTATGAGTGGAATATATATTATGAAAGTTGGGTATATAGGTTGGGGTCCCATTATTTAAATAATTAATCTCTTAATAATTTATCAAGTAGTATCACTCAATCTTATTATCGTATTTGGGCTAACTCAACCTGCAGAGTTTAGTACAATAAATCTTTTGAGCTCCTTAAATGGATGTCATCATCCTCAACAGATATAGTTACTCGACACAGATAACCAGCATAAAATACAAGTACTGTTACCACCCAAGCTGTGGAGAATATTGAATTATCACATGTAACCTTCACTCATAACAAGCGAAATTGATAGTCAATAACTCATACACATTTGACAACTTATCGAGATTTAGATCAACATAAAGTCACCGAGATCTAGGTTCTCCACGACGATTAGATAGAAGAACTCATCTCACTCTGATCCATCAATGCGTCAAGACGTACCAGTATAGACAAGCAATCAAGTCAAGTTACTTCATATCTACACTACAGTTTATATCAACAATTATCCTCAAGTTGTCTCAATTATGATTTTTTTGTATCTCAATTAGATTAACCAATCATACAGATTTCTGTGATCTTCTATATATGTATATAATCTAATTTTTATATGAAATAATGAGATAATATATGCAATCAAATAAATAATTTAGATAAGAGATACAAATAATAATAAACAAAATAATATTATATATAAACTCAATTAATTTAATTTTAGTATATCAATCTAATAAATTAGATATAATTCGCCGATAAATTCTTTCTATGCTCATCATATGGAATGTAGATTCCCCGGGGAGCTTGATGGCTGCAATGGCCTACATGCGGATCCCACTTCTAGCCTTCATTGGTTAGAGTCTATTTGAATGTAATTAAATGGAAAAAAGGCGATCCACTTGTCTGCTGCGGGAGGTGAGTCCGCACTGCATATCCACTTTCCATGAAACAAACACCTGTTTTCTCTTTTCCTTTTTTTTTATAATTTTACATATACTCATATTTTATTATTAGATAATTGGAATATATAGCAACCTCTCAGAGACATGTCATAACCTCCAAAAATGGCTTTGGAATATCACGTCTTCCAAAAAATTAGAGCAACTCTATCCAGCTCCCTAAACCATGTGTATCAGTTCGGATTTGCTTCTGTACAATGGTTGGACCTACTTTGGTGTTCTTTTGCCCCTTCCTTGCTTTTCTTGGAATCCCCACATGCTATAATCATTATATTCTGTGTACATTTGAGGATAGAGGTAAATATTTTACTTCAAATCAAAAACCTACATTCAATTTATTTTCGTGCCCTCTATGATTAATAGCTTGCACTTTAATTTTTGAATATGATCTCATACAAATTTTATATTCTCTCGGTCTTACATAAAATGATCTATTTTTTAGGATTGACATATCAAAGATAACATATTTTTTTTTAAGAAATAATTATCTCTTCAAAAATTATATGACCTATCTATTTTTATCACTTTAATCACTTTATACTCTTTTCCTAAATAACCGTATAAAAAAAAAATGAGCAGTTTTGAGTGGGATGAAGGAAGTAATTATTATTATTAATTTATCTATTTATTTATAAAGAAAAATATATTTTTATACTTATAATATGTGATTTCTTCTATCTGATTTTATATTTATTATGATTTATTAAAATTTATACCATCAAAAATAATATAAACTTTTAATTTACGAAGTGAGTGACACTTACTCTTGGTTTGTTCTATTTTGCTTCAATAGATTGGATCGAGGATTTGATAAATTTGTGGCAATTATTGAATCTAATATCCTTTCATTTTAAATCTTTAATTTTTTTTTTCTTGGCAAATTAATAGGTAGAAAGGAAGACACGAAATGGCAAGTGCATGTGAGGAGCAGTGTGTTAGTGGGAGACATCTTTTGTTGCCACCTGAGAAAACATATTGCTTCTTCGTTAACAGAATTAACAGCAATATATGTGTGGGAGAGAAATGATTAAATATATACTCCATTCGTCTCGGTATTATTGATTCTTTTTTTTTATATGTATATTAAAGAGAGTTATGTTTTGTATATAAAATAGTATATGACATGAAATTCGAGGTATTTTTTAATATGAAATTATTTTATTTTTGGAACGGATCAATAATAATGGGATAACCAAAAAAAGAAACGAATGAATAATAATGAGAATTATATATTTAGAGAGAGAGAGAGGACTTTTGTGGATGTTGAGATGAAGTGGCAGCAAAATTCAAAGGCCTATATGGTAATATGGGAAAAAAATTGTTGAATAAAGAGAAATTGATCATGATCTTTTTTTGTGGCTTGTGTTGAAAACGAGTGTAAAGTCACATTTTTGTTAAGATAAAACATATTTTGCTATCATATAAATCTCTTGTACTCAAAAGACGGGACTTGCACGGTCTCCCATATATTTCATATAATATATATAAGAAATTGTTATCATGTGGATATTTTTTGTATTAATGGAGAGAATTAACTCAAATGTTAACTTATCTATTCAATTTAATTTATATACTAATATAATATTCTTTTTACCAATTTCTAATTAAAATTACAAAAATATCATTCATCATAGTAGAAAAGACAATGGGAAGGGATAGAGGTCGGCCGCGGGTTGGCCGTCGGGAAACAGAAGAGAATGGAGGGAGGTTGGCCGTCGGAAAACAGATGGGAAGGGGGAAGGAGGGTTGGCCGTCGGAAAAAAAAGAGGGAGATGGTTGGCGGCACGCGGAGGGAGGATGGATGGTTAGTCACGGGAAATGTATGGGAGGGAGGAGGTTGGGCTGCACGGCAAAGGGAGGAGAGACTTTGGCCGTTGGCAGAGAGAAGAGAGGGATGGTTGGCCGCCGAGAAAGAGGAAGGAATGGAGAGTTGGCCGTCGGGAAAAGGGAAAAGGTGGGAGGTTGGCCCGCCGTCGGAAAAAGGGAGAGGGATGGAGGTTGGCCGTCGGGAAATAAAGGGGAGGGGAGGATTGGCCGCTGAGAGGGTTGGTCGTTGTGCGTGTGAATCCGTGTGTTTTTTTATATTTTAAAGGATACAATTGTACAATTGGTTAAAAATGATAGCAAACTTAACATATGGGATGTGACGAATGTCAAACTTAATATATGAGTTACTTAAAATTTTCATCCATTTTTTATAGTTTAAATATGAAGAAAAAAATTAATAATTGATAAATCAATATGGATGTTTCAAAATCAATGCATAATTTATGACACAAATATATAAATGTAAAATTATATACAGAAATATACATATAACTAATTGAGATGCACACTTAAAAATAATCGTGTGATTTTCAAATCTAGTGGACATGATTTGTTCTAATTTATGTATATTAAGAATTGTATGTAAATGAACAAATATATATATATATATATATATATATATATATATATATATATATATGTAAGGGTTAACGTGAGAACCATTTTTATTGTGAGAACATGAGAAATGAATATGTTATGAAAGTTAATGAATCTGTTGCGAAAGTTAATGAATAAAAATATAGAATTTTCGCCTCTCATGTGATTCAACCCCGTGAAAATTTCAAATTTTGGATTCATTAACTTCAACAGATTCATTAATTTTCATAGCATATTCATTTTGTTCAGTAAAAATTTCGTAGTTCTTAGTTCTCACGTTAAAATTGGTTCTTATTTGAACCTCACTATATATATATATATATATAGAGTGGATTAAATGAGAACCACATCTTTTTGCGAACTCTGCGAACAATGCATAAGACGTTGAAGATGATGCACAAAGCGGTATAAAGTTGTGCATAATCGAAAACTTTCTAAAATTATTTTGTTGAACAACAATTTTAGAATGTTTTCGTTATGCACAACTTTATAGGTTTTATTCATCAACTTTATACGTTTATGCATAGTTCTCAAGTTCTCATAAGAGATGAGTTATCATCGGATCCAACCCCTATATATATATATATATATATATATATATATATATAGTTTGGTTCAAATAAGAACCATTCTTATCCTAAAAACTAAGAACCAAATGAATTCGCTATGAAAGTTGATGAATCCGTTGAGAAAGTTAATGAATTCAAAATTCATAATTTTTCACCCGGGTTCGAATCCCATGAGGGGCGAAAATTTTATTTTTTTGGATTCAATAACTTTCCCAATGGATTCATCAACTTTCACTATGAATTCATCATTTTTGGGTTCTCACGTTCTCACGATAAAAATGGTTCTCGCGTAACCATCTCATATATATATATATATATATATATATATATATAGGGGTTGGATCTAGTGAGAACTCATCTTTTGAGAACTTGAGAACCATGCATAAGACGTTGAAGATAATGCATAAACGGTATAAAGTTGTGCATAACGAAAACTTTCTAAAATTGTTGCACAACAAAATAATTTTAGAAAGTTTTGTTATGCACAACTTTATACCGCTTTGTGCATCATCTTCAACGCCTTATCATGGTTCAGAGTTCTAAAAAGATGTGGTTCTCATTGATCCACTCCATATATATATATATATATATATATATATATATATATATAGTTGATCAAATGAGAACTCCAACTTTTTTAGAATTAAGAACTAATTTGGTCCATTCATTTTTATAATCTAAAGGGTCAAGATTAATTATAAATAGTTTATTGTCCTCATATTTTAATGATAATCGTTTAGCCCTAAAATCAAAGGATTTTGAATATTGATTTTCATAATTATTCTCATAACATAATTACTATGATTACATGTACAACACCATGAATTACATGAACATAACAATGAATTGGAATGGATAGCATGCATAAGAACTACAATTACATGAACAATAACATGAATTATATGAACAACGAAGAATATAATGTGAAATATCAAAATAGCAAAAATTTAGGGATTTGACTATTTTTATCATTAAATAATTGTGAGTAGTCTGGTCTTATTTAATCTAACGATGATTGTTGGTTCTTAGTTCTTATCTAAGAGGTGGTTCGCTCTATAATCAACCCATATATATATATAAGGGATGGATCAATTGAGAACCCCAAATAATATAGAAACTAGGAACTAATCCTGATTGTTAATTAATCACGATCAAACGGTTTAGATTACATTTGATTTATTTTTGTTATTACCTAATATAGAAGATAAAATGATATTTATGTAATATTTGCTAATTCATAACAGATTCGTTGCGTTAATTATGGGATGTCATATCCTTATGTATTGTTTCCATTGTTATTAATTGATAACTATTATTATCCATATTAAAACAAATCATTACCATCATATACGTTTCTTCCAGAATTTTTTGCAAAAATGTCGTCCGATGGTTTGTTTTTCTATTATTTTGTTGCTTTATATTTGTATTGTCTACTGTTTCGACCATCATGGATTTATATGGGCACGAATACTTGATGTTTTATTAAGTTTTGTTTGACAATGAATATTAACATTATATAGCATGCATAATGATGTTAATTATAAACATTGTTCATACATAAAACAACAATATATTTTAATTAAATTCTGTATAAATTTGTTGTACAATTAATTTATTATTTAATTTTGGCATATTCATTATGGTGATCTTCATATCGACATTATGAAGCATGCATTATAGAGTATCGTATATACAACAGATTATACCAACATCATGATTAATTAAATTATTTTAAAATATTACATAAATTTGAACTGTCCTAACTATAGAGCATCATTTATATACATACGATTAATTACATGCTACAGCATGCACAAACATGTTTACAGATATATAATGATTATAAATTGTTTCTGCAGGTAATGATATCCAAAATGAAGTGTTACGGTACAGTGATTTTATTATACCTTTTTGTGATGAACTAAAAAAGCCCAAATTACATATGACGTTCCGTAGCTTAGAGGAAGCAGAGGAATTCTATGACGTATATGCATCTACTTGTGGATTTGAGACGAGAAAAAGCTCTATAAAACGTTCGAGTGACAGTAAAGTCATATTGTTTAGGTCCATTCTCTGTACTCGTGAGGGTTCTAACGTCGATTATAATGATCCTAATGATGTTAGTTCTTCAACTCAGAAACGTAATAGATTATCTAGCAGAGTTGGGTGTATGGCACGTATTGTGTTTCGGTTCGAAGCTGGAGTTGGATATAAGATTCATAAGTTTATTGAGGGTCACACACATCAAATGGTACCTGATGCTTATCGTCACCTCATTAAAAGTAATCGTAAGGTTGATTATATGCATCAAATGTTCATTGAGAAGGGTATAAAAGCCAACATTGGCCCAAGCAAGAGTATCGTATATTCAAGGAGATTGTTGGTAGCTACCAAGATGTTGGTTGTACTATTGTCGACTTCAAGAATTACAAGCGTGACTTACGGATGTCTGTTAATGGTGTAGATGCTCAAATGTTGTTGGATAACTTTAAATGGAAACGTGAGAATTGCAATGACTTTATGTTTAGTTACGATGTTGATGATGCAAGTAGGCTTACACGTTTATACTGGGCTGATTCAACATCCATACATAATTTAAGTTATTTGGTGATGTTGTTTCTTTTGATGCAACATACAGAATGAACATGTTAGTTTTTGGTTACGCACATGCATAACATTTTAACATATCTGTAGTTAAATACATGCATATCACTTGTTACGCACATGCATAACATTTTAACATATCTGTAGTTAAATACATGCATATCACTTGTTACTCCATGCACAGTTATGTTGTAACACCATGCACAAGTTATACACATTATATAACTTAAATATAATAGAGAGCATATATGGCAATCACTTGTAACCTTTGCACATTAACCTTGTATATTTATGACCGACATGCATAACACTCGTAACACAATGCACAAATTATATACAGCAAATCAATTTAAATAAGAATCATAATGCATATCAATATAAACCGCATGAACAATACTCCTGTATCGACATGCAAAATTAATTCACAACATATACATTAAATATAAAGAGAGCATACATCCAAATCATTTGTAACCTCATGCAAGAATAACTATAAACATGCACAATTTATATACAGCAAATCAAATAAATAGAAAAAGAGATGAAATTCAGATATCATATTGACAATCAGTTAATATTAAACTAATTCTATATAGGAGATCATTATAGATATTAAAGTGACATACGTTTGCATCCATACTCCCCAAAATAACGCGTTTTGTTTCATCCCATCCAGAGTCTTGTTTAACAACCTAATAAAAGTATTAAATTAGTTAACATTTACAACCATATCGAACTATTGTTTCTTACACCTCCTGACATATTGTTTTACCACATGTTTTCCCTTATCCATCACGTCCGCACCAATCTGCTGAGTCTGCACATAAAACAATGTATAAATAAATTGCAGATTTGCACAATACACATAAAAAAGCTATATTACACAATAACACAATGAATATAAATTTTCAACCTCTTCCGGCAAACATATTTGTTTTTGTTTATTTGAAGTAGTCATCTCAGTGTTTCGTATCGCACCGTAGCTTTTTCAGTGACCACCTATTTGAATGAGATTTATTAGGTATTAAATATTTTAAATAAAAAAGTGAATATGTATAATTTGCAAGTAATTAGCACATGCATAAATATCTTTAATATAATAAGTTAAATACATGCCTATAATCTGTTTCCCTATGCACAGTTATGTTACAACAACATGCACAAGTTATACACATCATATCTCTTAAATATAATAGAGAGCATATATGGCAATCATTTGTAACCTCATGCACATTGACCTTGTATATTTATGAATCGAAATGCATAACAATTGTAACACCATGCACATTACATTGTATCATCATGCACAACTTATGTGCAGCAAATCAATTTAAATAAGAAACATAATACATATCAAACTATATCACATGCACAATACTTCTGAATCAACATGCACACTTATTACACAGCATATTCATTAAATATAAAGAGAGCCAACTATAGGAAAAACTAGGTTTAGCCCTCTCCCGATGATCTATCTTGGATAATTATTCACCATACATTGATTATATTCCTAGCATGCACCTATATAATTAATTGCAACACGTAGGTGTTTCGTGTTTACCTGCGGATCTATCGAGGCGGAATGGATCGAGACTCGTGCTTTGACCTTCTGGACTTTATCCCGGTTGCCCAATCTCCAACGTCGAGTGAGGACGATCTATGGAGAATGCTTCGAAAAATCACCCAATGCTCTCTCAAAACTCTCGAAAATTCCTCACAATAATACTTGTGATTCTCGAAAATATGGTCTTAATGATTGAGGATTAACTTAGACTTTATCTATTACCTTATATTTATAATGCATTACCTTAATCCCACAAGGAAAGGATCCATGCATATCCCATAAATATAATTATATCTTTGTAGGATAAAGAGAATAAAATCCTTACCATATGGAGCATAGGGGCGCCGATTTTCATCTGCTTACGGGCCTGGATGGGCCAGCCCAGGGATCAAATGCAAGGAATAAAGATGGGCCTCAAATAAATTAATTATCTTATGTTTAGCCCAGAACATAAATTAATTTATAAACATTTATTCATGCCACTAGAGAATAAATGTTGACTTACCCTTTATTACCGGTTGAGTCGGCTTGCACTTAGACATTAAGAACCCCGTATTTAAGATATCGAACGTCCATTAATTATTTAGAGCATTCGATCGCTTAAAATAATTAATATCTTTAATTCTTAAGTAGTACCACTCAACCTTATTATTGTACTTGAGCTAACTCAACTGCAGGGTTTAGTACAATAAACCTTTTGAGCTCCTTAAGGGGCGCCATCATCCTAAACGGATACGGTGACTCGACTGAGATAACTAGCATGACATACAAGCACCGCCACCACCCAAGATCGGAGAATATTGGGTTAGAACATATAACCTCACCCATAACAAGTCAAAGTGATGGTCAAGAACTCATACTCACCTAATACCTTATCGAGGTTTAGATCATCGTAAGTCACCGAGATCTTGGTTCTTCACGACGGTCGATAGAAGAACACATCTCACCGTGATCCTTCAATACGTCGTAGATGTACCAAGATAGACAAGCAACCAAGTCAAGTCACTTATCTATACCGCAATTTATACCGACAACTCGTCCTCAAGTTATCTCACCGTGAAACTTTTATATCTCATTGCTTCGACCAATCATACGCACTTCGTGATCTTCACACATCGTATGATCTAACTTATATATGAGATAAGGGACACGATATATGCAATCAAGTATTCAATTCGGATAGAGATTGTAATAGTGGTAACAGAAACATTGTATACAAGCTCAACCAAACAACTTTCAAAGATACAAATCCAACAATCTCCCACTTATACTAAAGCAAACTTTTAGTATACAATGTGTCTCTACTAGGTATTACAAACAAAACCATCACTTTGCTTCTCCCACTTATACAAAAGTTTCCTTTCTAAGTGGGTGCTATCAGCGCAATCCAAGTCCCCTAACGTGTCCGTCAGACTTTTTATGGCAGCTCTTCGTGAATGGATCCGCTAGGTTATCCTTCGATCAATCTTCTCAATCAAGACGCCCCTCGCCTAACGATTTCTCGTATGACATGGTACTTTCTCTCTATGTGTTTGGTCGCCAGTGGGTCCGTGGTTCCTTCGAGTTTGCCATCGCACCGAGTTATCACAAGAAACTATGATACTCTTGGGCAAATCGGTACCACACCTAGATCCATGAGGTAGTTCTCAACCATACACCTCCTTAGAAGCCTCCGCGGCTACATATTCGGCTTTCATGGTAGAGTCCGCAATGCATCGTTGCTTTGCACCGCCAGATACGGCTCCACCTCCCAAGGTAAACACATAGCCCGAGGTGACTTTTTCTCATCACCGCCGCCTTGGAACCGAGTCGGTATAACCCAAAGGCATTAGACTGTCTGCACCGTAAACTAGCCTATAATCTCGAGTCCTTTCGTGTACTTGAGTATATGCTTCACCGTCCAATGAGCTTGTCCAGGTTAGATCGATATCTAAGCTACTATGCTCACCGTGACAGCGTATATCGGGCCTCGTGCATAGCATTGCGACATGAGACTTCCTACGGCGGAAGCGTAAGGAACTTATCTCATTTCTCTATCTCCTTTGCGATCATAGGTGATCATTGTCTAAATAAAGGAACGCCATGTATGAAAGGTAGCAATCCTTTCTTGGCGGTCCGCATACTAAAACGAGTAATCACAGTATCAATGTAAGACGCCCGAGATAAGCTCAACATTTTCTTCTTGCGATCTCGGTAAACCTTGATCCCAAGAATGTACGATGCATCTCCTAAGTCTTTCATTTGAAACTGATCGGATATCCAACTCTTTACGTTTGATAACAACTTCACGTTGTTGCCAACTAGAAGAATGTCTTCTACATAAAGTGCAAGAAATACCACATCACCGTTGACGCCTAAACGATACACACAACTTTCGCTAGCAACCTGGGTAACCCGTGGGACTTTACCACTGGTCAAAACGTAAGTTCCATGATCGAGGCTCGCTTAAGTCCATAAATGGACTTCTTAAGCTTCCATACTAGATGGTCTTCACCTTCACCACATAACCTTCGGTTCACGACATAGATGTCTCTACCTTCCTCAAGGTAACCGCTTAGAAAAGCGGTTTTAACATCCATTTGCCAAACCTCAAGGTTCAAGTTGGTCGCTATGGCCGTAAGAATTACGATGGACTTGAGCATTGCTACAGCGAAAAGGTCTCATCGAAATCGATGCCTCAACCCGAGTGTACCCTATCGCCACAAGCCTAGCTTTAAAAGTCGAAACCTCTCCATCGGAATCTCTTCTTCTCAGATATCCACTTACTACCTATGGCTTCCTCGCCATCCGGTAGAGGTGTCTTTCATATACATCCATAGCCGTTATGGACTCCATTTCTAAGTCTATAGCGGTGTGCCATGATCTTGCATCAATGTCTCAGACGCCTCCTCAGATGTCCATGGGTCGATTATTGCCTGCTCGCTTCACGACTAAATCAAGATTCTCCCACGAACATAAATCGCTCGGGTTGACGAAAACCCTCCCACTCTGACGAGGTTCTACAGCACAATGACAACGGTGGGTGCAAGAATTGTGGTTCTCTATCTTGCACAACTTCTGTGTAGGTACCACTTGACGGTCGGTATCTCCAAGTGGAACTCGACCCACTTCAATTTCTTGAAGTATCTCGTGTCGATCCTCCCACTGTAGACACGACATCTCGCACTCTTTGGTCTAATCGGTGGAATACGATCATCTTCTAATTCTTGAAGAATGATTTCAACTTTGGATTTATGATTTTAATATAATCCTCTTCTAAGAATGGGGCATTAGTGCTAATAATGACCTTCCGATCCTTAGACTATAGAATAAACCACCTTCGCTCCTCAGATAGCCAATGAACAACCTTGCTTGGATCTAGCCTCCAACTTGTCGCCTTCTTGTTCAAAGACATGTGCCGGATCGCCCCATATCCTTATGTGGCTTAAACCAGCTTCGCCCAAACCACAACTCGAAAGGGTCTTTTCGATCGACTTGGATGGTACTAGATTTAGCAAGTATGCCGCTTCTAAGGCATACCCCGTAACTAAATAGCAATGTTGCATAACTCATCATTGATCTAACCATTTCCAAAAGAGTCATATTTTTCGCCCGACACACCATTTTGCCGTGGTGTGCCTTGCAAAGGCTTGTTGAGGTAATCCCACACTTCACTAGATAGTCCATAAACTCGTTATCGAGGTATTCGCCACCGCGATCGCACCGCAGCGACTTGATACATCTTACCAAGCTTCGCTCCACTTCCGCCTTAAACTCTTTGAATTTCTTAAAGCATTCGACTTGCGGTGAAGCGGTATACGTATCCGCACTCGAGTAATCGCCAATGAAAGTGACAAAATACTGCATTCTCCACGAGCTTGTGTGACATCGGTCCACACAGTCGAATGGACTAACTCTAACATTTCTTCGCTCTATAGCCCTTCGCCTTAAAGGGTCCGGTCGACATCTTACCTTCTATACAGAGATTCGCAGATCGGAACGGAGTAATCGTGAGATTACCCAACGCCCATTCTTAGCCGCCTGGATCCTATTTAGATTGATGTGACCCAATCTAAGATGCCATAGAAAAGTGGTGTCATCTCGAAGAAAACTTTCTTTTAAGGTTTGATGTAGATGCAACATAGTTATAGGTATTATGTTTGGCGTAAATAGTATAAAGCAAATTATATAATGTGCCAACACGTATAACTTCGCCATTTCTTATGATAGAAACACCACTATCAAAACAATCAATATCCATGAATAAACAATTTCAAAGCGTAAACAAGGTTCCGCAGAAAATCCAAAGACATATAAAACGCCTTTAAAACTAAAACTGCTGAATCAAAACATAAAGTAACATCTTCGATCGCAACGGCCTCGACTTTCACCGGCTGCCTATGGAGATCGTTATCTCGCCATCACCGCCTCCTTGTCCGCA
This sequence comes from Salvia rosmarinus, assembly GCA_036937905.1. NCBI lineage: Eukaryota > Viridiplantae > Streptophyta > Magnoliopsida > Lamiales > Lamiaceae > Salvia > Salvia rosmarinus. Next base: position 57,343,531 of record CM072818.1, on the reverse strand, counting down.
AACCCCTGCAAGGTGTAACAAACATGATCGATCAGACTGTGTCTACTACCCAAGAATGGGTAGAACAAGTTGCTAAACATGTTTCGCTTACTAAAGCAAATGGCGTACTTGAGCCTCTGAGCATAGGCACTTGGCCTTCCAATGCCCGGCCTTGCAAGACTCAAGCACTTGCCCTTCTCATTTAGCTTCTTCTGCCTCCCAAGGCGTACATGTTCTTGTTCCCATTACTCCCACTATTTCCTCGCTCTACCACCTTTGGTGCCCTTTTCTTTTCCATTTTGCAACGGAAAATTTGGGCCCTTAGATGTGCTAGCAAGAGCATGTGCTCATTTTCCCATAACTCCTTCCGCGGCCACGAGATCATTAAGCAACTGACTAAGTGTAAACTCGGTCTTGCTCATGATCGCATTCACGCAAAAGTTCTCAAAAGACTTGGGTAGTGTGTTGAGGATGATATCAACCTTGGCTTTGCCGTCAATACCTCATCCCAACTGATCAAGACTATCCATGAGATGAGTCATGTGGGAGACATGTTCATGGACCGAACTTCCTTCTTCCATCTTACACGCCAAGATTTCTCTCATTGTGTTGAAGCGGACTGTCCGATCTGATTGCTCAAACTTACTCTCGAGACTTGACCATATATCGGTCGCGTCTACCATCGACTGATGCTGCAGCTGCAAGCCTTTGGACATAGTAGTCATCATATAGCATTTTGCCATATTGTTTGACTTATTCCAAAGTCTGTTTGACTCTCGCTGCTCATTAGTCGATCGTCGATAAGCATCGGTTTAGGAGTAGTGAGAACAAACATGTGTTCTTCAATGATAAGAACATATTCCATGTTTCGCTTCCACTGATAAAATTCGGACCGGATAAGGAATTTTGTGCGAGCATATTGATAATCGTTATACGAGACATATCTCGAAACGATAATGTAAACACATAAGCATACGATCGCACATAATTGTAATAATAATATCGTAACCTTTGATAAAACAATATTAATCAAACCTCCAATCGCCCAATGAATCCCACATGCAAGCCACGCGTGTGGACGCTTACATGAACCCCCACTGCACTAAAATATACCTTTTAGTCGCTTAATTTCAATCCATGTCAACTTATCCTTATGACAAATGAAATTAACGATTGACCTTACTAGACCACATCACTATCGCAAGAAGGACTTGTGGGAAGTTGTACTTGAGGTGATGTCTACAATCACCACATTTTAACAATGAAAATGAATTCTTAGAATTCGTGACACCACCGGACCATACCGCCCAATTCAAATTCTTTTGTTATCTCATTTTAAAACTATCTCTAGAGAACTTATGAAAATCGACACATGCAAGCCACGCGTGTGATCGCTACACATGAAACTCCCACTTCTCAATAGATTTAAAATGTTTTATTTAGAAATCTCATCTAACAAACTTATGATAAACAAGCAAGCAAGCCACGCGTGTGGATCGCCACTCACAAAGTATGCCTCACTTTGTTTAGAGATCAAAAGTGGAGGTCTTGACACTTTAATTTTAAAAATTAATTTGTCGGGTTGCTTGCTTAGTCTTTTTGTTCAAAATGTTTGTCCATGCAGATCACGTAATCCTAGCATGATTGTCTATAGAACTCAACATGTAAAACATGCTCGCAGAATTCTAAAATATGCTTGAAAACGCGATAAACCTAGCATGCTTACTATGCGCATCCAATCACGAAAACACGTAAATGTTTGTCAACGTAATTTAAACATACATAGCATGCTACTGCATAATTTAAACATCCACGACATGCAATGAACGATAAAAATAAAATAAAACGTTCATCGTAGCCCACTCGTGGAATCTGCACTTTCCTGCCTAATCTATTATATAGAGTTGCAAAGCACGATCTTCATAATCTTCGAACGGGCCTCGCGTGCGGGCACGGACCGGATTCAAAACGGGCCTCGCGTGCGGCACGGACCGGATTCATCAAACCGGATTCGGGCGAAAAACGAGTTTGGGCTAAAACGGGTCCGGATGGGTCCGGGCGAAAAATGTGCTAGGCGCGCTGGGCAAGCCATGTCGCGCGCCCAGCTCGCCTTCGCGTTCCCGTCGCGTGTGCTCGGCCGCTGCTCGCGGTCTTCCTCGCGATCATGAGCCCGCCACGGCGCCGGGTGTCTCGCACGAAAACGCTACCGTCGTCGCCGCGATCATGAGCTCGCCGCGGGCGCGGGTGTCTCGCGTCGCGATCGCACGCCCATCGCCTCGCACTGCGTTGCCGCCGAGCCGCTTAGCGGCCGAAGCCGCGAACGCGAGCCGGCCCGGTCAGCGCGCCTCGCCGCGGCGCGCGTGCTGCGCCGGCACGCTGCGTTGCCGCCGCACGCCGTGCGACCCGATTTTCCGCCGCCTCGATCGGACCGCTGCGTCTTCGCTCTTCTTTACGATAAGATTTACGGAAAACAAATCTAATCTAACCACGTATTTTCTCGTGGTGAAAACCAAATCCGACAAAATAAAACGAGCCACGATGAACGACAGATCCAAAAATTAATTAAGCGCACGTAATAATCAAATGTCAATTAATCCAACAAAGCCAAGATACTGATCCCAGGCTCTGATACCAATTGTAGGGAAAACTAGGTTTAGCCCTCTCCCGATGATCTATCTTGGATATTTAATTCACCATACATTGATTATATTCCTAGCATGCACCTATATAATTAATTGCAACACGTAGGTGTTTTCTCGTGTTTACCTGCGGATCTGTCGAGGCGGAATGGATCGAGACTCGTGCTTTGACCTTCTGGACTGTATCCCGATTGCCCAATCTCCAACGTCGAGTGAGGACGATCTATGGAGAATGCTTCGGAAAATCACCCAATGCTCTCTCAAAACTCTCGAAAATTCCTCACAATAATACTTGTGATTCTCGAAAATATGGTCTTAATGATTGAGGATTAACCTAGACTTTATCTCTTACCTTATATTTATAATGCATTACCTTAATTCCTCAAGGAAATGATCCATGCATATCCCATAAATATAATTATATCCTCAGTAGGATAAAGAGAATAAAATCCTTACCATATGGAGCATAGGGCGCCGATTTTCATCTCGCTACGGCCTGGACGGGCCACCAGGATCAAATGCAAGGAATAAAGATGGGCCTCAAATAAATTAATTATCTTATGTTCAAATTTAACATAAATTAATTTATAAACATTTATTCATGCCACTAGAGAATAAATGCCGACTTACCCTTTATTACCGAAGTTGAGTCGGGCTTGCACTTAGACATTACGAACCCCGTATTTAAGATATCGAACGTCCATTAATTATTTAGAGCATTCTGACTGCTTAAAATAATTAATATCTTTAATTCCTTAAGTAGTACCACTCAACCTTATTATTGTACTTGAGCTAACTCAACCTCGGGGTTTAGTACAATAAACCTTTGAGCTCCTTAAGGGACGCCATCATCCTAAACGGATACTTGACTGATACGATAACTAGCATGACATACAAGCACCGCCACCATCCAAGATGCGAGAATATTGGGTTAGAACATATAACCTCACCCATAACAAGTCAAAGTGATGGTCAAGAACTCATACTCACCTAATACCTTATCGAGGTTTAGATCATCGTAAGTCACCGAGATCTTGGTTCTTCACGATGGTCGATAGAAGAACACCTCTCACCGTGATCCTTCAATACGTCGAGAGACGCATCAAAGATAGACAAGCAACCAAGTCAAGTCACTTATCTATACATGCACTTATACCGACAACTCGTCCTCAAGTTGTCTCACCAGAAACTTTTATATCTCATTAAGCTTGACCAATCATACGGACTTACGTAATCTTCTACACACTTTATGATCTAACTTATATATGAGATAAGGGACACGATATATGCAATCAAGTATTCAATTCAGATAGGAGATTGTAATAGTGGTAACAGGAAACATTGTATACAAGCTCAACCAAACAGCTTTCAGTATACAAATCCAACACCAACGTCCAAAGAATTTGTACCCTCATGCAAAAAAACTATAAACATGCACAATTTATATACAGCAAATCAAATAAATAGAAAAAGAGCTGACAAGCAAATAAATTGTAAACCCATGCACAATTAACAACAATAATCTTACACAATCCAACAATGATGAAACATGGATCAAAAGACCAAAAAAAGAATCGACATGCATATCAATTGTGACACCAAGCATATTTAATCTGTAGCATCATGCACAATTATATACAGAAAATCAATTAAAAAAAGAATCGTAATGCATATCATTTTTAACTCCATGCACAATACGCTTGTATCGCCATGCACAGTTATTACATAGCATATTCGTTAAATATAAAAAAAAGCATACGTACTAATCATTTATAACCTCATGCAAGAATAAATATAAACATGCACAATTTATACAGCAAATCAAGTAAATAGAAAAAGAGCTAACAAACAAATTTTATTTGTAAACCCACAAACCATTAACAATAATAATCTTACACGATCCAACATTCATGAACATGGATAAAAATCTTACAAAGCCAAAAAATTTGCTCTCTATTATGCACACACACGCACAATAACATTTGCAGTAGGCGATGTAGGAGAAATTGATATGCCCAGTGACCGACGGAGTAGGCGAGGAGTCGAGAAGGTGAAGAGGCGAGACTTGGTTAGGAGTAATAAATGGTAAATTAGGTTAGGTGGTATAAAATAGCGGTTAATATGGGATTCCATAATCTCCACTCAAGAATGACATAATAGAAATTACATTTGTGCCCATATACGCCTAATAAAACTGAAAATTGTGCTTTCCATCAATTTAAATGTAATACACGGTTTTAAATGGTTGTAGGTGTGCATAACCGTTAGATTGAGTGAAATGGATGGTTTGGATTGGTTCCTAGTTCTCATTCTATAGATGGTTCTTCTATAACCATCCCCTATATATATATATATATATATATATATATATATATATATATAGGGGATGGTTACCGTGAGAATGAAAATAAGTGTAGGAAATAGGAATAGATATGTAAGTCTAGCATATCTTTCATATTTGTGTAGCACAATCAGAATTACTATGTTGCACATATTAGTTTAGCACATATTTCATCTTTTCGTAGCACATATGCTAAATATATTAGTTTAGCACATCTTTCATTGCAGCGTAACACAAGAAGGGTTCTAATGCTGCACAATAATCCGCGTCGGACATACAACACAAAACTGTAGCACAACCAAAATTAAATCTCAACCATTGATCCAGCGAATCAAAGGCACAAATTTATTTTTATTTCCTACCAAATTATTCATTCCTACCGATCCATCTCATATATATATATATATATATATATATATATATATATATAGGGTTGATCCGTGAGAACTCATATTTTTGAGAACTTGAGAACCATGCATAAGACGTTGAAGATAATGCACAAAACAAGATAAAGTTGTGCATAATGAAAACTTTCTAAAATTGTTGCACAACAAAATAATTTTAGAAAGTTTTTGTTATGCACAACTTTATATCGCTGTGTGCATCATCTTCAACGCCTTATGCATGGTTCGCAGAGTTCACAAAAAGATGTGGTTCTCATTTATATATATATATATATATATATATATATATATATATATATATATATATATATGGAGGGTTAACGAAAACCATTTTTATTGTGAGAACGTGAGAACCAAAAATGATGAATTCATGTGAATTTGATGAATCATTGAAAGTTATCAATCCAAAAAATAGAATTTCGCCTCTCATGGGATTCGAACCTTGGGTGAAAATTCAATTTTTGGATTCAAGAACTTTCCAAAGCAGATTCATTAACTTTCATAGCAATCATTTTGTGCGTAAAGAATTTCCATGGTTCTTAGTTCTCACGTTAAAATTGGTTCTTATTTGAACCTCACTATATATATATATATATATAATTCATACCCATGAAAATTACAGATAATTTTTTTTAAGTTTTCACTACTCAAGGAATTTGAATCCAAATGGTGCACAGTGCATTCATCCAGTAAAATGATGCATCACCCTAGATCTTAATGATTGAATGACCAAAATGATTCTCATGTTCTTACTCTAAATAAGGTTTTATTTGTACATTTGCATATATATATATAGTGAGGTTCAAATAAGAACCAATTTTAACGTGAGAACTAAGAACTACGATAATTCTTTACGATCAAAATGAATATGCTATGAAAGTTAATGAATACATGAAGTTAAGAATCCAAAATTTGAAATTTTCACCGTGGTTCGAATCCCATGAGAGACTAAAATTTATTTTTTTATTCATTAACTTTCGCAACAGTATTCATTAACTTTCATAGCATATTCATTTCTCATGTTCTCAAAATAAAATGGTTCTCACGTTAACCATTCCATATATATATATATGGTTGGATTGGATTTCCTTAGTATCCGGTCCTCAAGTAGTATATAGTACTCAATCTAGACCACACATTTTGAAAACGTGGACGCATCAAAATTTGATATGACAGCCCAATTTTCATTCAGGAAAAAAATGGAAAGGCACCTAACGGGCGCTGGGTAGGGGAGTCTGCGAGCGTTGGGGTATCTGCGGACGTTGGATTTGGGGAGAGTCACAATAAAACACATATAATGCATAAAAAATAATATAATACTGCATTTAAAATAACATAACATTGTATCGCACCAAACCAACGTTGGGTGTACGTCGACGCTAGGTAGGGGCGATGGGGTGCACTCCAACGCTAGGTAGGGACACTGGGTTTGGGAAGAGCCACAACAAAACATAAATAATGCATATAAAATAACATAACACTGCATTTAAAATAATATAACACTGCATCGCACCCGACTGGCGCTGGGAGTGCGTTTTCAGTATGCATTAAAATCGAAACTCATATTCATGTTTATGTTCAACTGAATGCCTTTTTATGTTCATTTAAATGCATATTTCAGTTCAACTATATGCATGCTTTATTTTCGAATTCACATAACAAATCAAATTATTAATCTATCCTTAGTATAACGAAATCAATGAAAATAAGTTTAAAAAATACAAAAAAATCTTCATTATATGATCTATGAGATAAATGGATGAGATTGAGTACTATATATTACCTCAAACTCGGGTACTATTTGATCTCTCCACTATATATATATATATATATATATATATATATATATATATATATATAGTAGGGTTCTCATAGTACCCAGTCCTCAAATAGTGTGTAGTACTCAATCTAGACTTTATATTTTAAATACATAGATGGACTATAATTTGACAAGAGGTAGCCTCTTTTTCATTATTTTTTTAATTTCCACTAGGGGCATAATGGTAAAAGATCAAAACAATATTTTTTTCTTCTTCTCCGGTAGCAGCGATGGTGGATGACGACGACAACGACGGTGGACAGCAGTGACGACGATGACAACGACGAAAATTAGATTTTGAGAGAAAAAAAAAAGAAGAAGATGATGATTTTGAATAGAAAATGGAGTGTTTTGAGGAAAAGTAAGAAGAAGAATTTGATAAAAGATTTGTGATCGAAAGAGAAGTTGGCTACGGCAGTGGTTTCTGACGAAATTCACTTGTAATCTGAGAAGAAGGCACAGTTTCACAAGTCCAAATAAATAAAAATATTTCACCAAACTAAGACATATAAATCGCCCAAGTGTTGGTGGAGTGGTTAGTTAGTTAGTCTTTAATATATTTGATCAATTTAATATAGAAATTTAAATATCGTATTACGCTGGACTCGAATCCGAAAACTTTGACTTCAAATTTTAACAACTCTACTATTAAACCAACACACACTATTCTTCTGATATATTTTAAATCATGCAAATTTCTTGTCTCGTACTATTTATGCTTCCTTATCACAAAAGAAGAAGAAAAAAATACAGATTGATAAAATGAAAATAATGATATTGTCATTTATACGTGGAAAATCATGGCTGGAGAGTGAAGTCTATCAGCGAAAAGATTATTTGAGTTGAGACTTGTACACTTTATGAAAAGCTATGAAATACTTGATGGCATTTCTTATTATAAACTATTATGTAATATAATAGTAGTAATTAGGCGGCGTTCCATATTTTACTGAGAAAATTATCTTCACTTAATGACGATTTACTAATATTATTATACTACTTAAATGTACCTACTAATCTTTTATAAACTCGCAAATATGAAATATTGATAATTTCTTTCTAATTTTGATGACTTTGTTATAAGATTATACCTTTATAAAGTCGGGGATATTATATTATTATAGGCACATTACATGTTGCGATATTTGTACGGACGTATCTCATAAGAGAAAATATTTTACAAAATTTATTTCAATTGGTCCACTACAAATAACCTTTAGGTGCAATCAAGGAGAGTTTTATTGCACTCTTCAGAAGATTTGCTCGGAACCCTAATGCATCTTAATTCTAAGAAATCATTACTGTATACAAATGGTAGCTAGATGCATATGATTTAATTGCACTTTTAAATTTAATGGTCCGAATTTGATAAATTTGTAAGGTAAATCACATTATATTTCCCCCCGAATTATTTGTAAACTTGACACCTACGCGAGCCCTTGCAAGCTATAATATTTACTTTATCTATTTTCCAAAAATTAAGGTTCTTGCACTTATCCAAATTATAAAAATATATATAATTTCTATAATGTAGATAAGTTGAAAGGGAGATATATATGTGTCAGTTGGCAAAAAGTGAAACTTTGTCAAAAGTTTAATGGCAAAGTATGAAATGTTAAAGTTTATACTGTAAAATGAATGAAATATTTCGAGCAACTAAAAGAAAGAAAAAGTGAATTACTCTGTTTATAAATTATAATCAAGAATGATGATAGTCTCCCACAGTAAAGCTGCCAATCCATTATATATAGTTGGTTGTTCATACATTCAATGTACATCAATATATTCTCCTATCTAAGAAAATTACATTTTTTTGACTGCTCTCCAAATAAAAGACTTCACAAGAAAAATAACATGCCTTTAATTATAATATAAATGCTTCCTTTAAAAATTCACAAGGACGCACAAATCTAAATGATTTAATTAAATTTGTTAAAAAATAAAATAAAAAATGATGATTGTGTTTGACTAGGACAAGGATGTTGAAAATCCTCAAGTAGTACAAGCCATGGCCTAGGATATAAAGTAAGGTTCTAACATTATCAATTTAGACCATCAGTACACAAACACACCATACATAGCATATTGCACTGACCTGTCACTTTACCACTAATCAAATAAATCCCAGTTTGCTCACTTCACCCCCAACATTTTGGCCTCATTTATTATTATTGGTTGCAAACTAGGGATAGAAAAGGCAAAGGAAAAAAAGGAAATGTTGACAATTGTGCTAACTCCACTTTATTGAAATGATAGTTCATTTCTTTTCGCCTCTAGTCTTTTTAAGCATATTAGATTGGTTGAGAACTCATCTTGTTGGCTAAAAACTAGACAAAATGCAAGAAGTCTTTTTATCTTAATCAAAGGAGATATAGATTGGTAACCTTGGGACCATATAAGGAGTTGCTTTCTTCATATTTTTGTGAAGTGAAATGTTGTCGAGACTTATAACAACATATCATGGGTGTGAGGCTTCAAACAAACTGTAACAATTTATTTGTCATGACAATTATTGTAAAAAAAAGAAAAAGAAAAAGTGTCACCAACCATCCAAATAACATTTAATCATGGGGAACAAGTAAGTCCCATTTGCTTCAGTCTTTTTCTTCCATCTAAAGGGCTTGTAGTACTGTTAGGTTTGACTAACTATAGATTTGTTGCGTATGATAAAGATAACATTAGTATAGCGCTCTGATTGATACGAGATAAATTGTTAAAATAATTTTTTTAGGTTTTGTTTAATTGAACTCAATTTATGAGTTTTAATTTTTTTAAGTAGTAGGTGATCTAGTCAATTCAAGTGACAATTTACAAATTGTAATAAATGTTTATTGAAGAGAAATAATAAATGTGTGGGTCAGTTTGATCATTACAATCCTTCACCGATGAGGAAAACTTGGAAGTGGGAGTGCAGTGATGCAATTAAAAATATTGAAAGCTAAATAAATCAAATAAAATTGATGATTAACATCTGCAGAAATATAGTGAGATGAGTTTTTCTTTGGCATTTCTTTTCTCCCAAAATCTGTATACATCTTATATCGTTATCAGTTGCTTCATGAAAGCAGTGATGGTCGAAACAATTTGGGATTTTTCATGTTGAATCTCTGGCTTCGAGTAACGTTAACATATACAGTATATTATATATACATATAGATATAATAAGTCTCGAAATCGAGTAAAGAAGGTGTCCTTATTAATAAGTGCAGGATTCAATGCCCATTTCCTTATCCATCATAATTTTATGGCAGTCAATTTTCTGCCCTCTGCCATTTAGTACCACTGACTTTGTTGTGAGATTTTTCTTTCTTATTAACTACAATGATTCTAAACTTAGAATTACCGATGCCGATTATGCCCCTCCTTGCCATTATCCCCTCCAACTAGAGATATCATTGGGTGGTTCTATTCTAATCTATCTGAAATAATTCATAACCCATTAAATTTTAAAATAACGGTTTTGATTTCAAATTCGGACTGTTTAGACCTATAATTTGATGGTTCGGTCTGATCATGTCCGATCCTGACTCGGTTCTAGAACCATAACCGATATTTATTTATTGGTTCTGATCATTATAAAACTCGTCTACTGACAAACCTAAGTTTAAGTAGACTTTTCAATGAGCTGATTTTATCTATACCGATACGAAATCACTCAGATCCATTCAGATCAGGATCGTTTCAGATCTATATTTAATGGTTCGGATCTGATCCAAGTCCGATATCTAATGGGTTGGTGATCCTAGAATCAGAATCGATACTTATTTATTAATTTTGATCCAGATAAAATCCATCCATCAACATCCCTACCTCCAACAACTACTACTCCCTCACACATAATATGCTGAATTTATTCTAAGTTTTTGAGATAGATCTATTACGTCGTCAAATGTACACTTACAATATATTTAAATAATACGAAAATACCATTATATATATATATATATATATATATATATATATATATATGGTTCTGTGAGAATGGAAATAAGTGTAGGAAATAGGAATAGATATTTAAGCCTAGCATATCTTTCATATTTGTGTAGACAATCGAATTACTATGTTGCATATATTAATTTAGCACATATTTCATCTTTTCAGTAGCACATATGCTAAATATATTAGTTTAGACATCTTTCATTCGCAACAGAAGCACAAGAAGGGTTTTAGTCTTTTGTGATAATCCGCTTAGCACACACAAAACAAAATTGTAGCACAACCGAAATTAAATCTCAACCATTGGTCCAAATGAATCAAAAGCCTAGATTCATTCTTATTTCCTACCAAATTATCCATTCCTACCGATCCATCTCCTATATATATATATATAGAAGGGTTAACGTAATAATCATTTTTATTGTGAGAACGTGAGAACCAAAAAATGATGAATTCAGTGTGAAACTTGATGAATCCGCTGAAAAGTTACTAAATCCAAAAAAAATAGAATTTTCGTCTCTCATGGGATTCGAACACTGAGTGAAAATTCTGAATTTTTTGATTCAGTAACTTTCCCAGCAGATTCATTAACTTTCATAACAAATTCATTTTGTTCGTAAAGAATTTTTGTGGTTCTTAGTTCTCACATTAAAATTGGTTCTTATTTCAACCTCAATATATATATATATATATATATATTGCAATAGCCCATTTCCCGGTGGTTCAAGGAGAGTGACTGAACAATAATCGTGTGTTTATAGAAAGAAACAAAAATAGAAAATGGTTTTCTAAGATGAAGGACGGCTCTAATTGATGCAGATTCTGTCATTGTGAAAGGTCTCGGGTTCGAATCCACCGTGACGCAGCCTTTAAAATTTCTATATTAAATTATAAAAAAAAATTCGTGAAACGATTTAAATACCATAAAGTGGGCCTATTTTTAATTTTCTTCTTCTTTAATCATCTTTAATGTTATTTGGGTGATTTTTTTAAGGGTTTTGAGTATTTCTTGTACTTCGTTTATTTATTCTACTTGACTTTTCAAAAAATAAAAATTCATCAATAATCATTCTTTCTCAACATCAATTGCTCTCGTCGTACAACACTGATGTTTAGTTTATTTGATTTCTCGAAAACATTAATTGGAATTTGGAACTTCACTCGTTACATGGATCACCTCATAGTCAATCATAAATAATCTTATAATTCTTTTAATATATATATATATATATATATATATATATATATATATATATATATATATATATATATATATCTTTAATTCAATATCACCAGATATTATTCGTGTTAGATTTTTCTAAGAAATCCATTCACATGGAATGTAATGTAATGTAGTGCAAAACAGCAAATTAAAGCATATGACTAGTAGGGGTGCTTAAACGGGTATCGGTTATCGGTTAACCGATAACCGAAATCGAAAAAGTCGGTTATTGGTTAACCGATAACCGATTTTTTCGGTTTCGGTTCGGGTATCGGTTGGCAAGTGAATTTCGGTTATCGGGTATAAACCGACGGTTATACCCGATTAACCGAAATTAATTAATTAATTAATTAATTTAATTATTAAGTAAAAATTATTTAATTTAATATTATAATTTCTGTAATATTTGAAATAATCTCGGTTAATTTCGGTTATTTTCAGTTAATTCGGTTATTTTCGGTTAATTTTTGTATTTTTTATATTTGTAAAAAAAATTAATTTTAAGTTCGGTTAACCGATAACCGAACCGACTAACCGAATCGGTTAATCGATTAACCGATTAACCGATTGGTATCGGTTACGGTTATCTATTTTGGGTGATTTCGGTTTCGGTTAACCGAAATTTCAATCGAAACCGAACCGAATCTCACCCCTAATGACTAGGATATGATTTTTGGGGCTATGTTTAGTTTTTTATGGAGCCGTGAAATATATTAAATAATTATTATAGTGGCTACGTATAAAGCCACGAAACGACTTAACTTGTTTTCACACAATTCATGTAGCTCGCAACACTTTATTTCGTTGGTGATTCAATAATAGAGTAGTACTTTATAAATTCGAAATTTCCGATATTTAGCTTGCATCTCTAAAGAAAACTCCTAAATAAATTATAAATAGGACATCCACATTAAAGTCCAACGCTGGTATTATATTAATGTGGTATTTATTGATGATTGTACGTTGAATATTTTTGATATTGAAGTCAATTAGTGTACTGGGCCTCAGCCCATTTTAAGCTTGCATTAATTGCTCTGATAAAATTATAGTATTGGCAAAGCTGCTGTTTCCTTACCAGACATACAATAATGGGTCCAGTCATTAATATTTTAATTACGCAATTAATAACTATCTATATCTTTAATATTTATTAAAGACTGTGAATGACAATTAATGAAATAAGGCAATTAATTAATTAAATAAAAGTTACTGCCATTTTGGTAAATATTGCCATTGCTCTACCACTCACATGACATGAAACTAACTGCATATACCCTTCTCAATATATATCGAATCTTATATAACTAATTTATTCCTTGTAAAATAAGGTTAAATAAATATAGTAAATAAATCAAGTTATTCGCAAATTATTCAGATCTCAATTTGATCGATAACATATTTAGTAGAGCTTTTTAGCTAAACGAACCAAGTTTGAGCTTAATAGTATTCATCTCATTAACTTGTGAACACTACTTAAGTGATTTAATTTGAAAATATAAACTTATTAACAAAATACTATCTAATTAAATTGTCCCCAGGGACACCAAATGGTTAAGGTGGGTTCTTGTGGCAGAGGGTCATGTTGAACCCCACCAAACGCCTATGGGTTTGAGCTGCACACACCCTGGTTTTCCAATGTGGTTTACCTGTCTCCGTGGTTTGCGCTATTGCAGACAGTGGGGTTTACCGGTCTTGACCTAAAGTAGCGGTGCATGGTTCCATGATAACAAAAAAAAAAAAAAAAAAGTATCTAATTAAATTTATTTATTTTATTTTTACAGGTTGTAAATAGACTTCTCATAAAAAACTTTTGAAACATAAATCTCATGAATGACATATTAAGCCATTTAGAATGCGGATATGTCTTTCCAATTTTGTTAATAATAGGTAAAGGCTGAGGGCAAAATGAGCATACCATAAAAGGACATTTGATTTGATTTTACTCTGGCGAGAGGATGATTGCTCTTGCGTTATCAAATAATTTCAAACACCAACATCACAGATATCCACAGTTCTTTCTACACACTGTTTGTCATCATTTTCAGTAAATAAAAAAAAAAACTAATAAAGAATTTCGTTCTTGGAAATGAAAATTTCATTAAATAGTCATTACTGAAAATGACCCAAGCAAAAGATTAATTATTGAGGAAAAGAGTAAAGATTTACTACTTTAACTTATTGAAATGACAACTTAGGGCCTGCGCATTCAAGTTTCTTATAGGGATTGCCCTGTCTTGTCTGAAATCAACTTGAAATATCCAATGTGCTTTGCCCATTTATTTTCTTTAGCATTTATTAGTAACTTATTGAAAATAAATGAAAAAATATATCAAAATCACGAGTAAAAAATTAAAAGACTACGTAAGTAATTACATCTATTTTTATAAAAAAATATATTCAGAATAATTACCTTTTAAAATACAGACTTAATTCTCTTGTTAGTCCAATTATAGTACTATTTTTAATACGCACCATATTATTCTCATCTACTCCTTCCGCTCCTTTTTAAATATTCTATTGATATTTTTTTCTCATTTTTTAATAATATCATAATTGGTAATTTGATAATACAATTAATGTACATCTTCCATCTTACCCTTATTTTAATGTTATTTATAAAATTCCAATTACTCCTTTTAAACAACTTTCTTTTGGTAATTAATCATCGTGCATGTCCCATCAATATGTGATGAGAGGAGTTTGACTTCTTCACCAAATGTCTCTTTATTTTCTTTTGCAATTAATCCTGTAATAAATCTGGTTAAGTGAGTGTGCGAGATTTATGAGAAGCAATAAAGAACACCCAGGCTTTTTACGTGGTTCGATCGTTAATGAGATCTACGTCCACGGAGGAATGATTCCTCAATACTTTACTAGAGCTTTTAGTATGAGAGTATTGGTTATGCCTTTTGTATTCAAAGAATTGCCAACCCTCTAATGTCGCTTTTCCTCCTATTTATACTGACTCCAAATCTGCAATCGAGGGCGCGCCCACCTCCATTGGTCGTGGCGTGACTCTTCCTCCGGCGTGCCTTCCATTGGCCGGAGCAGGACCTTTCGCTTATGCGCGCCACTTGGAGGTGGCGCGACCTGGTTCAGGGGTGTCTCCATCGCCCAGGTAGCGGTTCGGAGGCTGGGGTTTCGACAATGATTAGGGCTCGCCTTGGGGTCACCGCGTGGGTCCGCTATCAATGTTAGGCCCACTCGTTTGGGCTGTTAGTGGCCCAATCGGTTGGGCCATATCCCATCATAGCCCCCGAATAGCCGAGGGACAATGAGGCCGGTGGAGCGAGCGGAAAGCGCGCCGAGGTGAGGTGTGACTTGGTGAAGTTGTTCCTTGGAGTTGTTGTCTTTTAGTGTGTTGGTCTTCGTGCCGAATCGAGAGATGTGGCATCGAAGGAAGTCGAGGTCCGACTGGATATTGAGCCTCTGCGTTGGTTACGCCGAGGCGCGGTCCAGTGGTGTTTCTCCCGTGGTGGGTCGCCGACGTCCGACCGAGAGACCGCCTTTTCGGGATGCCGTGGTGTGTCCCGGCCGACGGAATCTGCGGCCCGGTTAGCCGAGGTCCGATCCGATGTAGCTTTCCGTGAGGCTGGCCGGCGACAGGCGCCGAGGTCCGGCGTGGATTTCGGTATTTGTGGGAAGGACGGGGTGCGACTGGCGCCGCCATCCGAGGATGCCGGGTCCGTATGATGATTGCTAGGTCGATCGGCGGTCCATCCTATCTCGGCGTCGCCATACGCGCCAGCGGTAGTTGGGCACTCGAACCGCGCGCGCGTAACGCACATCCAATCACGTGTGCGCGTGTTGAATTTGAAACGGCAATTTGCGGCGCCTTAGTCTTATAAATAAGCGCAAAGAGGCAACTGCTCATTTTCTTCTTCTTCGACACTTAAAAATTCCGAGAGGAAAAATTTCGAGAAATTCTCGACTTGATTCGATCTTCACCAAGGAGCCATATACTCGCCTAAAAGTAAGTATGTTTTCCTCATCTTCTTCTCGCTGAAAGTTCCCTTTCCGCCTCGGGTTCGGGCGTGAGTTCCCCGCGAGGGATTATATGTGCTACAATGGTTTGGGTAGGTCTATAGGTCGAGCTCTAGTGTTCCGCCGGTATCCTCAGTATGGGATGGTATGAGGGTGGGCGTGGCGAGGTCGGTTTGACCTTGCGTGAACTTTTGAAGTTGTGAGGAATACGGATCCCGGAGGAGGCGTGGTGGTGCCCGCCGATCCGGATGATAGGCGATGGCCCTCCCGGAGGGTTTGTTACCGCTTATGTAGATAGTTTGAGGCGGTCTTAGGTACCCCCGCCCCGCTTATCTTAGCTCTTCAAGAGTATTTCCGCATCCCTATCTCACAATTGACCCGAATCTGTTAGGTCGCTGGTGGGGTGGGGCTCTCTTGTTATGGCATTGCCGAGAGTTGTCCTTCGAGGTCTTGATGCGCTTTTTTAGCATGAAGACCATAGGAGGGTGTACTATCTTTCACCCCGCTGAAATTTAAGGTAACCATCCTCCAAGGTGTCCCATCGGCGAATAGGTATTTCTTCTCGGCCGGTGAGGGAGCCGAGTATGAGTGCGTATCGACACCGGTGGACCCGAAAATCAAGCCCTTGGGCCATATGGAGGAGGTGTTGAGCAGCCTTGGTGAGATCTTATCCATAAGTTACACCGAGGACGACTGAAGAAGGCCGAGTGTTTTTCGGTCGAGCGTCGGGACCGGTCCGACGGGGTGAGGCATCCCCTTTTCTTAGTCCTTATTCGCTTTATTTTGCCGTGCTAATGTGTCTTTCTCTTTTGGCCGCAGTTGAAGTTGAGGGACGAGGTGGCTCACCATCGCCGCCGGGCCGACGAAGAAAAAGCAGAGGCGGGCCGGACCTAGTAGGGGCCCGAAGAAGGTGGACAGCATGGGCCAGCTGATGAGTGGGCCTTAGCCGGAGTCCAGCTCGGCATCGAGTCTCGGCCTCAGGGCCGCCTTGAGTACGGGTACCGCCCCCAAGCTTGGCCGCATCCCTCCCCGAGGTACGTAGGCTTCTTCATATTTAGATTTGTTTGCTTCGCAATCGGTTATTGACTTGTGCATCTCCTTTTTCAGGGTGGGAGCTCGATGATGGGGCCCCAGCTACCTTCTGGGAGCCTGCAGTCGCCGCCGGCTTGCCGGCCGAGAGCTCGGCCCGGTGGCGCTGAACGGAGCTTGCCGCTGCGGCAGAGCCGAGACCGCCGGCCGCCGCGAGGGCGGAAGCCGAGGCCGCTGTGGCTTCGAGGTCGGGAGGCTGCTGCCGCCGCCTCAAGAAGAGGCACTGGAGGCCGCCGGGAGGTCGAGGAGCCAAGGAGGAGCTGGCCGGGCGAAGAAGAACTCGCAGAGAGAGGAGGTCTGGTGGCCGACCGGGGACCACTGCCGAGGGCCTTCACAACAGCTCATCGAGTCGGAGAGCTTCTCGCTTTATTGCCGATCTCGCCGCCGTCTTGGCCGAAGGTGGTGTCGATCACACAGGAAGCTGGCGGCCGCCATGCCCGACTTTGATAAGGTCAAGCATGGGTGGACCGAGGTCGACCCGAGAGGTGGACAAGCTTACGCCCGGGTGATCTATGGGCTGACTCTTCCCAAAGTTGGAGGCTCGCATCCAGCTCTACCTCCCGATCGCCGAGGTCGCCGCCCGGTGTAAGGAGGACGAAGATCGCGAGCTCGAAGCTCCTTCCGAGGTACGGCCGGCGGCGGGAGGAGGAGGCGGAGGGCAGGAGGCGGGGTTGGAGCTCCCACGGAGGTGGGCAGCCGCAGAGCATCGAGGTCGTCGAGACCGACCATAGCCCGAGGTCGATGGACTGATGTAATAGCGTGAATCGCCGGGTCGATAGGACCACGGTCTTTGTAATAATTTTCCCCTTTTTTGAGTAATAAACGCAATATTTTTAAGATTTGTGTTGTCTTGTTTACTTACAGTACTCCACACCTGAATGGATCGGACTTGACCATGAATTGTTGACAAAGTTAAAAGAGGTCCGAGGCGCCTTGGCTGAGAAGGACGAAGAGGTGCTTTCCTGGAGGAGCCGGTGTGCCGAGCTGACCAAAGTTTTGGCCACTATAGAGGTCAGCTCGGCTTCGTCTGCCGACCTGAAGAGGAAGTTGGACGAGGCTGATCGGGAGGTGGCCCGCCTCCTGGCTGAGAACGAGGCCCTAAAGTTGAGGGTCACACAGGACGGAGTCCAGGGGGCGGACTCATCTGCCGACGCTATCCAAGGGCGTTTGATAGAGTGTGAGGAGCGGCTCGAATTGACTGCGGAGAGGCTAGCTCGGGTGTCGGAGGAGCATGCGGAGTACGAGAGGCAGTCCACGAACCGTGGGACTACCATATCCGTCGACGACCGAGTTCAGAGCTTGTTGGCGGAGGCATGGTGCCGAGGATGAGGAGGGCCCAACAGCAAGAAGTTCAAAGCCCGCCAACTCCGCCGTGAAGTTTATGGAGATGTATGATATCGTCCGCAAACGCCGCATGCCCGGCCAGATAGCGATGTCGCAGCGGGCTCTACCGACCCGATCATAGAAGAACCCGCAGGAGGGCGGCTACTCCGATCATGCCAAGTGCTCGGGTTGATGGGTCCGGCGGGCGGATCATCCGGGGCGATCCTCCTGAGCGGTCGGCGACCGGCGGGCTCGGTCGGCGGGGAGAGCGGCGGGTGGGGCGAGGTCGTCTCCGGCCCGTGTCCGGCGGGGGTCGGGTGTGACCTCGGTGCATCCCCACCCCTAATGCTCAGACTTGGCCCGCGCCACTCAAGTGTCCTGGGCGGGTGAAGATGACCGGTGTCGCCGCTCGCTCGGGCTACCTCAGAGCCCGCCGAGCGCTTCGAACAGCCGTGGTGATTCCGCCTTATCGACTGGGTTGAAGGCACCGAGTTCGTTCCAGGCATACACCGTCGGCCTGGAGATTTTGTAGAAAATTGGTGCAGCTTCAGCAGGTCCTGGCGAGGCGGAGTCCGGAAACCCGAATGAGGCTATGTATAGTCCAGAACTTTGTATGTAGATATAAATGTATTTAGACTCGTTTGAAGTGTATATTTCCCTTAAGAGGTATAAACATAGCTTAGGACTTCGCTTTGGTCTTAAATGCATTTACACTGTGATATGTATGTGTATTTTCCCAAATAAAGGGTATGAACGAGCTCGGAAGCTCGGTTGATTTGTATATGGCTTGGTACTTGGTTTATAGTCGTTAATGCATTTAGACTTTGTACCGAGTGCATATCTTCCCAAATAAAGGGTATGAGTTGGTGAGATCGGTCCGGATGTCGCGTGCATGTAGACGCCCAACTTAATGGGTAATCTGATGCTTATGCGTGTAGACGCCCAACTTAATGGGTAATCAGACGCTGCGTGTAGACGCCCAACTTAATGGGTAATCAGACGCTTTGCATGTAGACGCCCAACTTAATGGGTAATCTGTGTCACGCACCCTACTTGGTGGGATTTTCATCTTCGTAAGGCGCCCCTGAAGGTTTAAATGTGGTGTATCCAAACAGATGTTCACATATGTATGAGACGAAGTGAAATATTCATTATAAAAACAGGTGTTTTATTGAACATGTAATCAACATCGTACTTTGGCAAAACAATTAAGGAACTAACATGATGCCGACTTTAAATCGAAGCTATGTAAAATACCTCCTTAAATGCGTAATGTGCCAAGTTCGGGGGATAAGTGCACCGGACAAGTGGGCCAGCTTGTAAGCCCCTTTGCCGAGGTCCTCGTGAACGCGGTACGGGCCTTCCCATGTCGGATCCAGCTTGTTAAGACGCTCAGCTCTACTGGCTTCATTATTTCTTAGGACGAGGTCGCCCACATGGAGCGCGGAGGCTTTGACCCTTTTGTTGTGGTACCGCGCGACCTGGGCCTTGTATTTGGCTTCGTTTATGAAGGCGAGCTCGCGCTTCTCCTCGAGGGCGTCAAGGTTGGCCCGCAGGTCTTCCTCGTTCCCGGCCTGGTCGAAGTGAAGAGTGCGAGGGCTTGGCGCGCCGATCTCAGCCGGTATGACGGCCTCGGCACCGACCCGTGCTAAAGGGGTCTCCCGCGCGCCGTCGAGGTGTGGTCCTTAGGACCGTAGGACTTGAGGAGATTTTCAGCCCGATCGCTTTAGCTCGGTCCACCTCTTCTTCAATCCTTGTACGATCGTGCGGTTCGTCACCCTGGTCCGACCATTCGCTATGGGGTGTGCGACCGAGGTGAAGCGTTGATCGATCCAAGCTCTTCGCACCACCCTGAAGTTTTTGTCGACGAATTGGGTGCCGCTTGTCCGAGACCGGGATGTGCGGTATGCGGCGGCGGACTATATTCTTCCACACGGTCTCGAATCCTTCACCGTGAGGCTCGAAAGTGGCTCGGCCGACCCATTTTGTGAAGTAGTCTATGGCTACGACTAAGTATCGGCCGAACGGTGCTTTCGGTCGAAGGGCCAACGATGTCGATCCCCACCGCATGAAAGGCCATGGACTCGCAGTCGCTCAAATCGCCTGGGCAACTTTTTGACCGTGGAGTGAATCCGCACTTCGGCACTTCGACGAGCTCGGCCGAATCTTGCACGGTGGGCGAGAATATCCCGACCTTAGCGTCTTCTTTGAGAGAGCTCATGACCCGATGTGGCTTCCGCAAGACCCTCGGTGAATTTCGTTGAGCACGTAGTCGGGCTTCTTCCGCCCGAGGCACCTCGGAGGGTCAAGGTAAGATTTCGATGAGAGCCCTCATGCATGAGATACTTTTGGGATTTCGCCATCATCTTTTGGCTCGAGCAATCTTGAGGCAAGTCGCCGTGTTCCGTGTAGCCTCGGAGACATCCAATTTGGCTCTATCTCGGTGATGATGCCGACGTGGGACTCGCGATGCTCGAATGGACCTCCTCCGGTGGACTTGTTGACGACGCAGCCAATTTGCCGAGGATGTCACCGACCGCTTTTCCCTGGGATTCGTGGATCTTTGAAGCACCGAACGATGTCGCATCTCCTTTGCCTTTCGAGGTATTGTTTCATCTGCTCCTCCTTGGCCTCGTATTTGCCTAACACCGTTCACCACAACCTAGGAATCGCCAAGACTTGGATCTTGTCCACCGCCTCGTGGCGGGGCGGAGTCCGAGATTGGGGCCTCGTACTCCACCTCGTTGTTGGTGGTCGGGAAGGTAAACCGGGCGAGGGTGACTTCTTGGTTATCTCGGGCCGAGGAGGAGGATGCCCGCCCGCCTGCCGTCTTTCACGAAGCTCCGCCCACGCACATCCGCCAAAGAACCATCCGGTGGTGCTAGGACGGCTTCTTCCGCGCGGGCGGAGGCTGAGTTACCTCGCCGGCATAGCCTACCTCGGTGAATTTGGCCTCGACCGTAAAGTCGGCGAGCTTGCCCTTTATGGCCGGCTGGGTAAACGAGATGTCGTGCTCGCCGAGCTCCAAAGGCCCACTTAGCTATACGTCCGGATGACTCGTGTTTTGACAAGACTTGTCTCAAGGGTAAGTCGCTTAGCACTGTGACGGAGTGAGCTTGGAAGTAGGGTCGGAGGCGCCGCTTGGCGTTCACTGTATAGCGCAACTTTTCGAGGCCGTGTACCTTGTCTCCGGTCCTTTGAGAGCTCGGTGATAAAATAGATGGGAGTTGTCGTCCCACCTCATCTCGCATCAAGATGCAGGCCATGGCCTCGTCCCGAGACGGCCAAATATAGAGAGGGGATTCACCTGCCGGACGGACAGGGTCGGCAGGTCGGCAAGGTACTCCTTCACCGTCTGGCGGCCTGGTGTTCTTCCCGCCAGCGAAGTCCCGAGCTCTCCTCGGGATCTTGAAGAATGGGAGCCGCTTTCTCGCGGCTCGAGACGTAATCTGGCGAGGCGGCTAGGCACCCGGTGAGTTTGTGGATCTCACGGATGGTCCTCGCACCGCATGTCGAGCATCGCCTTCACCTTGGTGGGATTGGCCTTGAGCCTCCCCGAGAAACCCAAAGATCCCAAGAACTTGCCGGTCTTCACCATGAATGTACATTTACGGGGTTGAGTTTGAGGTTGGCCGACCCGAGGAGTTGGAGGATGGTGCCGAGGTCCTCGGCGCAGCCTCCGCTTTCGACTTTGACTACTATGTCATCGACATAGACCTCGACGATCTCCCGATGTGGTCTTTGAATGTTGCATCCACCATCCTCCGGTAAGTAGCCCGGCGTTCTTGAGGTCGGCATCTTTCGCACGCAAAGACGCCAAGTCGTGATGAATGCGGTCTTTGGTGCGTCCTCGTGGCTCATCAGATTTGGTGGTACCCTTTGTATAGATCCGTGAAGTCAACATCTCGTGGCCCACCAATGCCTCCACTTTCTTGTCGATATCGGGAGGGTAGCAATCTTTGGGTGTGCTTGTTGAGGTCGGTATAATCGACGCACACGCGCCACCCTCCTCCTCGCTTCGGACCACGATCGATTAGCCATCCAGTCGGGTATTCGACCTCGAACAAGATCTTGGCCTTGGTTGGGTCACCTCGTCCCTTATGACCGGCCGCGCTCCGCCGCGAATATCCTTTTCTTCACGGACCGGCTTGGTAGCCGGTTCGATGTTGAGGCGGTGTTATGAGCTCGGGTGACACCGGTCATATCGAGCGGACTAGGCAAACACGCCCCTGTACTTCTCGAAGTTATACGACATGCCGGCGGACGCCACCGGGCCCAGGTGCCGATCCGGATGACCTCGGGATCGTCGTCGACAGCTTGCAGCCTCGGTCAGTCATCCGGGCGCCGGTCTCAGGGCTCGGTAATTGCTATGCTCAGGGTGAGGCCGCATCTTGGGTTGACGATCGTAGGCATTCTTTTGCCGCCGCTTGGTCCCCTCGATGCTAAACACTCCCACCGGGGGAATCTCGACGGAGGTGGTAGACCGAACAGACGGCCTTGGTGGCGTCTGACCAATCCTCCCGTGATAATGTTGTGCGGAGAGGAGCTCGGACCAGAAGAATCGGATGGCCTTTGTGACCGACACGGAGCTCGTCCTACCGTGACCGGAAGCGTAATGACCCCTCGGCCGGATCGCCTCTTGAGTGAAGCTCCGAATCGGGAGGCGCGGAAGTACTGAATGCCTCCGACCTCGAAGCTTATCCGCATGCTTTGGAAGATGATGCCGACGGAGGCTCCGGCGTCGATATAGACCGATGGACGTTTTGTTGCCCACCGCGCCCGTATGGTGATGGCGTCCCGTGCGGTATGATCTTGGGCACGGGTCCTCCTCGAGAACGTTATGTTCTCACCATCCCGAGTCGCTTGTTCTTCGGCTCTTGAGGCGGCCTCGGCGTCGTTCTTGTGGACGACCTCGTGCCCCGAGGGCGTCCGTAACAACATAGACCGCTCCATAGCGTTGGGACCTTCGCCTCGCCGCCTTCAGTTGGGTCGCCGCGGGGTCGGCCCGCAGCTGTTGCCGCCCATTCCTTCGCTGCTTCGCATTTCCCACTCGTCCGAGGTATTTCTCGAGGGCTCCACCTTTAACGAGCTCGTCGATCCGTGAGCCTGTGTTTCGCAATCCTCGGTATCATGACCATACCCTTGGTGATAGTCACAATACTCGTCTGTGGACCTCTTCTTGGATCCCCCTTTCATAGGGGCGGGCTTCGGGAAGAGCTCGGCGTGGAGCTCGAATATTTCCGCCCTCGATTTGAGCAGGGGAGGCGCTCTGCCGCCAGGGTTGGGCCGAGGTCCGAGCCTAGACTCCAGTGGCCCTCTTTTGATTACGTCGGCGCCGCGATCGGCGCCGACTTGGGTCATCCGGCTTTTTCTCTGACTTCGCCGTCCCATTTCCGCTTCTTCCGATCCGACTCATCTCCTCGACGGTTGTCCACCAGGTTCCGAGCTTACTTGCCGCCTTTGGTTTCTCCCCGTTATTTCTTTGTTCGGCGTGCGGGTCGGATCCCGTTTTGAACGCGTTGATGATGTAGAGGTCGTTCTTTGCCGCCAATTTTGAGCGACTCTTTGATGAACCTCGAGACGGTTTGACATCGTCTCGCCACGCCCTGGCGGATTGTGAGCGGTCGGAGGAAGGCTCTTTGGGCGGCATCTTCGATAGAAGCGCCATTTGAACCGATCCATGAGGTCCCGGAAGCGGTGTATGCTGTTACGGCGAAAGAGGTGAACCAACGCCGTGCGTTGGAGATCAAGACTCTCGGGAAGATTTTGCACATGTGAAAATCTTCCATTCCTTGATTCGCTATGTTGGTGGTGTGGGCGAAAAGGAAGTGGGAGGGTCTCCGAGGCCATCGTGGTCGCTATATTGGGTGCCCGTATCACGGGGGCGGGCGTGTCTAGAATCTCCCGGAGAAAGGAGATGATCCTCCTGCACGGCCGAACCCGGAGATCGCCGCCATCTCTTTCGGAGGGTGGGGATCGATAGCGACGCCATCGTCCCCTCCGAGGGGGGTTCGACTCGCCTTTCTTCCCTCTGCTTTGCTCGGCTCTGCGGTCGGCATGACGAGGCGGAGGCGGCCCGCGAACGCGGCGGGCGATCGATGATGGCGGCTCGCCCGCGGTGGCGGCTCGCGAACGAGGGCGGCGGCTCGGCCGCGCCGAGCGGCTCCGCGCGTCGGGCGCGATCGCGCGTTCTCGCTATCACGCCGAGGTGAGCGCCGGGTCGCTTCGGATGGGGGCGGCCGGGCGGCCGTGGTGTTCATCAAGGGGCCTCGAGGGCCCGCTCGCTTTGGTCCTCTGTTGAGAAGCTTTGGAATTGCCAAGATTGGCGTGGAGGAACTCGGTCACAGCTCGGCCGAGGACCTTGTGGGACGAATGAAATTGCTTGCTCGTCCTCGTTGAGGTCGACATCTTCCCTACGTTGGGGAGGCGGTCCCGAGGTGTATGGAAACATTTTCCATGTTGCCTCGTGAGTGTGGCGCCGTGGCGCCTGCGATCTCCTTTCATGACGACCGAGTGACCACCGGTCGCCCTCAAGACGGTTGTTGCCGGCGTGGGCGGTTGTGCGTGTTCTTGCCATTTAGTTGTAGAGGAAACGAAGCTTTCTTGTTCGAATGTTTCCCATGCATCGGCGCCAATGATAACCGTTAAGTGAGTGTGCGAGATTTATGAGAAGCAATAAAGAACACCTGTGCTTTTTACGTGGTTCGATCGTTAATGAGATCTCGTCCACGGAGGAATGATTCCTCAATACTTTTACTAGAGCTTTTAGTACGAGAGTATTGGTTACAAGCCTTTTGTATTCGATGAAATTGCCAACCCTCTAATGTCGGTTTCTCCTATTTATACAACTCAGAATCTGCAAGCGCGCCCGACCTCTCCATTGGTCGTGGCGTGACTCTTCCTCCGGGCGTGCTCTTCCTCCGGCGTGCCTTCCATTGGCCGAGCGGGACCTTTCGCTTTATGCGCGCCACTTGGAGGTGGCGCGACCGACCTGGTTCCAGGCGTCTTCTCCATTGGCCCAGGTAGCGGTTCGGAGGCTGGGTTTGGACAATGATTGAAATCGCTTGGGGCTCACCACGTGGGCCGCTATCAATGTTAGGCCAAATTGTTTGGGCATTAGTCATAGCGCGTCGGTTGGGCCATATCCCATCATCCTGCTATCACTATGGAAATATGCAGGTTTTGATCATTGACTGTTCCATTTTATATAATAAATCTCAATATTTGGAGGTAGATGAATTCACTAGTTCAAAAATTTTAACAAGTGATTGTAATTGAAAAGTGATGAGAGGTCTAAATTTTAAGAGAAGTAATAGGTCAAGCTGATTTGATAATATTATAAACTTTATCTTCGAGCTATAAATTGAGGCATCCATTTTTGTTGCCATTCACAGAAGGTTAGCAGACATCTTTGTAGAAGTTTTGCAGCCATATCCACTTTTGAATGAAAAATTGAAGAATGAAAGCAATAAACGAAAATAATAATAAATAAAGCTCATCAAATAAAGAAAACAATTAATAAAGTTACAAATATAAATTTATCTATTTTTTTAGTTTATGTGATTTGATGGCACCTAAAAAAGAACGAAAAAGAATATATTTTATACTCTGGAGGGTACAAGTGCATCCAATTGTATCCAGAATTTGACTCCAATATTTTAATTACTTTCATAAGTCGTATTTGGTTCACAATCGTGTTAATTGAAACATTTTCTCAAAATTCTTCCCAGCACTCTAAAAAATCCTCCCAACATAGTTTTGACGATATTCAGATTATTTTGTTTTGCATATATATACATATATATACATGTGAGATGATCAGATTTTAACGTGTTAATGACAGATTCATTTTCGCTCGTCATATTTTCATAAATAAATGAAAAGATAGTGGAGGAAATGAAAAAAGAAGAAGAGAGAAACGTCACTTTAAATCTCGAACTATTTTAATACTATTAATTATATCACGAATTATTAAACATATTTTTATAAATCCTAAATTATCAATTTTGTATGAATTGTATTCTCGTCTAATTTCCAACTCCAATAAATTGACGTGGCTTATTGGTTTATCACGATACATTTAACAGTTCCGCAACATCGCTTATATCAGGTAAATTTCAATAAAATCATTAAATATATATATTGTAGCAATCCGACTAATCATGTTAACTATTTGCAGCCGAAAAACGATACATTATGCCACTGTGGAGATGAGTACACTCTGAAATTTCATCTTCAATGCTGGGACAAAATTCAGAAAACAACAAATTCAATAAAAATAAAAGAAAAAGACCAATGGTCGAATAATATAATGAGATGAGTCTCTTATCGAAACCTCTTACTTCATTAAATATGTTCATGGGATTCATAAATATTTGCTGTATATAACATTCACATACTGAAAATATAAAAATAAAAACCTTACTGAACTAGGTTTGTTTATTTATTTTATTTTATTACATGTGTTGCAGAAGCGCAAGGGTTTAGAAGTTTCGGCTCTCAGACAAGAATCTTAAGCTCTGAGATTGATGCCTACCGCCTGCATATATGCCAAAATAAATTTGAAAGTAGATAATTAAAAATATGGTTGTTCACTAATAAATAAGATAATCTGATTACTCGATTTTAGAGAGAAACAGCATAAAAAGTGGAGCGTTTTGTGCTGCTATGTTTCCATGAAAATGCCACTCTAGTTTTGCTTCAGCTTGTAATATTACCATACAATCCTTGGACTTTGTTCCGCAAATATAAGTTGTAATTATATTAAATTAATTTTTATTTATCGAACCTAGGTTCAATCATTCAGCTAAATACTATCTTCGAGCTTCTCTCCTGACACAATTTTGTCATGTTATACGTTTAATTTATCTGTATATTAGTTCTGTTTTGTGTCTCGGTAAAATTTAGTTTACTATCTATATATTGTTTTCTTTTACTATATAATATATTTATATTTATACTAATATATAATAAGATGCAACGTTAGGTTTCGTGTTTTAATCATATTCTTCCAAGTGATAGAAGCGATCACAAAAGCTAAATCGCCGCTCAAACCGCTCGACCACTACAAGGAAAAAGACAAATACCTGGAATATTGTAATTGTTTATTCTTTTCAAATGAGTAGAAATTAATAGTTATTTGTTAGTGCATTAATTATAAGTTACACAGAAAATACAAATTTACGATTTTATATTTTTATGTGACGCCTCCAACTCAAAATATTTTAATAGCCTTACTAAGCAGATCAGTATAAATAAGATAAAAATATTCATTTTGATGGTTTACTTTATTTTCACGTAATTAGAACGAAGCTCGATTGGACTAAACCATATAATAACAAAAATCCGGTATTGCAGCAACCATATAATTCTAGTGAGTTTGTAGAGCTATCCATCTATGTTAGGAATGCAATGTGAAATGTCTCTGAAATATGAATATTATTTTTAACGAAATGACATATAATTTGAAATGAGATACCAAGAAAATATATTAATTGCATTTGCAGTAGAAATCTCATCTGTAAATTTCATCCACCCGTAGCTGGTTTCCCTGCAGTTTTTATGTTATCAAATTTGAATGTTTTTTAAATAATATTTCACCACTGCAAAAACTCGACGCCATTCCGGCAACATTCCTCCCAATCCATGGGAATATTTTTCAATTTTTTTTTTTTTGTTTTCTTCTCCAACTCTTAGCGAGAGAAAGCAGAAAAGGATAAGATACACCAAAACATATATTCACTGTCATAATCATTTTTCTCTTTGAAATGGAAAAATAAAACAAAAAAAAATGAACGCAGTCATGAATATTACTATTGAGTTACGATCGAACAAATCGGAAAAGGGAAACAAATCGAAACGTAAAACAAATATAGGAAATATTGTCATCTTCTTATGAAGTTACTAAGAAAAATAAGAAGAAAAGGAAGTTTCTAAGGTTGGTGGTCAGAATAAAAGGTAACAACGTGTCTCTTTGTTCATTTCCAATTTATGGTACAAGCTCGTTTCTTACAAATGAGATCGTCAATTGTCCATTTATGTTATATCTTCTATATTATAGATAGTAACAATCTTAAGAATTTAAAATTATTAAATGCTAGAATGTATATTTTCTTTATATAAAATTTTAAATCATAAACTCTTAATACTGCCATGTGTGGATCATCCTCGAATATAATATGAGATATCACATCAAATTATAATAGATGATCCAAATTCCATTTTTGGGTCATATATGTTTCCAATTTACATATAGAAACATACAGTGAATCAATAATATTGTGTGTGTTTTAGTTGTTATTTTTGAATAATAATTTTGGGTTTTTGGTATGTAAAATTGGTGGTTCATGATAATGGCGCAGCAGCTGCAGAGATAGAATCAGAGAGGACCACCTCAATTTCATTGGTATTGTTTCTTTCAAATGATAGTTACTTTCCCAATTTGAATTTCATGGTGTTTTGGAGTTTTTACTATATTTGATCCTTCAATCATACTGCATTCTTATCCGATATTCCCATCCAAATCTAATAACATCACGCAATGAATCGTATCGTATTTCTAACTACGTTTTGTAGAATAGATTATCTCGTTGAGTTTCAACATGACCACCAGGTTTTGTATATTAAGCAAACTTCTATGATTGATTAATTATTTCGCGATATTGTAAATTAACATTACAGTTTCCTAAATATATTAACCAGTGTTATTGCGTATAAATACATCGATTTTGGATCAATTTTGGTTTTTCTCACTAACTTTAAAAATTATCACAAAATACAAAAACTTAATGATTTTAGTGTTTTTACTATGATTTCAAATTCAAACCAGATTAAATCTGACTTGACATTTCGAAAATTTACTATAAATTAAATGATTAGTGATATAAATAACATCGTATAGAGATGACATAAGACATCGTCGTTCCATCAAAATAAATCATATTTTTTAATTTCTAGGATTCATCATGTCAACCCTTATTACAAAAATAAGTCTTCTCGTTTGTTTCATCGTTTGGTTCTAGTTGAGATCAAAACAATCGATATCCTCTCTCTACAATGTCATTTATATCACTAATCGTTTTGCCTATAATAAATTTTCGAGATCTCAAGTCAAATTTAATTTGACATAAATTTAAAATCGTGGTAAAATCACTAAAGTTATTAAATTTGTGTATTTTATGATAATTTTTAAAATTAGTGTGAAAAAGTAGAATTGACTCAAAGTTGGGTATATTTATGCACCAATAACCATATTAACTATGATATTAAGTAATAATACAGTAACAGTATCACATGGGATTCAGCGAGGCATTAGCAGCAGAATTGTGCCGTTGAAGCAAGCTTTTCACAAAGTATACGTCTGATTCAAATATTTAATAATCAAAACGAGAAATTTCCGGTCATTCAAATTGAGCTTCAAATAAGAAAACCATAAACAAATTAATTACAATTTACATATATCTAATTTATGGAGATCACGAACGGTTAATCTCAATTTCATAAATTAATTAATACTATTACATTAAAATGCAGTCGTGCAATCTCTTTACACGTGTAGCAAACCTAAAGAAAATAGAGGATATGTAATCTCTCCCTAAAACTAATACGATTCTGATACGTTACAATTATACTCTCATCGAGAAAACATCCGATCAACCGGCGGCGATTTCATCTTCGTTTTCCAGCAAAGACAAGCCCGGACTCGTCGACGAATACGTGCTGGACGACGAGAACGAGAGAGGCGACGTGAAGGAGTAATGCGTCGTCGTCGAGGTCGACGACGAGCAATGCTCGTCAACGGCGGAAACCGATTCGATCAACGACGAGTGTCCCGACGCCTGCAGAGAGAGGTGAATCAGCAGATCGACGAACGCGCCGACGATGTAGCCGTGATTTCCTTTCTCGTTGACTCTGAGGTAACAAGTCAGCAGTTCCTCGAGACACTCCCAGCGCTTTAGGCCGTGCGCCTCCACCATCTCCGCCATCGACGATCTGAAATCGAGGAACGGATCGTCGGAATCCATCGCCATGATATTGACGCCGTCGCTGTAGGGGAAGGCGTGCGCCTTCGCCGCCTCCTCGAGGATGGAGCTCGTCTCGCCTGGCTCGAAGAAGAGGCGATCGGATCGGAGGCCTCCGATCACGACGGTCTCGTCGGGGAATTCCTGCGACGCGGCGGAGGAGAAGCTCTCGTCACCGCGGCGGATGCTGAAGAAGGAGTCGGGGGTTTCGGCGAAATCGGCGGTGGTTTTCTCGTCGAGATAGGCGGAGTTCATGGTTTTGTAGATGTTTGTATTGGTGGTGGCGCGGAACGAAAGAGTCTTAGGGTTGCTGGCGCAGGCCGGCCATGGCCACGGCGAGGCGGCGGTGGTAGTGGTGGAGTCGGTGGATTTGAACAGAAAGGGGAATTTCTTTTTTTTGCCCATTTTTTTGGTTGGGAAAGAGAGGAACTGTTGAAATTGTTAGTATGAATTTTGGAGAGCATTAAAAGCTTAGAGAGTTGGGAAGGAGGCAAGTTAAGCTCAACCGATGGAAGATTTGAAGGGGTGGTGACCGGTGAAGTTTAAGTGGGGTATATATTATTTAAATCACTTTTGTTTGTGTTATATTTTTACTTGTACGTCATATATATGTATCGATAGAGACAATATTCCAGAGATTGTGAGTACAGTGTGATGATAAATTTTGGGATAACTAGATTAAATTTGATGTGATATTAAATATGGTTTTTAAAATTTAACTATCAATATACTCTCTCCAAGCATTTTTAATTATTCTTTTCTATCAAATTGTATAAAAAAAGAAATAAATAAATTTGTATTTGTAATCTCATTAATTATCATGATAAATATCTTCATGCAATTATTTATCAAATTTCAAAGGTATTAAATAAGATTAAATAAGAAATATATCATAATTTTATTCTTAAATTGTAAACTATACCACTTCTTAAAAAATAAGAAAAAAATGCTAATGGATATAGTTACATTATGCATGTAAAACCATTTAATTCATTTAATTATAGAGTGTATTATTATTAGGGTTATTAACGTATAAATACATCAAAGTTTGGTCCATTTTGATATTTTCCATGAACTTTAAAAATTATCATAAAATACATAAATTTAATTACTTTAGTGATTTTACCATAATTTCAAATTCAAGGCAAATTAAATTTGACTTGGTATCTTAAAAATTTATCGTGGATAAAACCACCGATGTGTAAACGATGTCTGAGAGAAATGACATAATACACTGTGGTTCATTGCGTGAACCCTCATTAAAAAAATCACGTCTTCTTGTTTATTTCATCGCCTGATTCTTGTTGAGATCAGAATAACCGATGTCCTATCTCTAAGATGTCGTTTTATCATTTTGAGATATCGAATATTTTATCTGAAATCATGGTAAAGTCACTAAACCGAATTTTTGAGATATCAGGTCAAATTTAATTTGTTTAAATTTGAAATCATGGTAAAGTCACTAAACTGATTAAATTTCTGTGTTTTGTGATAATTTTTAAAGTTAATGAGAAAAAAACAAATGAGCCAAAAATTAATATATTTATGCGCCAATTTACCGTTGTTATCATATATAATTTTGAATATTTCCAAAAAAATTGACATTTTCGTAAACCTTCAAAAGTTATACTTTTATGTAAGTCCATTTAGATGTAAAATTTAATTTTGTTTGTGTTATATTTTACTAGTACGTCATATATATGTATCGATAGAGACAAAATTCCAAAGATTGAGAGAACAATGCGATGATAAATTTTGGGATAACTAGATTAAATTTGATGAGATATTAAATATGGTATTTTTAAATTTTAACTATCAATATACTCTCTTCTTTCATTAAGTATTCTTTTCCGTAATATCTTATAAACCAAGGAAATAGATAAATATATATTTGTAACATCATTAATTATTATGATAAATATATTCATGCAACTAATTATCAAATTTCAAGAGTATTAAATAAGAGTAAATAAGAAATATATCATAATTTTACTTTCAAACTATAAACTATGTCACTTATTAAAAATAAGAAAAAAATGCTAATGACACCTAAACAAAGAACAGAGAGAGTACGAAATTGGATATAGTTACACTATGCATATAAAAATCACTTAATTCATTTAATTATAGAGTGTATTATTATTAGGCTTATTAGCGTATAACTACACCAACTTTGGGACTTTGGGCCAAATTTTATTTTTTCCACGAACTTTAAAAATTATCACAATATACATAAACTTAATTACTTTGGTGATTTTACCACAATTTCAAATTCAAGACAAATTAAATTTGACTTGATATCTTGAAAATTTATCATGGATAAAACGACCACGATATAAACGATGTCTTAAAGAGAGGACATAATCCATTATCGTTTCATCAAAATAAATTAGATTTCTTGATTTCTATGGTTCATTGCGTCAACCCTCATTAAAAAATCATGTCTTCTCGTTTATTTCATCGATTGGTTCTCGTTGAGATCAGAATAATTGATGTCCTATCTCTAAGATGTCGTTTTTAACACTGACTATTTTGTCTACGGTCAATTTTCGAGATGCCTTGTCATATTTAATTTGGCATAAATTTAAAATCGTGGTAAAATAACTAAACTGATTAAATTTTTTATTTTGTGATAATTTTTAAAGTTCGTGAGAAAAAATAAAATGAACCCAAAATTAATATATTTATACACCAATAACTCTTATTATTATATAGAATTTTGAATATTTCCAAAAAATTGACATTGTTGCAAACTTTGAACAGTTCTACTTTTATGTAAGTCCATTAACTCTTATTATTATATAGAATTTTGAATATTTCCAAAAAAATTGATATTGTTGTAAACTTTGAACAGTTCTACTTTTATGTAAGTCCATTTAGATCACTAAAATTTACTTTAAGTTATGTTACTTATGTAGTTAGTAGCTTGAAATGAGTATCTGGCCATCCATAGCAGTCATATCCATTTCATTAAGTTTTTGCATATTTTAGATATTGGATAAAAATCAAAAGTATTATGTCATGAGATACTACTCAGTTAGCCTCTACTTGAAGAGAATTAGTTAACTAGTCGAAGACCTACGGATAATTTAGCAGGATCTTAGTTTTCTTATTATCATTGTCATCCACATTCATACATATAAAAGTATTATTTATTGGACATTTACTTTTCAAGATAAGATTGATAGATAAAAATAATTTAAATTAATCAACTGTTTACTTTGATGATGGATAGATCACTTTTGAATTTAATTGACAATCTTATCCTTGAATTACTTAATC
Source organism: Salvia rosmarinus (assembly GCA_036937905.1). Classification (NCBI taxonomy): domain Eukaryota; kingdom Viridiplantae; phylum Streptophyta; class Magnoliopsida; order Lamiales; family Lamiaceae; genus Salvia; species Salvia rosmarinus. Next base: position 57,309,493 of record CM072818.1, on the reverse strand, counting down.
CTATATTTTGTCGATTTATCTTATCATGAAAAGTAAACACCATGAATAGAGGCAAAATTATATTCTATCCTTATACTATTATATATTTGAATGAAGTTCATAAATAGTGTCTGAACGTTTGTTAGAACCCATACCATTTAATCCCTAAATCTAAACAAGTAATCAAGTATAAGGAGTTTTACGTCTCCATCAGAAAGATGAAGAAATCGTTTCCGATGAATTTAGTGTATGTTAATATACGAGATTTGTGTAAGCGATAAAACACACCAAGACTTTTACGTGGTTCGATCGAGAATAAGATCTACGTCCACGGAGGAATGGTTCTCAATACTTTCACTATGATTCGATTACGATGAGTGTAGCTAAAAGCTACAGTATTCATAAGTTCTTCCCTTTACCGTCGATCTAACCCTATTTATACATATCGGGGACCCCTAAAACGTGCCCAATCCTCCGATTGGCGGATCGATCCCTCCCATGTAGGGACTCTTCCTCTCGCATGTAGGGATCTATCGCCTTTCATGTAGGGATCCCCGCCCTATGTAGGGTGGAGGCGATTAGGGTTTAGAGGATGGGCGCTGCTTAACCGCGTGAGCTGTCCATAACGTCGTGCCCACTGTTTAGGCTGTCGGTGGCTGGCGGTTGGCCATATCCCATCATTTCCTTCTCTCATATATACGTTTAAGGCAGAAAATAATTCAGAAATTATTTATCTCATCGATGACAGTGTCATCAAAATTGTACACATTAATTTCATGAAATACGAAAAATGATAGCGACAAAATTATAATTTCATTCGTTTTTGTAGGACCATTTACAGGGTTCCTATATGATCGCATGTGTAATTCTAGAATTTCTTCGTGGTGTTTTGTAATTATATATTTTCTGGAACGGAGTTTCGAACATTTTGTCGATTTGATGGAGGATTATTGCACGGGCTTCTTTATTATCAAGTGAATGAAATCCAGAAACAGATAACTAAAGAGGCTTCGAAATTAATTTCTACAAATTTAAGATTTTGATCAATCATGTAATTCTTCATGTAGCTGCTAATCTTCTTCTTATAAATTGATAGCAATCTATGAGACTTCCAAAACGATAAGACTCTTTTGTAAAAAGAGTGAAGTCAATGGATTGAATCCACACCATTCTCTTTCTCCTACTAAATAAAATAAAATAAAATCAATAGCATTTTATAAAATCTAAGATATCACTGAGACCATATCTCGGATATTACGAAATTTTTATTTAATTAGACCAAATCTCCTGGATGTTTGCATATATATTTATTTTTAGGTATGTAAATCTAATCCAAAATTTATGGGTTAAGCCGAATAGATCGATAACCCGATGGAATTAGAGTTGAATTTTTCTAATCCGAAAAAAATATCAATCTGAATAATCCGATAACCCGATAGGTTGGCCAGAATATAATCCGAACCGAATGGACTGGTCCGAAAATCAAGTAGATTGAATAGGTTAATTGAAATTTTCCTCATTTAATAATTTTCTAACTTCATTACTATTTTTGAAAATTAGTAAATAAGATTTTTTTTAAATTATATTTTGGTTTAATATTCAAAGTAATCATATTATTTTGGATAAATAACAACTAATATCCCAACGTTTGGACCTTTTTCACTTAGTGTTCCAACAATAGCATTTTGTTAATAAAATTTCAAATGTTTCATAATTCTTCACTTAATGTCCTCCGGTGAGATTTCGCGCCCAATGCTTACGTGGCTCGTTGTAGAGTCCACGTCAGTATCCACATAGATAAGGTGTAGTAACATATTATATCCCAATGTTTGAACTTTTTCACTTAGTATTCTAACATTAGCATATTGTTATTAAAATCCCTAACGTTACATAATCTTCCACTTAATGTCATTTGATGAGTTTTCGACGCTCGTATGCTTACATGGCTCGCCTGAGAGTCCACATCTAAATAATTATAGGAAACGACACTCGCATGCAGCTTCAAGATTGATCAAAGTACTAAACGATCTTCTCATCGAATCGACCGATAAAAGGTCGACGGAGTGTTGGATTTGTATACTAAAAGCAGATTGATTGAGCTTGTATAAAATATATCCTGTTACCACTATTCTGATCTCCTATCTGAATTACTTACTTGATTGCATATGTTGTCCCATTATCTCATACAAAAGTTAGATCATACAGTGTGTAGAAGATCACAGAAGTATGTATGATTAGTTATACTAGTTGAGATATAAAAAGGATCTCAACTGAGACAACATTGTTGGTATAGACTACAGTATAGATAAGAAGTGAATCGACTTGGTTGCTTGTCTATGCTGGTACGTCTTGACGTATTAATGGATCATAGTAAGATGGGTTCTTCTATCTGCGTCGTGAAGAACCTAGATTTTGGTAACTTTACGTTGATCTAAACCTCAATAAGGTTTCAGATGAGTATGAGTTATTGACCATCATTTTGACTTGTTATGAGTGAGGATTACATGAAATAACCCAATATTCTCCGCATCTTGGATGATGGCAGTACTTGTATGTCATGTTGTTACCTGTATCGAGTCACCATATCAGTTTAGGATGATGACGTCCCTTAAGGAGCTCAAAAGGTTTATTGTACTAAACCATGTATGTTGAGTTAGCTCAAGTACAATAATAAGGTTGAATAGTATTACTTAAGGAATTAAAGATATTAATTATTTTAAGTAGTCGGAGTGCTATAAAATAATTAATGGATGTGAAATATCTTAAATACGAGGATTCGTAAGTCTAAGTAGACTGTTGACGTGGATCTCCGACGAGCCACGTAAGAATTCGGCGTCGAAATCTCACTTGAGGATATTAAGTGAAAAATTATGAAACGTTTGAGATTTTATTAACAAAATGCCATCATTGGGACACTAAGTGAAAAAATCCAAACATTGACATATTAGTTGTTACCCTATTATTTATTTATCTATTTACTTGAATGCTTAATACAAAATATATGTTATAAATATATAATTATCAAGAAAATCATATATATATATATATATTTTTCTTAAGCTTTCTGACCCAATAAACCCGACAGATTAGCCCGAATCTCGAAAGTCTAGGATTGAAATTTTTTAACCCACTAAAAATGTCAAATCGAATGACCCGAATCGAATTACGGACAATTGAGTAGATTGGCCCCAAACATCCCTATGTATTTTTGGTGTGTTTTCATAAAATTGTTTATATATAAGTGAAGGGGAGGTATACGCCACCACCAACCAAATAGTGGAAGCAGTAACGATTTGGTTTGGTAAATCTCATTAATAAAAGTTAGTGGGTTGAATACCCAAAATTGGGAGTGTGTTTGGGCGTCCCATCAAATCACAGGAAAACAAAAATCAGAAGGTCGATTATTTAAGCAAAAATTGCGGAAAGGAAAGCGTGAAGAGTAACTGCACTACTGCTTTAAGTTTGAATGTGGGATGCAATGCAGCCACCACCAATCAAGAATGCGCAGTCATAAAGAAAGGGCGGTTGAGATCTCTTTAATTTAATCGTACCTCCATCTCCTCAGCCTGAGGTATTAATGAGAGAGCAATAAGATTTTCTGGATTTTCGGGGGATTTCAATTTTTCATCACTATATTTATTGATGTTGCCGCCAATGCCTAACGTTCAAAACCCGACCAAAATCAGGGATTGATTCAAATACAAGATATCACTTTTCGAATTCGAATACAATTTTGGTAACTGAAGCAAGCAAAATACAAAATTTTAAGTTCAAGAGCAACTCGATCCAACGTGAATATTAAAAATACAACTAAATTGTTTTCGCAAGGGTTAATTTTTTTTAAAAATACCCAACTTTAGAGTGATTCTCAACTCGCGCATCATTGGATTGTATGCCTTGTAGTATACACTCCAATTTTTAATATTAAGAAAAAATAATTAAAATTAAAAAGTGGATATTCTTTTACTATTTAAGATACCTGTTTGAATAATCAATAATCGAATAAATTTTTAATTCTGCAGCAAAGAAGGCATCCCTACTTGATAAAATTTCAAGTAAACAGGAGCTACTCTTCATAAAACACAGGAATGAAGAAACAGGAGCTACAATACTAATAAATGGAAAGAAAATAGACTGCCCCCACATGCTTAACTCATTTGATTAAGAACTAATAGATTTGAGACAAAGAAAGAAAATAGACTAGTTTATATGTTAGAAAGGCGAAATAGAAATAGAAAAGCAAATGTGGTGTGCAAAATGATGCGAAATTACTAATGAAAGGATATCAATATGGTGGTGGGAAAGAGACCTCAAGCTAAAACCAAATCCATTTCTGGAGATGCCACTTTCCATGTGCCTTCCAATTTGACAGGAACAAATATCGAATTATCGGAATACATTCTTGGACATATTAATTTTGTCCTAAAAAACCCACAGATGAGATATATTTTCTGGATCATAACGAATGGATATCCATCCAGCTGTAGGGTCCACTATCCCCTGCAGATATTCATCAAACTATACCCCTTGACACACATATTCTTTTGTCTTGGGTCATACCTTGAAAAACAAGGGGCCATGATGCATGAGGATGGGTCCTACTCGAGCCGAGTCATGCCCGCTTGCATGTTGCTCCTCTTGTTTGGTTATGTTCAACGCCATCAATCTGATGAGGATCGAGATTATGTCTGCAGTTGACATAAGTTACTTGGGTGTGCTGTCAAACCATCAAGAGCACCTAGGTAATCTATTTAGATCAAGTAACACAAAATAACCTCAACATTTTGGGTAAAACCAGAGAGTCGAGCAAAAGTGACTATTTTGAAGAAAAATTAAACCAGGGGGAATGGGAAGGTTAGAATCCATTTCTAACTGGGGGCTTATGGCAGATTGAATAGCAAAATGCAGCCGAGTTTTGAAATTACGATACAAATGAAGCAGCTTTGTTTAAGATTGGGTACTTGTATTTGGACAGAAAGTGTTAAGTTCATGAGACAGAATGTACTCACCAGAGAAATGGACACTACAAGCAAACCAAGTTCTGTGTTCTGTTCCTGCAATGAAGTAGTCCAACTATCCTTTGCCTCATATACATTTCAGAACCTATACTTTGGAAAAAGAAAATTAATATATTTCAAAGAAATAAGTAAAAACTAAAGGAAATATGCAAAGTAAGTCCAAACCCATAAAAGATCTAAAGGAGGATAGAATACAAGTTATTTTACAATATCCAACCAATATCGTCAACTCACCCAGTTTGATTAACACACCCTTCACAAATGAGTAGCCAATACAGCAAGAACCCGGAAGAAATCTCTATGTACCACCCTTAAATAATTCACGAAACCAGAGCTTACATAAAAACGTGAAAATGCTGTCAGAAAATATCAACAAAAATCAGTAAGGGGACAGTAATTTCTTTCCATGTTATTGCATATTGCACATTGATAGTGAGTAAATATTGATTGTGCCTGTGCATCTGCTGTACTAGCATCTCGCTTGCAACATCTAAGTAGAAAAACTTGAGGTAGTCAGAAACTAATTCAAGAAACACATTTCCCACTTCAGTGAACACCAAATTATATGTAGAACAGTTCACAGAAAAATGGCTTATAATCGAACTAGTGAAGTTTTTATATTTATTGAGATTGCATCTTTCTAAGCACGTAGGACTGAACATAATAGATCAAATGTAGGGATCCTCAATGATTGTGCAACTACTGTACAATCACAAATATTTGGATTGAAAATCTCAAAACATGCAAATATCAGCATACAGAAAACTATGTGATTACCACTACCAGCAATCACTAACAAGTTGCTCAAGTCTTGATTATAGAACCAGTTGCAAGGTTAGGCAAAGCTCGCAAAACCCAGCAATCAAACCCTTATGAGCATCACTAAAGTGCAAGACAGCAGCATCAAAGCAAGTGTTCACCTTACCAGTCTCAAAGATGTTCGCCCATCCTTTCACAATACAAACATGCTTATTGGACATAGCATAATCTTCATAAATGAGCAAAACAGTATGGTGATGTATTTTCTTGTCCAGCCACATGTTCACAAGAATCAAAATGCTTTATTCTGAACCGAATAGTTTCTAATTAGTAGGGTTTTTTTATTGAATTCTAAACTCAGAGCTAAAGATAGAGAAAAAAAGTATTTGCTAATGTATCATTTGACCAACAAACTAAAGCTTAAAACGCATTCATAGCATGCTCAATTAATTTTATATCATCAATCTATTACAGTGTCATACTCTGATTATAATAAAGAATTTTCTTTGGATCAAGAGCTATAAATCTAAACTGGATGAGGAGGGATGGGGCCAAATAACTAAAAGAGCGCCTTTTCATCATCTTAACTATAAGAAAATTCTTACACTTCCTAAGTAACATAAATCTATAATTTGTACTTGAATAATCATTTCCATATGCAGAATCAGTTCCAAATTGAATACTTAATGACCTTTTAAACTAATTGTTTATTTCAATGAAACATGACACTCTTCATCTTCACTGATTTTACACTCATCAGCTGGTAAATTCATTGACTGTAATAGGCAACATCCTTCAGTATCACCTAAATTTCTGTAATAGTGGTAGAGTGGTTAATGTCCGAGGCCAAAGGTCTCGGATTCGAGTTCACCGTGACACGGTCTTTAAATTTTGTATTAAATTGAACACCTAATACCTATGATAACAACTCTTGAAGAGTGAAGACTACTTATGTAAGCAAAGTCCTCCCATTCACCTGGAAACCAAAACCATTTTAAATTCATTGAGTTTCATTAAAATATTTGCTATGTAGCAAAATCAAACCCATCTAAAGTAATTTCAGTTTACTCAAACCCATGCGGGGATCATGAATAGCATGACAACACTACAAGCGAACCCCAACACAGATCTAGAAGTACCGATTCCCACTATATCATGAATCAACAACATTTGTTACTCACTGACTAATTTTTTTAATAAAGAGTCTGCAAAAGATGTTCAAGAGATGCAAATGGACAAAGACAACAAAACAAGCAAAATATCAGTATGAGTGGGCAAGGTATTTATCTAAGGAGGGTATAGTCACATGAAAAAGTCACCACACGAAATGTTAATTATATGCAGTAATGTAGAGCAACCCATATTTGCTGTTTTCTTTAGCATATCATGATTTAATTTCAAAGATCGAACTAAGTTCACTTAGACCATATTCCTACATAAATTCAACTTACCTATTGCCAGAAGTTTTTCACATTGATTGACAAATATGTATCACTCACCAGGCCTGTCAACCTTCTTCCACCTCATGTTTGCAAGGATTCTTCCCATGCTTGACATTTCACAGAAAGGAAACAACTTCAGAAATCATCCCCCAACTACCTATGTTTCTTAAAAATCACTCAATATATATAAACAACTTAATTATAAAAGCTTATACTGAAGCTCCATTTCTCAAGCTATTCTAAGGTCATTTTGATGTCCAATCATTCAAACAAACAACACCTCCATACCAAATTTAATAGAAGGGGAGCAGGACAACTGCTATGTTTCAATAATCAATTTCATGATCAGCTAACATGAAAATCATTTTAAGCATGAAAAATAATGAAAAAAGAAAGAAATGATAGACCACCTCAACTGACATCCAGACCACCACCAAGCAACTAATTCAAGCCAACATCGACAATGATCATTTAGTAATGCCATAACCTTTTTGATTATAAAGTCAAAACTACATCACAACAAAGAAAAGTACCATGGAAATTTTCTAAAACCACCTTCTCACAAAGCTAATCTACTAATAATCACATGATTAACATTTTAAAAACAAGAACTCTGAATCATGTTCAAGTAATAGTGCAACACCCTAGTCTAAGTCCCTAAGCACTCAGACATCGCTTTCTATCATAAATATAACAACTCCCTCCAGACTCAACATTTAATCACAGCCACCAGATATCATCAATAACTTAATACCATCATAACGAAAGCAAGAGCAACACACAGAATAGCAAAAAAAATATTCTGAAAATAGACCTGCTTTACTATTATCCGACATTTACATATCAACCAAGAACTACGCCAGAATAAAACGACTTTATAGAACAGCTTCAGTGCACCTTCTTCAGCAGAGAAGCTAATCAACAACCGAAGACCTCTAAACCATACAGAACCCCAGCACCCTTATCTGACAGGTATTCCTCACCATTGTCAAAGTAGAGTTCTCTTATCTTCTCGAACGCGTGCCATGTCAGCAGGCTATCAGAACCCGCCTGGTGGCACTTGCCTACTGCACGGTCCACGCCAAGAGACTGCGCCACCCTATCCAACCCACCATGAAGCCCCTCACAGAACCTCATCAAATGCTTCACATCGTAAACATGATTCCCAAAAATAACCCTAAGCAAATTCAGAAACTCCGAGAGCGATCCCGGGAGAGCCTGCCCGGTGATGGCCTTAATGAGATAACCAAAATCGTACCCGCTGTGGAAGGTGATGTAAGTGACATTTTCGTTGCACAGCAGGCCGGACGACATCATCAGCTCCGCGAAGCACATGGTGGAGACGCCGTACTGGCGAGTGGACTCGAAGTTGATGCCCTGGTGGCGGAGGAGGTCGATCGAGTTGGGAGCGTGGTCGTCGCGCGAGATGTCGAAATCTCGGAAATTGAACTCCCAGATGAAGCGGCGGTCGGGGTAGCCGAGGTCGGGGAGGTATCCGAGAGTGTCTGAGAGCGTGATCCCCACTTGAATCAGCTTGAGCGCGTCGACGTTGGATTTGAGGGTCTGGTACCGCTCGAGCGGGTCGGAGCAGGAGCCGTGGTGGCGGATGACGACGCCGGGGAACTCCGTGTCCATGGAGACGAAGGGGTAGCGATCGATGAGCTGGCGGATTAGGGAGAATTCGTACTCGAGATTGCTCGACCAGACTGAGCGGATTATGATCACCTTTTTGGAGTTATCGAACTCGACTTCCGCCGGCAGCGGTGAGCCAAGAGGGATAAGCGGCGGCGGGTACAGGAACAGAGGCGGCGCGTCGCCGGTTAGGGCAGCGGTGCCCATGGAGGAGGGGCGAGATCGGAATAAAATTGATGGCAGCAATGGTGGTTGAATTTAGGGGAAAACGAAAACTAGGGCTAGGTGGAAAATACATACCGTGCTTAAACCCCAAACTTACCAAATTCTAAAACCTTGTCACAAATTCACAATTCATTTATTAAAAGAATTATGAATTGCTAAGTTGTTAAAAAGTAGGATTGTAATCGAATCGTGTCAATTCGAAAACCATCGTGCTCAAGTTTGATTTGTTTAGTATCGAGTCGAGTCTCGAATTTTATTTATCGAATATTTCGAACTCACGAGCTTATTCGAGTTTTAGTCGAATCCAAACAAATATTTCAAATTTATATATATATTTTGAATATTAATTATTTTATATTAAAATAAATTATTTCATCCATAATAACATAATATATTTATTGATTTCTTATAACAAATAAAAGTAGGTAAGATATTTAACATAATAATTAATAATTATAGAAAGAAACTAATTGTATCCAGTTAATAATTTTATATTTTGAAGTTAAATCAGTTAACGAACTTGTTTACGAGCTAAGGAGCCGAATATTACCATGTTCAAGCTTGATTTGTTTAGCTAACGAGCTTCACTAAACAAACCTGAATGAATTTTTATCGAGACGAACTCCGAATAGTTCACGAATAGCTTGATTCATTTACAATCCTATTAAAAAGTAAATCATCAAATCAAATCAACGGGAATGTCTAGTTTCTTTTTTTTTTCGTAAGGTAAATTAGGAAGAACCCTGTTGTTTTTCTCGTATTAGTTGGACCAAATTGAAATAGTATAAGGTATGTTGTACGACCAGAACAAATTGTGCCAGCCTTTTATTTAACGTCTAAATATTTTTGTCGCTTAAAAAGGAGAATGTCTCTTCCCCTACAAACCCCACATTCTATGAAAATATTAAGAGTTAACACGATCAGTCCCATAATAATATAAAAGAATAAATTATGATGATTTAATGGTTAATTACTTATGAGGACCAAGTTCAGTGCCCCCAAAGATTTACAAATGAGGAAACTCTCACATTACAACTATTAAGATTAAATCTTTGATCCTTACTCCAAATCTATTAACTTAATTATTTGAACTAAATTATTTTTCTGTAGATTGTTAGTTTTGGCATATGAATATACATAGAATAGAAATTTTCAACTTCATGTGTCCATACAAATTACAACGAATTAAATTTTGAGCTCTTTGCTATTTATTTTGGGAATTGATCTATCAAATTTTCTTGAAAGTTTTTTTTTTTTTTTTTTACAAAAGCATATGATCCAAGATAACAATCAAACATGTACATGAATAAATATAAAAATAAATATGAGTAACTAATTATTAAATACTACATAACTAACAAAAAATATTTATTATGACACACGCACACATATTATAACTTATTACATAAAATATAAGTTGCATTAAACATTAGAACTATATACCATAATGCTATTATTTCCATGTTCTCTTCATTCAATAGTTTTTGTTCATTAGTTTATTCGAATATATACTAAATTTATAATTTATTGACATACTAATTATCTACATAAATATGTGTATAACTATTAGCCTATTACAATCCAGTCAAAGTTCATAAACAACAGAATATTCCAAAGTCAGCTCTCTTTCTTAAGAGTCATTCAAACGAACACAAGACTCAACAAAGAAAAGAAAAGAAAGAACACCCACCCACACACACATTATATATGAAAGCCAAAGCAATGCTAACTGCTTCCGCCTAAACAATAGGCAAAAAGTCATACAAGAATTACCCAACGCACGACCTTCTTGCTTCAACACATACATGGCATAAGCTCATAACAAAAGCCATACAAATGTAACAAATCATGTGACAAAAATCAAAATGTACCCTTCCTTATTTACAAACCAAATGAAACTAGCATAATTCTTCACACATCAAGGGTATTCGATTCATATGATAAGGCCGTAACAGAAGTATATGATAATTCTTGAGGAACTTATGAATAGAGGTACAATTAAAGCTGATTTTGATATGTTTTAAAATGATTGTCACACAAATAAAATCCCATCAACCAAACATTCCAACAACATAGTAGACAACAAGTACAACAGCAAAGATATGAGGGGCCCAAGAGAATTGATAGGAGGGGAGCATTCCCAAAAGTTACTCGAACAATATCAACTATAAAATCAGACTGGCCGAATAAGACCTTTATATCTTTACACTAGAAATAGGTTCCTTCTGGAGGCTGGACCAGCTTACGGTTGTGAGTCGCTGCCATCTCTTTCTTCAGCTGTGTCAGTATATCTTCCATTGTGTACTCACGCTGCCAATTTGACAGTAGGGAAAACTTCTTCGGTTCCACCTACAAGCAATAAACACCACCGATTATTTCATATGCATATCTTGTTTAGTCGAGTAATGAAAACATCATAACAGACAAAAAGATAGAATGTGCAATCAGTCATCACTTAACCCTCAAGGCAGTTGCCAATAGCGAGAAAATTGGTTTGAAAATACATGGAAATGCAAAACATGAAAGTAACCAACGTGGGCAACACTCTACTTAACCCTGTGCTGTGTTGGTGACTTAGTGAAAACAACTACTCATAGAAAAACAGTAGATTAACTAGGTTTAAGTAGTAAATTTCATTTTATTAAATTGTCAGGAAATTTGATGATAAATTCTGTAAATGAAATAACCATGATATGATTTAAATTTATTTTATAAAGCAGATATATGGAAGTTGACCAGAAATACTATTCAAGTATGATGGGTATTTTTTATTCTAAGTCTACAACTCCAATTGCTTGATTGTTGGCTTCCTTGTTATCTAAACTTACTAGGCAACATAAACAATCATCTAAGCAGGAAAACAGACAGTTTCACAAGACTCCAGTAATAAGTATAAACATATTTTATCTAATTAGATTTTGTTTGGGGGAGTGAATTATTCAACATATCCACCAAATGTAAAGGTTAATTTTAATATCAGTACGAAGGTTCATTACAAGTGAAATGGGTTATTTCTTAATCAATATAAGCAAGGTGATAGGGGGAGAATGAGAGAGGGAGGAGTCAATGGATATAATTTGGTTTGGTTTGTAAATATAGAGCAATATCAGATTTGCTGATGCATCGATAGTGTTTCAAAGTGTATAGCACAAAAGGGAGAAAAACATAAGATTTACTTTTCACTAGCTGGCAATGCAAATACAGCTATTACTTGAAAAAGTAGATATTCAAGATAGAAACCAGTTCATACCACACCAGTTTCATGGTTTACACAAGTCATGTTGACCCGGGAATGAAAACGAACACTGGGAGGCTTCTCTGGATAATCTTTGTCGCAGAATAGCTTCAGCTGATATATACGCCCTTCATGTACGGACTGCAAAACCAAGTAGAATGGATCACTTAATAATGTAAAAGTTCAGGAAACAGTCAATCAAAGCAAATGTTCACAGTTCCATTAGAGATGCAGGTGCCGCACATTCTAAAGTATAAAATTATGCCAAGGAACACCGACATTATCATCGACATAGCAATCACCTAAAGTATAAAGTGTTTTAGGAACCAAAAATAACGTCGAAATTGACATCTTAACATGTTAATAATTGTCAGCAATACTTAAGGCACTAAAACAAAGCCCACGGCCCATGCAAGCATTTGAGAGCAATTGCTGCATAAATCCATTCTGAGAATTGTATGATACATAAAACTGATGAACTGATAAGCAGAATTGACAGCCACAGTAAATAGGTGTCACACCGTGTTTCTTGCACGGGAGAAAAATAAATGGAAGTAACAAATACAAAAAAAACAGAGAAGTGGAAGAAGTAACCTTATGTTGAACATATATGAATTTCAGGACTTCATCCAAGGCATGCAGTGAAGCACAAATATTATGATCACAACAGAGAGATGCCCATTAAGACTTTGTAACCACACAACATGTGATCATCATCATATAGATAAGGAGATGCTTACATTGTGTGGACCTATGATGGTTCCTGTCCATGACCGCATGTAAATATCATCTCCATCATCCATTCCATAGCTCACAGTACCATCCCCAATTCCCTTCTCTCCACGTTCAAGTTCCTCCAGCAACCTGAAATTTCTAGGGACTGAAAGAAAAGCAGAGGAATTAAGATTTTTCATCAGGTAATCAGCAAGCTATCAATGAAAACTGCAAGGGCACTAAGACTATGCAGCAAAGTTTCATTGTTCCCGATTCATGCACAACCAATATTGTGTATATCAACATATAGTTTGCACAGTATGGCACAAAAACAAGTGGAAACCAACTTGTAATACACTACAACAAATCAAGTTAAAATATTCCATCTCGCATAGTTGAAGGAAAAAATACAGCGAAGCAGCTAGGAGATCAGGTGGGGAATACATTAAAGTTTTACATTGTAACTAAGGCCGAAATGCTCAAACCAATGCATATCAATCAACAAAAGAAATTGACCATACCATCTTGCTCATTTAATCATCCACTTACAGCGAGAAAATTGAGGCTTCATAAAGTAATAAACAATTTCTTAGGATAAGGAATTGAAAACTTGCAACATCCCTTAATGGTATAGCTAGATTTGAATCATGTAGCTAGTAAGGCGGCACCACAGAGCTGGAAAGCAAACAAAAAGAATAAACACGAAATGGAAAGGGTAGCATATGAAAAATCATCATCTCACCGGTCACTCAGCATTAGAGAACAACCGGATTAAATAGACCTGAACAAAGAAACGCCCTTTTTCACATAAGTATACACCAAAAGCATTAGATGTACCATTCGGTGGAAAACATGAAAGTATTCAATAACAAAACACCAAATTAATCTTCGATTATAAAACTAGCAATAACAACTCCTCTTTGAGATTCAACAGTTAACCCTTGAATACAATCGTTTTTCCATCACGTAAAACACTAAACCACATAAAACACGACGGCCCATAGTTTCCACATTAGCCATTAAACTATGAAGGTAAAAAGAAAAAGAACAAGAAAACAGAGTCCATGTACCAATCAGAAAACAAATGTAGTCGGTGTATACGGAATTGAAACAATAATTTCCGAGAAGGAAGAATATATACCCACGACACTGGATCCTCCTGAGCCAAGAGTCATGGTGTAATTACGTGAATTGGGCGCTAGGGTTTCTGAGCACGATCGATGTGATCGAAGATAGAGAGATATTTAGGAGAAGGCAGGCGTAGAGAGAGAATCAATATCTTTACGAGAGAGAAGAAACGAGATTGAGGCCTTAAAAAGAGTGGAAGGAAATTGGGAAATGGGAATAAAGTGGAGTGGGAATAAGTTCAAATGTTCAATAAAATAATTGAGGCACAAAATTATTATTCACAGTAGTGGTAATAATACAGCTACATGTTCATAAAAAGGGATGTGTGTTTTGGATGATCTAATTGTTAAGTGGGATGACTTAATTGTTAAGTCGGAGGAGGGACGGATCTAAAAATTGATGATGAGGTGGACTGAAAATAAATATTTCGAAGTATTAAATATCATAAATGTTAAAATATTTCTATATTTTCATAAGTTGTCTTGCGAGATTTCAATATAAAAAATATCAATAATTGAGTTTATATTTATATTTTTAATAAAATTTCTTTCAATATAAATATTTCTTTAACGTAAACTTTCGTAAATCCATCAACCAAACCACTGGCAAAATTTGGCTGCGATTGAACTTGAACTTTGACAGTTTCGAATGGGTAGAGATATATCAGCAAACACTTGAGTAGATGCAGCGCTGAGGAAGAATATGACACATTTGTTTGACTAATTTTCCCGACTCGTATGAACCTTTGAGGATTCAGACAAATAGGATATTCCAAAAGCATCAATATACGCGTTCAACATAGTATGCACATAACAATAAGGAGACACAAAATTTTAGCGTGGAAAACCTTTTAAAAGGAAATAGAGGAAAAAAACCACGGGACTACTAGAGTCGTTTAAAAATCCACTATAATCAACAATGGAACAGTAAACAATCTTCTCTAAATTATATTAGAGGCATACAAAATATCATACATTTGAAAATAAGATGGAATCAAAATCGAGCAAAGATCAAGAAAAATATTATCAGAAATTCTCTTCTATTCAGATCGATAAAACCTGACCTTCGAAACTCAAAATCCGATCTCCACCGTCCAAAACGTTGGCCCAGATGCTGTGAAGCTTGTGTCCAAAAATAACAGTAATCTAACGGTTCAATCCCTATAAAATGGAATTTTTCTGAAGCTGCGCACTGAAAATCCGAGAGGGAAAAAAAAGGTTACGAATTTTTCTGTTTTGGCTACTTCAATTTCTCCCTTCAAAAATGGTGGCTGGCCATTTTCATTCTTATAACCTTCTTATTGGCTTTTCTCATGGGTCAAAAATATAAGAAAATCCAACAATAACAATTTTGTTTTAATTTTTTAATTATTTTGGATTGGACTAATTTTGAATTAGGTTTAATATAATACATAAACGGAAAAAAAAAAAAAAAAAAGTTTGGGGCTTGCATAAGGCTAGAGCCCGGTGCAGCTACCCCTAGATCCACCTATGAGTGGAAGTTAAAGTTTTTGATTTATGATTGATAAACGAATTGTAGATATAAAATATTTGTCAGTAGACCTCCCTCCATAAAAAGGAGAGGTTTCGAATTCAATTTAAAATATTATTTCTTCTATAATCTCCAAATTATAAATTAATTATATTGTAACAATAAGTGTTTTGTTTTTTC
This sequence comes from Salvia rosmarinus, assembly GCA_036937905.1. Lineage (NCBI taxonomy): Eukaryota > Viridiplantae > Streptophyta > Magnoliopsida > Lamiales > Lamiaceae > Salvia > Salvia rosmarinus. The sequence goes on along the minus strand of CM072818.1, from coordinate 57,293,690 downwards.
AATTCGAAAAACAAGGTCGATATTTTGAGTTGATTGACCAAGTTTATCTCAATTATTTCAATTGTTTTAGCTATTACAATGAATGAGGATGAACATAAAATTGTTGACCATAACTTCATATAATAGACATTAAAGAGTTTTTTTTTAAAATAAAAGGGTGTTGACTTAATAGTTAATTGTATGATTTTAAAAAAAAATAGAACAAGGAACGAACTACGTTCGGGTTTTGAGAGATTTAATGAACACATTAGATGAAAGTTTATAATTACCGCAAAAGAAATACGCATTGTCAAAAAATAATGTGTTTTCAATTTTATAGTTTATTTTGAAATTCCACTATAAATATCGGAAGCGAATAAATAAGAGACACGTGTATGTACAAGGACCCTTGTTTATTTGGGAGGATAGTGATAATAAGTAAAGATGGATTCACAAAACATATACAATAGTATCATGTTTTTCTTTTGTTGATATTATAAAGAGGGACAAGTTTACGCCTATCATTAATTTATGAGGCGTTTATTCTCCACTTTTTAGTTGATTTAATTTGCTTAAAGTTTAAATAATTTATATTGGATTTGTGAATATTTGTCATGATCGATTTTGTGTTGGACTTGAGGAAGTCCGTAGTTACGCCCATAGCTAGAAATCGAACTTCAGAATTTATTTTAATGCTTTCAAATATTACTTTACAATGATATAAAAAAATAGGGGCTAAGTAATAAAATAAGTTTTTGGCTTATGTAATTATCAAAAATTATATTATTTATGCTTAAATTGGGCTTTGTAGAATATTATTTTGTTGAGCCCAAGTTCTATTTTTATATGAAGAAGTAAGATTTAATTAACAAGAGTTCCAATAGAAGTAGGATTCTTATTAGGGTTTTATATATATATATATATATATATATATTGCACAACTATTGAAAATTTTCAATTTCTTTTCTTCTTCCATCTTCTCGAGTATTACTGCAATTTGGATTGTTAAAGTCAACATTTGTAAGTGTTTTCTTTTCTTTTCAAACCTTGACATGTTCTCTGTTAAATTATTCATTCATTAAATTAAAGTTGACTGAAGCGTAGGTTTATGTTTATTGGGAATTGTTTTAATTCTATTCATTTGCCAAAGCTTATGTTAATCAAAAGAAGGGTGGCGTGCTGCTTTTGTAAATTAATTTTTGTAGGTGGGGTCAAATTTAATGATTTGGATACAACTAATATATATATATATATATATTCAAATTGTTTTTTTTACGGAAAGTATTATTATCATTACTTTGAAAGTTTGATTTTGTGATATTTATATATCCATAGTATCTTATTAATTATTTGAGTTACTGGGTTTTTATTTGATTAGACTAAATAAATGTTGCAATTAGTAATGATGTAAAACTTTTCTTTCATGAGAAGTTATAAAACTTTTCAGCATGTCTCGTATAGTGTTAATGTACTATAGTAATTTTAGCATAATTTTGTTGACATCAATTATTTGAGATGTTATTCTTTGTTTAAGAATAATTTTGGCTACTGTAATAAGTAACTAAGATTACTATGAAAAAGTTAAGTAATATTTATAATTTTGAGATTTGCATCTTTAAATTGAAGTGTAATATTTTTATTTTATCTGGTATTTGGTCCTTCAAAATTTTGTATAATGGTATTTATCTAAGTTCTAGATACTTCCTTTAAGGATATAATTAGAGGCCCTTATAAAACTTATTATATTTTATTGAACTAGGTGCGGCGCAACTAGGACCCTCGTCCCAAAATTGATGATTTGGATTTGTTGTGCTCGACAAAACAATGTGGGTGAAATCTTCTTTAACTTGCAAATATGTGATTTGGAATAAATATGTTTATTTTGTGAAAGTGAAATTGGTTTGAGAAATATTCTTTTATGTCCAACGTGTATATCGTGGTTTGGATTGTGATACGATATTTATTGCATGCGGTGAGTATGCAAGTGAAAAGCCGTGACGGTGATTCATTTGACCATGTGTATATCCTATGTCGGTGAGGCAAGATTTTAAGCCGGTGAGACTGAGGCTTGATGGTGAGTCATTGACTACGTATATATCCTATCTTGGAGTAAGGTTGAGTCTTGACGGTGAGTCATTGACTACGTATATATCATATACCGGTGAGGCAGGATTTTAAGCCGGTGAGTCATTGGCTACGTATATCCTATGTCGGTGAGGCGGGATTTCTATGCCGGTGAGGCTAGATATGATTGCATCGCGGTGAGTATGCAAGTGGACATTCTTGGTGAGGCCGAATATGATTGACTATTACTTTTCATGATGTATCACGTTTGGACAAAAATAATGATATTCCTTGTTCCCACCATCGAGTGCGTTTTGTGCTCACCCCCTTTTTATCTAAAATATTTTCAATTCAGTGATCGTGGAGTGGCATGATGGTGTGAGTGTGCCTAGTGGTGTTATGTCGCTTTTAATTCATTCAAAGACTTGTGCTATTTTTGTTTAAATTCTTTTACTTTATTATCGTTGTTGGATTTGAGTTACTAGAACTCCAACTTATCTCATGCTATTAAGTCTTACGTAGGTTGATTTTGGTCGTTGGTTGACGTCAGTTATTGTGCAAGATTTAGACTTGAGTTTGTTGGACTCATTATTTGGCAATTTTATTCAAGAGATTTTATATATGTTATTAAAAAAAATCACTTTGACATGTTTCCGCTTTAGCTATTTAAGAAAAATATAACATTTTTAAATTACAAATTTAGGCTGTTACAAATAAGAATAATATAGATTAATTAATGGGTAAATATCAATTTAAACCCTAAACTATACATGTTTTATCAAAAATATCATGAACTTTCAAAAATATCAATTTAAACCCTAAACTTTCAAAAATATCTATTAAAATATCCTACTGAATTGTTGAACTTAATAGGTAATCATATTCAAATTATTTTGATGATAGTCATTATCTTCCAGCTTTTCAAAAGAATTGCTAATCAGGCTAATAATATATTTCATGATATTCAAGAGAGCCTATTTAATTTACTACATAATACATATATATTACAAAATATTTATCTTTCTCCAAAATATTTATCTTTTCTCTCTGTCTCTCCAAAATATTTATCTTTCTCTCTCTACAGAAAAATACATATATTACAAAATATGTTCTTATATTTACACATCTCTTTCTTATCTACTCTATATTTATATATTTCAACTTTGTATATATACAAATACACTCATATATATATATATATATCAATTAAACAATAACGAAGGAAATTTACGGAAAATAGTAGAAATCTAAATTGAGTTAATCGCATTCTTGATTAACTATATATATATATATATATATATATATATATATATATATATAACAAAGAACGATACATACATGAAAAAGCAAATCCACACAAATATATGTATATTTGTATATATACATATATGTAATCAAATCACTACTGAAAAAGAAAACGGACTCACTTTCCAAAAGCGAAAGTACACAAATTTCAAGAATGAATCATAGATAATACAAAAGCAGCAGTACATAAATTAATATTATCATGAGAAAAGTAGAAAGAAAAGTACTAACTTGAAGAAATAAAGCACCGGTAACTATTTGCAGAGAGTGAGAGAGAAATTATTGATAGTGATGGAGAAGAATTGTGTGAAAGAGAGGAGTGAGAGAGAAATAACGTGCGGCTTTTAAAATCCTCAAATTAGGGAAATAGAATACCTAGGTTATGATATGGAATAAGAATCCTAGAATTCAATGTAACTTTCCTTGTTTTTAGGAATCATATTACTTTCCTTATTTTTTTATAATTAAACCAAACATATCAATTTAATAATTGGTAATCAGATTACTTTCCCAGAGTAGGGGTGAGCAAAATACCCGAAATCCGAATATCCGATCCGAACCAAACCGAAATTTAAAATTCGGTTCGGATTTTTCGGATTTTCGGTTCGGATCGGATTGGATTTTTTTTATCCAAAAAAATCCGAAAATCCGAATTATATATAATTTATATATAATAATAATATTTTATCTAAATATTTTTAAATCTAATATAAATATATATAAGAATTAACAAAAATTGGTTTCGGATTTTCGGATTTTTCATAATTTTGGATTTTTCTGTTCGGTTCGGATATTTTTATAAAATTTTTAGATTTTCGGATTTCGGATTTTCGGATATTCGGTTCGGATCGGATTGTTTTTCTCTCAAAATTCGGATTTTCGGATCGATTCGGATTAGGCAAAAATCCGAACCGAAATCCGAATGCTCACCCCTATCCCAGAGCACAATCCCTGACAAACAAACGGGCTATTATAAGTTAATCCATTGCATATTTTGATGAACTATAACCTTGGGATGGATATCTCACGACCCTTCATAATTTCTACCATTTTGGTTAATTTAACTTGATTCATGTAACATTAAAAAATGTAAAATTAAAAAAATCTTAATAATACAAATAAATTAGAGAAAAATTTTTATATAGCCATCCAAGTTAAGGAATGTCAATTATAGCCACCAACATAAAATGTCAATTATAGTCAACTTTTGTATTTTGGACCCATTTGCCCTTAATGAAATTGAGTTGGGCGTGTTTTCCCTCAATCAAAACAAACAATCAATTATTTGGAGCGTGTTTTCCCGCTCTCTCTTTACTTTCTCTCTCTCTCTCTCTCTCTCTCTCTCTCGTGGTGTCGCACCTCTTTCATCTCGCCGAATTAAGTTTATCGGCCCGTCATTCTCGTCGTGCTCGACTCTCTTTGTCTCTCTCTCCGTGGGACCACTCTCGCTTGACATTCCGCTCTCGCAAAGCGTTGAAACTTGTCGGATCTAGTTGAAAGGTTTGTGCTTTAATTCTAATAACAAATGATTGATGAATTTTTAGTCATTATATGATGGGTTATCACTATTGCTATTGATTTTGATGAATTGGATAGAAGAATGCGTATTATTTGTGTTAATTTTGATGATATTGGAAAGAGAGGAGTAGGTGTCAAATGTGTATTATTTGTTAGAAGAGTAATCTGAGTTATCCCAACAAAGATGTCTGAGTAATAGGCAGTGGATGTTTGGTCGATAATGGTCTATTGGTACCATTTGGTGTTAATAGTCCCAATAGGTCCAATTCTTATTTAGTGTTTATTGTGATTTCGGTGGAGAGTTCTCTTTTTGTAATCATGCGGTTATGCTTTGAAATCATGCTCTTATTCGATTATATGAATCGAATTGGGTGGCTTTAGTTGGACCTATTAGTACTATTTGGTGATAATAGTCCCAATAGGGCGATGCTGAGTAATATATCTAATTTCTTTTTCGGATGGCACCAACTTCAATCATTCTCGCATGGAGGAATGGTATGAAGATAACTCCTATAAGGGTGGAAGAAGAGATTATTCCTATACCAATGAGATGGTATGACTTGAAAATTATTAAGTAAGATTGAGCTGCGTTTGTTGAAGCAGGGAGTGGATACATGTATGAAATAGATGCATTGGATAATTGAGAAGCAGATGAAAGCATGAGAATAAAGATTACGATGATTTTGAGTTGGCTTATGTTATGGGATTAGTTGAAAGACCCGTGTTATACATCACTATAACCCGAATAAATGCGGAATTGTCGAGTTTACTATTACATCGAATATTACGCCAAACACCAATAGCTACGACGACGATTCGAGGATTCTAACTGGATAATTATCATTTCAACGATGACGATGATCGAACTTTGATGTTGAGAATCTTGATGTTGATGGTGAAGATGTATCTGAAGAAGATGTTGGTGAAGAAGATGTTGGTGAAGAAGATGGGGGTGATGAAGATGTTGGTGATGAAGGTCATGGGAGCATTCGACACAATGTTTCACCTTTAGAGAGTAGTCATGAGGTAAACCGTGATTGTCGACAGTGGATAATTCCCGGCGCATCGTTCCATAGCTCAATTCCTATGGAAGATTTAAGGAGTGCAAGACTTGGTGTTGATGATTGCACAATTGTTGACACACCGCAAAGGTGCTATTTTTCCAATAAGTCCAAGATGATAGCATATGTTGGTATGTATCATCTTGTTAACCACCTTTTGAGTTTTATACGCAAAGATCTACTAAGAAAAGATATCATCCGGTTTGCAAACACAATAGGGATACTTGTCCTTTCGACTACGTGCAAGCTGCGATGGGCCTTTGCTTGGATAGTTGATGAATGGGTCACTCACGCATGCGAGAAAGATTTGAGATATCATGCATCCGAAAGTGTTCTCTAAAGTTTTAGCTGCATACTTTGTCCCTAATTTGATGATTGAAGGTGTTGTGCTTAGGTAGAAGGATATGATGGCACAGTCTGAGAGGTTACTTATTCTTGAAAATGCTTTGAATATGGGGACTATTGGTGGTATTTTACCAAAATAGTACCCTTAGTCCTCAATTATCGATTATTTTGGGAGTTGCGGTTGGGACTATTGGTACTATTTTTCAAACTAGTACCTATAGTCCCAACTTATTCAATAATGTTTTACGAAAATGCTTGGAATATGGGGACTATTGGTGTTATTTGACCAAAATAGTACCTTAGTCCTCAATTACGATTATTTTGGGAGTTGCGGTTGGGACTATTGGTACTATTCTTCAAACTAGTACCTATAGTCCCAACTTATTCAATAATGTTTTCGAAAATGCTTGGAATATGGGGACTATTGGTGTTATTGACCAAAATAGTACCCTTAGTCCTCAATTACCGATTATTTTTGGAGTTGCGGTTGGGACTATTGGTACTATTCTTCAAACTAGTACCTATAGTCCCAACTTATTTAATAATGTTTTCGAAAAATGCTTGGAATATGAGGACTATTGGTGTTATTGACCAAAATAGTACCCTTAGTCCTCAATTACCGATTATTTTGGGAGTTGCAGGTTGGGACTATTGGTACTATTCTTCAAACTAGTACCTATAGTCCCAACTTATTCAATAATGTTTTCGAAAAATGCTTGGAATATGGGGACTATTGGTGTTATTTGACCAAAATAGTACCCTTAGTCTTCAATTACCGATTATTTTGGGAGTTGCGGTTGGGACTATTGGTACTATTCTTCAAACTAGTACCTATAGTCCCAACTTATTCAATAATGTTTTACGAAAATGCTTTGAATATGGGGACTATTGGTGTTATTTGACCAAAATAGTACCCTTAGTCCTCAATTACCGATTATTTTTGGGAGTTGCGGTTGGGACTATTGGTACTATTCTTCAAACTAGTACTATAGTCCCAACTTATTCAATAATGTTTTCGAAAAATGCTTGGAATATGGGGACTATTGGTGTTATTTGACCAAAATAGTACCCTTAGTCCTCAATTACACGATTATTTTGGGAGTTGCGGTTGGGACTATTGGTACTATTCTTCAAACTAGTACCTATAGTCCCAACTTATTCAATAATGTTTTCGAAAATGCTTTGAATATGGGGACTATTGGTGTTATTTGACCAAAATAGTACCCTTAGTCCTCAATTACCGATTATTTTGGGAGTTGCGGTTGGGACTATTGGTACCATTCTTCAAACTAGTACCTATAGTCCCACTTATTCAATAATGTTTTCGAAAATGCTTGGAATATGGGGACTATTGGTGTTATTTGACCAAAATAGTACCCTTAGTCCTCAATTACACGATTATTTTTTGGAGTTGCAGTTGGGACTATTGGTACTATTCTTCAAACTAGTACCTATAGTCCCAACTTATTCAATAATGTTTTCTGAAAATGCTTTCAATATGGGGACCTGATTGCACAGGTACATAGGTTATTTGGTGCAAAAATAAAATACCGAACCGCTTTGGCTGCAAGGAACCAAGCCCTCACACTCACATATGGTGATTCAAGCAAGTCATTCCAGATGCTCCCAAGGTATCTTTATATGTTAGAGCAATCAAACCCGGGCTCTGTAGTTGATTTGAAGACTGATGAAGATGGTACGTTTAAGTACCGCTTTATGGCTCTTGCGGCATGTATAAGAGGTTTCAAGGCATGTCGTCCGATTATTGTGGTTGACACACATCTCGGAAATCTGGCGGTATTATGTTCGTGGCTTTCTGAGGGCGAAATGAACAGATTTTGCCTTTAGCATTTGGGTTTGGTGACAAGGAATGCGATGCTTCATGGACTTGGTTTTAAGACAATGCCGTCGTCTTTTGGATGCCACGATAACTTCATTGTTCGTGTCGACCAACATCTCATGATCAAGAACGCTTTGGATCTTTCTCTACAGTACACCTCATGGACTTTGTGTTTACCATTTACAAGCAACATCGAGGTGGGGAGACAAGGCGATTGCATTGTTCGACATCTTGCAAGTGCATATAGATGTCGTAACTTTGAGGGCGCATGAAGAATGGAGGCATTTTCACCGGGCGCATATGCTAAGTTGATGGCAATTGATCCTATTAGATGGGCTCGATCAAAGTGTCCCGTGCGTCGGTATCGGTTTTAACATCCAATTGTGCGAGTGCTTGAATGGTCGACTTCGTTGGGCGAGAAAGTTGCCGTTTGTACTCTCTTAGAGTGTGTTCGTACTATGATTGGACGGTGGTTTGTTGGCGCGTGCAGAGGCCACAAATAGGCGAAGAGTTAACTGCGTATGGAGAGTCTAGATTGGCTAGAAGCGGTGAGTTGGCCCATACCATGAGCATTGAAGCAATTTAGCCCACCAAGTACAAGGTATCTTCGGCAAAGCATCATGTAGTGGACATTGAGAGTAGGGCGTGCACTTGCACGATATCTGATATGGATCTTGTTCCATGTTCTCGTGCGACGGTTGCCATACGTATTATTTCCATTAGTCCCAACTTATTTACGTTTGAATTTTTTATCTTTATTTTTGGTTGCAGTCAAACGAAACAGTCTGCGGTTGCATATGTGAGTGATTATTATACCACTCAGTCTTTGCGTGAAATATATGCCGGAGAGGTGATGCCGATTCCTATTCCAGAAGACTGGGAAATTCCTTCAGATGTTTCTTCGAGGATTGTTGGAACGCCGGCCAATACTAGACAAGCTGGTCGTCCCCGTGAGAACCGGATGAGTTCCGGTGGTTCTGGATCTCGATCATCACGCAACAAATTTTGTGGTCGATGTTTTCAGAGAGGGCATTACCAGAACACTTGCAATGCCCATATAAATTTGTCGCTTGAAGAAGTTTCTAGTAGCCAGACAGTAAATACTAGTAAACGTCGACGACAGAAGCAATGCGGTATCTGTGGTATTGGTGGGCATACTAAATCGGACATGTAGCGGAGGATCAATTGAGGATTGAGGATTTCACAATTTTATCTATTTATTCCTTTATGAATTCAGAATTGAGGATTTCTTGTCATTTATACATTAAACTTTGTGTTATTTCTTGTGTTTTGTTCCGTCATGAATTGGGAATTAAGAATTCAGATTTGAGTAACTGTCCTGTTGTAGCATCAGTGATACGACCTCAGTCAGAAGGAATCTCAAATTGTGGGCAAAGGGCACAACTTATGCATCTCAAATTGTGGGATAATGACAATGAAATATAAAATCACACAATTTTTTTTTTCACAAAACCAAAGTCTTTTCGAGTCCTTACACATAGGGAGATAACAAAAAGCATTGACAAACATACAAATTCGATCGATGTCGGATACTCATCATCGTCGTCGCTTTTTGAGCACGAATAACGAGTAAATCTTCATGATCATAACAATCATATTCTTCATTCGATTGTTGACGTGAAAACCAAGTGAATTCCGTAATATGGCTCCTTCTTGAATATATATGCCTCACCAACGGTTTAATACGTGGTTATCTGATTGATAAAAATTTTAAAACCCCAAAAAAATCAGAAAAACAAATGAATAATGTATTAAACTTGAGTGCGATGTTGGAAAAACAAATGTACTGCTATGAGATGCTCCCAGTTTGCTTCAGTCGTGGTAAACTCCAACTCCTTGTCCGTGCTGAGGTTTAAATTTCCCAAGCCAAGTAACCATTTGTATGTATTGTAACGCTCTTTCATGAACTCTAGTTTTTCAAGATAGAGTTCACCTTGGTAAAAAGTCGAACCGGGACAACAAACTGAACCTTTAGCATGACTTATAAGTGCTTCCAGATTATCGTCTGTAACTCCAATTAGCGTTTCGTTGCGAGATAACAAAAAACACTTTATTTGTTGAACAAAACTCCCTTCACACGTTTTGTCGAGAGAGTCGTAAAAATTTCCTCTTGTGATTTTCTTATCAATGGTGGCATTTTCGAGCAAGAGAAAGTGAGTATGATTATAAAACTTTGATTGTAATGCATAGCTATATATCTGATAAAACGAAACTACTACAATAATTTGCACTTGGATAATTTGGCCCGTGACAACTAGTCAGAAATCACAAGCATAATAGTATTACTAAGTCCAAACAAAATAAAGCCAACGTTATCTTGTCTTTACTTGTACACTAACAAGCCAACGTTATCTTGGTCCGTGAAGGTTGGGAAAATAGTGCTATAGTCCCTATCGGTTGGTACTATTTACATGTCTGAACCTATAGTCCATGCCAATTAGGTAAAAACTACCATAAAGCAATATAATATGCAAAATAATGATTTATATTATATATCCTACAAAAATAGGTACATACATTTAGTACTAACAGATTTAATTGTATTAAATGTATTATGATTTAAATACTAAATATTAATCGCCTCCATACCCATTTATCAAAATATCAATGATTTAAATACTAAATACTAAATATTGTTGTTTTCATCCTTCACTCCTCATTTAATTGTTTGCATCACATTGAAATCGTGCTTCCGTCCGTCTATAATTATAAATCGTCTGCGATGTGCTTAGGTACTAGTTCGATGCATCGAGGTCATGGCCTTATCCGCCAAATCGGTTAGCCGATTCTCCATGCTTTTTAGAGCAAGTGGCCCAGCTCACCTTGTCCTTCATTGCGGTTTGTTGGCCCTTTACGAGGAAAGGAAAGAGCCCATTCGTGAATTTGGGAGTCCCGGGCTGTCATTGTAATCTTGGATGTGCTTCACAATTGGGGTAGTATTCGACCAGTGGTGCGAATGTTTCTTTTCTATGTTTCTGAGATGAGTCTCATCACAGTGCTCGTTTGAGTCCCACAGAATCATTTTGAATCTTCTCATTTGTACTTCACAAACAACCCAATGTTCCCCCGGCAAATGGCACATAAGGACCAACTGCATGAGAACTTGAAAATAATTACTAATGCAGTTTATAACAAGTTCATAATCAGAAAGAATCCAACATGTGCATTTCAATCAAGTTTATATTCAGAAAGAATCCAAGCATGATTCCATGGATGCATTTCAGAACTGGACCTATTGGGACTATTAGAACCAAATAGTCCCAATAGGCCCAACATGTGCATTTCAATCAGGTTCATATTCAGAAAGAATCCAAGCATGATTCCATGGATGCATTTCAGAACTGGACCTATTGGGACTATTAGAACCAAATAGTCCCAATAGGCCCAACATTTGCATTTCAATCAAGTTCATATTCAGAAAGAATCCAACATGTGCATTTCAATCGGGTTCGTATTCGAGAAAGAATCGAGCATGATTCCATGGATGCATTTGAGCTGGACCTATTGGGACTATTAGAACCAAATAGTCCCAATAGGCCCAACATTACATTTCAATCGGTTCATATTCGGAAAGAATCCAACATGTGCATTTCAATCGGGTTCATATTCGAGAAAGAATCGAGCATGATTCCATGGATGCATTTGAGCTGGACCTATTGGGACTATTAGAACCAAATAGTCCCAATAGGCTAACATGATTCGAACTATAATTCATACCTTGTCGACTTCATTCCAATTCTTGACCCCATTCAGGTTGCAAGCCCTTTGCAAAGCTGTCTTAGATGTTCGAGATCGACTTAGCGCCACCTCCTCGGTCTTTAAATCAGGGCTTCCATTCACGTGCCGTTGCTATGCATTTTCTCGAGACGACTTCCACCTCCATCTATAATTATATTAGATGGGAGTGTTAGATTGTTGGCAAACTTTCTGCATTTTAACTTATAATATTGAGAATTGAAATAATTTTACCATGAATGAACTTGGAACAACAACAGTCCTCGGATTAACCCGTTGCAGCCTTGCCATATCTGGAGCCTTGGCTAGAATGGCTACATATCGTCGATGTGCACATTCTCCAACATTTCTGCAGGATTTTGATATGACAAAGAACATTTGGCTAACGACATATGGCGACCGACATTCTCCCGCAAATCGGTTTAAAACCGATCAATAATCCATAATAATTGTAAAGATAATTAACTATAATAAGATTTATTACATCTCCTCCTCTTCTTTCTCGCATGAATTTACGGAAGTCGACCTCGAGTTTCTATAGTCCTAAATGGACTTGAGTCTGCCGACGAAATTTACGGCGGACCGTGCGATGGGTATTTACGAGGTTTCACCAATTGGAGCTCATGCGTGGGCGCTGTTGGAGTGCCAGTTGGTGTTGGAGCGGTGATCCATGTTTGAATCGTCTCTCCTCCGAACACTCCTTCGTATTTCAAATTAAAAGCTTGCTCTTCTTCAATCTCTTGGGTAGTGGGGAGTTGGTGAAGGAGGTAAGTTGGCCTCATGCTCATCTCTGTTATTATAAAGGGTAGATTAGAAAAAAATGATAATTTGTAGTTGGGACTATTGGTACTATTATGACAAAATAGTACCAATAGTCCCAACTACTAAAATACTAAAAAAAACAGTTGTATGTACTCACCGATTGTTGCTCCTCTTGGTGTTCCTTGCTCTTGTCAGCTTCTCCGGCATTCCCTTGCTCTCTCGGCTTCCCTATTCAGTTGGGCTTCTCGGCGCCCTCGAGCGATCCCTGCATCTTGGCTGCGATTCTTTCTGCTAACGGGTCCATAAATTCATCACTCTGAAATAAAGCCTTCCACTCATCCGTCAACTCACCTTGACCTCTTCACACAGAATCACTTATTTCATCGAGGACTCTCTTCCTCCTCTCACCGGCATTGTTTAGCATTCTCCTGTTAGCGGCTTCTCTGCGGCGGCTAACACAGCAATGCGACCTCACGAACTTCATCATCTCCCTCATCACCGGCATCTCCTTCATCATCTGCTTCTGCATCTTGAGACTCTTGTCTTTCTGCTAATCTTTTTGCTCTGTTTTTCTCGTGAACGGGATCGTACAAGAATTGGAAAAAGCTACCAACCGGCTCCAACGATCGATAGTAGTCGGTATTTTCCTCATCATCCGTAGCTTCTAACACACTATGCAACTGCGAAATAATAATGATGCAAAATCAATATGTCAGTTATGTGATCAAAAAATGTTGAAATCAAAATTAGTTGGGGCTACTAGTACTATCAGCACCAAATAGTCACAATAGTCCCAACTCTAGACAGCCAACAATAAGCATTCATGCTGTTATCCAAAAAAGAAGATAGTACCTCATTAATATCAATTGGGTGGTATGATCGTGGTAGATATACATCAAACCCGTGGCTTCCCACCTCAAAATCTTGCCTCAAACCTCCGATATTTCTTCCCACTCGGAAATGCATTGAAGATCCATCCTTAGTACAATGCAAAAATAAATAAAAATGAAGATGTACAATGGTATGCGAAATGAATATGTACGAAATGAATATGTACGGAAAAAATGAAGATGCACAATGCAAACAGTCTTATGAAATATTTGAAATGAATATGTACCGAGAAAAGCCAAAGTATTGGCATGAAAATGGTATCGATGTTTGTTGTTATCTCCTTCGACATTCGTCACCGCCCGAGGATTTGGTAAGAGAGGATCCCCATGGAATTGATCCCATTGTGCATCCTCAACCAATGCCCAGATCCGATGCAGGATCTTCCATTGGTTGGGATTATACCCAAGACAACAATAGCGACTACTAGGACCTTGGATAGCTTCACACAGTCTCGGGAGTTCCAATGTCCCAATTTACGTTGGTGAACATGTCCCATAACTCTTCGGTTTCACCCTCTTGTTCTTGAATCTTGGTGTAGAGGAAGTCTCGGTATTTCATGTTCGATGTAGGGATCGAACTCACTTGCTCCAAACCTTAAACCCGAAAGCGAGGCGAACTCAACCTCGAGAATCTTGCAATTTGGTCATGCACCTTAAACCAAATAGAATTTGGATCGAGTGCAGGACACCAATGACTTGCCTCGAGTAGGTAGTGCATGCATCTTTGTGATTGAGCAGAGTTGTAGTACCGAGGTAACTACCAAATCGGAGGCTTCAAACGCAGCCACGACTTCTTGCCCACATGATTGCGACTATTTGAACAACCGCAAACATATTCTCCTTCATCGTAGTTTGTATCTTATGATTCTTACATTGTAAAGGTTCTCTTAAAAATTCCCAATCGACCTAATAAAACACAAAATAACATCGAGCAAGAAAACTAATTCAAAAAGGGACTATTGGGCCTATCGGCACCCAATAGTCCCAACTACAGCAATTCAACAGAAGCAGAACATAAGCATGATTTCAAACAAACAAACTTCATGATCCCAACATCAGAGCAAGAAATCCTAAATCAAAATTGGGACTGTTGGGCCCATCAGTCCCAAATAGTCCTAATAGACCCAATTCGAGCAATTCAACACAAGCAGAGCATAATATAAGCATGATTTCAAACTAACAAACTTCATGATCCCAACATCAGAGCAAGAAATCCTAAATCAAAATTGGGACTATTGGGCCCATCAGTCCCAAATAGTCATAATAGACCCAATTCGAGCAATTGACATAAGCATAGCGAGAATATAAACATGATTTCAAACTAACAAACTTCATGATCCCAACATCAGAGCAAGAAATCCTAAATCAAAATTGGGACTATTGGGCCCATCAGTCCCAAATAGTCCTAATAGACCCAATTCGAGCAATTCAACACAAGCAGAATATAAGCATGATTTCAAACTAACAAAATTCATGATCCCAACATCGAGCGAAAAAGACTAATCGAATGGGACTATTAGGACTATCGGCACCAAATAGTCCCAATATCCCCAACTCGAGCAATTCAATCATCATCCCCAATCCGGTTTATAATCAACAGGTCCATACCTAAATCACGGCCGTAATTTTGAATTAAATGATGCAATTATGATCACCCAAGCTAATTCGAGTTCATAATCACATTCTATGCAGCATTTCAAACAATAAATTCCATTTCAAACAATAAATCCCTAAATTATGTGATTACCTGAAGCTGCATGTTCGGGTTCTCTCCTTCTTCTTCTTCCTCTTCTTCTTCGCCTTCTTCTTCTTGGCATCTCGCCTTCTTCTTCGCTTTTCTTCTTCTTCTCCTTCGGCATCCTCGTCTTCTTCTTCGTTTTGTTCTTCTTCTTCTTCTTCTTCTTCTTCTTCTTCTTCTTCTTCTTCTTCTTCTTCTTCTTCGCTTTCTTCTTCTTCGTCGCGTCTTCTTTCTTCTTCTTCGCCGCTTCTACTTCTTCTTGCCGCCTACTTCTTCGCCGGCCGGGATGTACTGTTCTCCGAATCGGACATTTGGGTAAGTAATGACGGAGGTGGCAACAACGTTCGTGAGGGCTGACGGCGTTCGGCGTTGGAAGAGAATCGGCGTTGGTGAGTGTTGGGGAGAGAATCGGAAGAGGATTGGCGTTGGTGAAAACTGAAATGCACATGTAACGGCTATTTTGATAGGCGTTGATAAACCCGCGATTTTTCAAATTCAAGGCGAAGGGCAAATGGGTCCAAAATACAAAATTGACTATAATTTGACATTTTTATGTTGGTGGCTATAATTTGACATTTATTAACTTGGATGGCTATAAATGTGTATTTCCACAATAAATTATATCAATCATAAAAAATAAATATCTCTCGTTAAATTATATCCAAAATAAACAAGCTCAAGATATATGATGACTGATGGGATGTATAAGATAGCTCGCAGAGAACCAGTGCATCCGAAAATTTCAAATATTTGTCAAGCACTGAAAAACTTACGAGTATATTGGATCATCAATTCATCTTAATATGATGTTTATCTATTTATCTAACATTTATGATGAAAAGGTATTGTCCCGACGATGTGCTTTGTTGAATGAGATGTCGAGTCTTTAAATTTGGAATAACTCATCGAAAATTGAATAATAATGTATTTTTATTAATTTTCAGGCAATTTGAGTAATATATTGTAATTATCAATAGCTTAGATATTTTTTTTAGGTTTTAAAGAATAGTATATTTTATGCAATTATTAATACTTAATAAAACTCTTATTAGAATATTAATAATATGTGATATGAAAAGAATAAGAACTTATTGATTAATGAAAGATTGTGATATTATTGAAACAATTTAAAAATTGAATCTAATTTGTAACAAGAACCAAAATTTAGAAATTTAAATTGTAATAATCTTATTAAATAATAAAATTCGGAACTTGACGTCTTCTTCTTTGGTTACGGAAGTGTTGCGAAAATGGTGGAGGTGGCTTTCCGGATGCGATCGGGGTTTCGGTCTTGCGGGATTACTACAATGAGATTGTCCGAGACAACGTCTTTTGCTTGACGAACGACTCTTCACTCTTATCCAAGTCGGTTTGGATTGAAGTGGGTTCGATATTTTCTTGGCATTTTGTCCGATATCCTCTTCATTAAATTGCGGCGTCTTACCACTTCCTCAAGATGACCGCCTTGCAATGCTCTTTGTCTTTTTCGGATTTTCCGTGTCACTGGCAACGCACCGTGTTGTCTATTTCTTAGCTCGATGGCTATTTGTCCCATTTAAACCTCCAAATTCCTCAATGATGTAGCTTGGCTCAATTACAACATCATTCTTAGCCATGTACTCTTTCATCAACGCCTCTAACGAATTTGTTTGTATGAAGGTTGTTGTTGAGGTACCTTGTTGTTTTTTTGTTGTTGGTACCCTTCTTTGAAATTGATTTTCTCTTTCATTTGCACACCACTTGTACCAGCTCCTTGACCACCCCAAGAAAAATTTGGGTGTTGCCTCCAACCCGGATTATACGTTTATGAGTAAAGATTGTTACGACCTGCATTTCGATTCCCCACATAGCACACCGAGGTTGGATTGGAGGGGCAATTTTCGAAGGCATGTCCTTCTCCACAATAAACACACGAAATTTCAGCCACCTTCCCGTAGTACAGACACAAGAGCATGTATAGGTCTTTGATTTCTCCCAAACTTAAGTTTTTCAAAGACATTGTTCATGGAAGCCACTTGAGCGATTAATGCGGTTAAAGCATCGACTTCAAACAAACCGACTACCTTTTTGCCTTGAGGAGCTCTCGTATTTGACCATTGACAATTGTTGTTAGCAATTCTCTCCAAAATTTCATATGCTTCATTGTAAGATTTGGAGAGAATAGCTCCATTTGCCGAGCGTCAAGAACCAACCGCGTAGAAGCATTTAGACCATTGTAGAAGGTCTCAATCTGAATACAGTGTGGAATGCCATGGTGAGGGCATTTTCTAAGAGAGTCTTTGAATCGTTCCCAGGCCTAGCAAACTGACTCATCCTCCAACTGTTGGAACGACATAATCTCATTCCGTAGTTTAGCGTTTTTCGTTGGAGGGAAGTACTTAATCAATAACTTTTCTCCTAGCTCATTCCATGTAGAAATAGAGTCAGGTGGAAGTGCATTTAGCCAAGCTATGGCTATGTCCCTCAGTGAGAATGGGAATAATCTCGACCTTAAGGCCTCGCCGACACGCGCAACTTGAAGGAGTTGCTCACTTCCAGAATGAATGAAGGTGAAGGTGCGGATCCTCTGTGGCTTGTCCACTGAATTGGCCTACAGTTTGCAACATTTGAAACATCACTGGCTTCAACTCGAACTATGGAGCTTGAATCTCCGGTCGAATTATGCCCGAATTGAGCTCATTGAACATCGGTGCGGCATAATCCCTTATAGCTCTCTCTTTATCATCGGCTATGACAATGACATTATTGTCTCTGTCATCTGCTGGAACCATTTCAGCCATCCTTGCTTGATGTCTGGTTCGTCGATCTATTCTCCACGGTCGAAAAGTGCGTTCGATTTCTGGATCAAAATGGAGTGGTTCAGGACCTTGCTCACCGTTCATACACAAAGGACAACCTAAAAGTTCTAGGAATGTAACACAAAATATGAGATGAAAATATAAAACCGAACAAGAATAAAATTAAAAATGAAGCTAACGTAATTCTAATTTTAATCCCCGGCAACGGCGCCAAAAACTTGTTGGTTGTAAAATATATTTACGCAAGTGCACGTAGTCAATAAGTAATAAATCGGAACTACTCCAAGATCGTCTTCACAGGGATTGCAAATTAAAAATAATACGTTGACTTAAATTAGCTAAAACAAGGAATAAAAACAATAAAACTAAGAGAGAATTTTTGGTTTTCTTTTATGGGCAACAAACGAAAAAATTACAGAGTAAATTACTTGAATGAAATAGATAAACAACTATTTAAAAGGTTCGAATAGATTTGGTAAATGAAAGATGGACTTGGATTTTTGAATCCCTCTATGTCTTAAAGAATAGCTTCGATGCTGCAGCAATATCTTAACACCGATTATACGGTGACGTGATTTCTCAAGGTATTTAGGATTTTCCAAAGCCTAAATAATTATATCAACAACTCATTTCCACATATTTCTATGCTTTTAAGGTTCTGATATTTTATTTTAGCACATATCACAATGGTCACATAAGGCAACAACACATTCCAATGCTAAATACCTCATTCCATACATCTTAATCATGCTTTCCTTGTATTTACCAATATTCAAGAAAGCTAAGTATTCTGGGAGAGATGGCCAATCACAACATAAAATTATCAATAAAAATAGAAGCATGGACAGTAAAAGATTTGCTAAGATAAAGTGCAAGAAATTATAAACTAGATATTGAGTTCATCATAAATCCAAGTCTCAAGGCTCTAGCTCATGCTAGAGTTCAAAACAGAAAATAAAAGGTTCACAAATTCCATGTTTTTCAGACAAACGAGAGTTACAAAATAGATAGAACAAAGAGGAGAGAAAGAACTATTCTGAATTTAAGCTCCACTTTTCTTTGCCTTCGAAATCGCCTCCTCTTGTTCCAGAATTTTTCTTATTTTCTCCCTCTATCTCTCACTGAACAGCCTCTGTTCCTTTCTTGCTCTTTATATTGCGGCTGTAGCACTTAGATTAGGAACTAGGTTTCCTCTTTTAATTTGTAAAATGACCAGGTTGCCCTCCTCAGTGTGTAGAAGTCAGGTGCTCATTTCCAATTTTTTGAATTTCAGCCCTTTTTGTGCCCAAGTGTCTCCCAATTAAAAGCTTGTCAGGTGGTCCTTCCACTCTAATTCAGATTTCTCACCCATTTACTGAATTATTGATGTTCCAGCAAAGTTCCAGCAGCGAGTAATCTGCACCAACAATAATAATGCGATTTCACAGCCATTTTTCTTTCAAATTCAACTCAATTAACTCAAAAAGATCACTTATCTCAACTCTAGAATAAACACGAGCAAAACACGTGAAACACAACATAAAACGAGGAAGAAAGACAAAAGAAGACACAAAACATGCATCAAACATTACTCAAAAAGCTTTGGAGATTAGAAAATAACTCTTTTTACAAGAGTTATCAGTAACAAGAACCAAAATTTAGAAATTTGTAATCATCTTATTAAATAATAAATACGAAGACGTACTCGTATACGAATAAAAATGGTGCCTTTACTTATCTATTTTTTTTTTATGATAATGGATATTCACCTAATTAATTTGAGCGCTTTTTATTTTTCCTTTTTGGGGTACAGATTTCTGGTTAAATCGCGTGTGTTTATTGAATTGTTGATAGATTCGTGAATTCAATGCCTGCTTTAAATTTGGTGATGTATTTATATCTGTTGTTACCCACCCCCGCCCAAACCCAAAATTCCCCAGTTTGATTTTCATGGACTTAAAGTTTGTTGCGTTTTATGCTTTATAGATTCTAATTAAGACGTTATAGGCGGAATTATGTTGTAATCCAGCTATCTGACATATAGATAGTGGTGTGGATTTAAATTTAGAAGATGTAACAGATTTTATGGTCAAATGAGCAGATACTTCTCGAGTCATGAAGAATTTTGATGGTCTGTATATTTAAGACCAGATAAGGGATTTATGGTGGTGGAAATTTCTTAATTGATTAGCAGAAGAAAGCATGTCAAAAGAGTGTAGGCATAATAACGGCAGTATAATCTTCATGTGGTAGTTTTTTGGAGCTGTGAAGTTGTTATGGATAATTTGAAGAAGCATGTGAAAGATTCATATCCCTTAAACGAGAATTATGCTTTTCCTAATTGATAGCTTTCTTTGTTCATGTATCTGGTTAAAAGCGATATGATTTTTCTCTTATTTTACGGACAAACATGGATATTTTTAAAGAGAAATGTGTGAGGTCGGGTGTGTAGTTGGAGTATGGCTGTATGTTGAAGACAAATTCATTCCTCTTATCATCATTCATATTAGTGCAATATGAAAGAAAAAGGAAAAGAGTCTTATAAGGTGATTATGACTGAAAAACAGTCTTAATAATTTACATTTGGAAGTTACAGATGCATATCACGGTAAGCAGAAATGATGAGTCTATACAAATGATTATGGATTACTTGGTGCCAGTGACGGAGCCAAGAATTTTAGTTTGGGGGCCCAATTATTTATTACTTTAAAAGGTAATAAAATAGATTTTAAAAAAAAAAAAAAAAAAAATAATTTTAAATAATAGTATAATATTATTTGAATAGAAGTAATTATTTGTACTAAATTTATTTTTCATTGTGTTTTAATATTTTAAAAATAAAATAATATAATTTATTTACAAATAACTAAACAATAAATCAATAATAGATATAAAAACTAAATAATAAGAAAATTATAAGTGTTAATATTATAACTGATATTATCTTACAAAACTCAAATATTGATTTTCTTATACCCGTTACAAATCAACAATGAAATCTAAAATTAATTCACGTTTAAAGCTTATTAGAATAAGTTTAAATCAATATTACCTATGGCTTTTAGAATAAATTTGTCATAATCCTTTTAGAAGAAATGGATTAATCATATTAATTTGCATATAAAACTTTATTATTTTCATATATCTTTTATTTTATCAATATACACACACATATATTATATTTCATGATTATTTATGTTGTTATGTACAAGGTCTGTCAAGATAAAGAAAAGGGAAAGAAAGAAAGAAAAATACCCCAAGTACATATACATACATATATAGAGTTTGGTTCAAATGGAACCATTTTATCCTAAAACTAAGAACCAAATGAATTAGTTATGAAAGTTGATGAATCCATTGAGAAACTTAATGAATTCAACAATTCGTAATTTTCACCCGGTTCGAATCCCATGAGGACGAAAATTTTATTTTTTTGGATTCAGTAACTTTCCCAACGGATTCATCAACTTTCACTGTGAATTCATCATTTTTTGGTTCTCACAATAAAAATGGTTCTCACGTTAACCCTCCCCTACATATATATATATAATTATTAGTGTTGTTATTCATAAGTACACCAAGATACCTCCGCCAAGATAAATATGTACAAATAGCTCGGCCAAGATAAAGAAAAGGGAAAAAAAGAAAGAAAATAAGGAAAGAAAAACAAATACCGCTCACCTGGATTCGAACCCAGGTTTCCTGGGTTGGAAATAAAGTATCTAACCAACTGCACTACAATATGTTTATTAACATGAAATGGGTATATAATAGTAATATTTTGAAAAATCGGGGCCCATGGGCCCCTGAACCCTGTAGTCTGTCATTGCTTGGTGCTATTTGCGAAATTAACAATGACCTGAGTTTTTGTGATATGAATTAATTACGAATGGAAGGGTGATTTTTATTTGATGTTTACTCTCAAAATTGAAGTGCATACAGCAACTTGGGTTGCAATATTTGGCATGAGATTCATTAGAAATGCCATTTTCTCGGTGAAAATCTAAATCTCCTATTTCTGGTTTTCGCGACCCTAATAATGTGTTGTTAAAGACCAGCGACAGAGCCACGATTATGTTTTACGGGGCCCAAAAATCCCAAGTAGCACAAGTTTTAAAAATAAGATTAATTAGAAAGATAATAATAATTTTAGTGATAACATAATATGGTTTAAATTAAATGATTAAATCTTTACAACACGAAATATTATCTGATATAAGAGAGAATAAAAAATTTAAATAATGAACAATGTTTAGTTCAAACTGTAGTAAGTAGCAACTATGAAGAACTATTAATATATTACAATCAACTCTGAAGATGTTCAGGCTAAAGTTCTTTTTCTTATATATATTGGCATTTTACAATTATAATTTAATTTAATTTACTAACAAATAATCAGACACATCAATAATAACTAGAAAATTAAGATAATAAGTCAATTATAGATGATATTATCTTAAAAAACTCAAATCTTGATCTTTTATAACCGTCACAAGTCCACAATAAATTCTAAATCTAAATTGAATCATATGATGAAAAATAAATATGTAAATTAAAAATAGCCAAAAATAATAAATTAAAATTTATACTTTATAAATTCTAAGAATTATGATTAAAAAGAAAAGGATTATCACTTTATGTTGATCCCTTAGAGATCGTTGAATGGTCTCTTAGACCTTGTTGTTTTATTATTTAATTCACATTAACTTTCTCAACATAACAATGAATTTTATAATTATTAAATAGAAACACATATATACCCCTAAACTTTTAAAAAAACTCTACTTTGGATTAGGAATGTCAATGAGTAGGTTTTTCCGAATCAAAACCAATAAATAAGTAATGGTTTTGATTCTGGAATCAACCTATTAGATACTAGATCCGGACCGGATCCAAACCATCAACTATTGGTCTTAAGCGGTTCAGAATCTGAGCATGTCTGGATCAAGAATCAAACCAAAATCAGAACCAAACCTTTGCTTTATAATTTAATGTGCTATAAATGATTTCAGATCGCTATGGATAAATCTATCTCATTGACAAACCTATATTTAGACTTGTCAATAGATGAGTTTTACTCGGATCAGAACGAATAAATAAGTATTAGTATTGGTTCTGGAAATCGAACCGGATCGGACCATCAAACTATGGATTTAAACGGTCCGGATCTAAAATAGATATGGAATCAGAACCGAACCATAATCGTTACTTTAAAATTTAATAAATTTTGACGATTTTAAATCGATTCGAATAAAATTCATCCATTAACATCCCTACTTGAGCTCATGCCCCAACCTCCTTCCATCCTCGCCGAAGACCAAAGGACATTCTAGTGCGTTGTGTATTCTATCCTCGCTTTTTTTAATATCTTTTTCTTTTCTTTAAACGTGACGAAATACATGTTAGCCTCGTTTGGGCCCCACCTAGTTTTCTTTAAGCAAAGTGCACTCGCGTCTATAACACCCTTACAAAAGTTTAGATTGGCAATCTCTACTATGACTTTGTTGAGCATTTAGGTTTTAGAAAGATGCACTTTATATAGATAGCACATGCCTATTGGGTATCACTATTTTAACTTTCGAATTTCGATTAGAGGTTGATTATATAAACCAACACAAGTCTTTTTAGTGTATTTTGTTCTCACACACATGTTTGGAAAAATTTCTCATGAGATCACTCATCTCACTATTTCTCCAAACCAATCACGTTTAACTTTAGAGTTTTTATGAAATTGATTTTCGAAAAGAAGATGCATTTTGTTGGTATAAATAACACATATCAAATTCTTTAAGTTTTCCTCAAATATATAGTCCCATAACTACATATCCCTCTTATTTCGGTGTGTTTCAATTCATTCATATATCCCTCCGATTTAAAGCCTTAATCGAAATCGCTCATTGTCCATGCTTCTGCACACTACGATCACTTCGTACTTCTATATCCCGAGTTCACAGTATTCACCGTGCATTCCACTATCCCACGTCTCGGTTGAATATGTTATGCAACATTTTATGAAATGTATATATTTTACATTAGAATAGTATATTGCAGATGGAGCATGGGTTATAACGAGAAGTGAGGCAGGACTAGAGGTTTCGTGAAAAAGGGAAAGGGCGTAAATAGAATTGAATAGGAGAACATGGAGTTATTTATTAATTTTTTCCTTTTATTTTGAGGGGTCGGGGGTGAGGAGGTGGCATTTAGTGATTAAGGAAGTTAAGCCAGATTGCAAAAAACATTTATAACAAGCTAGAAGATGAAGATGTAAATGGAGATAAGAATAAGGAAAGGGGCCTGTGCTACTGAATTCAATTTGTATTTATCATATGACGTAATAGGCTCATTATTCTCAACCGTCTCAATTACTCTTGCATTTATTTGGTTTTAATGATCTCTCAATTTAATATAATTCCCTTTTTTTCAAAGCTCGAACTACCCCAACCTCATTACAACTCATCACCTCGTTGTGAAATTACATAGCTGCCCTTCCTCCCTTTACTTAACTAACGTATTTGACCTCACATGCACAGCCGTGTGGGTTGCATCAATTGTTTTGCTTAATTGTAATATCACTGATAAAAGTTGGGTAATTTTTTGTTCTTTTGCTGTTGAATGCGCATGATTCTGCATAAACTTAAAAAATCTGGTGAAGAATTTGAGTGATAATTTTGTCAAGTTATTGGAATATATATATTGTTTCATGGTTGGACTTTGGTATAGAATATTCTTTTCAGCTTTTATTTTACCCCTTCCTTTTAAATCTCAAGGCCATAATAAATTTGACCGTTAATAATGCGAAGTGAAGTGAAACTGCAAATTTGTACTTTGTGGGTCTTCCGGTACAAATGCTACCTCTATGTCCAACCAGCCCGCCCTATATTTTCAGTTAATCTATTAAAATCAACTTTGCAATTTTTTTTTGCCATTAGTTAAAAGTATGTAATTTTTTCCCCTTTGCTTTTTCCCGCAAAAAGAAAAAGAAAAGAAAAAAAATAGAAGGAAGAATTCACTGATAAAGTTTTGGTGACTTGCTGTTGTGGCTTGCTCTGATTGGTGCAACGCAGAAATGGCAGTGGGAATGCATGCTGAAAAATTACCTAACATTCTAATAAGAGATTTTAGGAATACGGACATAGGTTTCTGCTAAAGATGGAACAAATCTCACCCACCACAACGCTGCCGCTATACTCGATCTACTCTTCCTACGAATTAAGGTGAGAAACGAAGTTAAATAAACAAGGGATATAGCACTTTTAAGGCTACACTCCTTTTATATTTGTTCCACCTACCGGCCTAGAAACAGTGCTACTTTGCGAGGTGAATCTAGAAATGGCTGCCTATTTGGTTATCATTTTTGGTTTTCTTGGGGGAGATATCTGCTTTCTTTTTCCATTTTTGATCGGTGATGGTACTAGCTAGTACTGATAGCAGATTCCTCTGAGTGCTGTCCGAGTTAAATCTTCTTTGTGTTCCTGGCGGCGGCGGCGGTGTTTCTGTCGTGTATGACATCGAGCAAAACAGAGCTCTTGCATTTGGGGCATCTGGGGTCCTCCTCCGATAGCATCACGTACATGAGGCACCTGGGGCACCCCACCAGCATCATCGACGTCGCCTCCGGGCTGGTGGAGTACCGCAGCGTCTCATCCTGCTCGAAAGAGACGCACGAGCTCGGCGGCGACACGGTCAGCGATCGGCTCGGGGAATCCGCCCGCCGGTGGGGCGGAGACAAGTTGAGCTTCAGCTCGAGCTTCGGTCCGTTCCTTGGACTCATCTTCCTCTTCTGCTACGTACCTGTTTGAATTTGCATAAGAAACAGAGCAGATAAGAGAAGAAAAGGAATGAGGTAGTATGGGAAGGGTGTTGTAGTTTTATAGGCGGGGAATTGAAGGGTGGCGGCTATATAAGATGGGGTAGTTTTCAAGTAGAGAGAGAGAGATGGGATCTCTTTAAAGCTTAATTAAATTATGGTGAGAGGTGGAGGCTGAAATCAATGGTAGAAGATGAGTTAGTGTAGGTATTAATTGTTGGAAAAGATGCCAAGATGGTTGCAGAAAAGGGAAATTTGTAGTAAATATTGCAAATCATTCATTGCCTATGTCACTCGCTTCTTTGTGTTTGCCTATTACACATACGCTCTATTTTACATTATTCTTGGTAAATTTAGCACCCATAACTAGGGATGTTAATGAGCTGGTAAAACCCGAATCGATCCGGAACCGCTCAAAACTCATTAAATTGTAAAGTAGCGGTTTTAATTTCGATTTTGGTTCCAAAACCGCTTTAGACCCGGATCGTTTAGATCTATAGTTTTGATGATCCGGTCCGATCCGGTCCAGATCCGGTTCCGATTCCAGAACCAATACTTATTTATTGGTTCTGGTACGAATAAAACCCGTCTATGATAAGCCTAAGTTTAAATAAGCTTGTCAATGAGCTAGTTATATCCATATCGATTTGAAATCACTCATAGCCCATTAATTTATAAAGCAACGGGTTCGGTTCCAGTTTTGATTTCTGGTCTGGTTCTGGTCTAGATCCAATATCTAATGAGTCGGTTCCGAAACCAAAATAATTACTTATTTATTGGTTCTGATCTGGGTAAAACTCACCATTGACATCCTACCAATAACTTATTCAACATTACACAGGAGATGACCAAAATCCAAACCAATTTTAAATTCGCTCCAAACCAATAGGTTGTAGCTGAAACACCTTTTCTTTTCGTTTTAATCACACAAATTAGGAACTCAACATATATGTTTTTGTCGATTTTTAGTTTTAATTAGAAACTAGTGTATAACCCGTTGAGTTTCGACGGGAAATCATTTACGTTACAAATTGTAAGTTAAAAGTATAAATTTAAAAATAAGTCTATATTTTTTTTTTCAAAGTGATAGTATGTCAACAACTCATCGGAAGAAGTTTCTAAAATCAAATAAAATTATAATAGAAAATAGGTTAAGAGGGATTTTCTTCAATTTTTTCACTTGTATTTTTAAAAGGTTAATCTATATGCTCGTATTCACAACAAATATGATTAAAAAAATATTACTCGTTGTCATTTTAACTCATATAGTTTTATAAGTTGTTACAATTGTTGGTTATTTGTCTCAATAAAAAACTTGAATATTTACTAAACATTAATAATAAATAGTATAAATAATAAAAAATTTAAAAATAAAAAAATTCTCCTTGGACATGTTGATTAATGTTTAGACTTGTTTATAATTTATATGCTCGTACATGTCCTAAATCGAATTACAAAATGATTTTACTATTGCTTTTCGTCTCAAACTCATATATTAATACCTACTAATTAGTCAAACACATAAATGTAATTTTATTTATGTTTTCAACTGATGAAGTCTCATGAAAAAATTATGTACGATTCCAAATAAAAAAAGGAATGTGAAGTAATTAAGAAAATTTCATACTCTTTTAATTAAGAAAATATTGAGATATATAAAATTAATAAAAAATTAGAAGAAAAAAATTAGAAAGTAAAAAATTAGTATCCAAGATAAATAAGAATAAAGGACATCGGAGATGCCATGTAGGTGCACGGATTAAGGTGATAGCTTCAATATGCAATTATATAGAATGTATATATACTCGTACCCGTCTCAAGTTCGATTAAAAATTGATTTTACTATAAGTTCTCGTCTCAAAATCGTATAGCAATTCCACTAATTAACTGAACTCGTTCAAATTGATAAATATAAGTTATTACAGTAATTGATTACTCGTATATGATATATATACATGTACATGTCCCAAACTTAATTAGAGATTGATTTTACTACCCATTATCATCCTGACCTCATATATTAATACTCACTGATTACTCAAATATGTAAATACAATTTTATTTAGATACTCAATCTACGAAGTCTAGTGGAAAAATAATCTTGGGTTCAATTTTTTTAAATAGTGAAAATAATTAAGAAAAAATAATTAGTACTCTTGGTTAAGGAATTTTTTAGAATATTAAAATATATAAAATTAAAATAAATTAATTAAAAATACTATAAATGAGCCTTTAAGATAAACCAAAATATAGTTTAATTATTAATATTGATAATAGAGTTTAAACTATGTTGAAGTTTTAATAATCTTGCAAACTTTAAATATTAATCATGTAAAATTTATTTTAAAACATAAATATTAAACTTAAAAATATTTTTTGGAAGGAGAAAATAAATGAATGATATATGAAACATTAGATGATAATTAATAATATAATGATTTTAAATCAAATTGAATTTTTTTGTAAGATTATAAAATAAAATTAAATACAAGTAATAAATATATAAATACAAATAGATTTTTTTTAAAATCATTAGTAATTATGAACAATCAAATATATATATATATATATATAACATATATATATAGTAACATACCTAATATTAACATATCAATCAATCAATATATTAAATGATAAGACGTCACATAAGGAAGCTAGTGAATTTTAGAAAAATAAGAATGAAAAATCATGGAAATCTCACATAAGATTCTAGATGAATTTGGATCTATATGCTCGTACTCACATCAAACCTGATTAAAAAATAATTTTATTACTTGTTCTCATTTTAAACTCATATAGTTTATAAGATGATACAATAATTGGTTATTTGTCTCAATAAAAAACTTGAATATTAATTAAATATTAATAATAAATAGTATAAATAATAAAGTTTAGAAAATGAATAAAATTCCCCTTGGCATGTTGATTAATGTTTAGACTTGTTTAAAATTTATATATTCGTACCTATCCTGAATTGGATTAAAAGTGATTTTACTATCGTTTTTCATCTCAAACTCGTATATTAATATCATCTAATTAGTCAAATCCATAAATATCATTTTATTTAGGTTTTCAATTGATAAAATCTCATGAAAAAATGATGCACGATTCCAAAACAAACAAAAAATCAATGAGAAGTAATTAAGGAAATTTCATACTCTTTAATTAAGAAAATATTGAGATATATAAAATAAATAAAAATAGAATATAAGAATTTAGAAAGTATAAAATTAGTATCCAAGATAAACAAGAATAGAGAATATTGGAGATGCACGTAGGCGCACGAATTAAGGTGATGCCTTTGATATGCAAGCACATTATTTAGAATGTATATACCCATACTCGTCTCAAGTTCGATTAAAAATTGATTTCACTACAAGTTCTTGTCTCAAAATCGTATATTAATTTTGCTAATTAATTGAACTCATTCAATTTTATAAATATAAGTTGTTACAGTAATTGATTACTAGTCTAAGATGTATATATTTGTACATGTCTCAAACTCAATTAGAAAGTGATTTTATTACATGCTCTCGTCCCGAACTCATATCCACTGATCACTCAAACATGTAAATACCATTTTATTTAGATATTCAATCTATGAAATCTAGTGGAAAAATGATCCTGGAAAAATTAAAAGAAAATACTGAAAATAAATAAGAAAACTTGGTATTCTTAATTAAAGAAATTTTTAGAATATTAAAATATATAAAATTAGAATATATGAATTAAAATACAATAAATGATTATTTAAGTTAAATCAAAATAGAGTTTAAATATTAATCTTGCAAATAGAGTTCAAACTATCGACGTATGATGATTGGTTTCTTAATAATCTTACAAAGTTTATTTTAAAAAATAAATTAAAAATATTTTGTGGAATGAGAAAAATAAATAAATAAATTGATAGGACATATTAGATGATAATTAACAATACAATGTTTTAAATCAAATTAAAATTAAAGATTTTCTTATAAGATTATAAATTACAAAATTAAATAGAAGTAATAAATATATAAATGCAAATATACAATTAGATTAATTTTTTAAGAAATAATTAGTAATCATGAACAATCAATATATATATATATATATATATATATATTAACATAAATCAATTAATCAATATATTAAATGATAAGTGGTCAAATAAGGAAACTTGTGAAATTCTGGAAATATAAGAATGAAAAATCATGGAAATACCATATATGATTCTAGATGAATGTGGTGTCTCCAATATGTAATGGATTTATATATTAATAGATTTGGTTTTGATCAAACCAATCAAAAGTATATTTATTATTGTTATTAGTATTATTTTTATTATTGTTACTACTATTATGCTACATCATATTTGCCCTTGAACCTTCAAATATTTTTGTTTGTTCTTGTTTTTATTTAGTTTTAAAATTATATCCAAATTTTTCTCACTCTATTTAATATTGTTTTGGTCTGTTCTTTAGAAAAATTCTGAAGAAAAATAAAACATATTTAGTTCATTCTATGGGAATACTATGGTTCGGTTGGGGCAGTCAATTCTATTTAAAAAAATTTAGAGGGTGTTTGGTTGAGCTTATAAGTTGTTTGACAAAATAAGCTCATAAACAACTTATAAATTGTGAAAATAAGCTCCAACAACTTATAAGTTCTCATAAAAATAAGTTGGTCAACCCTAACTTATTTTTTCATAAACTTATAAGCAACCATGAATTTATCAAAATAACCTTATTATAGTTTGTTATTTTCTACACATATACTATCAACTTTACCTCTCGTCAATTTTATCTTTCTAAATATGATTTTCTCTCTTTAACTTACGATTCTTTTTATAACTTATAAGATCAATTATCCAAACACTTTAACAACGTATAAACTCTTGAGACATTACCTCTTATAAGTTCTTGAAACACCTTCTAAGCTCTTGGAGCTTATAAGCTCTCTAAAATAAGCTTAGCCAAATATCCCCTTAGTCTATCGGGTTTGTTTGGTTCGGCTTAGTTTCTTACTGAACTAACCGTATGCTCATCCCTGTAACATATGTATTTGGTTATGTAAATAAATAATGCATGTCATATTTAATCAAATATATTTATACAGTATTTATAAGACCACATATATAGTACATGGATGAAAGCTCAGCAGCTATAAAAGCAAATAAATTTCTAACAAATCCAACCACAAAAGTACGAATACTGAATAGGGATCTTAAATTCTTGCGTAGGTAAGATGGTGCCAGATTTATAAAATTACTAAATGTATTTGTAGCCAGAACTTTTTATTGTTTTTTAAAGTATATTTTTAAAAAATTTATTGGTCATATTGCGTAATATCATTGACCCATTAGGCTTTTGTTTATTGCTTATTCAATCACGAAATGTTCCTGATATATATATATAGGGTAAGTCATTGTAAAAACATTTATGATGGTACTTGGGTATCGTACTGGTGTATAGGAGAGAAGGGGTGGGAATGGATCAGTTAATCAAATTTAAAACTTTTCTTTTTACAAGACTTGACTGACTAATGTGGCAATAGCTGTCATTTAAGTAATGGCAGTTCAATTATGATGTAGTATTGTTCGTCAATTCAAATAAGGAGAGTATTGTTCAGAGTGATACCAGTTAACAAACCTACTGAATGCTGATGCAGCTGGTTAATTGGACTGATAATTGACGTGATTGAGGAATGTGGTGGTTACGTCTTTGTCTTTATTGAAAACTCAAACTGGCGTAAAACACTTAGTCGAATATTGACTTCGTCAATCTTCAATTTATCTCTTCAGAGTCAAATTGATACTGATAGAGTATTTTAAAATAATGTTCTGCTATTGTGTGATGGTGATGTTATTTTAATAATATGCAACGTAAATACGATACTGAAAGTAAACAACACTTAGTTCTTACGTGGTTCGGAGAGATCAACTCCTACATCTACGAACTGATTATTTAGTCAATCTAATAAGAGAGATTTTATATTGTTTACAGATACAAGATATAAACATAGATACATACTTTAATATTTTCTGTATCCTATCAAACTTGACGTTCCTCATATGCTTATTGATGCTAGGAAACATCTAACTGCTTATGGGTGCAGCCGATCTAACCTCTTGTTTACAGTACAAGATAACGAAGCTTTCAACAATTGACACTTCGTTGTCTACTTGCCCAAACTTCTATTTAAATTTTATGAAGGGGTTGGGGTTTTAGTAGAAGGTTTTCCAACTAAAAGATGAGTTGTCACAAACGACGAACTCATGAATTCTATACTTAAAATATACAAGAATGTATCGTAGAAATTAAAGGAGTGTATGCTGAAACCTTGAGTTGAAAAATATATTTGAGCTCTGAAGGTTTATTTATAACACTGTAAACTCATTTCTTCGAAATCGTTGGGTATATGTTCTTGAGCTTTGAGCTTTGATTGCTTTAGAATATTCGAATGCATAGCGTTCCAATAACCTTCAAAGATTGGATTCTATGCGTATTTATAGATGAGACGATTAATGGTACCGTTGGAGGGAGCACACATCTATTCTATTTGTCATTTGAATTCTTCATGTTTAAATCCTCATACGACGTTATCAGGGTCTGCATCATCATACACTGTAGTTCTGCAACTCTGAAAATGTGATCTGACTTGTCAAGATCTTCTACAATTACACTACGACACTTGACGAGTCAAAACATTTAAGGCTTAAATCTCTATGTGTTTCTTCAGTTGAGTTGACTTCGTGTTTTATCAGTATGTTGACTTTAGGTTGGGTCAATCTAGATTGCTCCGTCTTTTATAGCAGGCTGGATTCCGTCTTTTATCAGTTTGGGAATCTCAGTCAATATGACGCTTCAGCTTTGACGTAAAAATAGTCAACTTTGACTTTTCATCAGCTAATTTTGACTTAGTATATCCAGCTTTGACTATTGATTATCAACTTTGACTTCTGGTAGCCAGTATTGACTTTCGAGTTGCTGGTATGACTATTAGTCATATTTTCTAGTTCTTTGCATTCAGCAATGTCGAATCTTCAGTCTCCAAAATTCAGTCTTCCAACATCAGTCTTCAGTTTTTAGTCTTTGACTTCACTCTTCAAAGCTCTATTTATTAACATCTTTGTACTTTTGTCTTCACTCTTGACGCCTAACTTCGCCTTGATGATGCAATCTGCGATCAACGCTTCTCTTGATTCTTGGCATCGATATTCCTACCAAGATGACTAGCTTCATCTTCGCTAGAAGTCCATCGGTCTTGAATTTGTCCAAACTGACAGTTCTTCTGCTGGAATCTATAACCAAAAAGATTATCTTCCTAACATGTGAGCAACACTATGTTACATTAATATGATAATCATCAGCAGATTTTGGAATCTAATCAAAACATACAATTAAGACATAATTGTTTCAATACTTTGTTATCCTACAAACGTGAGAACAATATATTCTACACGAAAGTTACTGTACTAGAAAAAAAATTAAAATTATCGCTCCTCATGGGATTCGAAACCATGTGGTGCATAGTGTACTCATCCAGCAAAGTGATGTATCACCGTAGATCTTCACGATTGAATGACTAAAAATAGTTCTCACGTTTTATTTTAAATACAGTTTTTATTTGAACATTCTTTAGGGGAGGGTTAACGTAAAAACCATTTTTATTGTGAGAACGTGAGAACCAAAAATTGATGAATTCAGTGTGAAACTTGATGAATCCGCTGGAAAAGATACTGAATCAAAAATGGAATTTTCGCCTCTCATGGGATTCGAACCCTAGGTGAAAATTCTGAATTTTTGGATTCAGTAACTTTCCCAGCAGATTCATTAACTTTCATAGAAAATTCATTTTGTGCGTAAAAAAATTTTCATGGTTCTTAGTTCTCACGTTAAAATTGGTTCTTATTTGAACCTCACTATATATATATATATATATATATATATATATATATATATATATATATAGAGAGAGAGAGAGAGAGAGAGAGAGAGAACTAAGAACTACGAAAATTTGCTATGAACAAATGAGCTCGCTATAAAAGTTAATGCATCAATTGGAAAAATTACTGAATCCAAAATATCGAAAATTTTCACCCATGTTCGAATCTCATGAGGGGTGCAAATTTTATTTTTTTGGATTCAGTAACTTTCTAGTAAATTTATCAACTTTTACAATGAATTCATCATTTTTTTTCATATTCTCATGATAAAAATGGTTTTTACGTTAACCATCCTATATATATATATGGCCGCCAAAAGTCATGATGTTAGCAACGTATGTGATGGATGATACGCAATAATGCATTTAGATAGGAATGAAATGGACTTTGAAATGAAATGATAATGGAATGAAATAGAAAAAAATATGTGATTCTTATGACTGATATGTATATGGAATGAACTAAATAAAATAAATAAAATAACCATTATTTTTATAATATATATTATTATTACAATAATAATATTAGTAATAACATAAATAATAATAATTATTAAGTAATAATAATAGTTATTATTATTTAGGATGATTAATATTATTATTGTTATTACTATTACTATTATTTTATTATTATTATTATTATTATTATTATTATTATTAAATAATATTATTTCAATATAATTATTATGTTAATATTATTAATAACTATATTTTCACTATTATAACATCACACTTACTTATTTTTAATAATTACATTTATTTATTATCGTAAATACTACTATATTATCATTATTTATTTCTATTATTATTATTATTATTATTATTGTTACTATTATTATCAATTTATAAGATAATAAATAAATAAAAATAATTTTGTTAGAAAAAAGAGTAAATTTGACTAATCCTATGTTCACGGGAATAGCTAATAACATAGGGGAGGAGATGAATGACTAATCTCATGTTCATGGGAATAAGCATTCATTCGAGAATGATGATTCTTGTCGTAAAAATCTTACCAGTCATAGGATTGAGAATGAATGTAGGAATCACGATTACATTCTCATTCCATTCATGCATCTCATCGATAGAATTATTTATCAGTCGGCCCAATGCAATTGATTCAATATCTCATTTATTGTGATTTATTATACAAGTTGAATGTTTGAATTGTTTAGTTTCAAGAAATGATTAATAAACCGTATTTATTTTTAATCCGTATTTATTTAGCAGGAATCAAATTAAGTGGGTGATTTAAGGAGGATGATAGTGATCTCTCTCACGCGCGCTCACTTTTTCTTTTTTCTTTTCTTTTCAAGGCTTTGGTTTTTATCATTCTCCTATAATTTTTCTCAAAAAGTAAAAGCATATTAAAATTCTTGTGATTTTATTAGCGAACCCTCTTATCATTGTAGAGTTGGTCTCCTGGACGTGTGTATATAAAAAAACTGGTGTTTATTTTTAGAATTACACAATGCATTGATTATATGCGCTTAGAAAAGTTTTTGTGATCATTAAATTCAATTGAACGACCGACTAAAGTTTGAACGTTGATTTGTGACTTATTTTGGTAAACCATCACGCATCTCCTCTTAGACATGTCAACTTTGGTACCAAGAAAAATTAACGTGTTCTTATCGAGAAAAGGGCAAAATTGAAAAGTAAATTTGTGCAAGTAAATGTCATAATATATGTTAATCAAATATAATAAATGTTATGTATAACATCTCCAATTTTCCCAAACCTCCATTTAATGGACCAAATCATCTGACGTCAAATGCTTCAACAACTTCCATAGTTGACGATCATACCGATCGTCCCTTCATCAACTTTAATATGAATGAAATACAGCAATGGATCACACTTTGGTTTTTAGTTGAGCCTGTTGGCTGTTGCATAGTGATTGTGCAGTTCGGTTTGTCTATCTCGCATTATTGGTTGGCTATTGTACAAAACATAGTGAATCTAGTTTAGGGGGTGTTTGGCTAAGCTTATTTTAGAGGGCTTATAAGCTCCAAGAGCTTATAAAAGGTAATGTCTCAAGTGCTTATAAGTTGTTAAAGTGTTTGGATAATTGACAAGATTTGAAGTTGATAGTGTATATGTAGGAAATAACGAACTATAATAAGGTTATTTTGGTAAATTCATGGTTGCTTATAAGTTTATGAAAAAATAAGTTAGGGTTGACCAACTTATTTTTAGGGAGCTTATAATTTGTTTGAGCTTATTTTCACGAACTTATAATTTGTTTAGGAGCTTATTTTGCCAAACATTTTGCAAGAGCTTATAAGCTCCTAAACAGCTTATAAGCTGTTTTAAAGAGCTTATAAGCTCAGCCAAACACCCTCTTAGTGAAAGTCTAGATAACAATTGTGCCCATGATCAAGCCATACTTCTATATTATATAGTCATTCGTTCCGTTAACGTTGGCTTATTACTTTTGGACACATGGATTAAGAATAGTTATGTTTTGTGTGCAAAGTAGTGTGTCTCATAAAATTCGAGAAACTTTTTATTGTAAAATTCTTTCAATTTTTAATATGGACCACAATAGTTGGACAATCCAAAATAATATACGAGCTAATATTAACGGGACAGAGGGAGTACAAATTTATAAGCCATAGTTCTCGGTTTTATTAGTGCATGGGGTAGGATAGTACGTGGTAATTATTATCTACAACACTGTTTATTTGAAATATATTAAGTAGTGATGACTATTAGGGTGTCGGGTATCCGATACCCGACCTGAAATTTATAGGGTATTGGGTAACCGATTACCCGAAAATCGGGTGTAGGGGTCGGGATCGAGGTCGGGTATTACACAACTATATTATCGAGTATCGGGTATATCCATCGGGTAATCGGATATACCCGAATACCCAATTTCTTTAATATAAATTCATTATATATATATATATATATATATATATATATATGATATATATATATATATATAAAAATACCTCAAAATTAAAAAAATAAATCAACAATGACCATAGAGGATCGAACACGGGACACCAAACAATTTAAAGAGTTGGTCCACTGTCAAGAGCACTAAAACCCGCTGGATTGTATCTTGAAAGCGCTTTGGTTGAGCTTGTATACAATGTTTCTGTTACCACTATTACAATTTCATATCTGAATTGTTTACTTGATTACATCTCATATATAAGTTAGATCATACGATTGTGTTGTAAATCACGTAAGTCCGTATGATTGGTCAAACTTAATGAGATATAAAAAGTATCACACCGAGAGACAACTTGGGGACGAGTTGTCGGTATAGCTACGTGTAGATAAGAAGTGACTTGACTTGGTTGCTTGTCTATACCGGCACGTCTCGGCGTATTGATGGATCACGATGAGATGAGTTCTTCTATCGACCGTCGTGAAGAACCTAGATCTCTGGAGACTTACGTTGATCTAAATCTCGATAAGGTATTAGGTGAGTATGAGTTCTTGACCATCACTTTGACTTGCTATGGGTGAGGTTACATGAGATAACCCAAGATTCTCTGCATCTTGGGTGGTGGCGGTCTTGTATGTCATGCTAGTTACCCGTGTCGAGTCACCCTATCCGTTTAGGATGATGACGTCCCTTAAGGAGCTCAAAAGTTTATTGTACTAAACCCCGGGTTGAGTTATCTCAAGTACAATAATAAGGTTGAGTGGTACTACTTAAGGAATTAAAGATATTAATTATTTTAAGCGATCGAGCATCGTAAATAATTAATGGACGTCGATATCTTAAATACGGGATTCGTAAAGTCTAAGTGCAAGCCGACTCACCTTCGGTAATAAAGGGTAAGTCGGGATTTATTCTCTAGTGGCATGAATAAATGTTTATAAATTAATTTATGTTCAATGAACATAAGATAATTAATTTATTTGAGGCTCATCTTTATTCCTGCATTTGATCCTGGTCCGGCCCATCCAGCCCTGGAGCTTAGTGATTTTCGCCCTCCTTATAAAGTCCATCCGGGACTCGCTTGATCCTCTCTATCTTAAGTGATATGATTATATTTATTAGATATGCATAAATCCTATCTAGATAAGGTTTAGAGTTGCATTATAAATATAAGGTGAGAGAAAATCAAGGTTAATCCTTAAGCATATTTTCGAGAATTCTATTCCAAAAATAGAGTGATTTTCGAAAACTTTGTAAAAAGGAAGAATGCGAATTTCTAAAGCACTCTCCATAGATTGTCCTCACTCGGCATTGGAGTTTAGGCAAACGGGATACAGTCCAGAAGATCAAAGCACGAGTCTTGATCTATTCATCCCCGACAGATTCGCAGGTGAACACGAGAAAACTCCTAAGTGTTGCAATTAATTATATAGGTGCATGCTAGGGATATAATCAATGTATGGTGAATTAAACATCCAAGATAGATTTTCGGAAATGGTTAAAATCAGTTTTCCCTACAAAACCAATAGGCCGCACTGCCACTTTGAGTATTGAAATGTTAATTTTATAAATAATGGGTAATTAGGGTACCCGAATACCCGAGTCGGGTATTCGGATACCCGACTAAAAATATCGGTCGGGATCGAGTGTCATATTTGCTGCAAAATGAGGTTAGGTATCCTATTTTTTTGGATAGAGTACCCGACTCGTACCGAATAATCACCCATAATCAATACATTACATATTTTGACTTAGATGTGTATCCAAATGAAATATTAGAAAATTATTCTTCTAATCAACAATCATCAATCTTTTCAGACTTGGGGTTGTTGGATTTTCTGCTCACAATAAATTAGGAATCTTTTTATTCATTAAATATCTAAATTTAGTTTACCAATATATTTCAAATCTTCTTTTCTCATTGTCTGTATTTTAATAGCGAGAAAAGAGTAATGTACTTCTCATTCAGCGCAACACTATATTAAGACATTAAGTGATTCAAAAGCAGAACCAAGGTGTACGTGTGTTGGCTTAGTGGTAAAGTGGTTAATATCTGAGGCCAAAGATTTTGGATTCGAGTCCACCGTGACGCAGTCTTTAAAATTTATGTATTTAATGACAAAAAAAGCAGAATCAATATCATGCCTTAGATATAAGTGATGTTAAATCACACTACTTAAAAATTTAGTCTATCGGGTTTGTTTGGTTCGGCTTAGTTTCTTACTGAACTAACCGTATGCTCATCACTTTAACATATGTATTTGGTTATGTAAATAAATAATGCACGTCATATTTAATCAAATATATTATAGACCTCATCTATAGTACATGGATGAGCTTTATTTAATCAAATATATTATAGACCTCATCTATAGTACATGGATGAAAGCTCAGCAGCTATTAAAGCAAATAAATTTCTAACAAATCCAACCACAAAAGTACGAATTCTGAATAG
This sequence comes from Salvia rosmarinus, assembly GCA_036937905.1. Classification (NCBI taxonomy): domain Eukaryota; kingdom Viridiplantae; phylum Streptophyta; class Magnoliopsida; order Lamiales; family Lamiaceae; genus Salvia; species Salvia rosmarinus. The sequence continues at coordinate 57,254,562 of CM072818.1, read as the reverse complement.
GGATCTTAAATTCTTGCGTAGATAAGATGGTGCCAGATTTATAAAATTACTAAATGTATTTGTAGCCAGAACTTTTTATTGTTTTTTAAAATATATTTTAAGAAATTTTATTGAACACACACACACATATATATATATATATATATATATAAGAGTGAGTCATTGTAAAAATCTTTCTATGGTTCTTGGGGTACGTACTAGTCTACAGGGGAGGAGGGGAGGGAATTGACCAATTAAATAAATTTAAAACTTTTCTTTTTACAAAATTGTATTGGCTATTGTGGCAATAACTGTCAATTAACTGATGAAAGTTCAATTATGATGTCAGTACTGCTGGTCAATTTTGATATCAGTTAACAAACATATTGATTGTTGAGGCAGCTGGTCAGTTGGACTAATAATTGATGTGATTGAGGAATGTGGTGGTTACATTTTTGACTTTACTGAAAACTCAAATTGACGTAAAACACTTAGTCGACTATTGGTTTAGTCAATTTTCAGTTTGTCTATTCAGAATCAAACTGATACTGATATAGTGTTTTAAAATAATGTTGTGTTGATGTGTGATGGTGATGTTAGTTTAATAATATGCAATGTAAATACGATACTGAAAGTAAACAACACTTGATTTTTACGTGGTTTGGAGATATCATCTCGTACATCTACGAACTGATTGTTTAATCAATCTACTAACAATGATTTGGTATTGTTTACAGATACAAGATATAAACGTAGATACAAACTTTAACTTTTTCTGTATCCTATTGAATTTGGCGTTCCTCTTACGCTTACTGGTACTAAAAAACCTCTAACTGTTTATGGGTGCAGTCGACCTAACCTCTTGCTATAGGTACAAGATAACCAAGCTTTCAACAACTAATACTTCGGTGCCTACTTGCCCAAACTTCTACTTAAATTGAGGGGTTTTTAGTAGAAGGTTTTCCAACTAAAAGATTATTTGTCACAAATGACCAACTCAGGAATTCTAGACTTAAAGTATATAAGGATGTATCGTAGAACTTAAAGGAGTGTATGATGAAACCTTGAACTGACAAATATATTTGAACTCTGAAGGTTTACTGATAACACTGTAAACTCCTTTCTTCGAAATCATTGGGTATAAATTCTTGGGCTTTGAGCTTTAATTGCTTTAAAATATAGGAATGCATAGTTTCGATAACCTTCAAAAGTTAAATTTTGTGCGTATTTATGGAGGAGACGATAAATTGTACCATTGGAGGGAGCACCAATCACATTTATTCTATTTGTCATTTAAATTTTTCATGTTTAAATCCTTGTACGACGCTGTCAGGGTCTGGATCATCGTACATTGCTCTGTAACTCTGAAAATATGATATGACTTGTCAGGATCTTCTGCAGATATACTACGATACTTGGTGAGTCAAAAACTTAAGGCTTAAATATCTCTGTGTTTCTTCAGTTGAGTTGACTCCGTATTTTATCAGTATGTTAACTTCAGGTTTTGCCTGTAGAGACTGCTCTGTCTTTCATCAGCCGGCTAGACTCCATCTTTTATCAGTTTGGGAACCTGAGTCAATATGACGCTTCAGATTTGACGTAAAAATAGTCAGCTTTGACTTTACATCAGCCAACTTTAACTTGGTATATCCAGATTTGACTACTTGTCACAAACTTCGACTATTGATCAGTAACTTTAACTTCTGATAGTCAGTTTGACTTCTCAGCTGCTGGTATGACAAATTAGTCATATTTGCTACTTCTTTGCTTTCAACAGTGCCGAATCTTCATTATTTCGACGTCAGTCTTTGACTTTACTCTTTAATAGCTCTATTCATCAACATCGTTGTAGTTCAGTCTTCACTCCGCCTTACTTCAGTCTTTAGTATGCGATCTTCAGTCGGCGCTTCTCTTTAGTTGAGCTGGTACTGATATTCCTAGTAGTATGATTGGTTTCAGTACTTGCTCGAACTCCACCAGTCTTGTATCTGTCTGAACTGGCAGTTCTTATGCTGGAACGTGTAACCTAAAAGGCTATCTCTCTAACATGTGAGCAACACTATGTTACATCAGCAGAATAATCATCATTAGGTTTTGAGATCTAATCAAAATACACAGCTAAGACACAGTTTTTCTAATATTTTATTATCCTACAAATGTGTGAACAATACATTATTCATGAAAGTTACTGCACTAGAAAAAAAATTAAATTTATCGCTTCTCATGTGATTCGAATCCAGGTGGTGCACAATGCACTTATCCAGCAAAGTGATGCAACACCGTAGATCTTCACGATCGAGTGGCTAAAAATAATTATAACGTTCTCACTTTAAATAAGGTTTTTATTTGAACTTTCTCATATGTATATATATATATATATAGAGAGAGAGAGAGAGAGAGAAAGAAAGAGAAAGAGGGAGAGAGAGATGATGAGAGTTAGGTTCAAATGATAACCATTTTTATCCTAAAAATTAAGAACCAAATGAATTCGCTATGAAAGTTGATAAATCTGTCGGGAAAGTTAATGAATCCGAAATTCATAATTTTTCACACAGGTTTGAATTCATGAGGGGAAAAAATTCTATTTCTTTGGATTAATCAACTTTCCCGACGGATATATGAATAAATGAATTCGTTATGAAAGTTAATGCATCAATTGGGAAAGTAACTGAATCAAAAAAATTGAAAATTTTCACCTAGTTCGAATCATGATGGACTAAAATTTTACTTTTTTGGATTCAATAACTTTCTCAACAAATTTATCAACTTTTACAATAAATTCATCATTTTTTCGTTTCATATTTTCACCATAAAAATAATTTTTACGTTAACCCTCATATATATATATATATATATATATATATATATATATATATATATATATATATATATAGGGGTTGGTTATGGTGAGAAAGCTCCTTAATGTCTGAAAGACGAATAGTAGATATCTTTCATATTGTGTAGCACAATCGTAATTAATGTATTGCATATGAAAGTTTAGCACATATTTCATCCATTCGTAGACATATCTAAATATATTAGTTTAGCACATCTTTCATTGCAAACAGAAGACAAGAAGAGTTATAGTATTGCACAATAATCCGTGTAGACACAAAACACAAAACTCAGAAGACACACGAAAATTAAATCTCAACTATTGATATAGCAAATCAAAGGCCCGATTCATTCCTATTTCCTACCAAATTATCTATTCCTACCGATCCATCTACTATATATATATATATATATATATATATATATATATATATATATATGGCCGCTGAGTCATGATGTTAGCAACTTTAGAGTTATTTATCAGTAGGCCCAATGCAATTCAATATCTCATTTATTGTGATTTATTATACAAGTTGAATGTTTGAATTGTTTAGTTTCAAGAAATGATTAATAAACCGTGTTTATTTAGCAGGAATCAAATTAAGTGGGTAGGGTTGTAAATGAGCCAAGCTATTCGGAGCTCGGCTCGATAAAAGTTCGTTCGAGTTCGTTTAGTGAAGCTCGTTAGCTAAACAAACCAAGCTTGAGCATGATAGTATTCGGCTCGTTAGCTCGTGAACAAGTTCGTTAATTGATTTACTTTGAAAATATAAAATTATTAATTAGATATAATTATTTTCTTTCTATAATTAGTAATTATTGTGTTAAATATTTAACTATTTTTATTTGTTCTAAGAAATCAATAAATATATTGTGTTATTATGGATAAAATAATTTATTTTTAAAATAAAATAATCAATATTCTAAACATATATCTAAATTTAGAAAGCTTGTTTGGGTTCGATTAAAGCTCGAATAAGCTCGTGAGCTCGAAATATTCGATAAATAAAACTCGAGACTCGACTCGATACTAAACAAACCAAACTTGAAAGACGATAGTATTCGACTTCCGGTTCGGTTCGGTTACACCCCTATAAGTGGGTGATTTAAGGAGGAATCCTCTGGAGGATGATAGTGATCTCTCTCTGTCTCCCTCACGCGCGCTCACATTTTCTTTTTCTTTTCTTTTCAAGGCTTTGATTTTTATCATTCTCCTAAAAATTTTCTCAAAAAATAAAAGTATATTAAAATTCTTGTGATTTTATTAGCGAACCCTCTTATTATTAAAGAGTTGATCTCCTCTACATGCATTTGCATATATATATCAAAAATCAGTGTTGGTTTTTAGAATTACATAGTGTAATCATTCTATGCGTGCAGAAATTTTTTTGTGATCATAAATTCAATTGAACGACCGACTAAAGTTTGAACTTTGATTTGAGACTTATTTTGGTAAACCATCACGCATCTCCTCTTAGACATGTGAACTTTGGTACCAAGAAAAATTAATGTGTTCTTATCGAGAAAAGGGCAAAATTGAAAAGTAAATTGGTGCAAGCAAATGTCATAATACATGTTAATTAAATATAATGAATGTTATGTGTAACATCTCCAGTTTTCCCAAACCTCCATTTAATGGACCAAATCATCTGATGTCAAATGTTTCATCAAGTTCCACAGTCGACGATCGTCCCTTCATCAACCTTATATGAACGAAATACTGCAATGGATCACACTTTTGTTTTTCACCAATTTTTTTTCGTTGAGCCTGTTGCATAGTGATTGTGCAGTTCGGTTTGCCTATCTTGCATTATTTGTTGGCTATTGTACAAAAATATAATGAATCTAGATTAGTGTACGTCTAGATAACAATTGTGCTCATGATCAAGCCATACTTCTATATTATATATTCATATATAATATGACATAATTCGTTCCGTTAATGTTGGCTCATTATTTTTTAACACATGGATTAAGAATAGTTGTGTGTTTTTTTCTATCAATTTAATACAGAAATTTAAAGATCGTGTCACGGTGGACTCGAATCCGAAACCTTTGGCCTCGGACATTAACCACTCTACCACTACACCAACACACGCACATTATTCATGAAAGTTACTTGCACTAGAAAAAAATTAAATTTATCGCTTCACGTGATTCGAATCCGTGTGGTGCACAATGCACTTATCCAAAGAAAGTGATGCAACACCGTAGATCTTCACGATCGAGTGGCTAAAATAATTATAACGTTCTCACTTTAAATAAGGTTTTATTTGAACTTTCTCATATGTATATATATATATATATATATATATATATATATATATATATATATATATATATATAGAGAGAGAGAGAGAGAGAGAGAGAGAGAGAGAGAGAGAGATGATGAGAGTTAGGTTCAAATGATAACCATTTTAACCTAAAAATTAAGAACCAAATGAATTCGCTATGAAAGTTGATAAATCATCGGAAAGTTAATGAATCCGAAATTCATAATTTTTCACACGTGTTTGAATTCATGAGGGAAAAATTCTATTTCTTTGGATTAATCAACTTTCCGACGGATATATGAATAAATGAATTCGTTATGAAAGTTAATGCATCAATTGGGAAAATAATCAATCAAAAATTGAAAATTTTCACCGATTCGAATCATGATGGACTAAAATTTTACTTTTTGGATTCAATAACTTTCTCAACAAATTTATCAACTTTTACAATAAATTCATCATTTTTTCGTTTCATATTTTCACCATAAAATAATTTTTACGTTAACCTCATATATATATATATATATATATATATATATATATATATATATATATATATATGGGTTGGTTATGGTGAGAAAGCTCCTTAATGTCGAAAAGATCGAATAGTAGATATCTTTCATATCACAGAAGACAATCGTAATTAATGTATTGCACATGAAAGTTTAGCACATATTTCATCCATTCGTAGCACATATCTAAATATATTAGTTTAGACATCTTTCATCAACAGCAGAAGACAAGAAGAGTTATAGTATGCACAATAATCCGCAGTAGCACACAAAACACAAAACTCAGAAGACACACGAAAATTAAATCTCAACCATTGATATAGCAAATCAAAGCCCAGATTCATTCCTATTTCCTACCAAATTATCTATTCCTACTGTTCCATCTACTATATATATATATATATATATATATATATATATGGCCGCTGAGTCATGATGTTAGCAACTTTAGAGTTATTTATCAGTAGGCCCAATGCAATTCAATATCTCATTTATTGTGATTTATTATACAAGTTGAATGTTTGAATTGTTTAGTTTCAAGAAATGATTAATAAACCGTGTTTATTTAGCAGGAATCAAATTAAGTGGGTAGGGCTGTAAATGAGCCAAGTTTATTCTGAGCTCTACTCGATAAAAGTTCGTTCGAGTTCATTTAGTGAAGCTCGTTAGCTAAACAAACCAAGCTTGAGCATGATAGTATTCGGCTCGTTAGCTCGTAAACAAGTTCGTTAATTGATTTACTTTGAAAATATAAAATTATTAATTAGATATAATTATTTTCTTTCTATAATTAGTAATTATTGTGTTAAATATTTAACTATTTTTATTTGTTCTAAGAAATCAATAAATATATTGTGTTATTATGGATAAAATAATTTATTTTTAAAATAAAATAATCAATATTCTAAACATATATCTAAATTTAGAAAACTTGTTTGGGTTCGATTAAAGCTCGAATAAGCTCGTGAGCTCGAAATATTCGATAAATAAAACTCGAGACTCGACTCGATACTAAACAAACTAAGCTTGAGCACGATGGTGTTCGGCTCGGTTCGGTTCGATTACACCCCTATAAGTGGGTGATTTAAGGAGGAATCCTCTGGAGGATGATAGTGATCTCTCTCTGTCTCCCTCACGCGCGCTCACATTTTCTTTTTCTTTTCTTTTCAAGGCTTTGATTTTTATCATTCTCCTAAAAATTTTCTCAAAAAATAAAAGTATATTAAAATTCTTGTGATTTTATTAGCGAACCCTCTTATTATTAAAGAGTTGATCTCCTGTACATGCATGTGCATATATATATCAAAAATCAGTGTTGGTTTTTAGAATTACATAGTGGAATCATTCTATGCGTGCAGAAATTTTTTTGTGATCATAAATTCAATTGAACGACCGACTAAAGTTTGAACTTTGATTTGAGACTTATTTTGGTAAACCATCACGCATCTCCTCTTAGACATGTGAACTTTGGTACCAAGAAAAATTAATGTGTTCTTATCGAGAAAAGGGCAAAATTGAAAAGTAAATTGGTGCAAGCAAATGTCATAATACATGTTAATTAAATATAATGAATGTTATGTGTAACATCTCCAGTTTTCCCAAACCTCCATTTAATGACCAAATCATCTGATGTCAAATGTTTCAACAAGTTCCACAGTCGACGATCATACCGATCGTCCCTTCATCAACCTTATATGAACGAAATACTGCAATGGATCACACTTTTGTTTTTCACCAATTTTTTTTCGTTCAGCCTGTTGCATAGTGATTGTGCAGTTCGGTTTGCCTATCTTGCATTATTTGTTGGCTATTGTACAAAAATATAATGAATTTAGATTAGTGTACGTCTAGATAACAATTGTGCTCATGATCAAGCCATACTTCTATATTATATATTCATATATAATACGCCATTCGTTCCGTTAATGTTGGCTCATTATTTTTGAACACGTGGATTAAGAATAGTTGTGTTTTTTTTATCAATTTAATACAGAAATTTAAAAATCGCGTCACTGTGGACTCGAACCTGAAACCTTTGTCCTCGGGCATTAACCACTCTACTACTAGACCAACACATGCACACAATAGTTGTGTTTTGTGTGTAAAGTAGCGTGTATCACAAAATTCGAGACACTTTTTATTGTAAAACTCTTTCCTTTTGATATGGGCTAACAATAGTTGAACAATCCAAAATAGTATATGAACCAATATTAGCGGAATGGGAATAAGGGATTACATATTTATAAACTCTCGGTTTTATTAGTGCATGGGGTAGGATAGTATGTGGGAATTATTATCTGCAGCAATGTTTATTTGCAATATATTAAGCATTACATGTTTTGACTTAGATGCGTGTCCAAATAAAATATTCGAAAATTATTCTTCTAATCAACAATCATCAATCTTTTTCAGACTTGGGGTAGTTGGATTTTCTGCTCACAATAAATTAGGAATCTTTTTATTCTTTAAATATCTAAGTTTAGTTTACCAATATCTTTCACATCTTATTTTCTCATTTTCTGTATTTTAATAGCGAGAAAAGAGTAATGTACTCCTCATTCAGCGCAACACTATATTAAGACATTTATATATGCCTTAGATTAAAGAGATGTCAAATCACACTACTCAAAAATATAGATTCATTTAAACATTGGTTTGAACTCGATTTCTTTTTCATATTTTTTATCATTGATAAAATATTTCGAGTCGTAGGGTCTTAACTATTTATACCTTCAAGAATGAAGAATCTACAATGTAGAGGAAGCAGAGGCTTGGAAGACATACAGATTAGCAGCTTTAATGTGTTTTACATAACTGAAGAATTTAAAGGTCCTCACATGTAAATTTTAGTTTGTCTAGTCAAATTATATGACAACATACAACCATTCGAATTGCGGGAGAAATTAACGATGGAAACATTCATCAATGGCGTACATCATTTCATAATCTCACTTTGAAACATTTAAATCATACCTTTGCTGATCAGTTGGCATGACGGTGAGCTGAGAGTCACTGAGATTTCAAGAAGTCTAGGGATACTATTCTAGACTGGACATGAAAAGGTTTTGGCAGTCAGAGACACGAAAGAAAACTTATGCTCTGATACCACTCTGTCACGGCCCGATTTCTAAAAATAATGGAAGCTCGTAAATCGAGGCGCGACTAATGAAATTCGGAAAATAGAAGGAATAAAGTTGAATCGAATGGTCAAGGCAATAAACCCTTAGAATTTGGGAATAGCTTCCTAAATGAAAATGGAAGACATCGAATGATGAAATTCAATCCAAAACAATAATTATCCTCAGGATCACAAGTTTAGTTTCGTGCTTCTGATAGCCAGTACACATCAAAAATTCTAACATCAATGATTTAGAGTCTAAGCTCAATCAAAAGATATAATTCAAGTCATAGACAAGAAGGAAAATAAAATTTGAGCTAGTTCATCGGTGAGTCTAAATATGGAATAATCCGTCAAAGTACAGAGTGAACTCAACTCTCGCCTCCCACAAGACCTATTGATCATCCCGAAAATATTTTGAAAATATTCGGGCTAAGTACTAATGTACTCGGTGGCATGCATTTTCATAAACATTTCATAAATCCGTAAAGGAGTTTATCCAATCTTGATAACATAACTTAGAAGGTTTTAAAAGAGAAACCACTTCTAAGCATGTAAAATATTTCATTTATTTGGGCCCATTGTCACGACTCTTCATTACTCGCTTTGATCCCGGCCTCTAGCCACCGTCGGATCACATGCCCCATTATTGTCATCGGGACGAACCGGACAATTCATAATTCCATGACGCATTTGAACGTATCCGCATAAGCACCATAATAACATGACGCATTTGAACTCATCCGATAAGCACCCTTATAACGCCTCATGATTATGTTAGTGTCCGGTGGAGATCAACCCACCAAACAACTAACTAGTGTACACAATTCTCAATTAACGATAAGATTAAAAGAGAATCTCGATCGATACATTTACGAGCCTTAAACAGTAGTAGCGCGACAAAAACATTTTATTGGATAAACAGTTTGATTTCATGAAATATCGAGCATATAACTCAAATATACTTTTCGTAATAAAGCCCACCTCGATAGGACAAAGCTCAAGAATCACTATAGTACGATCTCGGGAAAGCGGCTAATCCCCTTGATCGATAAAACCTACAAGAAGCACTAATCTTAACAGGTCTCGAAAAGCTAGTCTTATGTTCAAGTAAAGTAGGATACTAGCGTATAATTCGTTAAGCCCGAGTTTTCAAAATATAATAAATTTGAAAACTAATTTATATCGGCTAAGGGCACGAACAATAACCTTGCTCGACTTTTCGAATTAAAACGCATTTAATTTCATAATCTTCTTATGATAAATATTTTTTACAAAAGTATAATGAAATTGACATACATTCTAAATTCACATATATTAAGGACTCTCGCTTAATATAACACATAATAAATTATCAAATTATGCACTTGTCTTACATAATTTAATTTATTAAATATTCTAACTTAATTAATTTCAGTAAAAGAAATTAATTACATTAATTAAATAGGTCATGATCATAATTAAAAGTAACTTAAACTTGAACTTAACCTTAACTTAATCAATTAATTAATTAAACTTAATAGAAATTAATTAATTAATTAACTTACCATAATTAAATAATTTAAACTTATATTTAAGTTTAAGTTAATTATTTAATTAATTAGACTTAATAAAATTTAATTAATTAAGTCTTAAAGTTAAACCTTATTTATTTAATTAATTAAAGTCTAAGGATTTAATTAATTACAACAATTCAAGTCATTAATTAAATTAAAGCCCCATCATTAATTAAATCTTATCCCAACTATTATTTAATTAACTAAAGTCCAATTATTAATTTAATTCATTGGAGCCCAATCCACTTATTTTCGGCCCATTTCTTTATTCTCGCCAGCAAGATTCTACAGTAAAGCCCATCTTTCATTTATTATTCTCAGCCCAAAAGAATAAGGCCCAACGGATTAAATAAATCCACTCAGCCCAACATTATTTAAATAAAATAACATCAGCCCAACCCTTAAACAAAATCGGCCCAACTCATTTTTAAGAATAAAAATAGAACAACCCAACGCCTTTAATAATATCAGCCCAACTCATTTTTAAGAATAAAATAGAACATTAACGCCTTTAATAATATCAGCCCAACTCTTTGAATTAAAAAGAACCAGCCCAATACAAATAAAATGAAACAACCCAATTCATTTAAATAAAAATCAGTCCACTTCTTAAAATAAGGCCCAACTAACATTTAATTAAAAAAATGGGACAAGCCCAATACACATCACAAAACCTAACCCTAAACCTAATTCTGTCATATCCCGTCTTTCTTAATAAGATTAGAATGACTTTCGAACTTAGAATTTAAAATGATTCGTGTCCAATGAAAGAAATTTTTTAAAATTCCAACAAAAAGAATTTATTTCACTAATTATTATAAAGTGATTACGAGAATTTTTATATATTATATAATAATTGAATATGATTTATATATATATACTTATAAATCATTATATCAAAAATGATATACTAATGTTTAATTATTAATTCATATTCTTAAGGATCGAACTTGAGCCCGTGAATAATTTATCCAATGGGCTTTCGTTTGAAAAGCCCAAAAGGAAAGCCCATGGGCAACCTAAACCCTACACTATACAAGCCTCATTTCCTCCCATTTGAACCCTAATTTCACAATCCTCTCATTTTCCCGCACCCCACAAGAGAACACAAAGGTTTAAACTCAATCTATCATTCTTTAATATGTATATGTATATGAGTATGTGGTGATGCATATGGGTGTGTGTTGTCACTGGGGAGGGTATGAATGGGAGAGAGAGAGAGGCGAGCGGCGCGGCGGTGGCATGGGCATGGCTGTAGCTCGCCGTGTGTGTGTGCTCGTCGGCGTGTGTGGGTGTGTGTGTCGCGTGCGTGTGTGTGTGCGTCGCTTGTGTGTTGTGGTTTGGTGGATGTAGGCGAGGAGAAAGCAGAGGCACGGCGGGCGTTGGTGGCTCGGTCATCTGGCGTTCGGTAGAAGAGAGGGTGGTGGCGGTCTCGCCATGGTGGGTCGTGTCGCGTGAGTGTGTGTGTCTTTATTCTTTGTGGTATGTGTGCGTGTGTGTGAAGCACGACGAGAGAGAGAGGCGTGACGGCGACGTGGCCGGCCAAACGCGACGACTCGAGTGGTGCTGTCCGCGTATGTGTGTGTGTTCCACGTATGTATGTGTTGTTGTGTCAGAGAGAGCGAGAAGAGGCAGTGAGATAGAGTGAAATGAAAAAATATAATTTTGAGGTCACGGAATCCGGTCGGCGATGACGGCACGAAAAAGCGCTACCAAAAATGGGACCGAATTTGTAACGACCCGGCCCGGATTGACGGTGACCCATAGACCAACACGAGTCTTTTCAAGTGTCTTTGTCCTCACTCACACCTCCCTGCGAAAACTTCCAGTGGGTCACCCATCCCACAATTGCTCCAAGCCAAGACGCTTAACTTTAGAGTTTTTATGAGATGGACTCAGAAAGAAGATGCATCTTGATGGTATGAGTAGACATATCAAATCCTTTAAGTTCTCCTCGAATATGCGGTCCCATACCGCATATTCTCGAAATCCTCTCATTCCGGTGTGTTTGGTTCATTCATGTACCCTTCGCTTTGAAGCCTTAATCGAGCCGCCTCATCCATGCCTCAAGACCGCGATCACTCCGTCATACTGCCAAGCGCCACAATGGTCCTCTATTGTTATTACGTGGACCTTTTTATCTCCGCGTGCACCTGACACAGAGTGGTTGCGTAATAATTTGTTTCAATCTACTTGCACTGTTGGTGGAAAGATTTGCACTTTTATCATTGATGCGGTGGTTGCGAACGTCATTTCGAGGTGACGCTCAAGTTGAACCTTGCAACCTCAACCACATCCCAAACCGTATCGATTGTCATGGCTCGCCAAGGCACATATGTGATGGTCTCTAAACGTGCTTTGGTGTCTCTCTATCGCTCCACGTGCAGGTGACTCTATATCTTGTGATGTGATTCACATGGATCGTATCGTTTCTTGTCGCTTGGGCGTCCATGGCAATATAACAATAATGTTCAAGATGATAGGCTTTCATGTTCGTGGTAAGAAGATTGTATTGGTCCTACAAAGCCCAAGGCCACCGCTTCTGATTACCGACCCAGACAACCCTCATCTCCGTGTGCGTTCAGGCATCACATGGAGGAATCGGCCTCGTCTTGACTGTTGGCCCAACCCCGGGTGACGCCGCCCCTACACTCCACCCGTTGAGGTACAGCCTTTATTGCGAGGAGTTTGCTGATGTGTTTCCAGTCTTGCCCTGCATTACCACCTGCGGGATATTCAAGACCACATTCATTTGGTGCACAGTCTGCACTACCAAACCGACCCCACCATCGGATGAGTCCGAAAGAGCATGAAGAGTTACGGAGACAGGTTGAGGAGCCTTGCCCGAGGCCACATCCGGAGAGCCTCGATCCTTGTGCCGTACTGCCTCCTCACCCCAAAAAGGATGGCGCGGGCGTATGTGTGTGGACAGCGCGCCATCAACAAGATCACTGTTCGCTATCGCTTTTCCATTCTCCATTTGGATGATTTGCTAAATCAGTTGGGTGGTGCTCGTGTCTTCAGCAAACTGGATTTGAAGAGTGGCTATCTTCAGATTCGCATTTGTATGGGCGATGAGTGGAAGACAGCGTTTAAAAAACACGAGGGTCTCTATGAGTGGTTGGTCATGCCATTCGTCCTCTCTAACACCCCTAGCACCTTCATGCGAGTTATGAATCAAGCACTCGCCCTTTATTGGCAAGTTTGTTGTCGCTTATTTCGATGACATTTTGTCATAGCTCGACCCGCCATGCATCTCCAAAGATCCTCGAGAGGTACTCCTTGTCCTCGGCTGTGACCGCTTTATCTCGCCCTGCGAAGTGTGCCTTTACGACGGCATCTATCCAGTTTTGGGTTATGTGGTTTCGTGACGGCCTCATGGTTGACCACAGCAAGGTAATCATGCTTTAATCGGCGAAGCCCTCATCCATCATTGAAGTTCGCAACTTCCATGGTCTGGCCTCTTTCTACCGACGCTTTATACCTCACTTTAGTGGTATTATGCCCCTCCTCATAGATTGCATGAAAGGGAGTAAGTTTCGTGGACCGCGGAGGTCGATGCCGCCTTTCTTGAGTCAGCGGCGCCTCGTTTCGCCCCATCTTGGTTCTCGCCTACTTCTTTTCCGTTTGAACCGCACCGCGATTGCCTCCAAGACCGGTATTGGTCTTGTTCTCGGCCAATGTGGACGGCACTGTCGCTTATTTCAATGTAGAAGCTTTACGGTGCCAAGTTTCATTTCAAGATTTATGATGTTGAATTCTATGCTATTGTGTGCGATCAAACATCGCGCCATTTTCTCTTTCGGTGAATTCATTCTCTACACGGACCATGACTCACTTAAACATCTTGGCAGCCAAGATAAAATATCTCACCGGCATGCATCGTGGACCTCTTATCTTCAGCAGTTCACGTTTGTCATTAAGCACAAGGCTGGGGTTTCTAACCGTGTCATTGGTGCACTCGATCGTCGCCATAGCATACGGTGAAAATGCGTGTCCATGTCCCTGGTTTTGATTCCTTCTTGGATTTGTATGTGGATGACCCGTATTTCTCTCTTGTCCTTATTCAAATTCAGCAGGGCGAATCGACCGAGTTTTTTTTGGAGGCGGGTTTTCTTTTTCGGGGAACTTAGCTGTGTATCCCTGCTTGTAGCCTCCGGTTGAAGATTATTCAAGAGCTGCACAACGAGGGCCACGTGGGTCATGATCGGACCCTCCAGCTGCTTGCTACTTCCTACTTCTGGCCTTCTATGCGTAGGGAAGTTGGCAAGTTTGTAGCTCGTTGCCGTGTTTGTCAGCTGGCTAAGGGTGTGTCTACCAATGCTGGTTTATACATGCCTCTCCCTATTCCTACCCAGCACTGGTCTGATGTCAGTATGGACTTTGTTCTTGGTCTCCCTCGTACCCAACATGGGAATGATTCTATCTATGTGGTGGTTGATCGGTTTTCGAAGATGGCTCACTTCATTCCTTGCAAGAAGACCTCTGATGATGTCTCCGTGGCTCAGCTCTACTTTCGTGATGTCTATCACATTCATGGTCTTCCTACTTCTATTGTGTCGGATCGCGACACTCACTTTATGAGCCATTTTGGAGGAGTCTAGTGGCGCGCGGTCAACACTCAGCTGAACTTCAGTAGTGCTTACCATTCTCAGACGGACGGTCAGACGGAGGTTGTCAACCGGTCTCTCGGTAACCTACTGCGATGTTTAGTTGGCGATCATCCCAAGGCGTGGGACCTCAAGCTTCCTCAGGCTGAGTTCACCCATAATCATGCAGTGAACCGCTCCACTGGTTTTAGCCCGTTTCACGTGGTCTATGGTCTGTCACCCCGGGGTCCCCTTGATCTCCTTGCTCTGCCCAGCAAGGTTCGTCAACACACAATCGCCAATGATCTTATTGCCCAGCTGCACCAGATTCACCAACAGAGACATGTTCAGTTGGTAGCCTCGACAGAAAAGTATAAAGCCCATGCCGACCTCAAGCGCCGAGCTGTTGAGTTCTAGGTTGGTGATTTTGTTTAGGCTATTCTGACCAAAGATCGTTTTCCTGCCCGTGAGTACTCCAAGCTTGCCTCCAAGAAGATTGGTCCTGTTGAGATTGTGGAGAAGATCAACCCCAATGCCTATCGTCTGCTGCCGTGGAGCCATGTCCACACTTCGGCGTGTTCAATGTCAAGCATCTTGTGCCTTTTGTTGGGGATTCTTCTTCAGATGATGACGTTTCCCCAGATTCGAGGTCAAATCTTCTCTGCCCCGGCGAGTATGATGCGGCGCAAGTTGTGGATGATTTTATGAAATGCGCGGATCATCCAAAGAATTGCCGCAATTCTGGAAAGTTTCAGATTTTGAGGAAAACCTAGTGTTTTTCGGGTGGAATCGACGTTCAAACAATACACATTGTTTTACAATGATTGATGGCGGATTTTGGGCAAATTCCATTGTCTAGAGGGTTCGAATTCGCAATTTTAGTGTTTTTCGGGGTTATTTTGCAATTTCGGATTTTTGTTTTGGGCCTTTTTGGCATTTCTTGTATTTTCGGAGATTAGGGTTAGTATTTAATCTCCGTTTGATTCATTTCGTTAGGAGCTTTTGACATTTTTATGAAATCGAGATTTATCTCTTATCGTCAATTCTCGGTATTCCTTTGAATCAACGAGTTTTGATCTTGTTCTTCCTGTTCCACGCACGCACGCTGCATCAATAGCTCCAAATCAAAAATTTAAAAATTCATTCCGTATCAAGATTTTTTTTCCTGATCGCACCCTATATTTAATAGTCTTGAAATTAAAACTTCCTATAGTACATGATATGTATTACTCCATCCGTCCACTAAATTTGTGCATTTAATTTCTTTTTGGTCCGTCCACAAAAAATATTCACTTTCTTTTTGGAAACATCAACTTTACATTTTTACCCTAAACCTATCTACTTATTTACAAAAAAACACATATGGCCCATTTTACAGTCATAATCAATTAATATATTCATTTATTATCTCAATGACACACTTTTTTATACCCACTTACTTTACACTTATTATAATTTATTAAAACTCGTGCCACCAAAATCAATGAATGATCTTGGTGGACGGAGGGAGTATATACGTTACCAAAAACGCAGCATTAACGACGGAAACAAAGGTGTCGTAAAATTGGCGTAGTTACGATAAATTAACATCGGTAAAATTATCCTTCGTCAATTCGTAGCTATTCCATAGTTAAAAATAATTTGATTTATATTTTTTTTAAAGGTATAAAAAAAACAAAAATTCAATCGTTAAAAAAACATTTTTTATTAATTTATGAATTTGTCTTTAGTTCGTTGTTAAAAATAAATCGAGTTTTAATTTTTTTTAAACGATGTTAACGATGGAAATTCCATCTTTAATCCGTTGTTAACTTTTTATAGTAAAATGCCCCCATTAGAAAGGGGCATAGCCGCATAAGACGGAGTAAGCAAGCGCAATATAAATGAGGAGGCGAGCAGATTATAGAAATCACACAATCGCGTTGGACAGTGATAGGATACGCCCACTACCGGGCCCAAGCAACATGCCCAATACAAGTAAGCGACATCAAGCTCGGTCCAAGCAAGTTCAATTGAAGACTCCTAAATCAATGTGAGCGGAAGATTCGGCCGTATATAAGAATCTAATTTGAAGAGAGATAGGAAGATCCGATCTGAGGAAATCTCGGATTGAGGATCTAGGTCGATATATTTGTGTATAAATAAAGGCTAGATTGGACGAGAAAGATCATCTACACTTTTGTAATCACTTCTCACATTATCAATACGAATAATACTCTCTCCCCGGATGTAGATCTTATTCATAGATCGAACCACGTAAATCTTTAGTGTTCTTGTGCATTTAATTCCACTACGAAAATAAAATCGATCACTGGCGCCGTCTGTGGGAACCGAAATTTTGTGTTTTCGATCAACCATCATTCTGAGGGAATCAATCACGACAATTGACCTGTTGTCGTTTAGCGTTGAAAATAAATTTATAACCTATTGCCCATCACAGCGTAGCCGCGATAAGTATAGGGTCGATCCACGAGGAGTTGGTGTAGCAATCTCTAATGTCACGATGTCACTTAAAGGGATGAGAATGGTGTAATTATCTTGATCACTATAGATAAGACTAAAGTAACACGAAACAAACTCAAAGGAATATCAAATAATAAGGCGAGTGCGGCTGGCAACAACTTCGTGAAGACGATTAATACTCGGTCTAGGTGCAAAGATTTTCTCTACATGACATGCATCAACCGGTTATAAGAGACATCGTCATGACCCGGGTTGTCGGGCGTCACGCCCGCACCAGCTCCAAATCTATCGCTTCGTGTAAAGAAGGCAAGGGACACCTATGCAAACTATCTAACCGTAATGCCCACGCACGAGGACACCTCGGCACATGCGAAACTACAGACGTTATGATCTAGATGGACCGGTATTGGCAAAGGCATTTTGCTATGACTACTCCAACTCGCCCACACCGCAGTACTATTTGGGGTGCGGGACACCCGACCTGTAATCAATTATTACTTTTAACCTTCCTTACCCACTATGTTATTTGCAACTAACACACGAGTTTGGTTAAGTTATTAAATGCCGGGACCTAGTCTTGGGAACACACGATGCGGATCGTAATGCCCTACTTAGACCTCTCGAGTTATATTAATCATGCTCCACTTAGTTACGCCCAAACCGAATAAAGACTTAGCTAGACATAAAATAATTAAACATGCAATTAATTGAAACCATAATTAAACGGAACGACTTACTATTAATTGAGCGAAATAGAAAGGCGAGCCAAAAGTGCCGTGCAAAACATCTGAATCGCAAATAAAAGTGTTTGCCGAAGGACTTAATGTATATGGTGCCTTTGGATGAATTTGATAATGAGAGAGAGTTGGAGCGGAAAAGAGGAGAAGGCGCAAGTCGCTTCGTCCATATATAGGCTAGAGAGATCGGCGATGGTTTATGGCCCATGGGCTGGACAATCTGGTAGGTTTTCCTTGTTGATCGGTGCTTTCCTTCCTTGCGCAGACGGATCCGAGGCGATCTCTCCGGATATCATGAGATTCGTGTCGTACATCCTTTCCGGTTAGCGAGATTCACCCGAGATCTCGCGTATCTTGCCCATTAGCTCTCGTCTCCGCCTTCTCTTGCCTTCTTCTTCTTGGTCTCTTCCGCCTTCACTCCGCTTGCCCATTAGCCTACCCTTACGGAGATTGAACTTGCGGATGCAGCAGGAGGTCAAACCGTGAAACGGAACACCTCTCGGAGTTTGAAGCCTGGTACATGAGCTAAGCGCCTTGTGCCCTCGAGGTGCATCGTATCTCTATTCACCCGCCAAGTTCCACTCCTTCTTGCCCATTTCGCTGCCTTGTTCCTGCACCAATGTGTCATCCCGCACACAAAACACAACAAGAAAGACACAAAAGACTCGATCTAGACCTAGAAGACATATAGAAAAAGAACACAAAACTTGGGCTCGTCAACAATGCATACCGAAGTCACGATCCGTAGTCACCGAACAACGATGGCGGACACCCCGAGCTCGACTTAGGAAAAACCCAACAGAGAACTAACCCACAAGGTCATGTCCAAACAATGACGAACAGGTAATCCAATCTGCATGAAGAAGCAGGATATCAGTGAAGGAGATCGCAATAGTAACCAAGGAGCACCTCCGCTCATGGATAAGCAATGACGACGTCGAAGGGGTTCCTTGAGAAAACAAGGAGAGTTTTCTCAATACCTCCCACGCACAAGGTCGGCCGTTTCAAGAGAGGCGCCAAGCTTCGCCTAAACACGAGGCACCGCGACGAGGTGGATCACAAAGATTCAAGTCGTGGGCGCATGCCTATGCACGCGTTGGGACCCAAACCAATCGCGCAAGGGATGAACAATGCCAGAAGGGGCGTCGCGATCGCCGAGGCGGTCACCGTTACCAAAATGAATTCGGTCGTGAACTCCGCCCTTTCTCCGTAGGGCGGTTTCGACGGCACGGAGGATAATCGCCTGCTTCTCGGGAAAAATACTGACACCCCACTCCCGGACAACACGGGTGCCGAGCATCACCCCCTCTGACGGACTAAGGGACCCACGTAACTTCCTCTCGTGGTTCCATCAATATGATCAACCAACGCCTCGACACAATTCACGTGCAAGCTCTTCCCTGAGTTACTAGTCGACAACGCCCCACGTTGGTTCGACGATCACTCCGGGAGCATTGGTTCCTACGCGATCCGATGAAGGCCTTCCATCGGTTCTTCCGTAGGCGAGTCCAAGATGACTTCGCACATCTTCTCGCCCCGGTAAGATCGAACGAGTCCATCACGACTTTATGACCGGGTTGATAAGGAGAGCACGAAGGTCGCAGATGTGAGCGATCTCCTCATCATCTCGGCCTTCGAGCGGCATCCCGCCGAGCCTTATATAAAGAGATCGCTGGCACGAACCCGTGCATCGCAATGATCTATGGCGATAGTCTGACCGGTTCGCCAAAGGGACGAGGCCGACAGGCGAAGTCACGAGGCGGAGAAAGGCAAGCCCTCCGAGAAAGGAGAAGGGCGAAGGACGGGGACCGAAGCGAGCCGATGAAGCGCCGCGAGAGAATACGTCGCCCATAGAGTCGAGGCTCGGACCGCGTGACACCTCGGGCGATCTCAATATACCCCATCGACGAAACCGAGGCGTAAATCTATACACTCCACACGAACATGTTCGGCCTCGACGAATGACGGGGAGAGGCAAGCCGCGGTCGAGGATAAATCCGCTCGTTCCATGAGGATTACGGACACGCAGATCGAGGATTACGAGGACTAATGGGAGAAATTGAGATGTTGGTTCGGGATGGAACCAGAAGTATCAGGGGCGGGCCGCCTGGCGGCGGTATGAAACTCCCAGCGGGGCGAAAAGAAGAGAGCGAGAGAAGAAAGGAAATTGCTTCCAAGAAAGCCAAGGCGCGACAAGCGAAGAAGAAGAAGACGAACATGATGATGACAGTCTCCACTATTACGGGCTCAAGTGGAGTCACGAAGTCCTCCTGGCCAAAGCCGGTCCGAAGTCCACACACGTGAACCGCCAACAAGAGGCTTCGAAGGGACGAGGTGATCACCTTCTCCGAAGGCGACCCGTACTGCGATAGTGCCCCACGGGATCGGCGGTAATCCGAGCGGGTGGGTCGCAAACAAGTTGGTGAAAGCGCGTATACATCGGCGATGGCGCGTCGGTAAGCATCGCTTTCAAAGAATGCTTTGATAAGTTAGGAGTAGAGGAGCGCGCGCTCATGCGAGCACAGTGCCGCTCCAACTTCGTTCGAGGAAGAGACACGCTGGAAGGGATAATCGAGCCACCGTCGCGGTGAGGAAAGCTCGACGAGCTCACGCGGTGGTACACTTTTCGTGGTGAAGGCCTGCCGTAGTAACATCATCTTGGGCGAGATTGGTGAGCGTTGTAAGGGCGGTATGCTCGACATACCACCCGACGATGAAGATCCCCAGGGGATAGCCGTGATCAGGAGATCGAAGCGGGCGAGGAATGCTACAGGTCGCCTCACGAAGGTGCGGGGCTCGGCCCGGCGCCAGTGCATAGCGATTAAAGAAACCCGAGGAGTTGGAAGTAAGAGGCGTCGCCTATCCCGACAAATGGAGGAGGTCACGCTATACAAAGACGAGCCACCAAGGTCGTCAAGATTGGATTTACCGAGGCACACGAATTAAGGGGCAGGTTATCGACTCACGAGGGAATTCGAGGCGTGTTTGCTTGGTCGCCTCGACATGACCGGGGTGCCACGAATATCATCACCCACGGGCTTAACATCGGCCGAGACAAAACCGGTTCGTGCGAAACAGCGAGTTTTGCGATGAACGGAACCAAGTCATCCATGACGAGGTAAATCAATTGTTAAAAGCTCGTGATATGTTCAAGTCGAATATCCGACACGGATATGAACGGTGATGGTGAAGAAAGGAGGAGGGATGACGAATGTGTATTGACTACAGTCTCAACAAACATTGCCCAAAGGATTGCTATCCCGCTTCATCGATAAGAAGGTCGGCGTTGATCGAATACGAAGTCTTGAGCTTGGACTGTATAAAAGGGTATCACCAAGCTTGATGGATGGCGAAGACGCGGCCAAGACGCCTTCATTACGAGACTTGAGTCTTCGCATATAGGAAGATGCCATTCGGACTTAAGAATGCGGGGCTACTATCAAAGAATGGTAGACAAAATATTTCACCCTACATGGGCGGATGTGGAGGTATCGTCGGCGACATCGTAGTCAAAAGCAAGGAGGCGCGTGTGTCTCAGACCTTCGGATCGATCCTCGCTTACTTGAAAAAGTCGACCTCAAATTGAACCCCCATAAGTGCACGTTTGCGATTCGGTCCGGAAAATTCTTAGGGTCTTTGGGTTTCAAAGAAGGTTAAAAGCTTGACCCATCCAAAGTTGAACCATCCTAGAAATGAAGATCTTTGAAGACCATTGTGAGCCCAAGTTTTGTGCTCTTTTCCTCGTCTTGTCTGGGTCTAGATCGAGTCTTTTATGTCTTTCTTGTTGTGTTTTGTGTCAGGAGGACACATTGATGCAGGGGAACAAGGCGAGGCGAAATGGGCGAAGGAGTGGAACTTGCATGGCGGATGAATAGAGATACGATGCACCTCGAGGGCACAAAGAGCTTAGCTCACACACAGGCTTCAAACTCCGATGGGCTGTTGGTTTCACGGTGTGACCTCCTTCAGACCCTTACAAGTTCAATCTCGGAAGGGTAGTCTAATGGGCGTGAGTGAAGAAGGCGAGCGAAGAAGAAGAAGAAGAGAGGCGGATGGAGGCTAATGGGCAAGATCACGAGATCCGGCGGATCTCGCTAACTGGAAAGGATGCCACGACACGAATCTCATGAAATCGGATGAGATCACCTCGGATCCGTGCAGGCAAGGAAAGGCGCCGATTAACAAGAAAACTACAGATTATCCAACCGCAG
The DNA here is from genome assembly GCA_036937905.1 of Salvia rosmarinus. Classification (NCBI taxonomy): domain Eukaryota; kingdom Viridiplantae; phylum Streptophyta; class Magnoliopsida; order Lamiales; family Lamiaceae; genus Salvia; species Salvia rosmarinus. Next base: position 57,232,289 of record CM072818.1, on the reverse strand, counting down.
GGCCATTACCATCGTCGATCTCTCTCGCATATATATATGGATGAAGGCGCGACATGGTCTCTTCCGTTCCAACTCTCACTCTAATTATCAAATTCATCCAATGACACCACATACATTAAGTCCCTTCGAGGCAAACACTTTTATTTGGTATTCGTATGTTTTGCTTGTGGCACTTTGGGCTCATGGTTTATTTCGTTCAATTAATAGTAAGTTGGTTCGTTTAATTATGGTTTGATTAAGCTGCAGCATGTTTATTTATTTTATGTCTAGCTAAGTCTTTATTACGGTTTGGGCGTGACTAAGTGGAGCATGATTAATATAACTCGGGAGGTCAAAGTAGGGCATTACGATCCGCATGCGTGTGTTCCCAAGCACTAGGTCCCGGGCAATATATAACTTAACAAAACTTCGGTGTGTTAGTTGCAATAACATAGTGGGTAAAGGAGGGTTGCAAGTAATAATTGGATTAAGGTGTGGTGTCCCTTTAAATAATCTGTTGGTGTGGGCGAGTTGGAGTAGTCCTAGTGGTGCCTTTGCCAATCACCGTCCATCTAGATCATAACGCCACCGTAGGTCTCATGTACCGAGGTGTCCTCGTGCGTGGGCATTCTGGGTTAGATAGTTGCATAGGGTGTCCTTGCCTTCTTTACACGTAAAGGATAGACTTGGAGGGTGCGTCGTGGGCGTGGCGTGGACAACGAGGTCACGGCGTATGTCTCTTATAACCGATTGATGCATGTCATGTAGAGAAAACCTTTGCACCTAGGACCGAGTGTTAATCGTCTTCACGGAGTTGTTGCCCAAGCCGCACTCGTCTTATTATTTGATATTCCTTTCGCTCGTTTGATTACTTTAGCCATACCTATAGTGATCAAGATAATTACACTACCGTCATCCTTTTAAGTGACATCGTGACATCGGATATTGCTACACCAACTCCTCGTAGGATGGACCCTATACTTATCACGCAGCTCGCTGTGATGGGCAATAGGTTATAAATTTATTTTGAGCAGCTAAGCGATGAAGTGTCGAATTAGCACCGTTCTTGGGAGTTGCGCATTCCATTAGTATCTCTATTTCTCGAATTTATATTGCTTTCTTTATTGTATGCTCGACCTAACCTTGCGGGAGAACGGAGGACTTTTATGCGATCACGAGATCGAAAAGCACGCAAGGTGAGGAGCAGAGCAAGATGGAGAGGCACGACAAGCTGAGGGCGCTAATCCCAAGAGAACCCGAGAGGCAATCGATGGGTGAACAGCCATGAGTAGAGCGGACATTAAGGAAAATGGTGTTCCCAACAACCGCGAACACGAGGCCAGCGGGCATCACTTTACCCGCGATCGATGGCGGTGGGAGATGAAGCATTCCTTCCGTCCAAATCCTCCTCGATTGTTGACATGCCGTGGAGGACCACAAAGGCATTCTGAAGATTTCGAGATGGGCGTGTGGGACTATCCGCGCCAATGAAAACCTTGGAGAGTATGTGAGATTAGTGTCGTTCCTCTCTCTGCATGATGGGGCGAAGAGAACGGCTCTACACCTTTCCCGCCGGAAGTGTGGCCACGTGGACACAACTTCACCGAAGTTCCTCGAGAAGTACTTTCTTGCACCGTATTCGTAACATGAGGAAAAGGATAAGCGGCGTCAAAATGGGCACAGGAGACCTTTTATGATTATTGGGGAAGGTTTAAACAACAAGGGCGAAATGCCTCAACATCAAATTCGGATCATGATCCGATCCAATATTTCATGGCTCAAGGGTTGAGGGCAACAGAGAAAATTTGGGTGAATGCAACTTGTGGAGGATCAATCTTTGAATAAAGTTCCCGTGGGGCCTTTAGGCTGGCTGATGAGATGGCAGAAGAAAATAGAGGCGAAGGAGGAGGTTAGAAATGACGGCCATTCTTAACTTCAATCGTGGAACCAAGCTGAATAAACTACGTAACTTTGTTAAACAAGTACACCTTACCAACCGACGGGACCGGGACCGGGACCGAGCCGATGGCGGGGCAAAAAGCTAAAGTTTGCCAAATATCTGCTGCCGTGACCGTCACGGATCGATGCCTTTGTTTGAAGAAGTCGATCGGTGGGTCGAAATGGTAATAGGCGTCTGACGGAGGTATGATCGAACTCCGGACCTCTGACGAGATGGAGGAACCACGAAAACTGGGTGGTGCAACAACGGCGAGGCGGGACGGCGGCGATCGGAGGCGGGGACAACCATGACCGTACGAAATAATCGAGTGACGAGGGTGGGCCATGGTTGGCTGAACTTGTACACTATATGCACGAAAATGTGAAGGCTCAACAGAAAACGAGAAATTGAGGTCGAGACAGGGGAGCCTCGAGCCTTGAACGAGTTTCCCAATTGATGGCCGTAGTAACCGTCTTGAGAAGAGCGAAATTTCCTCCTCAAGTGGAAGTGGCAGGTTAATGAATGTTGTAGCCCTAAGAAGTGGGAAGAAGGCTGCGGAGAAAGTTTTCATGCACAGGCAGCCTTGGACATGCACAGTGGAAGATCTCCACAGAACCTGATGGTCGAGATGACTGATGATCGAGAGAATTGCCCGAGGAAAGATAGAAAAGAAGAAGTCATTGAGCGACTATGTCAAACTAATCTAAGGTTTTACCTCACTTTCGAGCCAGTTGGCGAGACGAGAGAGAGAGGAAGAAATGGCGAGATGTATCGCGTGTTTGAAGGTGGAAATAATATACCGCTCATCTTTGCTCGGGCACGATGCAAAAATGATTAAGTTCATGAAAGAATTGTGCGAGAAGGTGAAATACAAAGATGATGCAAAATTCAGTGGGAGAGAATGTATCCATGATCTACAGGAAGTGCAGAAAGTGTGGAGATCAGGGATGTTTTATTCCTGCGTAATAAACTTCTCACGGATCGAAAGAACCATCTTGGATTTGGGGCATCTATAAGCGTCGTACCCTTTCGATGTTGATAAATTAAAATTGGGAACCACAAGCCAACAGTGGTTATTGATTAGCAGACGAGGTCCAGCGTCTATCAAGGAATCGCCGAGCGTATTGGTCAAAGTAGAACTCGTATTTTCGTTGAACTTCGTTTTGGATATGGGCGATGGGTAACAAATCCTCGATTATGCTCTTGGGTCGACCATTCGTGAAGGCAGGCTAGGACCGGGATCGATTGCGACAGGCAGAGATTATCTTGTGAATTCGGCCAGGCGGTGACGCTGACATCTTGAGGCCGTGGAGCATCGATTGATATTGAGTGTGGAATTCATTAATCACATTGAACCCGTGGTGGGAGACGTCACCTGCAGAGATAGGTTTGAGATCCATTGGATGCGACAATTGAAAGTGGTCTTAAGGAGGAGACACTTTCGAGGAGGCGACGGACAATGTCGGGGCCTGCTTTGTTTGCGGAGCGGGCAGGGGACTCAGTGGTGATATGCGAACATGCCCAAGGCGAAGGAGAAGAAAAGCTCGTTCCATCCATATGAGGCATGAAACTGGGCTAAAGACTCTTTCTCGCCTCACAGAAGTACATATTTCTGGGAAGGACGACACCTTGCCGTGATCATCAATCTAAACTCGGTCAGAGTCGGGAGAAGGTGAGAAGTGTTGTCGGGCAATACAAGGAAGCTATTGGATGGACATTGGCCGGCATCCGAGGCATCGGCCCTTCCGTATCGTTCACAATATTCGATGGAAGAAGAAGCCCGAGCGATGCTGCGATCAACAAGGAAGTTGAATCCGGCTATGAAGGAGGTAGTCGTGAAGGAGATCTTGAAACTTCTCGACTTGGGCATCATATATCCGTGTCGGACGATAAATAGGTCACCCGATTACGTCGTGCCCAGAAGTCGAGCATTCGGGGTGAACGAGAAGGAGCGGTTCAATGAGACTCAAGCGAGGTTGGAGAATGTGTATTGACTATCAGCTCAACCTGATGACCGAAAGATCACTTCGTTACCTTTCATTGAGATCTTTGGAGAGGTTGGCTGAAAACAAATTCTTTGTTTTAGGCGGATAGGGCTACATCTGAATGGGTTGCCAAGGTGATCGAGGATAAAACTACTTTCACATACCCATTCGGGACATTTCTACTGAGAAGAATGTCTTCGGTTTGTGTAATGCCCAGGATGTTTCAGCGATGCATGATGAGCATCTTCTCGGACCTATTGGAGAAATGCATGAAGTCTTCGGACGACTTTCACAGATACATGGGGAATCGTTCGATGAGTGCTTGACAAATTTGGGTAGTCTACTGAGGAGATGTCGAAAAATTTGATCCTAAATTATGAAATGTCATTTCATGAGTGCAAGAATGGATTGTTCTTGGGCATGTGGTTATGAAAAGAGGATAGAAGTAGATAGAGCTAAAGTGAGATCATCGCCAAATTGCCTATCGACGGGTAAGCAAGTCGAGGTTTCCTGGGCCTTTGGGTTCTCTGGAAGATTTGTGAAGGACTTGCAAGATCGCCCGACCCGACACCGCTACTCGAATGATGTACCATGGGAATTCGATGAAGAATGTAAGATAGCTTTTGAAACTCGAAGAATAACTTAATTTATTAGCGATCATTACCACTGATTGGGGCATCTTGGTTGAAGTTATATGCGATCTGGCCGGATATCCGTGGGGAGGCGGAAATCTTGGGACAGCGAAGAGGAATGAAAGTCGTACTATATACTTGCCTGAGAACTCTCAATGACCATCTGACTCAGCTGTAGAAAAGAACTCTTGGCGGTCGTCTTTGCCTTTAAAAATTTATCATATCTCGTCGGGCGAGACAATCATCTACGGTCATCACATACGAGGTACCTAATGGCGAAGGTCAGCCACGTGATCGGATGGATCTTACACTCGAGTTCGATGTAGAAATCGAAGGCAAGTGGAGCAAACTTGGGCTCGTCGACCATTCACGACGCACACGACGGGTGCATGCGCACTAAGCCGCTTTTCTTTCAAGGCCGACAAGCGCTACCTTCTTCAAGGTACTCAAAAGGCTCCTAATTCTCCCGAATGATACACAGTCGCCTGAAGATCTCAAGAACTACCTCGCCAAACTTCCTACTCTATCCGCTCCGAAAGAAGGAGAGGTCCTTCCTATACCGCCCGGACGAAACCATAAGTCTGACGAGGCGGACGGACGTCCTGGTATATTTCATCACGAAGCGTAAAGGCCCAAAACGAGGTATCAACCTTGGAGAAGTCTGCCTAGATTAGTAAATGTCGCAAGGCAGATCGCCATACTTCCATGCACATCCCATACAAGTCCTCACCGACCATCCACTTCGCAGTGTCGACGGCTTAGCTCGGGAGAATGCAGTGGGCAATTGAGTGGCGAACAGATATATCTTTCGCCTACGTAACCTCAAAGGTCGAGCGCGACTTTCTTGTCGGACTCACTTGCCAAGCCAAACCCAAGTCCGTGTCAGACAAGCCGGAACGCAAACGGGAGAAAACACCGAGGATTGCCGGCAAGTCTACGCTGACGGGCTTGAAAACGCAGGTAGAGTGTATCTTGCTCTCGGACCGATGGCCAAGAGATACGCATCTGCCGGTTCTCATTCAAAAATCGAACAACGGCAGAGTATGAGGCCTTGATCGCAGGACTCGCCGCTCAAAGTCTTCGTGCACGAGCAGAAGGTTCATAGTGACTCTCAGTCATCGTAAGCCACATGTTGGGAAGTACGAGGCAAGGCGATGATGAAGAAATACCGAGAAAGCCAAAAGCCTACAACAAACTTTCTCCCACTTCCGGATAATTCGCATCCCGGGAGCAAAATGGTCGAGTGACATCTTAAGCAAATTGGCCTCGTCCGACAAACCCACCAAGAGAGAAAATCCAACACAGCATAGATGATGCGTGAAGGAACCGAGGTCAACGTGGTCTCGGATGAAGAGCCAAATGATGACCCCATTCGAGATTATCGGAGAAAATGCGCCCGGGACAAGCTCGAGGCCGGAGGATCTTGAGCAAATCATTGCGATATATATGGCGGTATTCTCTACAGTCATACCTCCGCCTTCCTAAGGTGCTTGCCGAACCGAGCTGATTACGTATACGGGAATGCTGAAGGATCGTCGGAGTCACATCGACCCAGCCTTGTCAAAAAGGTCATGCGATGGGGATACTATACAATGTTCAAGACTCATTAAACCTTGTGAAAAGGTGTCCGGTGTCAAATTCAGAACGGCGTGCACTACCAAACGACCTCGCCCAGATCAAAGCCCTCGCCATTTATGCAACGGGATCGACATCGAGGCCCTCGCAGCACCGGCCAACTTCACGATTGTCGCGATTGACTACTTCACAGTGGTGGAAGTGAGCCCTGCAAAGATCACGCAAAACGCCTCAACTTGCTCGAAGAACATAGTGTGTCGATTCGGCATCCCTCATATCCTTCTTTCGGATAACGGGACACACCACCTAATAAGATATTTAAAGACGTGTCAAGAGCTTGGATCCAACAAAGTTCACCTCGCGCCCATCCTCAAGCAAATGGTCGCCAAGTCACCAACAGACGATCGTGAAGGGTCTCAAACCCGCTCGACCGAGCTAGGGTCTTTGGGAGAATTTACCGCAGTCTTATGGTCATACCAACAACACCTCGGACGTAACGGAGAAACGCCCACGGTGTATGGAACCGCGTGATCCTGCAAATCGGAATACCGAGCCCTCACTATTCACTTCTCCGCCAAGCAAATGGGGAAAATCTATGAACCGATCTAGATCGCCTAGAGAAAGAGACCGTCACCATCGAAGCTCGGCAAACAACAAGTAGCTCGGTTTACAACCGTGTCAAGTCCCGACCGTTAGGTGGGCGATCTCGTGTCAAATAATGAAGTCAAGATAGCCAAAGCTCGTGTTGAAGCCACATGGGAAGGACCTTGGTCGAAGAAGTCCTCGAAAAGGGCCTATAAGCTCGCCATTTGTCGGTGAGCAAATACCCAACACATGGCACATCATTCATTTGAAGAGATATTTTGCATAAGTGTCAAAAGTTGAGTCTTGTTCATTTTGAGTCTGTTAGGTCGAGTCCAGTCTTGTCGCCTTGTTCACCATCTTTATCAATAAAATCTTTTCTTTTCTCTATCTATTTTTTGTCTTGCATGTTTTCATTTGTCACTTATGCATATGACTCTTCTAAAATTACTATACCTCTTCGAGGACGAACTATACCGAGAGGATCACCGTTTGTCGAAGCGAACTATAACGCGTAAGGGACCCTCCCGATAAAACTTCGCAAAAAGAACCCATACCTTATGCGAGGCGGATACCTTGGTTTATTTCGAGGACGGATACCTTCGCGAGGAGGAATTACCTCGCTTATTTCGAGAAGCTGTCTGACGAGGCGGATACCTTCGTTTTTCGAGGCGGATACCTTCGTGCGAGACAAACTACCCTCGTCATTTCGAGGAAGCTTCGTATGAGGACGGAATACCTTCGCTTATTTCAAGGACTGATACCTTCATACGAAGACAAACTACCTTTGTTTATAGCAAGGACGAGCCACTTCGCCCACAAGGCGACCTTCTTATTGTTACGGTAATTAAAGGCGTGTTCTCGACGAGTTAACACAAAGCAAAATACTTTTATTTTCAAAGTATACGCTTGTACATCACGAGGACGAAGAGGCCGGAGGCGAAAAGCGAGCCAATCCTAGCGAAATCGATTCAACGAGCATCTATACCAATCCTACCACCCGTCCCGATCTACGCTATGAGCCCCGCCACTACCTCGGCCACTCGCAGCAGCCACCGCTAGATCGATCTCACCGCCGATGACGCCTTACTCGCCCTAGGATCCACGTTCTCTGGGCCATAACGCCTCTTGAGCTCGCCATCCGGATCTTCAAAATCCGGAGAATTGTAGTCCCGGCAGGCAGAAGCCCAGCGGAAGAAGATGCCTCATGTCCGTTGAGCGGTTCTGAGCTGTGGTTGTCGAGCAATGCAGCTTATATATGCCTCCGATTCTTTTAACTCGAGACCGCTAGCCGATTTCTTGCCGTACTCACGCTGTACCTGCCGTGAGCGGCCTCAATAACCTTAGCGACTCGGGAATGGTCATCCCACCACTGTGGACTGACCTCGTACTGAGTGCTCTTACTGTTCTAGCCTCCTCCGTGCAATCTCGAACTTCTCCTCCAACTCAGGCGAGCCTAAGCTCGTCCACGCTCTCTCAGCCACACGTTCGACTCGCGCACATGGTCTAGCTCTTCCCTCAACGGAGGATTCAATCTTTGATTCAAGAGCCAGCAAGCTTCGATGTGATTTAACCAGGAAGCATCGCATTTCGAGAAGACGAACAAAGAAAAAAAGCAAGTCTCTTCGGATGAACAATAATTTTATTAAGTGCCTTTAAGGCAAAGTCAACAACAAAATATGTATATTTACAAGTTTTCTAAAAAAAAAAAAAAAAAAAAAGGAAAAGAAGAGATCAAGTGACCTAAAACTTGCCTCGGTCCGGACTCCCCCTTGGACTTGGGAGCGGCGACTTCCTCTCTGGACTTGACCACCTCGGTCCTCCTCGGCTGGCTCGCCAACCTCCTCTCGGCCTCCTTGGGGCGATGGCTCGTTTTACGATTTTTATGGCTATATTTGTTTACGTTTATAATTGATAAGTGATCTTTGAGGCATCTTTTGATATATTATGTTTACCTTGGAGATATTATGCCGTTGTATTTCATGCCATTTTATAGGTTTGATGTCAGGTGGATCACGATAAAGAGGAATCAATAGCCCAATCGCGAGCTCGTCTTGAAGAAGCTGTTTGAAAAGCACGTTGAATATGACGTAATGGTTGAAAAATATGGATGTGCAAAGTGCACTATGTTAAAAACATCTCGATAAGTCCGTGGCGAAGCGGATCGTAATTCGGTCCGTCGAGAGAGAGCAGGAAGCGAAGCAAGTCGCCATGAGGATTCGCCTCGCATGAGATCGCGACCTTTGATCGCGATGCGGGTCGCGAGGAAGAGCTGATTGGCGCGTTTTGGAGCTGTTCGCGAGACTCGCCAGCGAAGAAGCGTGCTAAGCGGCGCATCAGCGAGTTTGGGGCTGCATATATATATTTATATATATATATAACCGCATTCTGACGTGAGAGGGAATTAGGCGAGAGCTTCGAGACTAATTCACGAAATTCACATAGCTTTATATTTAACAGAATCTGTTTATTTTTATTTTTTCTTGAGCATTCTTTTTTAGAGATAGTTTATTAGTTCTTTTTAATTTAGTCGATTATTTCTTTTTTGTTTGATTCAGGTGTTATTAGTTCGTTTAATTCGAGATTTGGTTTTGTTCTTCCAGTTAAGTGCTACAATTGTTCATCGTGGATTCATACGGTTTTATCTATCTATCTCAATTTATGCTTTATTTATTTATTTATTGCTTTGAAATTTAATCATGCGTGGCTAAATTTTATTGATCCACAGGGTTTGTATATAGACTAGATTTATATGATTGATCTTGATCTTTGTTTTGCCGTCCATTCATGATTTATGATTCTTAGCTTTAATTCTCATGTGTTGGTATCGGCGATATTAATGCATGCTAGTTATGTGATTGATGTCTCGGCAGATTAATTGCATGTCGATATCTTGAATTCATGTCTGATTTTACCTTGAGACTGACGAATAGGTGAGCTGGCAGGGCTAAATCTTTGTGTGCTTTTGGTGATTAGCTTCTTTCTCTTGAGACCGTGGAGATAGGTTTAGGTAACCTACTACTATAAGTACATCTGGCGGAAACTATAGTTACATTAAGTGATCCTTCATATGAATGTGGATTAAATTGGTAAGCGGATTAATAGGTTGATTGTGTGAATCTGGTTAGGTTAAGTACGTATCCACAGAGATGATCTTTCGTATATGGTTTATTCCTTATTTATTTTACGAGTCTAGTTTTATAATATCCTCTCTTGAATTTTGTTGCACGAATAATAATAAAGATTACGTGTTAATTACTTACGTGTTCTCAGTGCATGATCCTTGTGGATCTGATATATATGCTATTTGTTTTACTGCTCATTTTTATTTGGTAGAAATATAGCGATCAAATTTTGGCGCCGTTCTTGGGGTTGTTTAGATTACATAGTGATAATTTTACGGGTTGTAGTTATTAATTGACGTTTAAAATAAATAAAATATATATATATATATATATATATATATTATTTCTGCTTCTCGAGATGATTTTTGTTTTATCTCTGCATGCGATGCATGATTCACGAGATCGAAGGAAGAAATTATTCCTTAGATCTTGAGATTGAAGGATCACATAAGAGAGGCGAGAAAGAAGACGAGGTGATGGGCAGAGGCAACCTCAAGGCCATAGGATGGCGAGATGGAGGAGATGCTGGCGGCGATACAGCCCTTGTTGGCGTTGAATAATCGAATGGGCGAGATGGGTGGTCGAGCACGCGCCACTGCAAGCTCACCCGTATACGGACCCCCTCACGGATCGGTTCAAGGTGGAGGATGGGGCTGACGTCATGCGAATAACTTTGAGTTAAACACGCCATCGGCATGATACTGGCGGGCGGTTTGGGGAGGGTTTACGAAGACCCCAATGCTCACTTGGGCGTTCTTGGATATCGTGATACTATCAGCGAGCAGATGCCGGTGATGCCATCGGATCACGGATGTTGATTTTATTTGAGAGTCAAGCGAAGGCTGGATCGAACTTGGACGGATCGAGGATTATCACGTGGGAAGCGGCTCTGTGAAATTTTTATCTAAATACTTCCCACGAGGCTCAGAAGATCATTCGAGGATCTCCCGTTTCTGAATTGGGAGATGAGTGGTTATTGAGGCTTGGGGCGATTCAACTTGCTCAGTGTCCTGACATGGGTTTCACACGAGCGGCAAGTAGCATGATTTTATAGTGGACTCGGTGCTAACGCTGAAGCATTGTAGATCGTGGGAGGATGCACGCTCAATCGTGGAATAGGCAGGCGTTGAGAATTATTGAGGAGATGGCATCGATAGCTATCGATGGTAGATGGAGACGGTAGGTCGGAAGAGTGGTGCTTTGTGAGGTTGGATGACAAGTATGATGACTTGTTGAAGTTCCTGACTCTGCGGAAAGTCTGATTTGAGAGGAAAGGCGGAATATTTGTGGCCGTGGTGAAATCGAAGAGGTTCAATTTTGAACAAAGATGTAATGGGGGAATCGGAGTGGAATCCATCTATCGTCCAACAATAGGAATCATCCCATTTCTATCTTGTGATGCTAAATAATTACCACAGTTTCTTGTTAATAATGGAATGATTGTGGACCCAGGCCGAGCATTGAGGATATGATCACGACAATTGTTGGCGACAATCGGGATATGCAGTCACCAACAAATGGTGACTCGGTGATATTCGGATCCAACGGGAATAGGATGGGCAGCTGGAAACCGGTCAGCGCCATCAACAATCCGATGATAGCCACTTGGAAAACAAGTAAAGATGTTGGAGAACCAGTGGGGCAGAGATGTGATGAGAGGAGGCTGGAGCATGGACACAGTTCCTAAGCAACAGAGCAGAATCCTGAGATCATATACCTCAGAGATCGGTCTGTCTTTATTCATACGAGAAGTGGAAGAGCCTACATAAATTATCCGGATCTGAAAGGGAAGAGGATCATCGCATGGGAGAAGAAATCACGCATGCGACACGGCAAGGCGGTCGCGAGCTAATGTCATGAGCCCGGCCTGTGACTTTCGCGAAGAGAATGATTTCCTGCATGACCGGCATGCGACCCGAGGATCGTGAGGGCTGGCGAAGACAGACGAGGCACCTCGCGACCGACCTTGGCGAGATCATCAGCGACGGAAGGTCATGAAGTACGCCAATGATTCGCGAGCCGAATAGAAGGCGCCAGCGGGCGTGATTAGAGATGATTCGCGAGGAGAGGTAGCACATGATCAGGATCTTCCAGCCTCTGACCCGTTCACAGGCGTTTTAGGAAAAGCGAAATATGATGAAATCGCTCGCTTCAAAGATCTTCGAGAGAAGTGAACATTAATCTTCACTCTTTTGGTCTTGCTTGAATATGCGGGATCGTCGAATTTCTCGGATGCATTGGCGAATAAGAAAAAGTTGGGAAAATTTGACAAGATCAACCTCTGAAGATACGGTGCTATCTTGCGAGAGAAAGTTGTTGAAGCAAAAGGATCAGGGGAGCTTCACTTTGGGTGCGAGATCGCGGAACACCCACCGATGTTTTATATGTGATCAGGGGCGGCGTAAATCGATGCGTTAAATGTGTTCAATCGCTTGGGTGGGCAAACTAAAGACCTCAATTTCATTAATGATGGGCGGCAGTGCGTTGCATATCTAAGGGCATAGTTGAAGATGTGTTGTAAGGATTCAGGTTTTGTTTTTCTGCGATTTTGTTATTCTAGACATTCACAATTTAAACACCAACCACTAATCTTGGGTCGGCCTTTTCTAACAGTCGGTGGTGCTTTAATTGATGTCGGGAAGGCGATCGACTTTTCGTGTGAGCGATGAGGTGAAAATATCCATATATGATGCCATGGCGACATGATAGTCCGAGCATGAAGGTGTCATTCGATCACTCTTTGGCATGCGCGAATCTAGAGCTTGGAAGTCAACCCGAGTTGACAAGGGTGCTAAAAGAGATGGACTCGGCATGCCGTCCAGTGACTTGTTCAAGTTTGGGGAGGCCAACACCACGCTCGGTGGTGATGCATGGTAAATGAAAATATCGAAATGACGGTTGGGAAGAAGTCTGCTTGTCAAGCAGCGATTGATCGGGTATGAAATGGTCTAGCTAAAGACATTTAAATTTAGCACTTGTTGGGAGGCCAATGTTTTCCTTTGTTTTGTTTTTCGTTTTGTTTTGTTTTGTTTTCTTTCTTGTTTTGGTTTGGTATCGTTTTGTAGGTTGAGTTGAATGACGAAGCGGTAGGTAATGAGGTGTTTTATTAGAAAATCTATTGCAATTGATTTTGTGAGAAGACATGTTATGATTGTTGTGAGTATTGAGCCTTTGAGAACTTGATCACACTTTTGAAACACATGAGACTTGAGCTTTTGTTGTCATATCTTTTGGTCTTGTTCTGCATGTGAATAGTTTGAAATAGCATGTGTTTCTGAACTTGCTGCGGTTCTTTTCGAGGTTGCATTGATGTGCTTAAAATTTTGAAATGATATTAGGCATTCTTTTCTTAGCCTATACACTATCGAACACTAACTTTGTTCATTATTATCCTTTGATGAACTTCCGTTTGAGCACAATTTTTAAATATAAAGTGGGTTGGTATGTAGTTAGTGAAATTTTTGGTTGCTTAAATTGAGGTTGAGAAAAAGAAATGAAAGAGAATAAATGTTGAGAAAGTGATTATTAAAAATAGTTGCTTACCCATATAAGCTGAAGACCAATGACGAGCCCAAGTTTTGTGCTCTTTTCTTCGGTCTTGTGTCTAGATCGAGTCTTTGTGTCTTTCTTGTCAGGTTTTGTGTCTAGGAGGACACATTGTCCGCAGGAACAAGGCGTAGGTAAATGGGCGCATGAGTGGAACTGCATGGCGATGAATAGAGATACGATGCACCTCGAGGGCACAAAGAGCTTAGCTCACACCGGCTTCAAACTCCAAGAGTCGCTCCGCTTCACTGCAGACCTCCTTACGCACTTACAAGTTCAATCTCCGTATGGTAGTCTAGGCGCGAAGTGAAGAAGGCGAGCGGCCCGCAAGCGAGGCGCAGGCAGACGGAGAGCCACGGAAGATACGAGATCCGGGCGATCTCGCTAACTGAAAGGACGCCACGACACCGGTCTCATGAAACCGGACGAGATCACCCCGATCCGTCTGGCAAGGAAAGAAGCCGACAACAAGAAAACTCACCAGATTATCCACCCACGGCCATTACCATCGCTACCCTCTCGCATATATATATGGACGGCGCCGATTGTGGTCTCTTCCGCTCCAACTCTCACTCTAATTATCAAATTCATCCAAAGAAGACCACATACATTAAGTCCCTTCGAGGCAAACACTTTTATTTGGTATTCAGATGCTATGGCACTTTGGGCTCGCTTGTTTATTTCGCTCAATTATAGAAGTTGGTTACGCTTAATTATGGTTTCAATTAATCTGCAGATGTTTATTTATTTTATGTCTAGCTAAGTCTTTATTCTGCTTTAAGCGACTAAGTGGAGCATGATTAATATAACTCGAGGTCAAGGTGCATTACGATCTCAGACAAGGTGTTCAAGCACTAGGTCCCGGGCAATATATAACTTAACCAAACCGTGTGTTAGTTGCAACAACATAGTGGGTAAAGGAGGCTGCAAGCATAATTGATTAAGGTGTTGTGTCCCGCACCCCAAATAGTACGATCATGTGGGCGTAGCTTGAGTAGTCCTAGTGCCGCCTTTGCCAATACCGTCCATCTAGATCATAACGCCACCGTAGGTCTCAGTACCGAGGTGTCCTCGCATGTGGGCATTACGTTAGATAGTTTGATAGGTGTCACTGCTTCTTTACTACGTAAAGGATAGACTGGAGGAAGCGTCAGGCGCGACGCGGACAACGGGTCACGACGCATGTCTCTTTATAACCGATTGATGCATGTCATGTAGAGAAAACCTTGCACTCAGACCGAAAGTGTTAATCGCCTTCACGGAGTTGTTGCCTGCCGCACTGCCTTTATTATTCGATATTCCTTTCGCTCGCTTCGTATTACTTTAGCCATACCCATAGTGATCAAGATAATTACACTACTCTCATCCTTTTGCGACATCGCGGACATCGATATTACACCAACTCGATCGGATCGATATTTCTTATCACGGCCACCGTGATGGGCAATAGGTTATAAATTTATTTCAACGCTAAACGACAGCAAGGTCGTAATCGCACCGCTGCCGTGGAGTTGCGATTCCATTAGTATCTCTATTTCTCGAATTTATATTGCTTTTTTATCAGATGCTACACCCAACCCGCGAGAGAACGGAGGACTTTGTACGATCCCGAGATCGAAAAGCACGCAAGGCGAGCGAGAGCAAGATGGAGTGGCACGATGTCGCGAGGGCAATAACTCCAAGAGAACCCAGAGGCAATACGACAGAACAAATCACAGTAGAAGGACATTAAGGAAAATGGTGTTCTCAACAACCGTAACTCGAGGCCAACGGGCATCACTTTACCCGCGATCAATGTAATCGGGAGATGAAGCATTCTTCATCCAAATCCTCCTCGACCAATGATATGCCGTGAGGACCACAAAGGTATTTACAAGATTTCGATCAAAGGGACTATCCGCGCCAATGAAAACCTTGAGAGTATGAGATTAGTGTCATCTCTCTCCATGATGGGGCAAGAGAACGGTTTCACACCTTCCCCGCCGGGCAGTGGCCATGCGGACACAACTTCACCAAGTTCGAGAAGTACTTTCGTCACCGATTCGTAATACGAGGAAAAGGATAAGATCAAATGGGCACTGGAGAGACCTTTTATGATTATTGGGGTTTAAACAAAAGAGCGAATGCCTCAACATCAAATTCGCATCATGATCTCGATCCAATATTTCACGGCCTTGTTGAGGGCAACAGAGAAAATTTGGGTAATGCAACTTGTGGAGGATCAATATCAATAAAGTTCCCATGAGGCCTTTAGATCGCTAGATGGTCAAGAAAATAGAGACGGCGATAGAAGTTCGGTGCCGCTACTTCTTCAATCGGCACTGCTAGATAAACTCAGAACTGCTCGACAAGTACATAACCAACACAGACCAGACCAGACTGTGGCAATGGCAAGGGCAAAAGAAAGCTAAAGTTTACAACAGGCACGCCGCGACATCACACGGATCAATGCCCACATCGCTGGGGCGTTTCAACGCAGCTGGTCGAATGGTAATGGCACACGAGCAAGAGGAGGTATGATCCAAACTCTCGACCTACAACCCAAGATGGAGGAACCACTAAAACTTTAGGTGGTCTAACAACCAAATAGCAAGGTGACAAGAATAGCAGACGAGTGGCGTGACAACAATGTATATGTAAATAATCAAGGACTAAAGAAAGGGCCATCATATCGAATCCTAGTAACACTATGGCACGAAAATGTGGCTCAACAAGAGAACGAGAAATTCAAGGTCGAGACAAGGTGAGTTCTCCGAGCCTTTGGGAACCAAAGTTCCCAATCGACGGTCAGAATATCGCCTCGAGAAGAAGTTAGGAAATTTACCTCCTCGGGCCGGAGGTAAACGAGTTAGCCTAACCGAATGTTGTTGTAGCCCCAAGGGGTTGTCGCCGAGAAAGTTTTCATGCCTAGGACGACGCAGACATGCCCGGCGGAAGATCTCACGTAACACAATGGTCAAGACGACAATGATCGTTATGAATCGCCAAGAAAAGATAGAAAGAAGAGGCAATCATTGAGCCAACCTATGTCAAACCTAATCCTAAGGTTTTACCTCCCTTCCGTGTGACACAAGAATGAGAGAGGAAAGAATGAGCGATGTATCGCGGTTTCGTAAGGTGGAAATTAATACATCCTATCATCAAGGCACGATGCCAAACGGGTAAAGTTCATGAAAGAATTGTGCACGAGAAAGGTGAAATACAAAGATGATGCAAAATTCCAAGTGGAGAGAATGTATCCGCATCCCACAATGAAATTGCCCGAGAAGTGTGGAGATCCGTGATGTTTTTTACCGTAATTGTGCAATACGAGGATCGAAAGTACATGCCGGATTTGGCATCTATAAACCACATGCCTTGTCAATGTTCAATAAATTAAAGGTGGAACCCCGTCAACACGAGTGGTTATTCAATTAGCGTACAGTCCAACGCCTATCCCAAGAATCATCAAGACGATGGCCAAAGTGTATGAACTCATATTTTCGCCGACTTCTACGCTTGATACGGGCACGATGGTAACAACCTCGCTATGCTCTTGGTCCACTATTCATGAAGACGGTTAGACCAGATCGACATGCACACCGCAAGTTATTCGTGGAATTGATGCACAGACGCCGACCTTCAACATCTTCAAGGCCATGGAGCATCCGATTGATATTGGAGGTCGGAATTCATTAATCACATTGAACCCATGGGAGACATCCCGCTCGAGATAGGTTTACAAGATCCGCCGATGCGCAATTCAAAGTGGTCTTGAAGGAAGGACACTTTATAAGCAGCCATGGACAATGTCGGGAGGCCTCGCTTATTTATGAGCGAACCGGGACTCATGGTCAATATACCAGAACATGCCCAAGTCGAAGGAAGAAGAAAAGCCTGCTCCATCCCTTATGAGAGCACCAAATTGAGCTAAAGACTCTTCCTCACCACCGCGCACATATTTCTAGTAGGACGACACCGCCTGTGATCATCAATGCTAAACTCACCGAGTCGTATGAAGTCGGAGAAGTGTTATCGGGCAATACAACAAGCTATTGATGGACATCGTCGACATCAGGGCATCACCTTCCATATGCGTCACAATATTCTCAGTAATTAAACCAAGACGATCAACAAAAGCCGAAGTTGAATCCACAAGGACGAGTAGTCATGAAGAGACTGTTTTCTCGACTGGGCATCATATATCCCAGACGTAAAGAATAGGTCAGCCCAAGACACGCCGTGCCCAAGAAGTCGCATTCGTGTAAAGAAAACTAGAAAGGAGAGTGATTCCAATGAGACTCAAACAGTGGAGAATGTGTATCGACTATCGAAAGCTCAACACAATGACCCAAAGATCACTTCCCATTACCTTTCATTGATTTAGATGTCGAGAGGTTAATCGAAACAAATTCTTTTGCTTTTTAGACGGACACTGTGCTACATGTGATATGGGTCGCCCAGGCGATCGATAAAACTATTACATGCCCATTCGGGACATTTGCCTACGTATGAACGTCTTTCGTCGGTAACGCCCTGCAGGATGTTTCAACGCATGACGAGCATCTTCTGACCTATGGAGAAATGCATCGAGGTCTTTACGACGACTTTACCGGCCATGGGGAATCATTCGATGAGTGTCGATAAATTTGGGAGTAGTCCTACGTAGATGTGTCGAAAAGAATTTGATCCTAAATTATGAGAAATGTCATTTCACTGGTACAAGAACGGATTGTTCTCGGGCATGTGGTGTCCGAAAGAGGACAAGAGAGAGAGCTAAAGTAGTAGATCACTAAATCGCTCTATCCAGCCTTCAAGAAAGCAAGTGCGAGGTTTCCTGGGCACACTGGGTTCTACTATAAGATTTGTGAAGGACTTCAGAAGATCGCCCACCTTATATACGACTACCCGTAATGATGTACCATGGGAATTCAAGTTAATGTAAGATAGCTTTTGAAACTCAAGAATAACTTAATTTCAAGAACGATCATTCAACCCCGATTGGGGTATGCTGCTAGTTATAAGCGATGCAAGCGGATATGCCGTGGGAGCCGCTGGGACAACGAAGAGGAATGAAAGTCATGCTATATACTATGCCTCGAGAACTCTCAATGCCCCCAATGCAACTACACAAAGACAACCGAAAGAATCCTCGGTCGCCTTTGCCTTTAAAAATTTATCATATCTCATCGGGCCAAGACAATCATCTACACCGATCATACCGCTCGAGGTACCTAATGGCCAAGAAGGAGTCAGCCACGATCGATCGATGGATTCGCTTCTCCAAGAGTTCATGTAGAAATCAAAGACAAAGCAGGGAGCACAAACTTGGGCTCACAACCATTCACGACGACAAACCGACGGGCTGCATAGTCAGCACTAAGCCGCTTTTCAAAGGTCATGACAAGCACTACCTTTCTTCAAGGTACTCAAAAGGCTCCTAATTCTCCGAATGATAACACAAGTCCGCTTGAAGATCTCAAGAACTACTCGCCAAACTTCCTACTCTATCCGCTCCGAAGAAGGAGAGGTCCTTCCTCATACCGCCGCCGGACGAAACCATATGCGCCTGTACGGAGGGACGCCCCTATGATATTTCATCACCAGCGCAAAGGCCCAAAACGAGGTATCAACCTTGAGAAGTTCGCCTAGATTAGTAATGCAAGGAGATCAGCCATACTTCCATGCACATCCCATACAAGTCCTCACCGACCATCCACTTCGAGTGTCGACGGCTTTAAGCTTCGGGAGAATTGCGCGGGCAATTGAACCTGCATAACAGATATATCTTTCGCCCAAACCATCAAAGGTCAAGTCTAGCGTACTTTTGTCGAGGCTCACTGCCGAGAAACCAAGCCCCGAGTCCAGACGTATAAAGCCGTCAACCAAAGGGAGAAAACACCGAGGATTGCCGGCAAGTCTACGCTGACGGCTCGAAAACGGGATGAGTCCGTATCTTGCTCCTCGACCGATGGCCAAGAGATCACGACGCACTTGCTCTCATTCAAAATACGAACAACGGCAGAGATGAGGCCTTGATCGCAGGACTTCGCCTAGCTCAAAGTCTTCGTGCACGAGCAGAAGGTTCATAGTGACTCAAGTCATCGAAGCCACATGTTGGGAAGACGAGGCAAAGGCGATGAGAAGAAATACCCCGAGAAAGCCAAAAGCCTACAACAAACTTTCTCCCACTTCCGTGATAATTCGCATCCCAGGGAGCAAAATGGCCGATACATCTTAAGCAAATTGGCCTCGTCCGACAAACCCACCAAGAGAGAAATCCAACAATCAAGCATAGATGATGCCGTGAAGGAACCGAGGTCAACGGGTCTCGATGAAGAGCCAAATGATGACCCCATTCGAGATTATCCGAGAAAGGCGAATCGCCTGTGACAAGCTCGAGGCCGAGGATTGAGCAAATCATTGTATATATACTGAGTAGGTATTCTTCAGAAAGTCATACCTCCACCTCCAAGGTGCTTAGACCAACCGAGCTGATTACGATTACGGAAGTGCATCAGCGATCGGCGAAGTCACATCGACCCCAGCCTTGTCAAAAGGTCATGCGACTGGGGATACTATCACAACAATGTTCAAGACTCATTAAACCTGTGAAAAGGTGTCCGGTGTCAAATTCACGAACGCTGCAGGCTACCGCAAACCGACCTCGCTCCAGACAAAGCCCTCGCCATTTATGCAACTGGGGATCGACATCGAGGCCTTTCTCGCAGCACCGGGCAACCCACCCCGATTGTCGCGATCGACTACTTCAAGCGTGGTGGAAGTCGAGCCCTCGAAAGATCACAAGCAAAACGCCTCAACTTCGTCTCGAAGAACATAGTGTGTCGATTCGGCATCCCTCATATCCTTCTTCTGATAACGGGACACACCACTAATAAGATATTTAAAGATCGTGTCAAGAGCTTCGATCCACAAAGTTCACCTTGGCCGCCCATCCTCAAGCAAATGGTCGACCAAGTCACCAACAGACGATCGTGAAGGGTCTCAAACCCGCCTCGACCGAGCCATGGTCTTTGGGAGAATTTACCGCAGTCTTATGGTCATACCAACAACACCCTGACGATTTAACCGAGAAACGCCTACAGCCGTGTATGGAACCGGGATCCCCGCAAATCGGAATACCGAGCCCCTCACTATTCACTTCTCCGAAGCAAATGGGGAAAATCTATGAACCGATCTAGATCCGCCGAAGAAAAGAGACGCCTACATCGGAAGCTCGGCACAACAAGTAGCTCGGTATTACAACCAGCCGTCAAGTCCCGACGCCCGGAGGGCGATCTCGTTCAAATAATGAAGTCAAGAGCCGCAAAGCTCGCAAATTGAAGCCACAGAGGACTCACGGTCGAAGAAGTCCTCAAAAGGGCCTATAAGCTCCCATTTGTCCATGAGCAAATACCCAACACATGGCACATCATTCATTTGAAGAGATATTTGCATAAGTGTCAAAAGTCGAGTCTTGTTCGCCTTTTCAGTCCTGTTAGGTCGAGTCCAGTCTTGTCGCCTTGTTCACCATCTTTATCAATAAAAATCTTTTCTATCTTTTTTTTCTTGCATGTTTTCATTTGTCACTTATGCATATCGACTCTTCTAAAATTACTATACCCTCTTCGAGGACAACTATACCCGACGGAGATGATCACCTTCGCTTAATACGAAGACGAACTATAAACGCTGAGTGACCACCCTCCCGATAAAACTTCGCAAAAGAACCCATACCTTCGCATTTAGGACGGATACCTTGGTTTATTTCGAGGACGGATCACCAGAAGGACGAATTACCTCGCTTATTTCGGAAGCTTCGCACGGACGGATACCTTCGCTATTTCGAGGACGGATACCTTCGCATTAGCGACAACACCCTCGCTCATTTCGGGAAGCTTCGATGTAGACGGAATACCTTCGCTTATTTCAAGGACTGATACCTTCATACGAAGACAAACCACCTTTGTTTATAGCAAGGACGAGCCACCTTCGCCCCAAACAGGACCCACCCACCTTCTTATTGGTTACTAATTGACGTTCTATTTAGTTAACACAAAGCAAAAATATTTATTTTCAAAGATACGCTTGTACATCACGAGGATAAGAGGCCCAGGAGGCCTGAAATCGAGCCAATCCTCAGCGAAATCGATTCACAGAGCATCTATACCAATCCTACCACACCTCGTCCTCGATCTACGCTATGAGCCCCGCCCCAACCTCGCCACTGACACGCACTCGCTAGATCGATCTCACCGCCGATGACGCCCGACTCGCCCTTGAGGATCCACGCCTCTCTGGGCCATAACACGCCCTTGAGCTCGCCACCCGGATCTTCAAAATCCGGAAGTAAATTGTAGCCCGGCGGCAGGCCCCGGTAAGAAGAGCCTGATCCGCAAGCAGCTCTCGTGGTTGTCGAGCAAGACAGCCTTATATATGCCTCCGATTCTTTAACTCGACGAACCGCCCCCGAACTGCCGTGATTTCCAGACCACGCCTGCATTTCGCACAAAGAGCCGCCTCAATAACCTTAGCTTCGACGTGAATGGTCATCCCACCACTGTGGACGACTGCACTGGAGTGCTCTTCACCTATTGTTCTAGCCTCCTCCGCAATCTCGAACTCTCCTCCAACTCCAAGAGGCGAGCCTGAAGCTCCACGCCCCTCCGGCAACGTCAGACGCTCTCGCTCGCAGACATGGTCTAGCTCTTCCTCAAACGGAGGATTCAATCTTTGATTCAAGAGCTCCCAAAGCTTCATGTGATTTAACCAAGGAAGATCGCATTTCAGAGAAGACTCGAACAAAGAAAACAAGAAGGCAAGTCTCTTCGATGAACAATAATTTTATTAAGTGCCTTTAAGGCAAAGTCAACAACAAAATATGTATATTTACAAGTTGTCTACAAAAAAAAAAAAAAAAAGGAGAGAAAAGAGATCAACCGACCCTCCAGAACTTCGCCTCGGGCCCCGCCCAACTCGCTCGCTCGACTGGGAAGGCGATTTCTCCTCGCTGACTTCAGCCACCTCCACCTCCGGCCCGAAGGTCCAACCTCCTCCTCACCTCCTCGCCACCGAAGTTCTTTTTACCCGATTTTTACGGCTATATTTGTTTCGCTTATAATTGATGTTGATCTTTTATCATTTTTGATATATTTATGTTTACCTTGGAAGATATTATGCCGTGTGTATTTCATGCCATTTTAGCATAGGTTTTGATGTCAAAAGCATGGATCACGATAAAGAGGAATCAATAGCCCAATCGCGAGCTCGTATGTAAGCAAGAATCGTTGAAAACGACGTTGAATATGACGTAATGGATTTGAAAATATGGATGCAAAGTGCACTATGTTAAAGAGCATCTCGATAGGAGTCCGTAGGCGCAAACGGATCGTAACTGGAGTCCGTGACGAGAGAACGGAGCGAACGCTAAGTCGCTACAAGAGGGGATTACGCCGCGAGCCGAGATCGCGACCTTTGATCGCTGGCGCGGGTCGCGAGAGGAAGAGCTGATTACAGCGTTTTTGAGCTGTTCATAGACTCCTTCGCAGAGAAGATTACATACGATCGCGAGGTTTTAGGGCTGCATATATATATATTTATATATATATAATACATGGGCGCATTGGAATTAGACTAGAGCTTCCACTAATTCACAGAATTCACGCAGCTTTTATATTTGAAACGTAATCTTGTTTATTTTTATTTTTTCTTCAAGATTCTTTAGAGATAGTTTATTAGTTCTTTTTATTTCATTCCATTTCTTTTTGTTTTCGATTCCGTTATTAGTTTAGTTTAATTTCGAGATTTCGCTTTTGTTCTTCCGCATTCAAGTGCTACAATTGTTCATCGTGGATTCATACGGTTTTATCTATCTATCTCAATTTATGCTTTATTTATTTATTTATTGCTTTGAGAATTTAATCATGCGTAGCTAAATTTCGACGATCCTAGTGGTTCAGAGGTCACGACTAGATTTATATGATCGATCCGTTGACATCGCTTTGGTCCATCATGATTTATGATTCTTAGCTTTAATTCTCGTGTTGGTATCCGCCAATATTAATGCATGCTAGTTATGTGATTGATGTCTCGACGGAATTAATTGCATAATCGATATTCAATTCATAATACGCTTTACTCGACCCGACCGGAGATAGGTGAACCAGAGGAGGCTAAATCTTTGTGTGCTTTCGTAATTAGCTTACTTCGAGACCCGACGGAGATAGAGTTTAGGCTAACCTACTACTATAGGCTCGTCCTCATGGAAACTATAGTTACATTAGTGATCCTTCAATAATGTGGATTAAATTGGAACGGATTAATAGGTCGATTGTGTGAATCGTTAGGTTAAGTACATCCTTGTGACGCCTTTCATATACGGTTTATTCCTTATTTATTTTCCGAGTCTAGTTTTATAATATCCTCAATTTTGTTGCATCAATAATAATAAAGATTCTCGTGGTTAATTATCATTGTGTTCTCTAGTCGCATTCTCGTGGATACTATATATACTTGCCGCTTTACTATCATTTATTTGGTAGAAATATAGCGATCAAATTTTCGCCACAGCTTTGGGACCTGCTTAGATTGTATAGTGATAATTTTCCGGGTTGTAGTTATTAATTCAAAGGCTTAAATAAAATAAAATATATATATATATATATATATATATATATTATTTCTCCGTTTCGATCCGATTTGTTTTTATCTCTCCGTGCGTATGATTACGTAGATCCCAAAGGAAAGAAATTATCCCCTTAGATCTGAGATCAAGGATCACATAAGAGAGAGAAGAGAAAGAAGACAATGCAACGGCGCAGTGAACCCCGCGCCATGATAGACGGCCGACGGATGAGATGCTAGAAGAATGCAACGCCAACCGGCGCTGAATAATCGACGGGCCGATGGTGGTCGAGCGCCCTCATCAACAACCATGCATGCACCACCCACGGATCGCCCAAGGTGGAGGACGTAAATAACGTCAACGCCGAATAACTTTGAGTTAAACTACACGCACGATACAAGCTGGAGGAGCTTTGGGGAGGTCAAGACCCCAATGCTCACTTGAAGCCGCTCGATATCCGTGATACTACCGCGTAATCGAGTGCCACCGATGCCATCCGACGCGGATGTTCGATTACCGATGAGTCGTTTAAAGACCGGTTCAAGAGCCGATGCATCGAGGATTATCACGCTGGTTGCCTCCAGAGAAATTTTATCTAAATACTTCCCACCGCCGCGCTCGTAAGATCATTGCCAGATCTCCCATTTTCACAATTGGAGACGAGTGTTATTCGGTTCAGAGCGATTCGTAAACCTGTTCGAAAGTGTCCACGCACGGGTTTTCACCCGAAAGTAACGAATTTTATAGTGGACCTCACAACACCCAAGCATTGTAGATACGCCGCCGAGGATGCCCGCCAATCGTGGAATAGACGCGCTGAGAATTATCGGAGACGGCATCCAATAGCTATCAATGGTCGGCTGAGCAGACAACATCGTAAGAGCGGTCAGAGAGTCGATTGACGCGACGACTTGTTAGAGGTTCACAACTCGCAGTATGAGTACGGTCGAGATGAAAGGGTATGACCGCCATGGCGCATCAAGAGGTTCAATTTTTGAACCAAAGGAGAATGGCCGGGAATCAGAGCGAACCGCCTATCATCCCAACAATAGGAATCATCCTAATTTTTCCTATGCTAACGCTGCTAATGCTCAAAGAATTACCACCGGTTTTGCTGTTAATAATGGAACGATTGTGGAGCCCAAGAAGCCGAGCATTGAGGATATGATGCAACAATTGTTGGCGAGCAATCGAAGATAGCAACGAGTCACCAACAAACGACTGCTAATATTCGTATCCAAAGAAATTGGGAATAGGATGAACGCCTGAGAAACACGGTCAACGCCATCAACAATACAGGATAGCCCTCGAAAACAAGTAAAGATGCTGAGAACCCAAGGGACGGCCAATAGAGAGCTGAACGCACAGCAACGCAATTCCTAAGCAACACCGAATGTAATCCTAAGAATCATATACCGAATCATTGCAATGCTATTCATACGAGAAGTGGAAGAGCCTACATAAATTATCCGGAGTACGAAGGGAAGAAGAGGACGACGAGGAGAAGAAATCACGCGACACGGCAAGCAAGTAGCGAGTCGCGAGCTAATGTCGCGAAGCCCAAGACGCGAGGGAAGCCTCACCGAGAAGAATGATTTCGCGACCCGATCGCGACCAAGGATCGCGAGGCCCCACGCCAACATGCATGTAGAGCACCTCGACAAGCCTTCGCGAGGAATCATCGCGATGTAAGGTCGCTAAGTCCGCCAATGAGCGATTCATGAGCCAAGATAGAGAGCCACCAGGCATGATGAGAGATGATCATGAGTAGAGTAGCACATGATCAACCGATGCTTCCAAAGCCCACAGCCCCGCTTCCGAGCGCTTAGGAAAACGAAATATGACGAGCAGTACGCCGCTTCAGAGATCTTCCGTAAAGGAACATTAATCTTCCTTGATGCGCTCGAATATGCCCGGACACGCCAAATTTCTCATGATCATAAGAAAAAGTTGGGAAAATTTGACAAGATCAACCCTCTCAAGAATGCATATCTTGCAGAAAGTCGTCACAAGCAAAAGGATCCGGAGCTTCACTTTGAGTGCGAGATCGCCGAACACCTTCCCAATGTTTTATGTGATCCGGGCAGTATAAACCGATGCCGTTAAATGTGTTCAATCGCTGAGCTGGGCAACCAAAGAAGACCTCAATTTATTAATGACGGTCGATGTGTCGCTTGATATCCTAAGGCATAACAAGACGGTTGCAAGGATTCGGATTTGTTTTTCCGATTTTGTTATTCTGTATATTCTCTAATTTAAACACCAACCACTAATTGGTCGGCCTTTTCTAGCAACCGGGTCGTGCTTTTAATCATGCAGAAGACGATCCGACTTTTCGTGCGAACGTATTATGAGTCAAAATATCCATATATGATGCCATAAAGCAACATGATAGTCCGAAGTACGAAGAGTGTCATTCAATCACCCATGTTGTCGTCGCAAATTAGCTGGAAGTCAACCGACCAATGACAAGGGCTTAAAGAAGATGACTGGGCATGGAACCGAGGACTTGTTCAAGTTTCGTGAGGCTACTTCACACTCCGCGGTGGTCTCGGTAAATGAAAAATATCGAAGCATGTATTTGGAAGAAGTCTCAACAAACGCCAGATTGATCGGTATGAAATGGTCTAGCTAAAGACATTTAAATTTAGCATTGTTGGGAGTAAACCAATGTTTTCCTTTGTTTTTTTCGCTTTTGTTTTGTTTTTGTCTTTCTTGTTCGCTTTGTCCGCTTTGCAATGAATGACGGAAAATTGATGATTTGAATTGTTTTATTAGAAAATCTATTGCAATTGATTTTAAGTAGACGGGCATGTTAGCGATTGTCATGAGTATCGAGCCTGAGAACTCGATCACACTTTCAAACCCGTGAGACTCGAGCTAATCGTCATATCTTTTCGCCTTGCTTTTCCGTGAATAGTTTGAAATAGCATGTTTCTGTAACTTGCTCGTTCTTTTCGAGGTTGCATTGATGTGTTTAAGAATTTTGAAATGATATTAGCATTCTTTTCAGCCTATACACTATCCAAACACTAACCTGCTCATTTATTATCCTTTCACGAACCCGCTTGACCGCTTAATTTTTCATTTCATATAGCTGGTCAGTATGTAGTTAAAAATTTTGGTTGCTTGAAATTGAGAGTTGAGAAAAGAAATGAAAGAGAATAAATGTTGAGAAAGTGATTATTAAAATAGTTGCTTACCCATATAAGATTGAAAAAATAAAAATAAAAATTGACGACACACGTGTGAAAAGAACATAAATGGTAAATAGCTGGTGCTTTGAGATGAGTATATCACTTATATGATAAGTGTGATTTTAATAGAAAATGACTTTTGGTGTAGATTTGAAATGAATTGGGAAAGTTCGGGAATCAGTCTTATGATACTTACGGTGTTTGTTTATTATGGAATTACGAGTCACTTAGCCTAAATATATCCTACCTACCAAAGAGCCTACATTATAACCCGTTATAAGACCTTTTGATCTTAGTTCTTGAGCACATATTTGAGCAATTGAATTAGACGATTTGCAAGCTTATGGTAGATTCCATGTATTGAACTTTGAGAGCATACACATCCTTTGATAAACTTGAGTGTTTGAGATTTCTTATATATACATCCATGTGGAGATTCAAGTTTGAGAAGCGTTTGTGCTTATAATGATTGTGATATGGAGTTTAACGAAGATGTTCGTGATTTGATTCATTTGATCAATCTTTGTTGCTCATCGCCTCGGTGCTTATTGCTTTTGTCGCTCGACTCTTCGTCTGCCTCGCCTGCCTCTTTGTTCCGATTTGTTTGAGGACAAACAAAAGGTTAAGTTTTGGGAGTTGATGTTCTATTTTACCCGATTTTACGGCTATATTTGTTTGCTTATAATTGATAAGGATCTTTTGATCGCCTTTGATATATTTATGTTTACCTTGGAAGATATTACGGTGTATTTCATGCATTTTATCATAGGTTTTGATGTCAAAAGGGATCACGATAAAGAGGAATCAATAGCCCAATCATGAGCTCGTATAAGAATCGCTTGAAAACGACGTTGAATATGACGTAATGTATTTGAAAATATGGATGTCCAAAGTGCACTATGTTAAAGAGCATCTCGATAGGAGTCCGAGGCGAAACGGATCGTAATCAAGTCCGGACGAGAGAGAACGGAGCGAAACGCGGTCGCTGCCAGGATTACGCCGCGAGCCGAGCGACCATCGCTGGCGATGTCATGGAGGAAGAGCTGATTGGCAGCTTTTTGGAGCTGTTCGCGAGACTCCTTCGAGAGAAGCATTGCTAGCGCTGCATCGCGAGGTTTTAGGGCTGCATATATATTTTATATATATATATACACATTATGTTAGGAATTAGACGAGAGCTTCCACTAATTCACTTAATTCACGTAAGTTTTATTTGAAATGTAATCTTGTTTATTTTATTTTTTCTTCAGCATTCTTTTAGAGATAGTTTATTAGTTCTTTAATTTCATTCCAAGATTTCTTTTTGTTTTGATTCCAAAGGTTATTAGTTTAGTTTAATTTCGAGATTTCGCTTTTGTTCTTCCAAATTCAAGTGCTACAATTGTTCATCGTGATTCATAATGGTTTTATCTATCTATCTCAATTTATGCTTTATTTATTTATTTATTGCTTTGAGAATTTAATCATGTAGCTAAATTTCGTATCGATCCTGGGTTTCAGTATGTCCGACTAGATTTATACGATCGATCCGTTGATACCGTTGTCAGTCCCATCTCGATTTATGATTCTTGGCTTTAATTTCATGTGTTGGTATCTCGCCAATATTAATGCATGCTAGTTATGTGATTGATGTCTCGACGGAATTAATTGCATAATCGATATCTTGAATTCATACAGCCACTCGAGACCCGATTGAGATAGGTGAACTGAGGAGGCTAAATCTTTGTGTGTTTTGTAATTAGCTTACTTCTCGAGACCCGACGGAGATAGAGTTTAGGCTAACCTACTACTATAGGTCATTCCCGCGTAAACTATAGTTACATTAGTGATCCTTCATACGAATGTGGATTAAATGGTAAACGGATTAATAGTCGATTGTGTGAATCGTTAGGTTAAGTACATCCTGGGGACATTTTCATATATGGTTTATTCCTTTATTTATTTTCCGAGTCTAGTTTTATAATATCCTCTCAATTTTGTTTAATAATAATAAAGATTCGTTAATTACTTGTGTTCTCGAGTCGCAATTCTCGTGGATAATGATATATATACTTGCCGCTTTACTATCATTTATTCGTAGAAATATAGCGATCAAATTTTGGCGCCGCTGTCGGGACCTTAGATTGCATAGTGATAATTTTCTGTCAGTTATTAATTGCGCTTAAAAAAAAAATAAAATATATATATATATATATATATATATATATATATATATATATTCTCCTGTTTCGTGATCGATTTTGTTTTATCTCCGCAGCATGATTACGAGATCCCAAAGGAAAGAAATTATTCCTCGATCTGAGATTGAAGGAT
Organism: Salvia rosmarinus; assembly: GCA_036937905.1. Lineage (NCBI taxonomy): Eukaryota > Viridiplantae > Streptophyta > Magnoliopsida > Lamiales > Lamiaceae > Salvia > Salvia rosmarinus. The sequence continues at coordinate 57,202,813 of CM072818.1, read as the reverse complement.
CACATAAGAGAGAGCCGAGAAACAAGACAACAGCAATGGCGACAAAGAACTCGCGCTGATAGACGGCCGAGACGGAGGAGATGTTAGAAAGAATGCAACGCCAACCGCGCTGAATAATCGACCGCCGATGGGTGGTCGAGCACCTCACCGCCAACCACACGTACGCACCACCTACGGACCGCCCAAGGTGAGGATCAAATAACGTCAACGCTAATAACTTCGAAGTTAAACCTCCCTCATCAAGCATGATAATGCGAGCAATGTAGGGGTTTCAAGACCCCAATGCTCACTTGGAAGCGTTTCGATATCCGTGATACTATCAAGGTAACGGAAGTTACCGATGCCATCCGATGCGATGTTCGGATTTTCCGAGGAGTCAAGCAAAGACCGGGTTCAAGAGCTTCGACAGATCGGGATTATCACGTGAGCAGCCTGAGAAATTTTTATCAAATACTTCCCACCGCCAAGGCTCGTAAGATTATTGTCGAGATCTCCCATTTTCACAATCGGAGACGAGTCGTTATTCGGTGCTCGGGAGCGATCTTAAACTTGTTCGAAGTGTCCACGCACGGGTTTTCACCCGAAAGAAGTAACGCAATTTTATAATGGACCGGCATAACACCAAGCATTCAGATATCGCCGCCGGAGGATGCCCGCTCAATCGTGGAAGACGGGCGCTGAGAATTATCGAGGATGGCATCCAATAGCTATCAATGGTCACGGAGTAGACAACGATCGTAAGAGGGTCATCGTAGTCGATGACGTACGACAAACCAATCGCGCAAGGGACGCAACAACGCGAGGACGCCACGATCGCCGCGAGGCCGGCCCCGTTACAAAACGACCGATTCAACCCGCCCACTCTCTGAGGGTGGTTTCGATGGCACGGGAGGATAGTCACCGCTTCGAACAAAATACCGACACCCACTCCCGACAAATACCAGGCCGAGCATCACCCCTCACAACGGACTAGGACCCGCAACTTCCTCTCAGCTCCAAGACAATATGATCAACTAACGCCACGACAATTCACGTAAGCTCTTCCCGAGTTACTAGTCGAAACGCTCACGGTGGTTCGGCAGCCACCCCGGAGCATTGGTTCCTACCGCGATCCGATGAAGGCCTTCCATCGGTTCTTCCGTAGCGAGTCCAAGATGACTTCGCACATCTTCTCACCCCGAGGCAAGACGAACGAGTCCATCATGGACTTTATGACCTGTGTTCATGGAGAGCTCAAGGTCGCAGATGAACGATCTCCTCATCATCTCGGCTTCTAGAACGGCATCCTCGCTCGAGCCTTATATAAAGAAATCGAGCACTAACCCCGTGATCGCAGATCTACGGCGATAGTCGACGGTTCGCAAAGCGGACGAGGCGGAGATGAAGCGCGGCGGAGAAAGACGAGCCCTCCGAGAAAGGGAGAAGAGACGGCGAAGGGGACCGAGGCCAAGGCCGATGAAGCGCCTGAGAGAATACGCGCCATAGTAGTCCAGCTCGGACCGCGACACCTGGGCGATCTCAATATACCCCATCGACGAAACCGAGGGCGTAAATCTATGACTCCACACCTAACATGTTCGAAGCCCGACCAAGATGCGAGGGCAAAGCGCCGATTCAAGGATACATAATGCTCATTCCATGAGGATTACGGCACGAAACCGAGGATTGCGAGTGACCTAATGGGAGAAATTGAGATGCTGGTTCGGATGGAACCAAGGAATATCGAGGAGCGCCGAGCCAGATGAACTCCCACATGAGCCAAAGAAGAGGAAGCAGAGAAGAAGGAAATTGCGCCCACAGACAAGGCGACAACGAGGAAGACGACAAACGAAGACATGTAGTCATTCCCACTATTACGGGCTCTCGAGTACAGTCCTCTCAAGCCGGGTCGAAGTCCACACCGGCGAACGCCACAAGAGGCTCGGGGGACGACGATCACCTTCTCGAAGACGACCTCAAGGAGCAAGTCACCAGCGACTGGTAATCCGTGCAAAGGGTCGAAACAAGTTGGGAAGTCGTGACATCGACGCTGGCGGTAAGCATCCTTTCAAGAATGCTTTGATAAGTTAGAGAGAGGAGGCCGCCAGCATCACCGCCGCCTCCGCTTCGCTCAGAAGAGACACGCCTGGAAGGATAATCGAGCACCGTCACGGTAGGAAAGTTCGACGAGCTCCACCAAGGCGGTACACTTCTGAGTGAAGCCCACTCGCCGATAACATCACATCTGGGCGAGATTGGCCGACGCGTAGGCGGTATGCTCAACATACCACCGACAATGAAGATCCCCACAGCGGGATAGCCGTGATCCGAGGAGATCGTAGAGCTGGGCGAATGCTTACGGTCGCCCTACGGCGCAGGGCTCACCCAAAGACCCACGTGCATAATTAAAGAAACCCGAGGAGTGGAAGAGAGACGCCGCCTATCCCACGACAAATGGTGGAGGAGGTCACGCTATACAAAGACGAGCCACTCGGTCGCCAAGATGCTTTACCGAGGCACCTAAATTAAGGAACAGTTATCCAACTCCGAGGAATTCGAGACGTGTTTGCTTGGTCGCCGACATGACCGGGTCTCTCAATATCATCACCCATGGCTTAACATCGATGAAGACAAAACCGTCGCGTATAACGAATTTTTGACGAACGGAACCAAGTCATCCATGACGAGGTAAATCAATTGTTAAAAGCTCGATATTGTTCAAGTCAAATATCCGACCGGATAGCCAACCCGGTGATGGTGAAGAAAGGAGGAGGATGGCGAATGTGCATCGACTACACCGACCTCAACAAACATCGCCCAAAGGATTGCTATCCCTTCCCAACATCGATAAGAAGGTCGAGCGTTGATCGGGTACTAAGTCTTCGCTGACCAAGATAAAAGGTATCACCAAGTCTTAATGGATGACGAAGACGCCAAGACAGCCTTCATTACAGACTCGTAGTCTTGACATATAGGAAGATGCCATTCGGACTTAAGAACGCGAGCTACCTATCAAAGAATGGTAGACAAAATATTTCAGCCACATAGCCGAAGTGGAGGTATACGCACCGACATCGTAGTCAAAAGCAAGGAGGAAGCCGCATGTGTCTCCGACTCGATCATCCTCGCTTACTGAAAAGTCAACCTCAAATTGAACCCCCGTAAGGCACGTTAGCTCGTCCGAAAATTTCAGGTCTGGGTTTCATAAGAAGCGGTTAAAAGCCAACCCATCCAAAGTTCAAACCATCCTAGAAATGAAGATGTCAAGACCATTCACGACGACACAAACCGACGGGCTGCATAGCACGACTAAGCCGCTCTTTCAAAGGTCATGACAAGCCTACCTTTCTTCAAGGTACTCAAAAGGCTCCTAATTCTCCTCGAATGATACACACAAGTCCCTTTGAAGATCTCAAGAACTACCTCGCCAAACTTCCTACTCTATCCGCTCCGAAGAAGGAGAGGTCCTTCTCTATACTCGCCGCCCGGACGAAACCATAAGTGCGCCTGCACGAGAGCAAGGACGCGCTCCCCGGTATATTTCATCACCGAAGCAGGCCCAAAACGAGGTATCAACCTTGGAGAAGTTTCGCCAAGATTAGTAAATGTGCAAGGAGATCAGGCCCATACTTCCACATGCACATCCCATACAAGTCCTCACCGACCATCCACTTCGCAGTGTCGACGGCTTTAAGCTCGGGAGAATTGCAAGGGCAATTGAACTGGCGAACGATATATCTTTCGCCCGTTAAACCATCAAAGGTCAAGTCTTAGCGCACTTTCTTGTCGAGGCTCACTTCGCCGAAACCCAAGCCCCGAGTCCCAGACGTATAAAGCCGGGTCAACCAAAGGGAGAAAACACCGAGGATTGCCGGCAAGTCTACGCTGACGGGCTCGAAAACGTAAAGAGTCGTATCTTGCTCCCACTGATGGCCAAGAGATCAGACGCACTTCTCGGTTCTCATTCAAAATACGAACAACGGCAGAGTATGAGGCCTTGATCGCAGGACTCGCCCAGCTCAAAGTCTTCGTGCACGAGCAAGAAGGTTCATAGTGACTCTCAAGTCATCGAAGCCACATGTTGGGGAAGACGAGCAAAGGCAGATGAGAAGAAATACCCGAGAAAGCCAAAAGCCTACAACAAACTTTCTCCCACTTCCGGATAATTCGCATCCCAGGGAGCAAAATGGTCGAGTGACATCTTAACAAATTGGCCTCGCTGTCGACAAACCCACCAAGAGAGAAAATCCAACACAGCATAGATGATGTGAAGGAACCGAGGTCAACGTGGTCTCGGATGAAGAGCCAAATGATGACCCCATTCGAGATTATTCGGAGAAAGGCGAATCGCCCGTGACAAGCTCGAGGCGAGGATCTTGAGCAAATCATTGCGATATACTTGAAGGTGGTATTTCTACGAAAGTCATACCTCCAGCCTTCCTAAGGTGCTAGACCGAACCGAGCTGATTACGTATTACGGGAAGTTACGAAGGATCGTGAAGTCACATCGACCCGAGCCTTGTCAAAAGGTCATGCGATGGGGATACTATCCAACAATGTTCAAGACTCATTAAACCTTGTGAAAAGGTGTCCGGTGTCAAATTCACGAACGCGTGCTACCGCAAACCGACCTCGCCCAGACAAAGCCCTCGCCATTTATGCAACGGGATCGACATCGTAGGCCCTTTCTCGCAGCACCGGCAACCCAACCCGATTGTCGCGATTGACTACTTCACAAGTGGGTGGAAGCGAGCCTCGCAAAGATCACAACAAAAACGCCTCAACTTCGCTCAGAAGAACATAGTGTCGATTCGGCATCCCTCATATCCTTCTTTCTGGATAACGGGACACACCACTAATAAGATATTTAAAGATCGTGTCAAGAGCTTGGATCCAACAAAGTTCACCTGCCGCCCATCCTCAAGCAAATGGTCGCATCAAGTCACCAACAGACGATCGTGAAGGGTCTCAAACCCGCCTCGACCGAGCTAGTGGTCTTTGGTAGAGAATTTACCGCAGTCTTATGGTCATACCGAACACCCTGGACGATAACGGAGAAACGCCTACACCGGTGTATGGAACCAGGCTGATCCGCAGAATCGGAATACCGAGCCCTCACTATTCACTTCTCCGCCAAGCAAATGGGGAAAATCTATGAACCGATCTAGATCCGCTCGAAGAAAGAGAGACTCGCCACATCAGAAGCTCGGACAAACAACAAGTAGCTCGGTATTACAACCAGTGTCAAGTCCCGAGCGCCCGAGTGGGCGATCTCGTGTTCAAATAATGAAGTCAAGAAGTCTAAAGCTCGCAAATTGGAAGCCACATGGAAGGACTCACGGTCGAAGAAGTCCTCGGAAAAGGGCTATAAGCTCGCCCATTTGTCCGTGAGCAAATACCCAACACATGGCACATCATTCATTTGAAGAGATATTTTGCATAAGTGTCAAAAGTTGAGTCTTGTTCGTCTTTTGAGTCCTGTTAGGTCGAGTCCCAGTCTTGTCGCCTTGTTCACCATCTTTATCAATAAAATCTTTTCTTTTCTCTATCTATTTTTTGTCTTGCATGTTTTCATTTGTCACTTATGCATATGACTCTTCTAAAATTACTATACCTCTTCTGAGACGAACTATACCCTCGACGGAGATGACTACCTTCGCTTAACACGAAGACGAACTATAAACGCGTAAGGGACCACCCTCCCGATAAAACTTCGCAAACAGAACCCATACCTTCGCATTTGAGGGGCGGATACCTTGGTTTATTTCGAGGACGGATACCTTCGTCGAGGATGAATTACCTCGCTTATTTCGAGGAAGCTTCGTGCGAGGACGGATACCTTCGCTTATTTCGAGGCGGATACCTTCGTTTAGGACAAACTACCCTCGTTCATTTCGAGGAAGCTTCGTATGAGGACGGAATACCTTCGCTTATTTCAAGGACGGATACCTTCATACGAAGACAAACTACCTTTGTTTATAGCAAGGACGAGCCACCTTCGCCTAAACAAGGACGACCTACCTTCTTATTGGTTACGGTAATTAAAGGCGGTGTTCTCGACGAGTTAACACAAAGCAAAATACTTTTATTTTCAAAGTATACAGCTTGTACATCACGAGGACGAAGAGGCCCGGGAGGCCTGAAAAGCCGAGCCAATCCCAGCGAAATCGATTCAACAGAGCATCTATACCAATCCTACCACTACCTCGTCCTCGATCTACGCTATGAGCCCCGCCACGACCTCGGCCACTCGACACGCAGCCACCGCTAGATCGATCTCACCGCCGATGACGCCCGACTTCGCCCTTGAGGATCCACGCTCTCTTGGGCCATAGCACGTCCTCTTGAGCTCGCCACTCCGGATCTTCAAAATCCGGGCAAATTGTAGTCCCGGCGGCGAGAAGCCCCGGCGAAGAAGATGCCTCAGATCCGGTTGAGCGGTTCTTGAGCTGTGGTTGTCGAGCAATGACAGCCTTATATATGCCTCCGATTCTTTTAACTCGACGAACCGCTCCGTACCACCTGCCAGATTTCTTGCCGTACTCACGCACTGTACCTCGCACGCGGCGGCCTCAATAACCTTAGCCGACCTCGTGAATGGTCATCCCACCACTTGGTGGACGACTTCCTCGTGGAGTGCTCTTCACTATTGTTCTAGCCTCCTCCTGGCAATCTCGAACCTCCTCCAACTCCAAGAGGCGAGCTGAAGCTCGTCACTCTCCTAAGCGACCCCAAGCTTCAGTATCGACCTCTGCTGACATGGTCTAGCTCTTCCCTCAAACGGAGAATTCAACTTTTTGATTCAAGAGCCAGCGTCAAAGCTTCGATGTGATTTAACCAGGGAAGCATCGGGCATTTCGAGAAGACCGAACAAAGAAAAAACAAGAAAGGCAAGTCTCTTCGGATGAACAATAATTTTATTAAGGCCTTTAAAGCAAAGTCGACAACAAAATATGTATATTTACAAGTTGGTCTACAAAAAAAAAAAAAAAAAAGGGAGAAAAGAGGATCAACCGACCCTCCGAAACTTCGCCTCGGTCCCCGCCCACTCGGCCCCGCTCGACTGGGAAGCGGCGATTTCCTCTCTTGGACTTGACCACCTCGGCCACCCTCCTCGGCCGCGGCTCCAACCTCCTCCTCAGCCTCTTTGCCGGCCCCAGAGTACTCCACCTCTGCCGCCTCCGCGACCTCGGCAGCTGCCGTCGTCCTTGTCTGCTTACCTAGATCGGCCATTATAGCCTCGATCGCGGGGTCCCGGTCCACGTAGCGTGCACGAACCGACTCCGCGGTCAACAGAGTCGACGAGGAAGACAGGGCCCCCAACACGGGCAAGCTCCGTAGGCCGTCAGCAAGGACCTTGGCATACTCCCGCAGCATGTCTTCGGCCTCCATCACCTCATACCCGTATTTGGACTTCTCCAACTGCGGGTAATCCTCGGCGACTTCATCGAGGGTGTCCGCGACCATGCGCTTACTAAGGAGCTCGGCCATATCACCGACGAATCCGAGAATTTCCTTGACAGGAACAACTTCACTGCAAAGGCATGGATCATCTCTCCTTGAGAGGCCGCCAATTGGGCCTCCCGACGTCGCGCCAAATCCACCTCGGCCCTCAATGCGGCGATCTCGGCCTCGCCGCCACGCCGCTCGCCGCTTTCTACCTCGGCAGCCACCACGGCCGCTTTCTCCCTCCTGGCCGTGTCCCGAGATTTACTCTCGGCCTCGGCAACCTCGCTCTGAAGGAGAGTCTTCTCCTGTTCCAACTCCCGGAGTATCGAGCCACTCCGTCGAATTGGGCAACAGCCGGCTAAATCTTTCCTTCACGGGGTAGACGCTTAACCGCGCTCCCTCCAAATCGGCTACACACACCTCACCCCGTGTAATGACAAACAAGGTCAGAAGTACATAATAATTACATTTCCCTATAATGTATGACGACGATATATTACCTCGGGAAAAGCACGAGGTGCGGATTGAGAACCGACGATCTCGCATTCTGGATCGTTCTCAACCAGGGGCTCGGGGAACGCGCGCTTTAACCTCTTGAAACGTTGGAGAGGTTGAGGCGAAGGGGACTTCGGGACATCTTCAATTCGTTCAGAAGAGGCCCCAGGCACCTCCTTTAGTGTTAAGCTAGAAGGCTCGGCACCGGAGCTCGACCCGGCCCTCTTCCTCTTTCCTCTGTAGAAATCCACTGAAAAGGAAACGAACTCGTTTAAAGAAAGGAGAGAATGAAAAAGAGAAAAAGGGGGGAGGGGGAGGGCCTCACCCTTCACCGTCTCCACCGCGGTGGTAGGATCACAAGGGCTCAGCCCCGCAGCTACAAGCTCGGCCTCAGAAAATACTTCGTCCACCAAGCCGATCCTGTCTAAGGATTGCTCCAAGCTGTCGAAGTCGTTATCTGTAGCCATGTCCGCCAGCTTCTCAAGATTCCAGGCGAACTGGGGTGCCCCAGGAAAATGAAAAAAGAAAAATTTCTCGTGCCAGTTGGGAATTTTTGACCTCGTCTTTAATTTAAAATTGCGACGAGGTGACAAGTAATACCACCCCGCGCTGAATTTGAATTGAAAGAACCTAAGGACGAGGTTTAAGGTCAAAGGGAAATTATGGCGATAAGCAAAGACACCTAGGCCCGTTAAATGCCGAAAGGAATTCGGCATTAATTGGGCTAAAGGGATGCCAAACAACTGCTGCAGTTTAGCGTATATGGAGGGATAGGGAAGGCGAAGGCCATTTTTCAGGCTATCCTCATAAACAGTGACGAAACCAAACGGAGGAGCGTTAGCCCTATCCTCCGGACGGGGAGCAATGTACCCAAAAGATTTCGAGATATAAAAATTAGAAGCAAGCTCTAACCTAGCAGATGCTCCTAAAATCGAAGAAATAGAAGAAACCCTACCAACATCCCTCATGGACGGATAACAAACTCTACGCAAAAAAGGAGGAAGGGCATCGAAGGTATATACTTGTACATCCACCGAGTCATTCGATGGGGACACATACACAATACGAGCTTCCTGGCCGTGATAATCCTCAGAGCATGAAGAAGAAGGAGAAGCCATAACTTACTGGTTTATAAATCGAAGGAGATGGCGCTAAACTCCGAGACGACAATGGCGACAGTTGAGCACTTTTTTTCCAGAAAATCAGAGATTAAGTCTGAGAAATTTGAAAATGGCAAAGTGATATGTGGAACAACGTATCGGGGAAGTTATTCCCCAATGTGCGCTTTATCGGGAATCCAACCGCTGCCGCATTAAATGCACATTAAATGCATATCCCGTATCTTGTGCATGACATCGGCGAGAAAATCCGTGTTCGACCTCGGCGGGGCGTTCGCGTTCAAGATAAGAACGTCGATATTCGACCTCGACCATGAATTGCATAAACGACTTCGGCATCCCGACAGAACTTCGGCAAAACGCCCCGGCAAGAGATACAAACAGCGCCACGAACTTGCCATAACACCTCGGAGAGGTAAGCCAAACGATGTACAACCTCGGCATGAAGCCTCGCAAGATGATGTCGACAGCGCGCCACCGACATAACGCCTCCGGTAAGGCGAAGCCAGCGACGCGCGACCTCGGCATTACAACGAAGTGAACCCAACGGTGCGCGACCTCTGCACAACACCTCGAAAAAGCGAGCCACTCGACAGGCGACCTCGGAAAGGCCATCCAGACAGCACGAAGTCGGCACCAAAAGGGGCCCGATTCACCACACACGTACATCGGCAAACCACAACCCCCAAACCCGTTACGACCTCGCTTCTGCGTCTTTTGGGGGATGTGATAGGATACGGCCCAACTACCGGGCCCAAGCAACAGGCCCAATACAAGTAAGCCTGACATCAAGCTCGGCCCAGACAAGTTCGGCCCAAGAAGACTCCTAAATCAATGTGAACGCAGAAGATTCGGCCATATATAGAAGAATCCTAATTTGAAGAGAGATAGGAGGAAGATCCGATCCTAGAGGAAACTCGGATTGAGGATCTAGGTCAATATATTTGTGTATAAATAGAGGCTAGATTGGACGAGAAAGATCATCTACACTTTTTGTAATCACTCCTCACATTATCAATACACGAATACTCTCTCTCTCCCCGTGGATGTAGATCTTATTCATAGATCGAACCACGTAAATCTTTGGTGTTCTTGTGCATTTAATTCCCTTACGAAAATAAGATCGATCAGACAGGTTTCATATTTATAATCTTTTATCAATATGAAATGGAATTAAAAAGAATAATATGAAGAAAATTTAAAATTAAAATTTAAAAATTAAAATGTAATGGCAGATTAATGACGGAAACATACATGTTGTTAATTAACGACAGACGTGATGTCGTTAAAACGTCTCCACATCACAATTAAAAAAAATCCTCATCGGTTTCTAACAACGGTTTTTCCGTCTTAAATACGTCGAGAAATTATCGATGTAATTTTTCATTGTTAAAATGATTTGTGATGCTTGATATGACGACAGTTACTCTCTGTGGTTAAATAAATTGTTTTAAAGACGGATTAAAGATAGGGGTGGTCTCCTGTGCGCGCTGCGCGCAGAATGAGACCCCTTAATTAATTTTTAATTAAGTAATTAATTAATAAACTTTAATTATAAATTAATAAATCATAATTATGAATAAATAAATCTTAATTATGAATTAATAAATCTTAATTTTAAATTAATAAAGCCTAGTTGGAATTAATAAACCCTAATTATGAATTAATAAACCATAATCATGAATTAATAATTCTTAAATTTTGAATTAATAAACTCTAACTGGAATTAATAACCTAATTATGAATTAATAAACCTTAATTTTGAATAATAAATCTTAATTATGAATTAATAAAATAATAAATCCTAATTTTGAATTAATAAACTCTAACCATGAATTAATAAATTCTAATTATGAATTAATAAATCCTAATTTTGAATTAATAAACCTTAATTATGAATTAATGAATCTAAATTATGAATTAATAAATCATAATTACGAATTAATAAATTCTAATTTTGAATTAATAAATTATAATTAATAAACTAATAAATTTAATTATAAATTAATAAAATCTAATTATCTTCACTCAACGCATAATTAATATATAATTATTTTAACAAAAAATCATGATGAATTTATGGTGAGGTGAAACTCACCCAAATTTTTGTCTTAAAGATATTAGCGATGGATTTTACCACCCTTAATATAGCATTAATTAATTTGTAGTGATTTATTAGTGTGGGTTGTCTGTCTACCTTATTTATAGATTGAGTTTTATTTTATATATATATATATATATATATATATATATATAGTTAACTATGGTTGTACTCTATTTTTTATTTTGACATTTTAAAATGATTTTTTTTTAGAAATATTGCATATTCAAAAGGATGCTAAAAGCAGGAAAGCCCTAAAACTGATAAATCAGACCCAATAAAGTCAATGTTAGACAGTAGTGCAAATAGTTTATCTGTTTCACTACAACAAAAAACAGATATTTGGGCACTTATTTAGAGTCACTATTTATTAAATGTCTCTAAGATATATTATTGGGGCACTTAGATATATTAAATTTAGAGGAAAATTTTAAAAAAATCTAAAAAAAAATAAAAAGTGCCCCCAAAGACACTTAAAAGTGTCACAAACTCTTTTGGGACATGATACTTAGCAACACTATGATAAGTGTCCCGAAAATCAAAAGTGCCCCCAAAGACAATATATTGGGGCACTTTTCAGTGTTTGAAAAAGGTTTTTTTGTTGTAGTGTTTATTTGAGTTTATCTGTTTCTTTGAATTCAAAAAATAGTTTAATTATTTATAATCATAATTTCATTGACTTTGAGTACGTTCATAAAAAATGTACGTTTATATAGGATATGATTTTATTACTCTATCTTTAAGTCAGTTTCCAGCAGCAAATATCTTAGCATATAAATATGAAAAACAAGTTTATAATCCGTCGAATTTTGACGGTAATCATTTTATGATTTATAATGATTTTATGTTGATTTTATTAAAAAATAATTTTTATTACTCGTTCTCGTCTCAAACTTATAATATTACTCGCAATTACCCAAATATATTAGACTTTATAAATGTAAAGTGTTATATTAATTAGCTATCCATCACAATTAACAAGCCGAACATTACAAAGTAAACATTAAATAATAGAGAAAATTTTTCATGTAGGTATATCGATTAATGTTTGAACCCCTTGGAATCGATATACAAGCAAACCGAATTTAAAAAATAATTTTACTATATGTTCTCGTCCCAAACTCGTATAGTAATACCCGTTAATTACCCAAGCATATATTCTTAGGACCTGTTTGCATTTATAATATAAATTGTTATATTAATTGATTTTTCTGTCTAAATAAAATCGAAAAATAAAAGAGATAATATTAATAACTTAACTTCCCTATATTCATGGGATACCTTTAGTTGTCTCATCCAACCTAGTTTCCTAAAAGTGGTCGATAATACTCACTAATTAGTATGTGATTTTCTGTTTGCATTTATAAATATAAATTGCTAGTAGGTATTACTCATATAGTAATACCTACTAACTTAAAATCAAATTGTTCAAAAATGAAATGTGAAAATTATATCATTTTTCATAGGTTTTGATTAATTGGTAAAATAACATGAAAAATTAATGTACAATTCAAATTCTATCATTTTATTGAGATTTTCTATTGATAAAGTCTAATAAAAATTGATGTGGACCGATTTCCTCACAAGTCTTATATAGATATGATTTTCGAATGTAGTATTTTAATGAAATACATACTTAAGTAATAAAAAATGAAGATAAAATGTGTGTGTATTGGTCTACTGGTATAGTGGTTACTATTTAAGGCCAAATGTCTTAGATTCGAATCCATCGTAACACGACCTTTGAAATTTATATATTAATTCACCAAAGAAAAAGTAAGATAAAGATATTAAATGGAAAAAATAGAGAAAATAAGTTACGTTACTTTTTTTGGTCAATAAAAACAAAAAGTTGGCAAGAGTTCACCAATGAATGCCCTAACTTTTGAAAAAAGAAACAAAGGAATTAAGCAATTTGTATTCGTGTACTCTTTCTTTAATCGGTCATATTGTTATTTTAAAATATTGACTTCATATATTTTCATTTTGTTTGCATGTCCAGTGACGGAACCATAAATTTTTTCTTGGGGGTCCAATTAATTATAATTTTAAAATCAAAATTTAAAAATAATACTCCTCCGTCCCATTTAAAGTGTCTCATTTCTTTTGGGCACGTGTATTTAGGAGATATGTATAAAGTAGTTAAATTGATAAAAAGTGAGTATGACCCATACTTTTTGAAGAAATAATTACTTCCTAAAATGGAATGAGACATTTATAATAGGACAACCCAAAAAGGAAACTGGTTGCGTGCGCGCGCGTACAGGTGCGTGGACAAGCAAGAGAGATATTGGCCATATCTCTCTTGCGATAGTCCCTCAAGTGCTACGATAGGCAATCAAGCGGAACAAGTGAACAAGTGAGCGAAATGAACGAGTGTAGGGAACCGTATACCACGATCACATTGGTACCATATGTAGGGGGAGGGATCCTCTTAGATCCAATCATATCACCAGGTTTGACTAGAAAAAGGGAGCAAGCTCAGTCTGGGACATTTTAAATGGGACATAGGGAGTAATAATTTAAATAATAGTGTAATATTATTTGAATGGAGGTAATTGTTTATACTAAATATATTTCTTCTTCATTATATTTTAATATCTTACAAAAATAAAATAATAAGATTTACTTACAAATAACTAAACAATCAATCAATAATAGCTATAAAAATAAAATAATAAGAAAATTATAACTGTTAATATTGTAAATGGTATTATCTTACAAAACTCAAATCTTGATTTTCTTGTACCCATTACAAATCAACAATTGAATCTAAAATTATTCATATATAAAACTTATTAGAATAAATTTAAATAAATATTACTAGTGACTATTATAATAAGTTTATCATAATCTTTTTTAAAAAATTGATTGATCATTCATTTACATATAAAACTTTATTATTTGTATATATCTTTAAATTTAAATAAATATTACTAGTGACTATATAATAAGTTTATCATAATCTTTTTAAAAAAATTGATTGATCATTAATTTACATATAAAACTTTATTATTTGTATATATCTTTTATCTTATCAATGTAAAACAAATAGAAAAAAGAAAAAAAAAGACTACAAAGTAGAGAAATAAAAAAGAAAAGAAAACAAAGAGTACAAAATAGAGAAATAAAATAAAAACGAAAAAAGAAATGAAGGACACAAAATAGAGAAACGAAAGAAAATGAAAAGGAAAATGAAGAAAAAAGAATGCCTGGAAAGGTTTCAAACCCAGGACCTTGGAGAGAGAGAGAGACAAGATTCTTAACCAGTTACACTACAATACATTTTGAAACTATAAACGGATATATAATAGTAGTAGTTTTCTAAAAAAAGTTGGGCACCCCAGGCCCCAATGTAGCTCAGCCCTGTGCATGTCCATGAACTTTATGTTGCAAAAATCAATTTTTTTTATATTTTTATTTATATTATAAATAAATTGGAGAAATTATTTATTTCAAAATACTTTGATTATGGATTTTTGATTGAGAGAATAAAAAGTATCATTTTATATAGGTTTTCAATTAATGAAGTCTAATGGAAAATTAATGTGGGACTTAAGTATTAATTTATGTTTTGAATTTGTGAAATCTCATGAAAAATCAATGTGAGATTCAAATATTTTATTTATTTATTTATTTAGATTTTGAATTTGTGAAGTCTCATAAAGAATCAATGTGAGATTCAAATTGTATTCTTTTATTTAAATTTTTAATTTCAATTGGTCAAGTCTCATAAAAAAACAATATAGGATTCAAATTTTGTCAAAAAAAATTAAAATCTTTTTTTATGGTCAAATTAAACTAAAGAAATAATTTATTTAGCTAAGAATATTAATTAGGTGAAATAAAATAAATAAATTTTTATTTGACTAAATTAAATTGTCGGTGCAGTTTGAAGGTTATTACTCTCAAGCACTCCATTAATTAAATGTGAATTTTTGATAGGAGAATAGAAATATCCTTTTATATAAAATTTTATTTGATGAAATCTCATAAAAAAATTGATGTTGGATTGATAGAGAGATGATTATTATTGTGATAAATGAAAAATTTAGATAAATAAAAAAGAAAAATTATTAAGAATCTATGTAGAATAGAGTATCAATGTGGTGCATTTGCTTCTTACCACACAACACTAAAGCAAATCTAACAATAATTGAAATTGGCGAGGACTTGAGTTATTTTTAAGAATTCAAACGAGACTTCGAAAATATTTATTTACGTATGACTTTGTAATAGTTTAGTTTAATGAGGTTACAATTAGGCTTTAATAGACCTATTATTATACATGTAGAGTTACGACGTCTTTAGGTCATCTCCAATACTCAACATCAATCTTTAACTCTATTTTACAGTAATTTTCTCATCAAATAGTCATTTATCTCCAAATCATAAATTCTAATCCAAAAGAATATTCTTAATATATTCTTTCTCAATTAATAGACTAGCTTGAAATTGTCTACAAAAAAAATATTTGTGAACAGTGCAAACCCATTTATGCATTTGGAGGAGAGAGAAAAGTCATGAAACACCAAATGAGTATGCGTCTGCATTACATTGGTATTATTTTTTTACTATATTTTGAGTTTGCAATTAAGTATTGAAGATGACCTTAATCAAATCAATTATTACATTTACTCTTGTCTACTATCACATTTATTGTTTTACTCTGCACAATTTTTAGAGTTTTTTTTTAATGCAAAATTAGGTCGTAAATAGAATTCCGGGTTGCAAAATATAAGTTTTTGCCAAAGTATTAACTGCACATTATAATATATTATTGCACAACAAAACAATTTTAGAAAATTTTCATTGTGCATAACTTTATACCGTTATGTGCATCATTTTTACACGTCTTATGCATAGTTCATAGAGTTTTCAAAATAGATGTAGTTCTTGTTTGATCAACTCCCTATGTGTGTGTGTGTATATATATATATATATATATATAAATGAGATCATATAATATTCAAGCTTTAGATAATATGCAGTACTCAATCTTATCCATTCATCTCATTGATCATATGGTGGAGATTTTTTTGAATTTTTTAAACTTATTTTTGTTAATTTCACTACAATAAGGATAGATTAGTAATTTTGTTTGTTATGTGATTGAAAAACAAACTATGCATATAGTTGAACTGATTTATGCATATAAATGAACACAAAAATGCATGTAATTGAACACAAAACTAACACAAACATGCATATACGTTGGAAGCTCATGCTCGGGCACTGTTGGCCAACATGCATGTTTATGTTTTGTTAAACGCATGAATATTTTTTATCATATGTATGTTTATGTTTCGTACCAACATGTAATTTTATGTTTTGTTATATGCATGAGTATGTTTTTCGATAACAAATCTCTCATCCATCCTTTTACGTCAATTTCATCGTCTCTTTTCCCGATTATCGACGAGTTTCACCGTAAACACCATCGTAGCTACCATCTCTCTCTATTCCTCAATCTTCTATCTAATTTATCTTCTATTTTTTCTCAAAATCCATCAATTTTATTCTTATATTTTTTTTCTTCTTTTTAACTTTCAAAGTCTGTTGTTTGTTGTTGCTTGTGTGCGCCACCGCTGCTGTCCGCCAGTGCCGCCGTCGTCCACTGTCGTCGTTTTAGAAAGATCTATGAAGAAAAAGATAGAAGGAGATGAGAAGAAGAAGAAGAAGAAGAAGATTGATTTGTTTTCTTTCTCATTTTTCCCATTTCAAAAATAAAAATGAAAATGGCCGCCATGTGTCGTACCATAGTGCGACCACATGTTATATATATATATATATATATATATATATATATATATATATATATATATATATATTGGGTTCAAATAAAATACATTCAAAATAAGAAATGAGAACAAATTTGAACCATTGATTTTGAAGATGTGTGGTTGTGATTAAATCAAATTAGGGTATAATGGTAATTACGAATATTACGAAAATAACCGTCCCTTAATTATAGGGAATGTGATAACTTAATCTTGAACCATTGATTAATGGTAAATGGATGATCAAGATGAATTTTATTTTTATTTTAAGGGGTTTGTATTATAACCCATCCTATATATATATATATATATATATATATATATATATTTGTGTGTGTGTGATTTGGTTCGTGTTTATACAAGTCTTAATATACAAACATGAGAATATTTATTGACCATTAGAATATCTATTCACATTATTATTAATTCTATACATTTTAACGTTATTTAAATGATTTGTTATTTTTGCTCGAACCTAATCTCATATTTGTAGGGATTTATTTATTTGTTCATTGTTATAAAAAAAATTCGTGTATTTTTTGAGCATATAATAACAATATGTGCATTTGTAAACAACTAGATTTATACACTATTCAAAGCATGTGTTAGTGAAATGCACTATTCCAACATATAACAATTGAAAATGCACAGTTGCATTAAATTTCAACTAATATGCACATGTTCAATCATATCTCCATGTATATTTGCAATTGTTTAAATGTATATTTACTGACCAACATGTGTAAATGTACAACCGAAATAAGTATGCACATCTACGTATGTTCACATAAACAATTGTGCATATGTGAAATAATACAACTAATATATATACAGAAAGAAGAAGATAATAAAGAAAGAATGTGAGGGAAAAAGAGAGAAAGAAAAGATAATAGATTGAGAACATAAGGGGGAGAGAGAAAGTGATATAAATAAAGAGAACATGAGAGAGAAAGAAGAGAGAAGAAACGAAATATATTAAATTTGGGATTGATATATATATAAATATTTAAAGTATTAAAACATCCTTATATACAAAAATACTAATAATACAACCAATAATCTTAACCGTTTATTAAGTTGATTAACAAATACTAATATTTCTTATTTTCACATTATAAGAGGTGTTCACACCATAATACAACACTTTTTTTCTTTCTTCAATCTATTAATGCTATTTGACTACAGGAGTATTAGTGGGATTCGAATCGATGATATTTTAACTATAAAAATCTACTTTATCATTAGATCGTTTCAAAGGGACGACGTCATACTACTTTATTTCTTTTAATTGTATTAATCTGTGTCTAGACTAATAGAATACAGTATGTTCATATTCGATCGTTGTATACATGTAACTTTTCATGTTCTAACTCAAAAATCGATACAGTAACTTTCAAAGTAATATTAATTCAAATATAGTTTAGAGATCATCAATAAAGCTGAGAACTCTCGACAAAAGAACTATTTTTTTATAACAGAAATGAAATTTTTATTTATTAAAACATACATAACTTAGCGTAGCTAATATGCCACACACCTGGTAGAATTTAGAGGAATATTTCTATACAATAAAATCCACCCAAGTGCAAAACCATTGTACTTTCAACCTTTATCAGACAAAATAAAAATAAAAATGAAATATATCAAACCGACCATAGTTCCAACATCACCTCCCATTCACAAATGCTAAAAATAGATTTACTTTCCGCCCTGGTAAAGAAGGTCTAGTTTAATCCATGTGCTTTTAAAATGAAACTTCAGTTTAGGCCTAATTAATTACTGATGTCGCACATACACAATTACGTATGATTAGTTCCCTATCATCTTCAACTAATGTTACCCCGATTAGATTATTAATATTTTTTCCATTATATTTTGGATTTGTTCTTCCTCAATATCACATATTTAACATAATTTAAGATAAAACAATATTTAAATAAAGAATTTCATGTTTAATTAGTGTTGCCATCTATTTGGTACCAATACCATATATCAAGTAAGTGAATTCTTTGCCAAATGTTAGCCTCCGACTTATTTCTATTATGTCAGTCTTGTTAACATCTCAATATGTTAAGTTTTTAAAATCAACCATTTTTTAAAATTGAAAATCTTGTTACAAACACTAAAATATGTTTATAAAATTAAGGCTTGCCTGCTCATAAACAGATGCCTCGACTTAGTAATGACACCTCTTTCATTTCTTGTCCCTAACTAGTTAATATATTAGGGATGATTGGCTTTTTATATTATTTCTTGTATATCTTGAGAAACCAAAATGAATATACAAATATTAAAATATAGTTCAGTTTGTTTAAGGGTTGCCCTTCGTGTTATGTCAAGCGTACATTTTTTTTTGGTATCATGGGGAACCCGCAATGCTACCTTAGTGTGACTGCTGGGTAAACCCCACGGTCTGTGTAATAACCCGCAAACCACACAGATGTGTAAACCACACTTGGAAAACCAGGTGTGATGACTCAAACCCATAGGGCGCTTGGTGGGGTTCAACTCGTGATCTCGGTCACGTGAACCCACCTTAATTCAATGGGTTGTCCCTAGGGACAAGCGTACATTATATTTATAAAAGATGGTCATGTGTTCGAACCCCACCAAACGCCCTATGAGTTTGAGTGCATCACACTGCTTTTCCAAGTATGGTTTACCCGTCTGTGTGATTTGCGCTTATTGCACAGGATCGTGGGTTTACCCAAGGTCTTGACCTAAGATAATGCGGCCTGGCTCCCATGATATCAAAAAAAAAAAAAAAGATGGTTCCTTGTACTTTTTGTTATTTTAAGAGGTAATTATAAAATAAGTCAAAAACTTATATATATTTTGAAATTTTGACTTCGCTTTCAATTTTTTGCAAATAAAATGCCAGAACTTTTTTATTTTTGTAATTGAGACTTTCAAATGTTTCCGGCAATAAAAAAGATGACTTGACTTTTACCTGTATGATTTAGCTTCTTCATATAAAGCAGTTTCATATTCTAAATTTCAATTCATGGTCTGACAACACAATAGTGAGACATTAAGATCGCAACGTTTAAATAAATTTATTTAAACTCTGAGAGTGAGAATTAAATAGACGCTGAACTCAACTTAAATTTTAAATATGTCAGAAATATAATATACAGTGTATACATGGTTTGTGAATTAATGGCTTAGCTCTTTCATTTCCAATATTTCTTGTTTTGGTTAGTTTCAACTGCATGACTTGTAATTGATGAAATATGGAGTACATGTGAATTCAATGTGTTTGGTCATTCAATCTCATCAGTGCCATTAATCATCGTGTTTATGGCCAATAAATTTTTTGTCTGAAACAGCCATAATAGTTACGCCAGATTGCAGTTAAGCCATCCAGCATATATCTTATTGTTATTATTTTACATACCTAAATAGGTAGGTATGTAAAACAATATTGCTCGATAATGTTTATACATAGAAGATTTATTATAAGATTGATTTTAACTGCAAAAATAACGTCAGTCTATTTTTGAACGAACTGAAGCAAGATATATATGTTCATGTCTGTCTTCGGCCAAATAAATCCTATATCATTATAACTTAATATTATTCTTAATGTACGTAGGCCCTTCACAGTTTTGACAAATCAATAAAAATCTAATTTAATGGCCCCTCGTTATAAATATAATTTTGGAGATTACATATATGTATATATTTATTTACATATTCAAAATGAGTGAGTCATACATATTTGTGGCTAGATAAGATTATTCAGATTTAATGATAAAGATACAAAATGACGAGAATAAATACTCATGAGAGTATCATCAAGTTTAAGTTTGATTTATTAATTATATCATAAAATCTTACCAAACGAGTTTGAATGAGCTTTTTGAATCGAGAGCAGAGTACTTTCGCCTATTAACAGACCTACTTTTATGAGAAGCATATTGACATTTTAGTGCTAACAATTTTTTTAAAAATTAAAATTAATTTCACAGGCCACCATAATTGATAGGACTGTATCCTTCTCAGTTTTCTTTAAAGAATTAATTGTTCATTAACTCATTTTGAGCACAATTTCGGAATTGTATTAAAAGCATGAGCAGAAATATTGTACAAGAGTTCCGGTGAAAAGAAACTGGCCACAAGAATACCATAAAAAACAGTAAACAATAGTGCACAATTAATTATCCAAGTCACTCGGGTCTGATTTTTCAATCTGGCTTCGCCAATAAACCAAAGTATAGTTTATTTTTCATTGGACGGGCTGAGCCTATGGAC
Source organism: Salvia rosmarinus (assembly GCA_036937905.1). Taxonomy (NCBI): domain Eukaryota; kingdom Viridiplantae; phylum Streptophyta; class Magnoliopsida; order Lamiales; family Lamiaceae; genus Salvia; species Salvia rosmarinus. The sequence goes on along the minus strand of CM072818.1, from coordinate 57,181,637 downwards.
CAAATAGGCAGCTCGGTGGGGTCGTAAATTGATCGGATCTAATTTTTGGCATCTCAAAATCTGCCGCCAGGGCCCGAACGGGCTGAATTTGACAGCTATACAATTAATGGACTAAGTTTGCATTGTGGTTCAAGAGATGTTCGATCCTTTTTTTGTCTCCGTTTGTTTTAATGACAAGTTTTGCTCTAAGATATTCTTATCTTATTGTGAGATCGTTTGTGTATGCACCAGTGTTTTGTGGAAAAATGAGAAAATAAAATAAAAGTAATCAAATTCAAATTATACGATAATTGATCATACATAAAAATCATTAACTGGAAAACGTCAGTAGTTAAAGAATCTGAAATAAACTGGAAAAAAAATTGAAAACTTAAAACACTAAAAAATTATAAAACTGAGAAATCGAAAAGATAAGCTGAAAAAAATTCATAAACGAAACAAATCTAGTATTTGACTTCGATCTAATATTAATATATTGCCCCTTTCAACAAAAAATTTACACCAATCGACATTTTACACACGTAATTTCTCTATAAATTATTTGTTTTTTCTCATTAGATATTTATGATATTAACCTATTATCACCAATTAAGCGTTGAACAAATATTATTTTCGTTTCAATTAGTATAATGACTACAATATATACTGATTTTTTGTCATATTTAGAAAAATAAATCTAGTTTTTATGAAATAATAAATCACCCAAATAATAAATTCCTCATATTTTGTGTTACAGTATTGGAAAGTTTATAAGTCAGCGATATGATGTAGGCGTGGCGAATGATGCACAATTAATGGCACCTGACATGAAATTAAAAGATTTTGCATAAATACAAGGTATAATATCAATTGCATTTACATGATCTTGACTTCTTGAGCATCTTTCCATTGATTTAACAAAAATGTAAAAACACAAACATAATAAAAAATAAAAAGGTGATCGGCCCAAACTATTTAAATTCCCAGCGGACGTGCATAAAAATTAATTGTCAGTAAAAAATGAGAGAGAGAGAGAGACTATAAAGATAATAATTAGTCAATTTGAAGTTATGACATGATATTGACTGACTCTGTTAATTTGGAGAAAAAGAAAAGGTTACATTATTTATGGCTTTGAGAATAAATTGAAAATTATAATGAGGGATAAATATTAAATAGGAACGACCACATGATTAATTTGTTGGTCGCAAGTTGGCCATTTCTTTGCAAGGAACGAAATGCTCATAATTCATGAAGTTTGTTGCAAAATGTGAAAAATTATGTTACTTCAAGACAGAGAATATGAAGAAAATGTACTACCATATTTTCAATATGTAATACAAATGTAAATTTCGTGTCTTTAAGCACTCAACCTTGGATCTCTTATGTATTTATTTCCGATTCTATATTCAAGGATATAAAAAAATAATTGAAATTTAGAATTTACTTTTCTGACGACTATTATTGTTACGTGACGTTTCACAATAATATATACATTGCTCGTTCTTGACTGTAAAGTCATAACATTTTAATTGTGAGATCGTAATTTTACCGACTAACCTATTTCACAAGAGCTCCACCGGCAAACTAATTTACGTCATTTGTCTGTTGAAAAAGAAGGCAATGCATCGCTTGATACAAACATCACCAGCGAATTAAGACGCAAGTTTTTCATGATTTTTTATACTTGGTGATTTCAACGTACAACATTTGCAGTTCTACCATATGATGCCGGCTGCAAAAGAAAATTCAAGATTCATTGCTCAAAATCTATACCGACAATAGACAATTGATCTGATAAATATACATTTAAATTTAATTAAAATAAGTTATAGCAGTCGTATTTCATAATCTTTTTCAAGTTCTTATTTTTTATATTTTGTATTTCAAGAAGGATTACTTGGGGTGCCGGGTGTCTAACGGTTCGGTTTGCTAATCGAACCGAATTTCTCCGAAAAGTGGAACCGAAACCGAACTGCTTTAAATTTTCGGTTAACCGAAACCGATCGGTTCGGCGGTTCGGTTTTCGTTAACCAAAAACCGAATTAAAATTAATTAATAATAAAACAAATAAAATAATAATAAAACAAATAAAATAATACTTAAAATAAATAAAATAATAATTAAAACTGAAACTTATTAAAATAGATATAATATTTAACAATAATTAATAAAGTAATAATTAAAATTGATTTTCATAATTTTAATTAATTAATTAGTAATTGAAATAATAACTAAAAATAAAAACGGTTTTTCCGTTCGAATCTGATCGGTTATCGGTTAACCAATAACCGAATTTTTTAGAATCGAAACCAACCGATAACCAAATTTGTCGGTTTTCTGCTAACCGAATTTGTTTGCTTTCGGTTCGGCTCGGTAACCGAAACTGCTAGACACCCCTAGGTGCCGGGCGGCGGGGTGGGGGATAAAAATAGAGATACACCTTTTCTTTGTGTTTACTTTTTAGAGGGGAAAAGTGTATAATATATATATATATTATATTGCTATAAATGTTACAAAGTATTCATTCATACCCTATTTTCTGAATTTTGGACAATTATACTATTTTTTGCTCCATGCTAGACAAGCCAATCATAGCAATTAGTCCATGCCACCTCACATCCTACCATAAAAAACAACTCTTCAAGTTAATTCGTACCACTGATCTTAGAAGGACATAGTTGTTCGGTAGAAAAATATGCGTAAAAATTTAGGGGTTTAATTTTTTAGTTTTTTTTTATGTTGGAATTAGTTATATTTGGAGGCTACCACTTGGTGAGAAATGAACACTTTGATTTATTAAGTAATTATCAATTCATAACAAAAGATTATATTCACTTCCTCTTATTTATATCTACCCTAAAAAATAATATTCTCTTCGTTCCATTTAAAGTGTCTCACTTCCTTTTGGTATGAATATTTAGGAAAATAGTACAAAGTAGTTAAAAAGATAAATAGTGGATGTGATGCCCACACATTTGAAAAGATAATTAATTTTTTTAAAAAAATATTTATAATGGGACAACCCAAAAAAGAAAAGTATATGACATTTTAAATAGGAAAAAGAGAATTGTTGTTTATTTCTTTTTAGTACCATCCCAAAATTATAGTCCAATTTCCTTATTAGACGCGCATTAATTTCTTTTGCCATAATCTACCCTTAATCTTTTTTAAAATTTAAAAAATTATAAAATGGTATGTTGACAATAATGATATGGATAGAGTAACGCTGCATCAATTTCTAAAGAACAATGCATTAATTTATGCCCAAGAAATATATGTTTTATATTTTAAGGCTGAAAATAAAAATGCAAAATAGTGAAAAAAAGGCTGGCCTAACCAATGCTGCATTAAATGTTTATGAAAGTTGAATTAAATCTCAACCTCCTCTCATTCAAGCCATTTGTGTCTACAGCAGCATTAAGATGTTACCCTACAATATTAGTCTTAGCATTTCTGCTTCTTTCGGAATCCAGATTAATTATATTTACTTTTTTCTTCTTTCACGGAAAAAGGAAAACAAAAGATTATTATCATATAACATTAACACTAATAAAGAACTCGACGAAACGAAATTCATGTACTGGGATGATTTGAAATTGGAGTTAAATAACTCAACATTAAATTTCCTTTTCCAGTTCCCACAGTTGTCAACTTCATTATTTTATGTAACATTCATTGAAATTTCATGCAAAATCAATTAAATATTGATTTGTAAAGCAACCCCATCTGTAATTAATTTCTTGTTGCATTTTCCTATGTGGGCTTTCAATGCACGATTCGACCATAAACAGCGCCAGATTTATTTTTAAATGTGGCAGATAACCCTGGAATCGCATGCAGTAATATGTTTGATATGAGTAAAGAAAGTTGGATTTAGAAATTAATAGATTTGCATGATTAACGACGGAATTTTCCGTCGTTATACTGAATATGTCCATCGGTGATCGTAAATAACGACGGCACACCGACGGTCGAAAACCGTCGATAAAAACATAGTCGCTATTCCGATCAACGACAGACTCATAATCCGATTTAAAACAATTGTCCTATTGTTGAATTTATTAGAAACAGTGAAGCTTGGCAGCCCAAGGACAAAAAGTTAATACATGATATGATAGGTTAATCTTCGACTTTTCAGATAAGGCTTAGACAATTTGGTAAATTCAATAATCTCCTGGACATAGGCGGATCTAGGGGGTAGTTGCATCGGGCTCAGCCCGGTGCAACCTCCAAACTTTTTCTTTCGTTTATGTATTATATTAAGCCCAATTCAAAATTAGCTCAGTTCAAAATAATTAAAAAATTAAAACAAAATTGTTATTGTTGGATTTTTTTATATTTTTGACCCATGAGAAAAGCACATAAGAAGGTTATAAGAATGAAAAGGGTCAACCACCATTTTTTAAGGGAGAAATTGAAGTAGTAAAATGTAAAAATTGTAACATTTTTTTCCTCTCTCGATTTTCAAGACGCAGCTTTAGAAAATTTCGTTTTCTGGGGATGGAACCGTTAGATCACTGTGATTTTTGGACAGAAGCTTCACAGCATCTGGGCCAACGTTTTGGACGGTGGAGATCGGATTTGAGTTTCAAGGTCGGGTTTTGTCGATCTGAATAGAGGAGAATTTCTGTAATATTTTTCTTGATATTTGCTCGATTTTGATTCCATACATCTTGATGTGCTTATTTTCGAGTATATGATATTTTGTATGCCTCTAATATAATTTAGAGAAGATTGTGTAATGTTCCATTGTTGATTATAGTGGATTTAAACGATTCTAGTAGTCCCGTGATTTTTTTCCTCTCTTTCCTTTTAAGAGGTTTTCCACGCTAAAATTTTGTGTCTCCTTATTATTATGTGTCTACTATTTTGAACGCGTATATTGATGCTTTTGGAATACCCTATTTGTCTGAATCCTCAAAGGTTCATACGAGTCGAAAATTAGCCAAGCAAATGTGTCATATTTTTCCTCACCATTGATCCGCTCAGTGTTTGCCGATATTGCTCTCTGCCCATTCGAAACTGTCAAAGTTCAAGTTCAATCGCAACCAAATTTTGCCAATGGTTTGGTTGATGGATTTCCTAAAGTTTACGTTAAAGAAGGGTTTATATTGAAAGAAATTTTATTAAAAATATAAATATAAACTCAATTATTGATGGATTTTGTATATTGAAATCTCGCAAGACAACTTATGAAAACATAGAAATATTTTAGCATTTATGATATTTAATACTCTAAAGTATTTATTTTCAACCCACTCCATCATCAACTTCTAGATCCGCCCTGCTCCTGGACATTTTTTCTCCAAAGGTTAGTGATAAATCTAGTTACGTGAGTACGCGAGATTTATGTAAAGCAATAAAGAACACCAAGGCTTTTACGTGGTTCGATCGTTAATGAGATCTACGCCCACGGAGGAGTGATTCCTCAATACTTTCACTATGATTTGAGTACGGTGAGTGTAGTTACAAGCTCTTAGCATTCAATAAGTTGTCAACCCTTCTATCGTCAATTTTCCTTCTATTTATACATATTCGAGCTGCGCCAAAGCGCGCACTCCATCTCTCCATCGCCGTGACTCTTCCCTCGCGTGCCCTCCATCGGCGGGCTCTTCCGGCGTGTCCTCCATTGGCGGGCAGGGACGCCGCTTCCGTGCGCCACGTGGAGGTGGCGCCCGACTTTGTTCCGGGGCTGGGGTTTGGGGGCGATTAGGCTCGCTTGGCTTAACCGCGTGGGCCCGCTACCAACGTTAGGCCCACTCGTTTGGGCTGTTAGTGGGCTGATCGGTTGGGCCACATCCCATCATAGCCCTCCCCCAAATAGTCGAGTAACGATCATGCCGAGGTGGAGTGAAGAAAGCGCTTTCCGAGGGTGAGGTGTTGCTCGTGAAGTTGTTGTCGAAGGTGTCGTTTTTCGACGTGAGGGTTTATTGGCGATCCGGTTTCGAATCGAGTTGGGTGGTCTGTTGTCCGCCGCTGACAAAGACGTGCTCGTAAGGAAGTCAAGTCCGACCGGATAACGCACCCCTGCGGGTTACGCCTGTCCGATCCGAGCGGCACCGCTTTCCGGAGGATGCCGAGGTCCGATCCGAGAGGTGGATCTAGATGGAGAAGTCATCGCCGATGGTGTCGAGGTTCGCCCCGAGTGACCGCCTTCTGGGATGCCGAGGCTGACTGGGCGGCACCGAACTGGGGCCGGTTCGCCGAGTTCCGATCCGGATGGAGACATTCTCGTGGGCGAAGTCCGCTGATGGGACGCCGAGGTCCGATCTGGGTCCACTCGTTATTTGGGGAAGGCCGAGGTACGACTGGCGCCGCCATCCGGAGGATGCCGGGTCCGTGTGATGATTGCGAGGTCGATCGGGCGGTTCATCTTACGCTAGCGACGTCATACGCGCCGCAGACGGTAGTTGGGTACTCGAACCGCTGCGCGTGGACTCACATCGAATCACGGGTAGCACGTGTGGAAGTTGAAACGGCCGCTTAAGGCGCCCATTCACTTTATAAATAACCCCGCTTGAGGGAATGCTCACTTTCTTCTCCTCTTCGCTCCGAGCAAAAGAATGCACCAAATTTTCGAGTTTTAAATCTTTGTCCGATCTTGAAGCGAGAGCCCTTCTTTTTTAAAAAGTAGGTATGACTTCTACATCTTCTTCCTCTCCGGTTCTTCTTCCACTCTCCTCTTGATGAAATTATTGAGATTAGGATTTTATGTGCCATACCTTGGGGGTAGGTCTCTTAGTATTAGCGAGTCTTGGAAATACCCCTGCTGACGGGTATAAAGCTAGGGATGTCAAATCATCTTTGACCGCCGATGTAATGAGGGGGGAAGGAGTGCCATCCGCCAATGAGGCTCGTGGTGCTGCCGGGCCCCGTGATCGCGCTGGCTCCATTTGGAGGGTTTTTTGACTGCACGTAGATGCCCGAGGCGGTATTAGATTTCCTCTAGCTCCCATTTTTTGCACATTCGTGAATATTTCCAAATTCCCATCCGCCGCCACCCCAAATTCTATTAGGTCCGTAGTTGAGACGGGGCTTTCTTGTTATGGCATAGCCGATGAGTTCTCCTTCAAGTCTTGATGCGATTTTTCAACGTCAAGTGTACGAGAGGAGTGTACTATTTTTCGCCTCGGCAGCCATTTAAGGTGGCCCAGCCCTCCAAGGTTTCGGGGTGGTAAAGCAAATACTTTTTTTTGCGGGCTGATGGGCACCCGAGCTACAAGTGGGGGTTGGGTAAATTTCAGGATATAAAATTGAAACCCTCGGCTACATAGAGGAGAGAACAACATGCTCGGTGAGGTCTCCGTAAAATTTACCGAGGACGACCTCAATAACGCCGGGTTGAGCATACACAGGTCCGGGACTCCTGGGTCGAGGTCCGAGATGGGTGAGGGCACCCCTTTTCTCTTGTTTTTGTACATCCGACCTCGCCTGAGTTAACGTGATTTTTCTTTTCTTTGTGCGGTGAAGCCGACGCTGTAAAGAGGGAGGTCTTCCCGCTAAGCAAGGAGCCTCCGAAGAAGAAGGCGAGGCGGGGCGGGATTGCCAAGCACCCGAAGAAGGTTGACGATCTCAGTCAACTGGCGACAGAGCCTTTGTCGGGATCGGGTCCGGTCTCAGAGAAGCAGATTCAGCCCCTCATCGAGCACGTGGTGCCGGGCTCCAGTTCGGCCGTATCCCTCCCATAGGTATAAAAGCCCTCCGCACACGGTTTTATGTGCTCCGTGATATGTGCTAACTCAGTATTGTGTTTAGGAAGCGAGCTCGATGATCGGGGACCTGCAACGTATTCCGGGTACATCTCCGAGAGCTCGACTCGATGTGGGATGTTGAACGGAGCTCGGCTGCACGAACGCGATGCGGAGGCCGGCTGCGCTGCCGTGAGGCGGAGGCCGAGGCGAGGGCTGCCGCCGAGGCCGCTCTAAAGAAGGCTCGCACGGAGGCTGCTCGGTGAGCTAGAGGAGGCGCTGAGGAGGTCGCCGGCCTTGAAGAAGGAGCTCGCCGATGGGACGAAAGCTTTGCTGGCGGTCGGGGCCAATGTTGAGGGCCTTCGCCGCAAGTTCATCGAGTCGGAGAGCTTCGGCTTCATCGCAAAACTTGCCGGCGTGTTGAAGCCGGGTGGTGTCGATCACCAGGAAGGCGGGCGGCGCCATGCCTCGACCGACAGGTCAAGCATGGCCGGACCGAGGTAGACCTCCGAGAGCTGAACAAGGCTTACGCCCGGGTGATCTCCGGTGTTGGCTCCTTCCGGGCCGGAGGCCCCGCGCCCAGCTCGACCCTTCGAAGGTTGAGGTCATCGCCCGGTCAGGAGGACGAAGATCCCGAGCTTGTGGAGCTACTTGTCGAGTGCGAGCCGGGCCGGCGGAGGAGGAGATGGAGGAGGAGGCGGTCTCGGAGCTCCCGACCGAAGGGGACCAACCGCAGCAGCAGCAGCAGGGGACCGGTGAGGCCGGTGGACAGCCCGAGGTCAGTGGATCCATTGTAATAGGCTGATCTACCGGGGTCACTAGGATCATGTGCCTTATAAAATTTCCACCTTTGATCAATGAACAAAATTTTCCCTTTTTGAAATGCGTATTGTCTTGTTCATTTGTAGCACTTCGTCTCTCAATATTTCGGACTTGACCATGACTTGCTGACCAAACTAAAAGAAGTCCGAGGTGTTTTGGCCGAAAAGGACGAAGTGTCGCTCCGGAGGAGCCGGGTCCGGCCGAATCGACCTGTGTGTGGCCACCATGGATATCATTTCGGTATCATCCGCCGATCTGAAGAAGAAGCTGCAGGAGGCCGATCATGAGGCGGCTCGCCTCCTGGCCGAGAACGAGACTCTTAAGTCAAGGATCCTGCATCTCGAAGTCCAGGGGGCGGACTTGTCTGCCGACGTCGTTCATGGACGTTTGATGCAGTGTGAGGAGGAGCTCGAGATGGCCCGAGAGAAGCTGGCGCAGGTCTCCGAGGAGCACGCAGAGTACGAAGCGGTGATTCGCCGATCTGGCGGCGTGACCATCTCCGAAGTTGATGAGCGGGTTCGAGCCCGCTCACCGGGGATGGTCTTTGAGGACGGGAGGGCCGAATAGTAAAGACTTCAAAGATTGCCTCGACTCCCTCGTGAAGTACCTCAAGATCTATGAGATCGTCCGGAGACGTCGTCTGCCCAAAGCTAGTAGCCAGACCGCTGCCGACCCCACCGGTGTTAGAGTTGAAGAACCTGATGATGGGGGCGGTTATGCTGACCACGCCGAAGTGCTGAGGCTACTTGGTCCGGCTGCACCTAGGTCGCCTCGTGGCCAGCCCGGAGATCGGAAGAAGAGGACACCGAATCCACCGGGGTCAGGAGCAGGTCGGAAGCGCCAGAGGTCGGCTCGGGGACGGGGACACGGCCGGGCGACCCAGCCAGGGGAGAAGAGTCCAACCTTGGCCCCGGGAGCTTCTTCCTCAGGTCGGGGCGTATCTGAGCCTGCGCCTAGCGTCCCTGGGGTAGGCCTCGGGGACGCTGCAGTCCCCATTTCAGGTCGCGGCGCCTCCGAGGCTGCGCCGGATGTGCCAGGAGCGGGTCACTGGGATGCCGGCCTAATCGACTGGGTTGAAGGCACCGAGTTCATTCCAGGTGTTCATCGCCGACCTGGAGATTTTGTTCAGAACTGGTGTAGCTTCAGCGAGTTGTGGCGGCGTGGAGCTCGGAAGCCCGAATAAGTTTGTATATAGCTTAGGACTTTGTATGTAGTCGTAAATGTATTTAGACTCTTTTCGAAGTGTCTATGTTCCCCCTTGAGAGGTACAAACATAGCTTAGGACTTCGCTTTGGTCGTAAATGTATTTAGATCAGATATGTAAGTGTATATCTTCCCAAATAAAGGGGTATAAACGAGCTCAGAAGCCCGGTTAACTTGTATATGGCTTGGAACTCGGTTTGTAGTCGTTAATGCATTTAGACTGTGTACCGGAGTGCATATCTTCCCAAATAAAGGGGTATAAGTTGGCGAGATCGGTGCGGATGTCGCGTGCATGTGCGCCCAACTTAATGGGTAATCAGATGCTTTGCATGTAGACGCTCAAATTAATGAGTAGTCTGTATGTGTACCCTACTTAGTGGGATTTTCATCTTCGTAAGGGCGTCCCCTTGTGAAGGTTTAGATGTGGTATATCCGAATGGATGTTCACATAGATATGAGACGAAGTGAAATATTCATTAGAAAAACAAATGTCTTATCAATATGTAATCAACATCGTATTTTGGCAAAACAATAAAGGGAATAACATGATGCCGATCTGAAATCGAAGCTATGTAAAGTACCTCCTTAAATGAGTGATGTGTCAGGTTCGGGGGACAAGTGCACCGGATAGGTGAGCTAGCTTGTAAGCCCCTTTGCCGAGGTCCTCGTGAACGCGGTATGGGCCTTCCCATGTCGGATCCACTTTGTTAAGACGCTCGGCCCATCGGCATCATTATTTCGTAGGACGAGGTCGCCACTTGGAGCGCGGAGGCTTTGACCCTTTGTTGTAGTACCGCGCGACCGCCCTTGTATTGGCTTCGTTTATGAAGGCGAGCTCGCCTCCCTCGAGAGCATCAAGGTTGGCGCGCAGTCTTCTTCGTTATTAGGCGTGGTCGAAGTGGAGAGCGAGGGCTTGGTGCGCCGATCTCGGTCGGTATGGCGGCCTCGGTGCCGTGAGACCGATCGAAGGGGTTTCTCCGCAAGTCGAAGTCCGAGGTGTCGCTCAGGACCAGAGGACTTGGGGAGATTTTCACCAATCACCCTTAGCTCGGTCAGCCTCTTCTTCAACCCTTGCAGAATCGTGCGGTTCGTGACCTCGGTCTGACCGTTCGCTTGCGGGTGTGCGACCGAGGTGAAACGTTGCTCGATCTGGAGCTCCTCACACCATTCTTTGAAATTTCTGTCCACGAACTGGGTGCCGTTGTCCGAGATCAGAATGTGCGGTATGCCGAAGCGGCAGACTATATTCTTCCACACGAATGTCTAAATTTTCCGGCTCGTGAGGCTCGAAATCGGCTCAGCCTCGACCCATTTTGTGAAGTAATCCACAACGACGACTAAGTATCGGTCGACCGGTGCTCGGTCGAATCGGACAACGATGTCTATCCCCACTACATGAAAGGCCATGGACTCGCAAGTCGCTTAGATCGGTCCGAGGCGCTTTTGACGTGGAGTGAAGCGGCACTTTGACACTTTTGACGAGCTCACCGAATCTTGAACGGTGGGCGGTAAGAATCGACCTCGGCGTTTCTTTGAGAGAGCTCGCGACCGATGTGGCTTCCGCAAGATCCTCTGTGGATCTCATTGAGCACGTAGTCGGCTTCTTCTGGCCCGAGGCACCTCAGGAGGGGTTGAAGGTAAGACTTCCGGTAGAGTGCGCCCTCGTGTATGAGGTACTTCTGGGATTTCGCCATCATCTTTTTGGCTTCGAGCCGATCTTGAGGTAGTGCGCCATCTTCCAGATAGGCCTTTATGGGAGACATCCAATTCGGCTCTATCTCGGTGATGATGCCGATGTGAGACTCCGCTATGCTTCTGGAATGAACCTCCTCCACTGGTGGACTTGTTGATGACGCAGCTAACTTGCTGAGGACGTCAGCTCGGCTGTTTTCCTCCCGTGGGATTCGATGAATACTGGAGTATCTGAATGAGGTCAGCATCTCCTTTGCGCTTGAGTCTTCGCTCATTCAATCCTCCTGGCCTCAGATCCGCCAGGACACGGCTTACCACGACTGGAGTCTCAGAAGATCTGGACATTGTCCACTTTCAATTCCTTTGCGGCGGAGCCCGAGATCGGCTTCATACTCCACCTCGTTGTTGGTGGTCGGAAGGTAAACCGGGGCGTGGGTCACTTCTTGATTGTCCGGGCCGAGGAGGATGCTCGCCCGCCGCCTGTTTTGCATGAAGCTCCGTCCACGTACATCTGCCAACAGTTATCGGGCGGTGCAGGGACGGATTCCTCCGCTGTGGGGGCGGGCGTTGGGGCGACCTCGCTGGTAGAGCCGACCTCGGTGAATTTGGCTTCCACCAGGAAGTCAGCGAGAGCTTGCCCTTTTATGGCCGGTCTGGGGGAGTACGAGATGTCGTGCTCGCCGAGCTCCAGTGCCCACTTGGCTATGCGTCCGGATGACTCTGGCTTGGACAAGACTTGTCTCAAAGGTAGGTCAGTTAGTACCTGGACAGAATGGGCTTGGAAGTAGGGTCGGAGGCGTCGCTTGGCGTTCACCAAGGCCAGTGCTACCTTTTCGAGGCTGGTGTACCTCGTCTCTGGTCCCTTGAGAGCTCGGCTAATAAAGTAGATGGGAGTTGTCGTCCTCCTCATCTCACACCAATACAAGATTGATGGCCTCGTCCGAGGCGGCCAAGTATAGAAAGGAGTTCACCTTGCTTGGGCGGACGGTCGGCGGTCGGCGAGATACTCCTTCACCGTCAAGTCCCGAGCTCTCTCGGGATCTTGAAGAAGGGAAGCTGCTTCTCGGCGGCTCGAGATAGGAATCTGCTGAGGGCGGCTAGGCACCCGGTGAGTTTGTGGATCTCACGGATGGTCCTTGGCACCTGCATGTCGAGCACTGCCTTCACCTTGGTGGGATTGGCCTTGAGCCCTCTCGAAAACCAGCATCCCGTGAACTTGCGGTCTTCACCATAAATGTACATTTCTGGGGGTTGAGTTTGAGGTTGGCCGACCTGAGGAGCTGGAGAATAGTTCTGAGGTCGTCGGCGCAGTTCTCCATTTTTTGACTCTTGACCACGATGTCGTCAACGTAGACCTCAACGATCTGCCCAATGTGATCTTTGAATACGGCGTCCACCATCCTTTGATAGGTTGCCCCAGCGTTCTTCAGACCGAATGGCATCTTCCGATACGCAAAGACACCGAAGTCGGTGATGAATGCTGTCTTTGGGGCGTCCTCCGGGCTCATCAGGACTTGGTGGTACCCTTTGTATAGATCTAGGAAGCTGAAGGTCTCATGGCCCACCAGTGCCTCCACTTTTTTGTCGATGTCGGGGAGGGGGTAGCAGTCTTTTGGGCAGTGCTTGTTGAGGTCGGTGTAATCGACGCACATGCGCCACCCTCCCCCTGGCTTTCGGACCACGACTGGATTAGCCATCCAGGTCGGGTATTTGACCTCGAACAAGATCTTGGCCTTCTGAAGTTGAGTCACCTCGTCCCTTATGACCTGGCTGCGCTCTGCCGCGAATATTCTTTTCTTCTACCGGACTGTCTTGGTAGCCGGGTCAATGTTGAGGCGATGAGTTATGAGCTCGGGTGACACTTCGGTTATATCGAGCGGGGACCACGCGAACACGTCCCTGTATTCCCTCAGAAGTTGTATGACACGCTGTCGGATGTCAGTTGGGCCCTGGGTGCCGACCTGGATGACCTTCGAGGGATCGTCGTCGCATAGTTGAAGGCTCTCGGTCAGGTCGTCCCGGGGTGTCGGCCTCCGAGGGTTCTGTAATTGCTATGCAGGGCGAGGCTGCATCTTGGGTTGAGACTCGTAGCATTCTTTTCTTTGCCGCTTGGTCGCCTGGATGCTTAGACTCCAACGGTGGGTATCTTGTGATAAGGTGGTAGGCGAGCGACGGCCTTAGTGGCGTCCAGCCAATCTCTTCCGAGGATGATGTTGTACGGAGAGGGAGCTTGGACCAGGAAAAACTTAATGGCCTTTGTGACCGACCTGGGAGCCCGTCCTACGGTAACCGGAAGGGTGATGACACCTTCGGGTTGAACCGCCTCCTGAGTGAAGCTCCGTAACTGGGAGGGTGCGGGGTGTACCTGAATACCTCCGACCTCAAGTTTATCCAGGCAACTCTGGAAGATGATGCTGACGGAGGCACCGATGTCGATGTAGACCCGGTGGACGTTCTTGTTGCCCACCACGGCTTGTATCGTAATGGCGTCTTGGTGGGGCATGATTTTGGGCACCGGGTCATCTTTGGAGAACACGATGTCCTCACCATCCCGGAGTCGCTTGTTTTTCGGCTCCTCGGGGGCCGGCCTCCGAGCTTCGTTTTTCAGTGACGACCTCGTTGTCCCCATTGGCAGTCCGGTAATAACGTAGACCTGCTCCATAACATTGGGACCTTCGTCCTCGTCGTCTTCAGGTCGGGTCGTCGTCAAGGTCGGCCCGCAGTTGTTGCCACCGTTATTCTTCCCCACGCTTCGTTTCCGCCCACTCGGCCGAGGTATTTCTTGAGGCCCCACCTTGACGAGCTCGTCGATCTGCGAGCCTGTTCCTCGCAATCCTCGGTATCATGACCATACCTCGGTGATAGTCACAATACTCCTCCGTGGACCTCTTCTTGGATCCTCCTTTCATAGGAGGGCTTTGGGAAGAGCTCGCGTGGAGCTCGAATATCTCCGCCCTTGATTTGAGCAGGGGAGGCGCTCTGCCGCCAGGGTTGGGCCGAGGTCCGAGCACGGATTCCAGCCCTCCTCTTGATTCTCGTCGAGGCGCTTGGCGATCAACGCCTCGACTTGATCGTCGGCTTTTCCTCTCGGACTTACGCGTCCAGATCTCCTCTTCTTCCGATCCGACTCGTCTCCTTTCGACGAAGTTGTCCACCAGTTCAAAAGCTTACTCGCCGTCTTTGGTTTCTCCTCGGTGATTTCTTTGTTCATTGGCGGGTCGGATCCGTTTTGAACGCGTTGATGATGTAGAGATCGTTCTTGTCGTCGATTTTGAGCGACTCTTTGATGAACCTCGAGGCGAAGTTCGACATCGTCTCGTCCCGCCTCATGGCGGTTGTGAGCAGTCGGAGGAAGGTCTGCGAGGTGGCATCTTCCGATAGAAGCACCATTTGAATCGATCCATGAGGTCCTGAAGCGGTGTATCTTGCTACGGCGGGCGAGTGAACCAGGTCGGGCGTTGGAGATCGGCACCTCCGGAAGATTTTGCACATGTGAAAGTCCTCCATCCTCGATTCGCCATGTTGGTGGTGTAGGCGAAAAGGAAGTCGGAGGGTCCCCAGGCCATCGTGGCGCAATATTGGGTGCCGTATCATTTGGGGGCGTGTCTAAATTTCTCCGGAGAAATGGAGATGATCTCCGTGCGGCCGAACCCCGAGATCGTTGCCATCTCTTTCTGGAGGGTGGGGATCGATGTGGCGCCTATCGTCCCTCCGGGGAGTTCGACTCGCCTTTCTTCTCTCTGCTTTGCTCGGCTCTCAGTCGGCATAACGAGGCGCGACTCCGCGAATGACGAGGCGGCGACCGGGTGGCGGCTCGTCCGCGGTGGCGGCTCCGGATGTCGTGGTGCGGTGCACGTTCTCCATCATCACGCGAAGTGGGCGGCTGTTTTGAGGGGGCGACCTCGGGCGGCCGTGGTAGTCGGTTCGGGGGCCTTGAGGGCCCGCCTTTGTCGTCTTGTTGAGGAAGCTTTGGAATTGGCGAGGTTGGCGTTGAGGAACTCGGTCGCGGCTCGGCCGAGGGCCTCGTGGGACGAATGAACTATTTGTTCGTCCTCGTTGAGTCGGCATCTCCCATACGTTGGGGCGGTCCCAGGGTGTATGGAGACGTTTTCCATGTTGCCCTCGTGAGTGTGAACGCCAGGCGTCTGCGATCTCCTTCCGCGACGCCGAGTGACCACCGGTCGTCCTCGGTAGCGGTTGTTGCCAGCGTCGGCGGCGGTTGTGCGTGTTCTTGCCATTAAATTGTAGAAAACAAAGCTTTCTTGTTGGGACGTTTCCAGACGGCGCCAATGATAAATCTAGTTACGTGAGTACGCGAGATTTATGTAAAGCAATAAAGAACACGAGGCTTTTACGTGGTTCGATCGTTAATGAGATCTCGTCCACGGATGAGTGATTCTCAATACTTTCACTATGATTTGAGTCGGTGAGTGTAGTTTCTGAAGCTCTTGGCATTCAATAAGTTGCCAACCTTCTCATCAATTTTCCTTCTATTTATACATATTCGAGCCTGCGCTTAAAGGCGTGCCCATCTCTATGGTCGGGACTCTTCCAGGCGTGCCTCCATCGTCGGGCTCTTCTCGGGCGTGTCCTCCATTAGTAGGGCGGGGACGCTTGCTTCCGTGCGCCACGTGGAGGTGGCGCTGACTTTGGTTACGGGGCTAGGGTTTGGGGGTGATTAGGGCTCGCTTGGCTTAACCGCGTGGGCCCTACCAACGTTAGGCCCAATCGTTTGGGCTCATTAGTGGGCTGATCGGTTGGGCCACATCCCATCGCTAGTTTACGTGAATATAAACAAAATAAATACAGCATCTCCGTACATTGTGCATAAAGAATGGGGAAAATGTCTGGTCTATACTATTTTCTATCTAACTATACTTTTACCTAAATTTGATATTTTATGTTCTATCTACATTATTTTTTAAATAAATAATTAAAAAATAACATCAAATTTTTATCGAAATATATTGCTTCAGCTCATCAAGAAATTTGCAAAGTCTATTTTGTGCACGTTCAATAAGACTTTCCATAGTAAGTCAAGTAAGTATTAGGCGAGATATGTCGTTAAATATTAATTACATTTCTATTTCTATTACCACTACGACATAAATTTTCTACTTGCAGCGTTTTTGTGGGTATACATTATTAATAAAATCTCTATTAGTTGGTGATAGTCAAGTAATAATTGTTACTGCGAGTCAATACAGAAATTAGAGTCTAATCGAATAGCATAGAGTAAATCATGCGATCACATGCTGCAAAAAAAAAAAATAATGTAGATACCAACGACAAACAACAATTAAAGAAAGATGACCTTCACTGTGTAACGGCCCACCGATAGAAAAAGTGCTGCATAAAATTTCAAGGAATGATACGTTACGTATGCTTGGAAATAAGGCCCAATTTCAAATGTGAACAAATATCTAATCAATTTAATGTCACTAATGAAACAACATGTGAAAGCGTCTTGGACTATCAATACAGCTGAGATTGCTCACTCAAATAAGTTATCAATTTAGCTAAAGAAGCAAAAGTAGCCGGCCGGGCCGGCCAGGCCCATTGGACTTTTACATTTTCTCAGGTCGAGATGGGTTGGGTCGGAAAAATTTTGGGCTGCTAAATATGAAGTTCAGCCCAGCCTCAGGAGGGCTTGCTAAGCCCGTTCAATTTTTTCAATTTTTTTAAACCTATAATTGTATATTTAATTGTAAAAAAATAAATAACTACATCAAATAACAATTTAAGTCTAGAAATTAGTAATTTAATATCAACAATAACATAATTAAAAGCTCAAAATTATATGCTAATACAATAAAAAAATAAATTAAAGCACTGAAGTCATAATCTAAAATAGTAAATAATCCAAAATAAAACAATAAATAACTTAAAAATGGAATTAAAGAGAAAGATAAGAAGAAAAATAAAGAAACAAAAAATTAGTACGTATAAAGATATATATCTACCGGGTGGACTTTTTAGTTCGAAAATCCAGGGGTTTTTTAGCCCGAAGCCCGATCAGCTCGGGGTTTTTTTTCGAGCGGACTATTTAAGTCCCATTTTTTTGGTCTCTTATTTTGAAGCCCAACCTAACCTAAACTCTGGATACCTCAGGTCAGGCCCATTTTACCGGCTCTATATACAAATATCAAGTAAGGATCACATAAAATATATGTATAGTGAAGTAATTTTCGCATAAAAGCAGTGGGCACATGAATAGTGAGGTCTATACTTGCATTATCATCGTCTTTGTTTTGTTTTTTTTTTGTTTTTAAAATGCATATGTTGCACAAAGTTGATTAGTTTTTCCATCAAACAAATAAGAGGTTCTAACCTCTGAAATAGGGATTTCAAACAGTAATCTAGGTCTTAAAATGTTGTTGCATCAAGTGAGAGTGGACCTTGAAGCTTAACTGAGAGGGGGGAAATATCAAAGCCAATTATTCCTAACGACGGCTTAGCTGAAGCTGTGACTTGAGATGAGAATCAAGAAGCGGGGAAGAAAAAGGCATTCTGCTGTAGCGACATACATTTAAGAAAAACTAACATTTGTATAGACATAACATCATAACTTGACATCTACAGCGGAAAAATGTGTGAGGTACACATGTGAAAATGTGTACTCAATGTTCTATACTATATCAGCGATACAATGGATCAAGTGCTCAACACTTCTCCATTTCATCACCTGCACATCAAAAACGAATATGCAAGGATGAGTACAAAAATACTCAGTGGACCCATGCCAATTTTATTTTTATTTTCATTTTAATTATACTGCCACATATAGTAAGACTCGTGTTTACTAAATATTTTATGTCATTTTTCATAAAATGGTTCGACCGGACTATTTTCTTCCGTATGATCCATATCTGCAACATCATGTGCCGTAGAATGTAGCCACCTTCCACGGACGTTGTGACCGTTCGAGAAAGTCTTTCAGCACACAGTCATCGTAACTGGCTGAGCAAACCTTTCAGCACACAGTTACCATCAGTGTATAAGTTAACCATTTCTAGGAATTCTCCATCTAGTATATGATCCGAATTCGATTGACCTCAAGTCGGCGAACCAACAAAGATATGATAAATACATAAAACTCAAATATTTTTGGCAGACAATAACCAATAAACATCATCCTCATTTTATTTCAAAAGAATCATCGTAAATAAAGCATTTAACATTTCATTTTATTCTTAAGGAAAAGCCTACATTGCTAGGACAAAGCCTGACGAAACGAACGTATTACTCGTCTCAAGAAGGCAGCGTTAACTCTTCCATTCAAGAGAGCCTACAAGATAATCTAATCTTAATAGGTTTCGTAATACTATCCTTAAATCAAAGTAAAATGGGACTAGTAATTCTTAATTCTCTACGTCCGAGTTTTCAAAAAAAATCTATTAAGGACACCAATAATACCATTGCCCGACTTTTACTTGATAATTACTTTTGTTTGCAAAAACATAATTTATATCGTAATTAGTTGTTCCAAATAAACTCTTCTCATGATAATAATCAAGTAATTTATACTTAATATGTGCACATAAATATTCAGAAGTTTTGTTAATCAATCACATTCATAGACGAGCAATTAATAATCTCAAACAAGCTTAATTGATTATTACTTCTATAATCAAATAATCACTTTATAAAGATCCTCAAATTATATTCTTAGACAAAATAAATTTATTATGCAAACTAAATACTAGAATTAAGTTAATTACATCCAATTAAAGTGTAATATATATGAATTAAACAATCATCATTGATTTAATTAATGATACATCACATGCCCAACTCTCCTTTTAATTAAAGCCCGCATTTAGTCCACCATAAAAACAACTAAGGCTTTAGGTGAGTTACTTAGAACTAAGTCCATTCCCAACTTTGTTAAAAGAACTCGGCCCATCACATAAAAGAAAGAAAAGCCCAAGGTGAGAACCCTACCCCCATTTCCCTCTCTCCTCGCCTTTCTCTCGTGTAACACAAACACAGAAACTCCCTCTTTCTTCTATCTTCACCGTCGCCTCTTCTTCAGTTCCGGTAAATCCGCTGCCGTGGTTGCAGCAACGCTTCTACCGTTGTACCCCTGCTCCAGCCCCATTCTTTTTCTGTGCCGGCGAAACCACCGCCGCCTTCGATCATCATCGCAGCCACAAGACTCCCGACTGATATCAGCATTCTGCAGGGCCCGCCGCCGTGAGAGCACACTGCCGCCCCGTCTCCATCTCCTCCCTCAGACTTCCAGAAAAATTCCTTCGCTCTTCTATTCCTCGCCTCGGTAGGACGACAGCAACAAACCTGCCACTGTTGTCGTTTGCTTCTTTCCTCTTGCAGCGAACAGTAGCAGCAGCAACAAAGCTGCTGCCACCCCGACGCCACCAGTCATCCTCTCTCCAACGGCCCAACACAGCCTTCATTCTCTCGGCTCACAACAACAGTCGACTACCATTCCTATGTTCCGACTCACTCAAGCAATAACATCCCACCGCCTCTCACTCTCGTCTCACAGACACAAGGAGACACATCCCTGACTAAAACAGGGCAAAGGAGAGAAGTAATAAAGCATTATAACTTTTAAACTAATTTTTTCGTCATTTAAAAAAATATATTATTCCTGCGGCTACTAGCACAAGAAATCAATGAATGCCATTTTCGATACTTATGTGTGTTGTTGTGGGATTATTGGATCTTTTGATTTATACAATCGGAATTTGATTAAGTGCTTAAGATCATTGGAGAGAAGCATATAACAAGGTTGATGTGATATTGTTAAAAAGGAATATAGTAACTGCAAAATCTTATAGGAGTTATATGGTAGAACCTTAGGAATAGATTGTGTTCTTTGCTGTTCTGTTGAAATCTGATGCTACTTATTTAAAGAAGAAAGAAAGACTACGTGGATGAATCCTCTTCACTTCTTTTTAATCCCAATTGCTTTATCTTATTTGATTACTTAGCTAATTACATAAATATCTGCAGCATAGAAAACAATGAGCTTCTTCCACTTTATCTGGCCAAAAGAAAACTAGATAAGCCCCCAATGGATTTAATTAGAGCCCATCAATATTATTTGTTTATTTTTCTTTTCTTTAGGCCCAACTTATTTGAATTGGTCCAGATTTGATTTTGCACCAATCAAACAATTCTATTTCATTGAATTATTCCAAGTCTTCTGTAAAATCCTTTGTTGAAAATTAAAAAGGGAAATACGTTCATATTCTTTTCTGATATGTGAAATTGACTTAGAATTCATATTCTTTTTATTTTTCTAAATCCTCTTTTATATATATATATATAAACTTCGGGCTATTACAGGAAAGCTACAAAACTATGAATAAGGGGAAATAAATAATCAACTCTAAATGCCAAATCCAACTTTAATCTGACATCAATCCTCTCAACTAAAAGCAATAAGAAAAGGAAGAAAAAAAGAGAAACTAATAAATATGTGACTTACTTAGGGGCAATCGTCTCCCAGGAGTTTACAATCAGGGCAACAGCCATCAAATATTTTAGCTTGGGCATCCCATATCCAAATGCAACGGCATGCCACCTGAAAATTACAAAGGAAAATATTTTAGCCAATCTTATAGTTTGAAAATCAGAAAATGTCTATGGCAAGAGGATATTTAGCTGCTTACTCTCTTCATTCAGCTGTTTACTTGGATTATGGACGTGGAATCTTCGGTCAGTAGGGTAATTATATGGGCGTCGCAAAATTCACCAAAGGATATTAAGTAAAAAATTATGAAACGTTAGAGATTTTAACAGCAATATGTTAACATTGGAACACTAAGTGAAAAAAAAATCTAAATATAGGGATATAATCTATTATTACCCCATAAATAATTAGCTCAAAATTTATACAAAAATAAAAGTAACCAATAAAAAAGAAAAAAGAGCACCCTCTCGGGTCCTGACTAACGTAAAAAAATTTTATAGAAAAACTGAGGTACGAAGAGATTGAAATTCTTTGTGAGGATCGATTTTTTTTTTTTTTAAGTTAGGTTCGAATCTATTAGTCCCTGCGAGAAAGGGATTTTGTCTAGGGGTGGCTAATCGGGTCGGGTCGGGTACCTACCGAAAAATCGGCACCGACCCGATTATGCTTAAAATATGCTACCCGACCCGACCGATTTTGTAAATCGGATCTTAGAATCTTAGAGTCGGATCTGAATCGAATTCTTCGGTCCAATCTGACTTAGTTTTTTTTTAAAAAATTTTTTATATATAAACATACAAGTATGGCAGCAACAATTCCTAAACATTATTATTGGAGGTTTGTGAGGTATGTGATGAGGATTGAGGGATGGTTTTGAGGCGCATGCGGCCTATTTCAACAATTGGAGCTATTGGTTTCAATGCTCAGAGGCTCTCTTTGTTCTTGGTCATATGATGACTAATTATTATTATTATTATTATTATTATTATTATTATTATTATTATTATTATTATTATTATTCAAAGGATTCATTAATTACGTCAAATCAACTGGAATTCAAATAAGAAAATATATATAGGAACAATATTATTATTGATAATTTGATTAAGCATATTGATTAAACTGATTCGGCACAGAACTAAAACCGAGCTTCATAATCTTGACACCAAGAATAACCTAATACCAAGTTCTTAAATTAAACACAATGTTTATAAATTCACATATTAAAATTAAGAATAATAAAACTATATTACAATATATTAATTATATATTTAAATATATAAAAATATATCAAATATAAATATTTTTAAAAATCGGGTATCGGGTATACCCGATACCCGATCGGGTATACCCGATACCCGACCTCACCTAAAAGCCATACCCGACCCCGACCCGTATACCCGATTTTCGGGTAATCGGGTACCCTATACCCGAGAAATTTCGGGTCGGGTATCGGGTACCCGACTACCCGATACCCAAATAGTCACCCCTAATTTTGTCAATTTGGATTTTGGGCTGCGGTTTAGTTGGGCTGTTGTCAAGGACATCCGTAATTATTTTTACTATTTATATTTGTAATTCTTTTATGTTGATTTAGCATATATATATATATATATATATATATATATATAGAGAGTGGATCAAATGAGAACCACATCTTCTTTGCGAACTCTGCGAACCATGATAAGACGTTGAAGATGATGCACAAAGCGGTATAAAGTTGTGCATAATCTAAAACTTTCTAAAATTATTTTGTTGTGCAACAATTTTAGAAAGTTTTGTTATCACAACTTTATAACTTGTTGTGCATTATCTTCAACATCTTATGCATGGTTCTCAAGTTCTCAAAAAGATGAGTTCTCACTGATCCAACCCTATATATATATATATATATGAATTGATTTATGTACATATGATCCTTAATATGTATAAATAAATAAATTATATCTATTAGATTTGAAAATCTAATGGTTATTTTTAAGTATGCATCTGAATTAGTTATATGCATATTTCTACATATAATTATGTATTTGTGTATCTACGTCATAATTTGTACAATAAATTTGAAGCGTCTATATTGATTTATCAAGGGTTGATATTTGTCATAATATTTACACTATAAGGAGTATCTACACGATAACCTCTATACATATATAGGGGTGAGTTAGAATAAAAACCCCTCTTAAGATACAAAATAAGAACTAATAATTACCGTAGATGAAGGATTAAATTTGGATTCTGCACATGAATTAAGTAAATAAGACGCACGATTTATTTCTTCATGTAGCAAAAGGGTAAAATTGTCAATGATGCATTTAATTTTAAAAATTAAATAACAACCTCATGATTACTAGGGATATGGGATAGAGATATGGGAGTAATTTATGGTTTTCCAAAAACAAATCATTAATGCATCAATAACTTACCAAATCCAAATCTTGAATCACAAAAGCTCTGTAATTTCGAATCATGCGATTGAATTGCTTGTATCATTTTAAAGTACATCACCACAAAAGACAGCAGAAACAAGTTTTTATCATTTTTATCGTGAGAACATGAGAACCAACAAATAATGAATTCATTATGAAAGTTGATGAATATGTTGGAAAAGTTATTTAATCCAAAAAAATGAAATTTTCATCCCTCATGGATTCGAACCCGGATGAAAAATTCTTAATTTTTAAATTCAATTAATTTCCCAACGGATTCATCAACTTTCATAGCGATTCATTTGGTTTTTAGTTTTTAGGATAAGAATGATTCTCATTTGAACAACACACACACACACACACACACACACATATATATATATATATATATATATATATATATATATATATATTTTTGGGACTGATTATGATGTGAAAATAAGAACTATTTTTAGTCTTATATGCTTAAAATTTGATGGCTAAGATCAAAACTTAAGATTGATGACAAATCATCATTTAAAAAAAATTAAATATAAAAGATAAAAATATAACATTTTTTTTTCTTTCTATTCCCTCAAGTTAAAAAATTAAATATAAAAGATAAAAATATAACAAATTTTTTTTTTCTTTCTATTCCCTCAAGTTCTCTCTTTATTTTCTCTTTCTATTTGTGCATATGTTTGAACTTGCATTTACACTACGAAACGAACGTGCATTTACACTGCCAAACTTGCATCTACACATTCGAGAATAATGTATTTTGGATTGAATGTATGCATATTTACGATCTAATGAGCATCAATATATGTGCATAAACAAAACATCATCTTTATATCTATGTATTATTAGATATGTTACATATGTACATCTGTGTATATGCACTATAATATGTGCATTTTGGATATGTGCATGTGATGCATATCTATATATTATTGCAATTTAAATACTTGTGATGCATATTTGTGTTTTAAGAGAAAAAAAAGTGAGATGAAGATATCATGTCAACCAAAATTTGTAATAACCAAATCAATTAATGAGCATAAATCCCTATAAATCGGGATTAATATTAGTCATAATTTTTTTACCTAAATAACCTTAATATAGTAAATAATTAAATAAAAAAATGAAAATATGCCAATCTAATCTTAACCATCCAAAAAAGCAATCCAATAGTCATATATTGTTCTTATTTATGTACGCCTGAGCCTTGTCTGAACTCATTCTTACTCCCTCCGTCCCACAACTCATTCTTTTTCAGTTACGTAGATACTTCGAGATTTTTACAACGCAAACTTATACATTCGAATGGTAAAGAATAAAGATTTTTTCTCTAGCATGATCGATGGATTATAGGTAGTTTGTTGTTGAAAAAGACCTGATTTGGCAGGTCGTGCTGGCCCACCAAAGAGGTAGGCCTATAACGCCAATCCCACCCATTCTTGTTTACTGTAAAAAAATCATCGACGGAATCACACACACTCAAATAATAGTACTCCAGTAATCAAATACACACGTGGAGCAATTCGTCATTCACTAACCAACTGAAATTTTTACATATTTTCCATCTTCATTTGATCAACAATCTCATCTTCACTGTGACATTTCAACAATCATTTGTCGATCAAATCACTCTAGCGCAATTCAAGTATTGTAGTTTAATATATTTGAACTGTTTTTAAGCATAATTTAAGTAAAGGAAACATGTACATGAAACTAACAGGCAACCACACCTGCAGTGAACCAAACAAAAATTAACAAGTAAAAATTATTTTCATATATATCTTGATCTTATACCAATCATGGAGCAGGTGCCAATTGGAATCACTATATTTTATCACTCGATGTAGAAAAATATCAAATGCCGCAGAAATACCTGTGCACATGAACTAGCATCAAAATCTCACTGCGGCAGATCAAAAGTCTAAAAATAAACCAACGTCAATAAATTTGAGTTATTGACGCAGATGGCGAAGAACATAAATACAACTCAAATGCACGATCAATTTTACGGGAGAAAAATGTGTGCTGTAATGTCAAAATAATGTACCACATATAAAAATAGTCTCAAATGCGCGATCGCAATAGCACCAAAATACTTGATTTCCCATCAAAACTGACAATAATTCCTATTAAACTCATAAAAGAAAAAAAGAAAAAGACAAAAAGACCTCAATCTCTCAGTATTTCCTGCCGCCGCCACGGCCGTAGTTCCTCTGCGGCGCAACGGCGATAGCACCCTGATCCTCTCTGATCGATATACCCGGCAGATCCTTCATGCCGAGCGACTCCAGCATATCCACGGTCTCCTGATCGACCTCGATTCTATCGACCTTGATCGCCGACTCATCGGGCACGTAGTCCATGCGGCGCTCGCGCTCCTCCTCCTGCAGCTTCAGCGAGATGCCTCGGACGGGTCCCTTCTGGATCCGTTTCATCAAATGGGTCGAGAATCCGGCGATCTTGTTGCGGAGGCGCTTCGACGGGATGATGGCGACCTCTTCCAGTACCTTCTTGTTGGTGTGGAAGTCCAAAGTCATCTTCGGGTAGTGTCCCTCGATTACCTGGCGGGAGGACTTCTTCACCGTCTTCGTGCGGACGCGACCCATTGCAGCGGCAGTGGTTCCTGGAGGCGGGAGAGACGGAGCTTTTGCTAGGGTTTTGGTGGAATGTTACATAGGCGATCTGGGGATTTATAATTTTGAGATAAATTATTTCTTGTATAAAGTATAACTTGAATCACCTAATTTTGAGATTGGGCCATACCTTTTAAATTTTGAGATTGGGACATTAGCTCACATAGCTTCCAAATTTTTCACTATAATCTCTTTTTTAAAATTAATTATAAAATGATAATATGTACACTAATATGTTCTTGTAACTCCCATTTTAAGTTTGATAAAATAATATCAAATTGAATCCTAAAGATATAACCATCGGTATAACTCCAGAAACTAATTAGAATATGAATGAGTTTGTTTAAGTAAAATAGTAATAATTAATGTTTTTATTATTTTTTCAATTAAAGGGTTATAGTGAAAAAATTAGGACTGTGTATAGAATTATCGTTCTTTTAAAGGGTCTTTTAGTTTGGTTTACTCTTCAATAAATATTTAAAATAATAACTGAAAGAAGATTTGCTTATGGTAGTTTTGTTTGGGTGTTCAATTTACAGCAACTCAAGTAGGGAAATAAGATATATCTTCTATTAATTGAACTGTTTTGTTTGGAATTGAATTGTTGTTCAATTTCTATACCATTAGAAAGTCACACGAGTTACAAAATAATGTTTCTAATAAAAAGTTATAACTTTTCTCAGAAAATTAAAATTAAAATAAAATAAAAGTTATGACTATTTACCAAAGTATATCAGGATATATTTCTATACGAAAATTTGGAAATTTCAATCAACCCTTAAAAACTTTATGGATTAAATTATTTTATTATAAATGAATCATATCCAAGACTTATATAATTGAAAAACCATGTGAAATATAATTTTCACCAAAAAACGGACGGAGTTATAATATATATATATATATATATATATTTGAGATAGTTATCTTTTTACACTATTATATCATAATACTACTTATATGCTAGAATACTTTGTTGGCATTATTTTGTTTACCAAGGTAGTTCAAACGAAATAAATAATAATAATTTATTTAATTTTGGAACTATAGGGAAAAGACAGAGAACTGACCCGCCTTGAAGATAAGAAGATTGAAGAAGTTAGCAAGGCTGCTGCATCAAATGAGTCGAGATGCTTATCCCTAGCTACTGAAGTGCAAGAAGAGAAATCACAGACGGAAAGACAAGTATTAGATCAAGTTATACATCAGAAAGCTGATGAAGAAGAAGAAGAAGAAGAAGAAGAAGAAGAAGAAGAAGAAGAAGAAGAAGAAAGAAGAAGAAGAAGAAGAAGAAGAAGAAGAAGAAGAAGTCAAATTGCTTCTAAACGTAGATTAGTGAGAGTAGATTAGTGAGAAGATGATAGACACCACCTGCCTCATGTACCTTCTTTGCAACAAAGGATGAAATTACATAGAAAAAGAAACTTCCAATCCTAAAAAAAAAAAAAAAAGAATACCACAATGGGTCTTTCAACGATGGAATTTGATTTCCAACGGTTAGTAGAATTCAACCTTTATATATACCTTGCAACCCACAAAATAGTAGAAAACATTAAATCGAGCGCACACAAGCTCAATCAACCTCATCTCAAAAAGATTTCCTTCTGTGTTTCTAAGCCGCACTTTTTGTATATCCAAAAACTTAGAACAAGTGAACTTAGCCTTAGCAATAATTCTTACTTTAAAAAAGTTCACTCATAGTTGAAAACTCAACACACACCCTACCCTCAACCCGACGCAGTTAAGAAGTAGTTTATAGTATTAGATTGCAAGTAAGGAGCAAATGTTAGCTCTCTGAAAGCAAGCGTGAAGAAGAAATAGATCTTGGCTTGAAATTCAAGGACTTATCACTATCCGAGTTGTGATTGTGGTGGTCAGTGTTTTTTGCACTATAACCAAGGAATTTTCACTACTACAAAATGCGGTATAGACTACACGCTTTATGTGTAGTCTATGCATCGAGTAGTGTAGAGAAAAGTGGTGTGAGAAAGTAGGCGGCGACACACTCTCGCTTTTTAGCGTAGTCTATACCCACCATGACTACGCTTTTCGACATAGACCACGCCACGCCGTAGTCTATACCCACGCATCACTGTAAAAATGCGCCGCACACACACGCTTCTCAAGCGTAGTCTATACCCACCATAGACCACGCTCGACATAGACTACGCCACGCCGTAGTCTATACCCCCGCACTCTGAGAAAAGGCAGCGCGTACACCACGCTTTTTAGCGTAGTCTATACCCACCATAGACCACGCTCGACATAGACCACGCCACGCCGTAGTCTATACCCACGCACTACGTAAAAATGCGCGCATACTACGCTTTTTGCGTAGTCTATACCCACCATAGACTCGCCGCACATAGACCACGCTTTTACGCCGTAGTCTGTACGCACGCACTACACAACAGTTCGCTCATACACTCGCTTTTTGCGTGTAGTCTATACCCACCATAGACTACGCTTTTGCACATAGACTACGCTTTTCACGTCTATACCCATCTGCATCACACAAAAATTTCGCACATACACTACGCTTTTACGCGTAGTCTATATGTATTAACTACGGTTTTGAGTTTATTTACTACGGTTTAATGCCAAATTTACTACGCTTTTCTATTACAACCCGTGTCGATTTAATAACAACTACGGTTTTCAATTTCAACCGTAGTTAATTTCTTTTATTTAAACTGTACAATTAATAAAGCACAAGCAAACGAGATTAAAATATACTTGCATTACGCTCAAAATCACTATTCAAAATATACAATATGTTTTCATTACACTACAAAATCACTATACAAAAATATACAATCTTTTCATTACAATTACAAAATCACTATACAAAAATACTATGCACATCACATAACAAAACAATAAGACCGTATCCACATATCATCGTATAAAATAATTCAAAATATCAATCACTTACAACTAAAACATCACAAGACTATATGTGAAGAAGCATGAAATTTGCCCGTTCAACGCGAACTTCATCAATGTTCTCGAGAGTAAGACCGATTTTGAACTATTAACAATTCAAAATAGAATATTAGCACTCTTGTATGAAAAAATGATTATATTAAAGAATTGAAATGGAATTATCTTACATGTGAGCGTAAAGAAATGGAACCGAGTCTTCATAACTTCTTCAATTATATCTTTCATGAGCGTAGTACAAAGAACCCGATTCTTGGAATCGGGCCGTCTTGGACACTTTTAAAATATCAAATATTAGCAACATGTAGATGTATATTAAATCTAAAACAAATGTGATTTGATAAATGAAAATACCTTTACAATTTCCCAACTTGATTTTGCATTAAACATTAAAATTGCCCTTCAAATTAATAGTAATTAGATACTACCAAAATACACACATTTCAAAGTAGTTAGCGCCTTGCATCAACGATACGCGTCAAAGCATCCGCCAATATACATGATTTTCCGTAGATGGGGATACGTACTAGTTAGGCGAAATTCAATGAAGTTCAAAATTTTAACCAAACACTTCATAGAATCAATTTGAAATGTCTGATACAAAGAGGAGAATGATGATGAAACATGAATCAGGAGTTAATTACTTGAACGTTTACCTAAATTTATAACCTCACAAGACTTTAAAATAAAACTTTTAACACCACCTTAAAACTACATAATTTCACGGTGCAACATCGTTTTAGGATACTGATTGAGGATGTGACTAAAAATTAAAAGGAGTGTTACGTCGGCAGATTTCAAAATCATGTAAAATTTGACTGACAGCCATTCATTATTTCGGCATATAACCCCTGGCGAAAACCTAAGTAAAGGAAATCGATACTTGAGAAACAGGTCCACAAAATGATGAATTCATAAAGAGTATGAAACTAGATGGAGCGATCGAGAATCAAGAAGGGTTTCCTAAGGTTTAGTATCGGAATAATCGATAATGCAATTTAAAGAATACGATAATCCCAACTTCGTGAGAAGCAGTTATGGATGGACGTAACATGCCATGTGATGAAAGACCTAAAAGAAGATGTAGGATTGAATAAGTTTTGGTAGTGTGATATGTTTGGGCGAAGAAAACATTCGCAACTAATCTAAGTAGCATAGCAAGATGCAGACAAACATTCCATGCTCATCTTGATATAATCATGAGCGGTATTTGCTAAAAGCGACAAGTGTGATTGCATAATTAGGGAAGGGGTTTGGTCGAGGCACCAACAGTTGCACTTCATAGGAAAATCGAACATAGTCAAATTTTGCACTTAGGTTGCAACTCGACATATCGAAGCTTATGGCTCAAATCAATTGACCACAAGCTGTTAACATCGAGGAACTACACAAGCATAATGTGAAGACTCATCTCGGGAAGGTAGCGACAATATGAGAGAAAGCGACAAAGTTGAAAGATATCAAATAAGTAAATGATACTTCCAACTCTTGCAATAACCGATCGAGCAAACTTCTTTACATGATATCCAACTTGAATACTAGTAAATCTTGGTACACAAACAAAGTAACATACATGTAAGAGGTCAAGAAAAGAAAAGAAGGAATTAAAGGGAGTCGATCTTACGTGTTGACAATATATTTCCGATTATCATCACGAATGCGATGACTAAGAGGTCGAAGATAAATCGTTTCTCCATGAGGATCAACTCATCAGAAGAATCCAATGTTCCCTAATCAATAGAAAACATATAATATTAGACATGTTGAGAAAAAGAAGATAATGGTGATGAACTAAGATTTAAGACTTACCCTACATTATGCGGTACTATCACTAATTGATTTTGAGATACACCCTCAAACCTATCACCAAAGCACGTGTTCGTGCATCTTGATCGCCCTTGGGAACATATGATATCTCAAATGGATTCACAAACCGCAGTCGACCAAGTGTAGTTGTACTCTCCTTGAACTCTTGGAATAAGTGACTAACAAATAAATAAAATGTATTAAATAAACATATACTTAACATTGCAAAATAAATTTTGAAAGAGTAAATTCTTACCACATATAAACCACAACGCAGCACGAATTGGCTCTAATTCACAAAAGGATGATGTCTTCGAGATGTACGTAAATCTCATTGATTAACTCCTTACCGTTAATTAAGATGTGTTCATAAAGTGCCAATTATCTGTTGTCTCATAAAGTGACAATAATCGCTAATAATTGTTGTAAAATCATCAATTTGTATATTAGTTCGACATTTTAGAAACTCATAATGTAACTTCTCAAATCTAAGCGAGTAGATAATAAATTAACTCAAACCGAGCAGACATTTACTCGATTGAATTCTCCATTTTAAACTAGAAATTCATCCACGAGTGACTCGCTCTATACTTAACACAACTTACAATTAGAGTTGGCAAAGTCGGGCCGGTCTATTTTTTCCAAGTTCGACCCGTCCCAAAATCTATTGGGCATGTTTTTGTTGAGTTCAATATCGGGTTATAGATGCATTGCAGAGTTGAGCCTAATTTGTCGTGTCTACCTACAAATAAAGCTTATGAGAAGTTGTAATCATAAAACATTTGAAGCAATAGTTGTAGGATCAATTTTTTTAGATAAATATTATTTTAAAGAATGAATCCATACGTAACTTAAACCTAAAACTACAAGTGTGGGATGTCTGATTAGTTTATTGAAGGGAACAAAATTTGATCACCTAATTTCTTTGTGCGTGTGTGTGTGTGTGAAATTTGATGCTATATTGTTATGAAAGATTCTCATCCATGTGCATGTTGGAGACACATTCTTTCAATATGATGCCAAAGAAATCTCCTTACCCAGGAAAAACAGAGCATATTGTAGGTTTATTAAATGGCAGAACTATAAATGGTGTAATATTAAAGGTTTATTAAAGTGGCAATTTATTGTACAAGAAACTCCTTACCCAGGAAAAACAGAGCATTCAAAAAAGGGCAGGAGTTGCCTTAAGATGAATAATACAATCAAGGTTTGGCTAATCGATTGAAACATAAGATATCCAGTTCATAAACCACTATAGTTCTAGCTACGAGAAAGTTTGGGTTTGGGATTATATGGTCTAATTTCTCAAATGAAATATACATTTTTCCTCTATGGAACTTCCGCCAATTAAATACTTTAGCAATTTGTCGCATTTCATACTTTGTAAATGAAAAATAATATTTCATCATCAACATAGATACACAATCATGAGAACTTATGAAGTTTCATATTTGGAAATTTTCACCACCTCTAACCAACATTCCTTCACTAACTTCGCATAATTCGCCTTGCTCATGTTACTTGATCTTGGCTTAAGACCTGCGACTATATGTTGATGAATAACTAATACTTAACTATCACCAATAAAGTTCAAGACACGAAGTGTTGTTAGTAGGTCTAAAACCCAAAGGTATCTCAATAACGATTGCCGTGTTTCTTAAATTAGATTTCCGGCATGAGCGTATAGTTAGTTATGAAAAGATAAGTAGTGATGTCCAAACAAAAGTACAACGAAAAGAGCATCATAACCCAAAGACCGCAATTTACAACCAACACCATGATAGTGGAATCAAGAATTTAGAAATGCAAATATGAAGGTGCTACTCACCAAAGAGGAGACAATCAAACTTTGTATCCGTAACATTCGATAGCAACCCTCCCGCTCCATTTCTATTTAACAACAATATCTATCATATTAAAATGAAAATATCATAAGTAATCGACAAGAACAATCCAATCAATTCAATTATGGCCTAACTAAATCCGAGAAACGAAGAAAGATAGTAGAATTTCAAAAGAAAAATGAGTGTCTCGCGAGAACAAGCAATGAGATTAAAAAATATGATCAATTTAAGCAGATGTTGTAAACAAAAACATGTAATTGGAAATGAACACGCAAATCGATTCAAGAATCAAATTTCACATTTGGAACAAACCAAAAAGGTGATAAAATGATAAATCAAAGAAACGAATGCAAGAAAATAAAAATTACCATCTTTGAAAGTTTAAAACCCTTTCGATAAAATCAAGCAAACATTATAGAAAACTGAAAATCGAGAAAATAATACAAGTCCAATACACAGACAACAGAAGAAAAAATGATAACTTTTGACCAAAGACGTGAAGAAGAGAGGCTTTGATCTGCAGACATACCAGATTATGGCGAGATCGAAAAATGTGGGAGGATATGTAAAAGATATTGAAAGATATTGAAAGTTTTCCAACCCAAACTATACTTCACAGCTTTGTCCTCTCCAAAACTATTTCATAAATAATGAGCCCTAGATTGCTTCACCGAAGTCAATGTACTATAATGTTAGGTGCTTAATGACTCTTTCACTTTCCTATGCACATTCCATCCTCATCAACAACTAAGATGTTAAAATTTCGATAGAATAACAAGAAATGGACGAGCATACACCTTCTGCGGTCTATGTTTTTCCTAAAGAATAGTAGAATACTACCAATTAGACATTCTATGCGTTCATAAAAATGTAACAATTAGCGCCATCGCATCGGTGTATTCGTCTTTCTTATTTCATCTTTTAATTTATTGTATTGGGAGACTAAACCATAATTGACATAAAAGGACAATGAAGTCAACGATATGTGGAAACAAGAGAAATCGGTGAGCACTACACAAGATGCAACTCTGCGTCCGATCTAGCAATTAAACACTCACAATAACGCGGTAAAAAAATTAGAAATGAGGAGAATAATAATAGAAGGAAATCGAGAACCAAACCCGAGCGACGCATAAGCATTGAGTACTCTCGTGACCTCTTTCCTCTCAAGCAGCAGCCTTAAACTCACCAGATACCTATGGTAATCACCTTCATCTTCGGTGAAAACCTTCAATCGCCGGTCTTGGACGGAATGGCGATCGTCGAGCAACTTGAGGATTCCTTCAGATTTTAGAGAGCTCGGCTCAATCTTAGATCTGCTCATGATGGTGGTGATCCCAAACAAGTGAATTAAGTATTGTAAATTCAGGGTTTAGTTATAATATAAATATAAATAAAGCCCATATGATTGTGGTGGTCAGTGTTTTTGCACTATAACCAAGGAATGTTCAAGTTGAAGAATGTCACCCACACATGATTGGATCTCACGTTTGTGAATTTTTTATTTTTTTTTTAATTTAGGATAGACTACGCTTTTTATAAAAACTACTTCTAAAATAGACTACGATTTACACCACGCCTTTGTCCTATACAGCTTTGTTTAAAAAACGTTTATCTATACCCACCAGATTTTACACTCTTGTTAGCAGTCTGGTTTTGTTGTCGTGTCTTCATGGACTACGCTTTGATAAAAACAGTCTATATGAATACCTTTCTTAATGAGAGAAAGTGGTTTTGTAGTAGTGTTTCAGAAATTCACCGATTGGATCATAGACGAAGGATTTTTCAAACTACTTCTAAAAAAATTATTTCCTTACAGCTTTGTTTGTTTATTTATTGATTAACTCTTGAATTGGTTGATTTCATGGAGGAGACGCTGATACCTTTCTTAATGACAGATATGTAGAAATGCGAACATAACGAAAAAAAACAAAGCAGGATAAAACCGAGGCAAGAGTTGGACTCTTTCTCCGTAAGATAATTTTGCTCTGCTACAGTGCATACGGTTCTATAGCAATTATCTCCAATATACAACGGTTTAACAAATACGAGTAGTTGCATTACTAGACGAATTTTCAAACTACTAGATACTCGGGACAGAGAGACTTTGAAGAATGTATGAAGTAGATTGATTATCTTCGAATTGGTGAGTTTAATCATCTTCTGCAGGGTCCCTTTTATAGACCAATATGGATGTTCGTAAAGTGGTGCGAAGGCCCAACTGCTGACTTGAACTAGTGCGTAGATCCATGACTAATCAGGTTGGCCCGAACCGACGTGATGGTTCGACCATGCACGAGTCCAACCGTCCCGCCATGTGGTCGAGTCGCCCAGCCGTCTCCAGGTGCCATGTTGGTAAAACTTTTGGCTCATCACGACGATGCGCACATGTGAAGTGTAAAGTGCGCCTCTGAAGAACTCAATGCAACAAGTGCGAAGTGCATGTGCTCGTGCTCGAACTCTCGGACTAGGATGGTGCTTCACACTATCCTCGTAGGCATTTGGTTAGCCATAAAATAGATAATTAAAAACCATTAGGGTGCACCATAGATGAAGCACACTTGATTATTCCTTATTGGTGTGAACTCATTTATATATAGCTTAGAACTTCATTAATTTTCCAATGTGGGATAATAATAATTCCCAACCATTAAGAAGCTACTTTGTGCATTAATTGTTCATTCATCCCACAACGGATTTGAACACATAAATGCACTAAATTGATCTACACAAAATGTAGATTCCAAATCTAAGCTCATATATAATTTATTCCAACAATCCCCCACATGAATGATGATTAATACAAACGCAAGTTTTTTAAAGTCTCAACGACCTATTATTGCATCAGGATAGGTAGTTGTTGGCTTTGAACCTTCCTTAGTATAGTGTTATCGGATTTACTCACTCCTAGGTGAATATGATGTCTTGAACCGTTCATTTTTTTGTGTAGACCAAGAAAATAACACATACACAATAATAGATACAATATCTTTCGTTCTCACGTTGTGTCCATTTTGGCCTTGAACCATATCTTGATTCATAAGTGTTATTCATTTGAAGCGGCCCACACTTCACACTTAGATAAGTAATCTCCTATGAAGAATATCCCGCTATACTCCACCAATAAGGCTATAGGAATCATTAAAAGTTCTTAAAACTTACCATTTACCATGAACTGCAGGATTACATTTGACATCTACGAGAATGGATTATTGAGATTCCAAGTGTACAACTTGAACCTTCATAACTTAGTTGTCTATTTGAACCAAGTTTTTGGGATCTTCAATAATCATGGTTGAGTTACCATTATGAACGTTCTTTAAGCATGAATTTTAATCTCATTCCCTTACTACATTGTATAATTGTTCACAATTAATGCCTTTAGTAAACGGATCAGCTATATTGTCTTTTGACCTTACATAGTCAATACACATTATATTACTACTCGTGATCAATTGTCTAACGGTATTGTGTCTTCGATGAATGTGTCGAGACTTACCATTGTACATGCTACTCTTAGCTCTCCTTATGGATGACATGTTGTCACAATGCACCATAACGAGAGGCACATGCTTTTCCCAACAGGGAATATCCTCTAAGAAATTTCTTAGTCATTCGGCTTCTTCGCCAGCTTTGTCTAAGGCAATGAATTCTGATTCCATTGTAGATCGAGCTATAAAAGTTTGCTTAGAGGATTCCCATGACATTGCTCCTCCATCTATGGGTAACACGAATCCACTTGTGGATTTTGATTCTTTTGTGGCGAATATCCAATTTGCATCGTTGTATCCTTCCAAAACAGTTGGATATCTTGTGTAGTGTAAACTATAGTTCAAAGTATGTTTTAAATACCTAATAACTCTAGTTAATACGGTTCAATGATCCTTGCTTGGATTACTTGTGAACTGACTCAATTTGCTAATTGAATATGATATGTCAGGATTTGTTTAATTTGCTAAGTACATTAGAATTCTAATGACCCTAACATAGTCCTATTGGGATACTAGGTCTCCTCGATTTTTAGCTAAGTGTAGACTTAAACCAACATGTTTCTTAGCCGGATGTAGATCAAACGCTTTGAATTTCTTAAGCACGTTCTCAACATAGTGAGATTGTGATAAGACAATTTCATCAGGTGTTCTAGAAATTTTAATTCCTAGAATCACATGTCGAATGTCATTTCAACATTTCTTTAGTATTCATGATTATATCATGATTACTTCCTATTATGAGCACATCGTCAACATAAAGACCTACTGTAGAGGTAAATTTTCATATAGTCTAATTGCTCGGCCCAATCATACAATCCAGCCTAATGCTAACCAAGTCCTGCAAAGCCCATCGTCGAGCCCATGTGTGAGGATAGAATAGTCGACCGATTGATGCTGCCAATGGATCAACTTGGAGAGAAAGTTAAGGGATATCGCGGATCATATCTTTCGAAAAAATCGGAACAGCCAAGACTAGCAAGTAGGGCACCCATAAACCCTAGCTGCCACCAACCATACCAATAAATACAAGACAACTAGGTCAAACAAGGGGGATATCCAATCATTCACACTCGCCTCCAGAGATTGAAACGATCTCGACACTCTCACCCGCTCTCATTCTTCATCTCCACGTTCTCATTCCTAAGGGATCATCATCGCCTGACTAGCCAGTCCGACCAGCCACGCTCTACTATTTTATCTCTTTACATTAATTGCTTACTCATATTTTCGTCAATTATTTTAACTGACTTAAGCGTTGGAGGCCTTTCAATCAACACCTCCACCGGTGCTCTAGGAGGGTTCTAACGTGTTCTTTGGTCTCAGGTTGCTAGTGCCCGTCGTATCGGACTAACCTGACGTCCCATTACGTAATTGTTGGATCTATCCCCAACAATTTGGCGCCCACCGTGGGGCCCTAGAAATCAAGCATATCAACGAACTGCTGCGAAATTTTACTATGAGTAACCCAAACGACACATGTGAAATAAGTGATGCACCAACCCAGTCAGAGCTACTCGCCCAAGTAGAGATGAATGCAAAAATCACCGCCCTAACCGAACAAATAGCCCAAGAAAGGGAGAATAGGTTGTTGCTGGAAAAACAAAATGCTGAATTAGTCGCCCGTTTGGAGGCAACAATAGCCCAAATCCAGACATCTCCGCCAAACCAAGCACTTCGGACAGATAGATTTTGGATCCCTATCGGCTCCATGCCAACCATTGAGGACATACCGCTCACTCCTAATGGGACCGAAGCGATGCCCGATGACCCGACATCTTCGGTAAGAAATACTAGATCGGAAATTACTCAACCTAACTTAGGTTATCTTCTTGTAAACGCATGTGAGCACGAGACACGTGTTTCGGACCAAACAATAGAGACAAATGCAACAGATCCACAAAATGGCGACCAAGGGCGCACTGTATTATTGGAAACACCCAACCGCGAACCAATACCGACCCTCCCGATCGGAAAATTTGGTGGCACCCGAAGCCAACCATTCCAGTCTAAACCACTACGACAAGGAATTACCTTAAACACATACCAAACCCTGGACTCAGCCTTGGCCAGGAGGTTGGAAGAGATGGAGGCCATCATCCAACGAATACCAGGAGTACTGGCTCCTATCAAGAAAAGTGCGGAGAGCTGCTTCGCCGACTCACCTTTCGTAGACGATATTTCCCTAGTGGAAATGCCCAAACGATTCAACCTACCAAACATGATGATGTTTGACGGCTTGACCGACCCAGATGACCATATCACTCAATACCGTTAGAGGATGTTCACTGCCACTACCCCTCGAGACATGAGAGAGGCTTGCATGTGTAAGGGGTTTCGATTCTAGTCTGATAGGACCGGCCCTACAGTGGTATACAAACCTTCCAAATAACTCTATTCGTTCATTTGCACAACTAACCGATGTTTTTGTTCAACAGTATGCTAGTAGCAGGAAATTGGAAAAAATTTCAGAAGACCTTTATGCCGTCGTTCAGAGACACAGCGAACCTCTCAGAGATTACATCGGACGCTTCAATAAGGAGAAGGTTTCCATCACTAATTTCAGTGAACAAACTGCCTTTACAGCCTTTCACAAGGGTTTATTGCCCGGTTCACACCTGTATAAGACCCTAACCAAGTACCCATGCAACCTGATGGAAGGCGTGCTAGTTCGGGCTTGGGCTCAAATCAAATGGGAAGAGGACCAATACAATCTTGAGAGATCTTACCCACCGAGAGTTCGAGGCGAGACTATCGAGTTGAAAGAAGATCGGTGGTGATCGACGTCTTGAACCATACCCATCTCCACGCAGCGAGATATCATGAGAGTATGATAGAACTTCGACACGCGTCCACGTGAAAGAGCAAAATTCCAAAATACAACCTCTATCTCGCTTTGCCGAGGCGATGGAAGTACTCGAGGACTTGGCAATAGAGTCAGTGGCGAAAATATGAGATCCCGCGGACCAACGAGATAGGTCAGTGGTATGAATTCCATGTCGATCATGGCCATCGAGCGGAAGATTGCATCGGCGAGATTGGAGGTGACACACTTATTGAAAGAGGACACCTCGCCGACTTACTAACACAAAAGGCAAGCAAACCCACGCTGGGGCGAGATGAGAGAGCGATCACGGGATGCCGGTCCAAAGCCTCCACCCACAAAAGAATGGTCGATGTGATTTCGGTGGCTCGAAGTGGCGGTATAACACTCTCGGCAGACAGGAGACATACCAGACATGCCGCTTCAAGCAAGCTAGGAACCAATATACCCAACCGGACAAGCCCGACCACTCCTGCCCAGACGATAAGCTTCACCACATCGAGAATCAACCGGGCTCTTAAACCCTCATCACGGCGCTTTAGTTATTTCTTTAATTATCGCTAATCGTGATACCAAGCGTGTACTAATTGATAATGGCGGCTACGCGATGTCCCGTTCTTAATGCTATGGGAAATGCATTTAGGCAGTGCGCCATAGTCGAAAGACTACCGTCTTGGTCGGCTTCAGCGAGAGAGCAAAACCACCATTGGAGAGGTCGACCTTCGCATATGAGGGCGTCAACCTATCCACCGATTCCTCGTGATCGATGCTCCTCCGCATATAATGTCATCTAGGCCGTCCATGGATCCACGACATGGGCGGTGCCTTCCACTTTCCATCGGTGGTTGGGTTCCCAGCGAGTGGGGTGTCGAAAGAGATCGGGGGAACATGAAGCTTCAAGGTCATGCTACAGACAACCCTAAAAAGCAAAACGTGTATCTTTGTAGCAATTACAGCAAGACAGTCCACCATGTCTAAATCAGACAACTCAGTCGGACCAGCCTACATGATCAAACGAAACCTCACGGATAGAACCTGCACGACATGGTCAAGTATCTCCAACAGACCAATGGTACTCTCCTATCAATCAGAAGCGCCCAACCAACCTTATCGATGATGAAATTGTGGAAATAGACGAAGTTCAAATACACCAGGATTACCCAGACCACAAAGTTCAGATTGGAGCACAACTCGACTCTGGACTTAAAGAGAAGCTTATTCACTTCCTAACTCAACATCATGATTGTTTCGCTTGGTCCCATGAAGACATGACATGCATTGATCTTAATATTATTGTTCACAGGTTGCAGGTTGATCCTGACTACCCTCCAAGAAAGCAGAAACGAAGAAAATTCGATCCGGAAAGGAACAATGTCATCAATGAAGAAGTTCAGAAGCTCCTGGAAAACGGGTTAGTTAGAGAGGTCTAGTACCCTCAGTGGCTCGCCAACGTCGTAGTGGAAAAAAAGAAGAACGGAAAGTAGCGGGTCTGTATAGACTTCACAGACTTAAACAAGGCGTGCCCAAAGGACTCATTTCCGCTACCACACATCGATATGTTGGTAGACGTAACTGTCGGACATGAACTCCTCATCTTCATGGACGCCTACTCAGGGTACCACCAAATCCAAATGCACCCTGATGACGAGGAGAAGACAACCTTCATTACAAACATGGGCCTTTACTGTTATACCTCAATGCCATTCGGATTGAAGAACGCAGGTGCAACATACCAACGCCTAGTTAACAGGATGCTTACGAGTTTATTGGGATGGATAATGGAGGTTTACATTGATGACATGCTCGTCAAATCAATCCGTGCGGAAGACCATATCGACCACCTCAAACAATCATTCGACATACTCAAGAGGTATAACATGAAGTTAAATCCTACTAAGTGTTCGTTTGGTGTGATTACGAAAATTTCTAGGATATATGGTGACCCAACGAGGTATAGAAGCTAACCCGCCCAAATCGATTCAATCGAAGGATATCTTCCCTACGTGCGTGAAAGGCGTTCAAAAGTTGGTGGGAGGATAGGCTGCGCTAAGTCGTTTTATATCAAGATCATCGAGCGGTGCCACCCTTTCTTTGACACACTCTGAAATCAAAAACATTCGAGTGGACAAACAAATGTGAAGAAGCCCTACAACAACTTAAGCAATACCTGACCAATCTACCCCTCCTTGCTAAGCCAAAAGACCACGAAACCTTATTTATCTACCTAGCCGTGTCCGCACGACCCTCGGCAGTCTTTGGTCGGA
This sequence comes from Salvia rosmarinus, assembly GCA_036937905.1. NCBI lineage: Eukaryota > Viridiplantae > Streptophyta > Magnoliopsida > Lamiales > Lamiaceae > Salvia > Salvia rosmarinus. The sequence goes on along the minus strand of CM072818.1, from coordinate 57,140,577 downwards.
GAAGGCGAAGGAAAACAGTCACTATTTATTATGTGAGCAAATCTCTACTTGGCGGAGACCGTCGATCGATTAGAAGTTAGCCACTGCGCTAGTCCATCTTGCAAGAAAGCCTCAACCCTACTTTCAGTGTCACCCAGTGATTGTGGTGACCACATATCCTCTCAAGGCTATACTTCACAAACCAGAGCTGTCGGGTCGACTGACCAAGTGGGCAGTGGAGCTTAGTGAATATGACATCACCTTCAAACCATGCACTACCCTTAAGTCACAGGTATTAGTTGATTTTCTCGTTGATTTTACGCCTAACCTCGCCACGCAGGCAGATAAGGAACTTTGTTGCATGACGGAGGAGATCAACCTAGCTGAAACCTGGAAGCTCTATGTAGACGGGCCTAGCAACATGCGGGGAAGTGGACTGGGTCTTGTCCTCATATCACCCCAGGGAGACGTGCTCGAGCAGTCAATTCGATGCGGGTTCAAGGCCACCAACAACGAAGCAGAGTATGAGACAATGTTAGCTGGCCTTGGATTGGCCAAATGAATGGGAATCAAGCATATCAATGTGTTCGTGACTCCCAACTTGTCGTCAACGGATCAAGGGACCTATCGGACGAAGGACACCAAGATGGCCTTATCTAAGCAAGGCGAAAGAATTTCAAGCAAGTTTGAAGAATTCACCATAAGCGAAGTCCCTCGAGGATACTGACCGTGCGGACGCTCTAGCCAACCTTGGGTCTTCTGTCCAAACCACTAAACCTAAGACCATTCAAATCACTTATCTTTAATGGCCCGCCATTCGGAAAACAAGGAAGATGAGGAATCGATGTGTCGGACGGTCCAACTTGGATGACCCTATAATAAAATATCTAGAGCAAGATGTATTGCAGGCGACGGGAGCGAAGCTCGCCGGCTCGAGGCTCAGCGACACGTCTCGCATCATTCGAGGTAAGTTATATAAACATTCATTTACTGGTCCATACTTAAGATGTATTAACCCTGTAGAATCGAGATACGTCTTATCTGAACTACACGAAGGTGAGTGTGGTAACCACTCAGGTGGGAGAAGTTTAGCTCATCGAGCCTTAACCAACAGAGGATATTCGGCTACCATGAGAGAGACTCGATCGACCATGTCGAAAAGTGCGACAAATGCCAACGATTCGCTCAGGTGTCTCACCTATCCCCGGAGCTAATGACTGCTATCACGTCACCATGGTCTTTCATGAAGTGGGGAATGGACATTGTGGGCAAATTGCCCATCGCATTCGGACAGAAGACATACATGTTAGCAATAACAAATTATTTTAGCAAGTGGATCAAGCGGACTCATTCCACCAGGTCCGAGACAAAGAAGTCAAAGACTTTATTTAGAAGAATGTGATCTGTCGATACGGCATGCCGAAAGTGTTGGATTTGTATACTGAAAGCAGTTTTGGTTGAGCTTGTATACAATGTTTTCTATTACCACTATTACAATCTTCTATCTAAATTGTTTACTTGATTGCATATGTATGTCCCTTTATCTCATATATAAGTTAGATCATACGATGTGTTGTAGATCACGAAGTGCATATGATTGGTCGAAGCTTAATGAGATATAAAAGTATCACGGTGAGACAACTTGAGGACGAGTTGTCGGTATAAAGCTGCTGTGTAGATAAGAGTGACTTGACTTGGTTGCTTGTCTATCTTGATGCGTCTCGGCGTATTGATGGATCACGGTGAGATGAGTTCTTCTATCGACCGTCGTGAAGAACCTAGATCTCGGAGACTTACGTTGATCTAAACCTCGATAAGGTATTAGGTGAGTATGAGTTCTTGACCATCACTTTGACTTGCTATGGGTGAGGGTTACATGAGATAACCAAGATTCTCTGCATCTTGGGTGGTGGCGATCTTGTATGTCATGCTAGTTACATTTGAGTCATCGTATCCGTTTAGGATGATGGCGTCCCTTAAGGAGCTCAAAATGTTTATTGTACTAAACCACGCAGTTGAGTTATCTCAAGTACAATAATAAGGTTGAGTGGTACTATAAGGAATTAAAGATATTAATTATTTTAAGTAGTCGAGCAGCGTAAATAATTAATGGACGTCGATATCTTAAATCTGAGGATTCGTAAAGTCTAAGTGCAAGCCGACTCACCTTCGGTAATAAAGGGTAAGTCATCATTTATTCTCTAGTGGCATGAATAAATGTTTATGAATTAATTTATGTTACGGGCTGAACATAAGATAATTAATTTATTTGAGGCCCATCTTTATTCCTTGCATTTGATCCATGGGTGGCCCGTCCAGACTGTAGCTATGATGAAATCGTCCTCTCTCTCTGCCTTCTTGGGACTCGACTTGATCCTCTCGATCTTAAGTGATAAGATTATATTTATTAGATATGCATAAATCCTATCTTGATAGGGTTTAGGTTGCATTATAAATATAAGGTGAGAGAGAAAATCAAGGCGAATCATAACCATATTTTCGAGAATTACTATATGAATATAGTGAGAATTTTCAAAATTGAGAGAAAAAGAAGAGCGTTTTCTATAGCATTCTCCATAGATTGTCCTCACTCGGCATTGGAGTTTAGGCAAGCGGGATACGATCCGTAAGATCAAAGCACGAGTCTTGATCTATTCATCCCGGATTTCGCGGTAAACACGAGAAAACTCCTCGTGTTGCAATTAATTATATAGGTGCATGCTAGGAATATAATCAATGTATGGTGAATTAAACATCCAAGATAGATCCTCGGGAGAGGTTAAAATCGATTTCCTACAATTGGTATCGGTCACGGGATCGATATCTTGGCTCTGTTGGATTAATTCACGTTTGATTATAACGTGCGCAATTAATTAATTATGAATCTATCGTTCATCGTGGCTCGTTTTATTTTTGTCGGATTTTGTTTTTCACCACGAGAAAATCCGTGGTTAGATTAGATTTTTTTCTTGTAAATCTTATATGTAAAAGAAGAACGAAGACGAAAGCACGAAGAACGAGACAACAAACGTTTGGCGGAAAACCGGACGCAGGGCACGAGCACATCGCTCGGCGCCATGCGCGCATTTTTCTCGGCAGGTCGCGGCGAGCGAGGCGAGAGTCGTCGGCGGCATCAGGCGAGGCTGGGCGGCACGGCTCGGCAGCCAGGCGTGTGGGGCGCGCGATTCTCGCACGGATGCCTTGCGCGCCTCGGTCTTGGCGTCGCACGGTGGTCCTCGGAGCGCATGCGGCGGCGTCTGGAAGATACGTGTCAGCGGCGCGGCGGCTTTTCGGCAGCCGACACGCGCATCGCCGACAAGATAGGCGCACAAAGTAGGCGATGGCACCGCCGATAATCAGGGCGCGCGGGCGCACGGTTTTCACAGACGCCTCGGCGTGAGGTTCGAAACCTCGCCTCGGCGGATCTCGGCAGCAGTCACGAACCCTCGGTCGGCACAGCAGACGAGAGCGCACGCCAGCATCTCGACGTGCGCATCTCGGCAAAGGGCGGCGACAGCGCACGGGTTTCTCAGCGCATGCCTGCTGATTTGTATACCGAAAGCGCTTGGTTGAGCTTGATATACAATGTTTCTGCTACCACTATTACAATCTCCTATCCGATTGAATACTTGATCGTGATATATCTCGTGTCCCCTTATCTCATATATGTTAGATCATACAAGGTGTAGAAGATCACGTAAGTCCTGTATGATTGGTCAAGCTTAATGAGATATAAAAGTTTCACACCGAGACGACTTAAGGACGAGTTGTCGGTTTAGTCAGCAGATAGATAAGAGTGACTTGACTTAGTTGCTTGTCTATGCTGGTACGCGTCGACGTATCAAGGATCACGAATGAGACGAGTTCTTCTTTTCGACCGTCGTGAAGAACCAAGATCTCGTGACTTACGATGATCTAAACCCTCGATAAGGTATTAGGTGAATATGAGTTGTCGACCATCACTTTGACTTGTTATGGGTGAGGGTTATATGTTCTAACCCAAGATTCTCCTCAGATCTTGGGGCGGTGGCATTAGATACTGTATGTCACGCTAGTTATCTCAGACGAGTCACCGCTCAAAAGGTTTATTGTACTAAACCCCGCAGTTGAGTTAGCTCAAGTACAATAATAAGGTTGAGTGGTACTACTTAAGGAAATGAAGTTATTAATCGCTTTAAGCAATGATTGCTATAAATGATTAATGGACGCTCGATATCTTAAATACGGGATTCAGTAATGTCTAAGTGCAAGCCCGACTCAACTTCGTAATAAAGGGGTAAGTCAACATTCTTTCTCTAGTGGCATGATCGAATGTTTATAAATTAATTTATGTTCGGGCCGAACATAAGATAATTAATTTATTTGAGGCCCATCTTTATTCCTCGTGATTTGATCCTCTGGTCGGCCCATCCGTGCCCATAGCCAAGGAAAATCGGCCCCTCATGCTCCCAATTGGCAAGATTTTATTCTCTTTATCCACAAGGATATAATTATATTTATGGTATATGACAGATGCTTTCCATATAAGATTATGGAAATAATCCCAAGAGTATGGAAATAATCCTAAGAGTATGGAAATAATCCTAAGAGTATGGTAATATTCCATATAGATTATGGTAATATTCCATAGGATTATGGTAATATTCCATAGGATTAAGGTAGTGCATTATAAATATAAGGTATGAGATAATGTCTGAGCTAATGCTCACATATCGACAACACAATTTTCGGTCATCTCATTGTCATGAGAGAAAATTTTTGAGTTTTAAGTTGAGAGAGCATTGGGTGATTTTCCAAGCATTCTCCATAGATCGCCCTCACTCGACGTTGGAGATTGGGCAACCGGATACAGTCCGAGAAGGTCAAAGCACGAGTCCGATCCGCTCGATCCATTCATCCCGCTCGATCCAGGCGGCGGCGCGGAAGGCGGCGTGCCTCGGCGTGTCGCAGCAGCGGCGGCATCTCGTTCTTTGCGGAAGGGGTTATGGGAAAAGACAGGCGGCCTTCCGGACACGCCGTCGTCGGCGGCATAAGCGCCTGCACTTTCATTGGCGGCGGGCGAAGCTGGCGGCGGCGGGCGAGGCGCGGCGGCGAGGCGGCAGCGGCGAGCGGCGCGCTCGGCGATCGGCAGATGTCGAGTCTAGTGGGAGGGATGGACACGGATACTTGGCAGGCGCCAGTTTTCTGCGAGCGCCTCGGCGCCTCGGCGTTGAGTTGAAACCTCGGCGCCTTTCAGCGGCGCGCTGGAAAAAAGTCCTCGGCGGCTCGGCGGCGGTTCACGCGAGCTCGGTCGGCGGCCGCGAGGCAGCGTGCGGCATCCTCGGCCGTGGCGGCGGCATGCGCATTGTGCGCCACAGAGTTTCTCGCGAGCATGGAGTGCGCGAATTTCGCGAGGCCTCGGCGTCGCTCGGCGGCCTCGGCGTGAGATTCGCGAAACCTCAGCGTCTTGATGCGGCGGCGGGCGGCGCGTCGAACACGCGGCGCGGCCGAAGATCGGCGCGCTGCCGGGCTTTCGCTTAGCGCACGCCCAGAGATGACATTGGCTGGCGAGGAAGAAGCGGTGGGCGTGCGCATGGGCTTTGCCTAGCGGGCCCGACCCATCTTGGGCCGACCCGGCCCAAATTAGACCCTGACCCGTTTTTCGGCCCGAACCTATTTTTTGGCCCGATTCCAGATTTTTAGCCCGATCCGGCCCGTTCCACTGTTCCGGCCTGTTTTCAAATTTTGGCCCAAATCCGGTTTGTGAATCCGTCCGTGCCCGTGCATGCGAGGCCCATTTTTTGAGATTTTGAAGAGTCATGCTTTTGCAAATTTATGTAATAAATTAGGCGGAAATACAAGGGATCCACAGTGGGCGCGATGAGCGATTTTATTTTATTTTTATCATTCAAAGCATGTCGTGGATGTTTAAATTATCACGATAGCATGCTATGCATGTTTAAATTACGTGAACAAACATTTTATATGTTTTCGTGATTGGATGCGCATAGTAAGCATGCTAGGTTTATCGCGTTTTCAAGCATATTTTAGAATTAAGCATGTTTTACATATTTTAGAATTACGCAAGCATGTTTTATGTTGAGTTCTATAGAAAAGCATGCTAAGGATTACGTGATCTACATGGACAAACCTTTTGAAACAAAAGACTAAGCAAGTAACCCGACATATTAATTTTAAAATTAAAATGTCGAAGACCTCCACTTTTGATCTCTAAACAAAGTGATACGCATTTGTGAGTAAACGATCCACACGTGTGGCTTGCTTGCACTGTTTGTCATAAGTTTGTTAGATGAGATTTCTAAATAAAACATTTTAATCTATTGAGAAGTGGGAGTTTCATGTAAACGTCCACACGCGCGTGGCTTGCATATGCGATTTTTCATAAGTTCTCTAGAGATAGATTTAAAATGAGATAACAAAGGAATTTGGATTGGGCGGTATGGTCCTAGTGAGTATGTCAATTCTAAGAATTCATTTACTGCTGTTAAAACGTGGTCAATGCTTAGACATCACCTCAGTAAAACTTCCCGTGAAGTCCTTCTTGCGATAGTGATGTGGTCTAGTAAGGTCCAATCATTAATTTCATTTGTCATAAGGATAAGTTGACATGGATTGAAATTAAACGACTAAAAGGTATTTTTAGTCTGGTGGGGGTTCATGTAAACGCCCACACGCGTGGCTTGTATGTGGGATTCCTTGGGCGATTGGAGGTTTCAATTAATATTGTTTTATCAAAAGGTTACAATATTGTTACAAATTTTGTGCGATCGTATGCTTATGTGTTTACATTACTTTTCGATATGTCTCTTACACCGATTATCAATATGCTCGCACAAAATCCTCTATCCGGTCCAAATTTCATCGAGTGGAAGCGAAACATGGAATATGTTCTTATCATTGAAGAACACCTGTTTGTTCTCACTACTCCCAAACCCGATGCCACTTATCGACGATCGACTAATGAGCAATGAGAGTCAAGCGAGACTTTGGCATAAGTCGAACAATATGGCCAAGTGCTATATGATGACTACGATGTCCAAAGGCTTGCAGTGCATCATCGATCGATGGTGACGCGACGAAATATGGTCAAGTCTCGAGAGTAAGTTCGGGCGATCGGATCGGACGATCCGCCTTCCACACAATGAGAGAAATCTTAGCGTGTAAGATGGAAGAAGGAAGTTCGGTCCATGAACATGTCTCCCACATGACTCATCTCATGGATAGTCTTGATCAGTTGGGAGGAGGTATTGACGGCGAAGCCAAGGTCGATATCATCCTCAACACACTGCCCAAGTCTTTTGAGAATTTTCGAGTGAATGCCATCATGAGCAAGACCGAGTATACACTTAGTCAGTTGCTTAATGATCTCGTGGCCGCGGAAGGAGTCATGGGTAAAGGAGCACATGCCCTTGCTAGCACATCTAGGGGCCCAAATTTTCCGTTGAAAAATGGAAGAAGAAAAAGGGGCACCAAAGGTGGTAGAGGCAAAGGAAACAGTGGGAGTAGTGGGAGCAAGAACATGTCTGCCATCGGAGGCTTGAAAAAGCCAAAGGAGAGGGGCAAGTGCTTCAAGTGCGGCAAGACTGGGCATCGAAAGGCCAAGTGCCCTATGCTCAAGGCACAAGGTACGCCATTTGCTTTAGTGTGAAACATGTTTAGCGACTTGTTCTACTCATTCATGGGTAGTAGATACTGGTGCGTCGATCATGTTTGTTACACCTGCGAGGGTTCCTGCGGACAAGGAGGCTGTGTTATGGCGAGATAACGATCTCCATGGGCAACGCGTGAAAGTCGAGGCCGTTGCGATCGGAGATGTTACTTTATGTTTTGATAGAACTGTTTTAGTATTAAAGATGTTTTATATGTGCGGAGTTTCATGGAACCTTATTTTCGTTTCCAAACTATTTATTCATGGATATTGATTGTTTTTGATAGTGGTGTTTCTATCATAAGAAATGACGAAGTTATCTGTGGTGGCACTTTATATAATTAAGCTTTATACTATTTACGCCAAACATAATACCTTTAACTATGTTGCATCTACATCAAACCTTAAGAAGAGAAAGTTTTCTTCGCAAGATGACACCACATTTCTCTGGCATCTAAGATTATGTCATATCAATCTAAATATGATCCAAAGACTGGATAAGAATGGAGCGTTGGGTGATCTCACAGTTACTCCATTCCCAGTCTGCGAATCCTGTATAGAAGGAAAGATGTCGACCAGACTCTTCAAAGCGAATGGTTATAGAGCCAAAGAAGTGTTGGAGCTAGTCCATTCTGACCTGTGTGGACCTATGTCCACACAAGCTCATGGAGGGTACGAGTATTTTGTAACTTTCATTGACGATTACTCAAGGTACAGATACATATACCGCTTCACCGCAAGTCCGAATGATTTGAAAATTCAAAGAATTTAAGGCGGAAGTGGAGCGAAGCTTGGTAAAAGTATCAAGTCACTGTGATGCGATCACGGTGGCGAATACCTCGATGCGAGTTTATGGACTATTTGGTGCGATGTGGGATTACCTCCCAACTCACTACATCGGGCACACCACAACAAAATGGTGTGTCAGAGCGAAGAAATAGGACTCTCTTATAAATGGTTAGATCAATGGTGAGTTATGCAACATTGCCTATTTCATTCGGGGTATGCCTTAGAAACAATGACATACTTGCTAAATCTAGTACCATCCAAGTCGGTCGAAAAGAACCTTTCGAGTTGTGGTTTGGGCGAAAGCTAGTTAAAGCCACATAAGGATATGGGCGATCCGGCACATGTCTTTGAACAAGAAGGTCGACAAGTTGGAGTCTAGATCTGATGCAAGGCTGTTTATTGGCTATCCTAGAGGAACAAATGGTGGTTATTTCTATAGTCCTAAGGATCAGAAGGTCATTATTAGCACTAATGCCCGATTCTTAGAAGATGATTATATGAAAAACCATAAATTCAAAGTTGAAATCATTCTTCAAGAATTAGAAGATGGTCGTATTCCACCACCGATTAAGCCAAAGGTACGAGATGTCGTGTCTAGTGGGAGGGATCGACACCAGATACTTCAAGAAATTGAAGTGGGTCGAGTTCCACTGGAGATACCGACCGTACAAGTGGCTCTTATTTAGCAAGTTGTGCAAGATAGAGAACCACAAGTTACTGCACCCACCGTTGCCATTGTGCCAGTAGCGCCTCGTCGTAGTGGGAGGGTTGTTCGTCAACCCGAGCGATTTATGTTCGTGGGTGAATCTTGGTTTAGTCGAGTGAAACGAAAGCAGCAATAATCGACCCATGGACATACGGTGAGGCGATACAAGACATTGATGCAAGATCATGGCACACCGCTATAGACTTAGAAATTGAGTCCATAACAGACTATGGATGTATACGAAAATACACCTCTACCGGATGGCAAGGAAGCCATAGGTAGTAAGTGGGTATACAAAGGAAGAGATTCGGATGGAGAGGTTTCGCTTTTAAAGCCGTGCTTGTGGCGAAAGTACACTCATTGAGGGCATCGATTTCGATGAGACCTTTTCACTGTAGCAATGTCAAGTCCATCGTAATTCTTCCGCCATAGCAGCCACTTAAACCTTGAGGTTTGGCAAATGGATGTGAAAACCGCTTTTCTAAACGGTTACCTTGAAGAAGGTAGAGGCGCCTATATGCAAACAACCCAAGGTTATGTGGTGAAGGGTGAAGAGTATCTAGTATGGAAGCTTAAGAAGTCCATTTATGGGCTTAAGCAAGCTTCACGATCCCGAACTTACGCTTTGACGAAGTGGTAAAGTCCTATGGATTTACCCGCTTACCTAGCGAAAGTTGTGTGTATCGTTTAGATGTCAACGGTGATATGGTATTTCTTGCACTTTACGTAGATGACATCCTTCTACTTGGAAACAATGTGAAGTTGTTTTCAGACGTAAAGAGTTGGTTATCCGATCGGTTTCAAATGAAAGACTTGGGAGATGCAACACATTCTTGAGATCAAGGTTTATCGAGATCGCAAGAGGAAAATGTTGAGCTTATCTCGGCGTCTTACATTGATCTGTGATTACTCGTTTTAGTATGCAGCACCGCCAAAAAAGGATTGCTACCATTCAGACATGGCGTTCCTTTATCTAAGGAGCAGTCACCTATGACTGCAAAGGAGATAGAGGAAATGAGACAAGTTCCTTACGCTTCGCCGTAGGAAGTCTCATGTACGCAATGCTATGTACGAGACCGATATCCGCTATGCGGTAGGCATAGTAGCTAGATATCGATCTAACCTGGACAAACTCATTGATCATGGTAAAGTATATACTCAAGTACCGAAAATGACTAGAGATTATAGTTTGGTTTACCATGCGAGATAGTCTAATGCCTTTGGGTTATTCAAACTCGGTTTCCAAGTGACCGTGATGAGAAGAAGTCTACCTCGGGCTATGTGTTTACCTTGGGAGGAGGCCGTATCTGGTGGAGTGCAAAGCGGCGATGCATTGCGGACTACACCATGGAAGCCGAATATGTAGGCGCCGGAGGTCGCTAAAGAGGCTATGGTTCAAAAACTACCTCGTGGATCTAGATGTGGTACCTTGTTTGCCCAAGAGTATCATAGTTTACTGTGATAACTCAGGTGCAGTGGCAAACTCGAAGGAACCACGGACCCACAAGACAACGAAACACATAGAGAGAAAGTACCATGTCATACGAGAAATCGTTAGACGAGGGGATGTGCTGATTGAGAAGATTGGTACTTCGGATAACCTAGCTAATCCATTCACGAAGAGCCTGCCGCAAAAAGTCTACGAAGAGCATATTCGAGGACTTGGATTGCGCATGATGGCACCCACTTAGAAATGAAACTTTTGTATAAGTGGGAGAAGCAAAGTGATGGTGTTGTTTGTAATAGCTAGTAGTTGTATACTAAAAGTTTGCTTTAGTATAAGTGGGAGATTGTTGGATTTGTATACTGAAAGCAGTTTTGGTTGAGCTTGTATACAATGTTTCTTGTTATCACTATTACAATCTCATATCTGAATTATTTACTTGATTGCATATGTATGTCCCTTTATCTCATATATAAGTTAGATCATACGATTGTGTTGTAGATCACGAAGTCGTATGATTGGTCGAAGCTTAATGAGATATAAAAGTTTCCTGGTGAGACAACTTGAGGGCGAGTTGTCGGTATAGGCTATGCCGTAGATAAGAAGTGACTTGACTTGGTTGCTTGTCATGCCGGATGCGTCTCGGCGTATTGATGGATCACGGTGAGATGAGTTCTTCTATCGACCGTCGTGAAGAACCTAGATCTCGAGACTTCGTTGATCTAAACCTCGATAAGGTATTAGGTGAGTATGAGTTCTTGACCATCACTTTGACTTGCTATGGGTGAAGGTTACATGAGATAACCCAAGATTCTCTGCATCTTGGGTGGTGGCGTCTTGTATGTCATGCTAGTTATCTATGTCAGTCACCGTATCCGTTTAGGATGATGGCGTCCCTAAGGAGCTCAAAGGTTTATTGTACTAAACCCCGCAGGTTGAGTTATCTCAAGTACAATAATAAGGTTGAGTGTTACTACTTAAGGAATTAAAGATATTAATTATTTTAAGCGATCGAGCAGCGTAAATAATTAATGGACGTCGATATCTTAAATACGAGGATTCGTAAAGTCTAAGTGCAAGCCCGACTCACCTTCGGTAATAAAGGGGTAAGTCAGCATTTATTCTCTAGTGGCATGAATAAATGTTTATGAATTAATTTATGTTCGGGTGAACATAAGATAATTAATTTATTTGAGACCCATCTTTATTCCTTGCATTTGATCCCTGGGCTGGCCCATCCAGGCCTGTAGCTATGATGAAATCGTCCCTCTCTCTCTAGAGTCCTACTGGGACTCAGCTTGATCCTCTCGATCTTAAGTGATAAGATTATATTTATTAGATATGCATAAATCCTATCTTGATAGGGTTTAGGGTTGCATTATAAATATAAGGTGAGAGAGAAAATCAAGGCGAATCCTTAACCATATTTTCGAGAATTACTATTTGGATATAGTGAGAATTTTCGAAAATTGAGAGAAAAGAAGAGACGTTTTTCTATAGCATTCTCCATAGATTGTCCTCACTCGGCATTGGAGTTTAGGCAAACGGGATACAGTCCAGAAGATCAAAGCACGAGTCTTGATCTATTCATCTCCGACAGATTCGCAGGTAAACACGAGAAAACTCCTACGTTGCAACTAATTATATAGGTGCATGCTAGGAATATAATTAATGTATGGTGAATTAAACATTTAAGATAGATCCTCGGGAGAGGGTTAAAATCGATTTCCTATAGAAAGAGATTGTCACGCACAACGGTCGCATGATTCATCGATCTTGACTTCCAAGACTTCTGTAAGTATTGGAATATCAAACTCAATTTTTCTACCCCAAGGTATCCCCAAGCAAATGGGCAAGCAGAATCATTCAACAAGACCATCATGAACACCCTGAAGAAAAGGTTAGAAAAAGCTAAGGGAAAATGGGCAGACAAATTGCCTGGCGTGCTCTGGTCATACCGAACGACCACAAGGACCTCAACCGGAGAAACACCATTCTCTCTCGCTTATGAAATGGAAGCAGTCATCCCAACTGAAGGCGATGTAGGGAAAACTAGGTTTAGCCCTCTCCCGATGATCTATCTTGGATATTTAATTCACCATATATTGATTATATTCCTAGCATGCACCTATATAATTAATTGCAACACGTAGGGGTTTTCTTGTGTTTACCCGCGAATCTGTCGGGAATGAACGGATCAAGACTCGTGCTTTGATCTTCTGAATGTATCCCGGTTACCCCATCTCCAATATCGATTGAGGATAAGCTATGGAGAATGCAACAAAAAATCACCTCCTTCTCTCTATTAATTTTCGAAAATCTCTCCCAATACACACTAGGAATTTTCGAGAATAATGATTAAGCATTAACTTAGATTTTATCTCTTACCTTATATTTATAATGCACTACCATAATCCCATTAGGAAAGGATCCATGCATATCCCATAAATATAATAATATCCTTTTTGGATAAAGAGAATAAAATCAGATCCTTAGAGGGAGGGGCCGATTTTCCTCTTGCACGGGCCTGGATGGGCCATGCCAGGGATCAAATGCAAGGAATAAAGATAGGCCTCAAATAAATTAATTATCTTATGTTCACCAGTAACATAAATTAATTTATAAACTTTCATTCATGCCACTAGAGAATAAATGCCGACTTACCCTTTATTACCGGGTTGAGTCGGGCTTGCACTTAGACATTACGAATCCTCGTGTTTAAGATATCGCACGTCCATTAATTATTTAGAGCATTCGATCGCTTAAAATAATTAATATCTTTAATTCCTTAAGTAGTACCACTCAACCTTATTATTGTACTTGAGCTAACTCAACCGCAGGGTTTAGTACAATAAACTTTGAGCTCCTTAAGGGACGCCATCATCCTAAACGGATACGGTGACTGATACGATAACTAGCATGATATACAAGCACCGCCACCACCCAAGATACGGAGAATATTGAGTTAGATCATATAACCTCACCCATAACAAGTCAAAGTGATGGTCAACAACTCATACTCACCTAATACCTTATCGAGGTTTAGATCATCGTAAGTCACCGAGATCTGGGTTCTTCACGACGGTCGATAGAAGAACTCATCTCACCGTGATCCATCAATACGCCGAGACGCATCAAAGATAGATAAGCAACCAAGTCAAGTCACTTATCTATGCCGCAGCTTATACCGACAACTCTTCCTCAAGTCGACTCACCGTGATACTTTTATATCTCATTAAGCTCGACCAATCATACTGAACTCGTGATCTTCACACACTATATGATCTAACTTATATATGAGATAAGGGACACGATATATGCAATCAAGTAATCAATTCGGATAGAGATTGTAATAGTGGTAACGAGAAACATTGTATACAAGCTCAACCAAAACTGCTTTCAGTATACAAATCTAACAGGCGAAGTACCTACTGCAAGGTATGAGCTGACCAACGATAAAGAAAACCAAGAAACCATGTGCCACGAGCTTGACCTACTTGACAAAAAGGAACAAAGCTAACATAAGACTGGCCTCATACCAGCAAAGCATCGCCATATTCTACAACAAGAACATCCGTACTCGGACCTTCAAATTGGGTGACTGGGTGCTCCGAAAGGTGTTTCAGAACACCAAGGAAGCAGGGGCTGGCAAACTAGGCCCCAACTGGGAAGGACACTACCAAATCACCAAGGTGGTCGGACACGGTGCATACAAACTCCAAGCAGCAGACGGTCGCAATATCAACAACAGTTGGAATGCCATTCACCTCAAACAGTACCATGCTTGAACTTCATATTCTTTACCTCTATTTTTACTTTATTAAGGTCTCACGAGACCCCACCATTCCTACAAACAGTTACTGATCATTTCATGCAGGTCAGAACTACATCCGGGCTTGATCCTCTAACAGGGTATGTAGGCAGCTCTAAGGAGCGCAGCCCTCCCACCTTCCATTAATCAATCAGCCCAGACAATTAGGTCACAACGACAAATAAGTGAATCCTTAGCCAAAACGACTAAGTCCTAAATGGGGGAGAACATATTCACATATGGCTGAAATACGTCTCCTACCATCCACATACCCAACCTCATTAGCCAACTAACCAAGTATTTCCTACTAACAATGGGGAATGATCACTCAGCATATCTTAACACTTAGAAAAATCTGAATACGCACAAAAAATCAGCCCAAATTCCATAATATAAATAGTCGAAGAGTCGAACCCCACGACGGGCCGGCTATACCGAAAAATTTTGAAGTACATGAGCAATCCTAATTTTGAGTCAAACCAACAGACTGGCTTTGACCCTAAAATGGGGATAATAAAAGGCCAATGCAACCATCCGTACAAAGAAGTCTCAAGGACACATGTGTCCCTAATCGTCAAAGTTTGAATACCAGATACACTATTACATAACACATATAAAACTAAGTCTCAATGCGTCTAACAAAAGTAACCACACAACCATCAATCATCGAGAGGCTCTCGAGCGCCCAAGCTTGCAACCGATGCAGCAAGCTCATCAATCTGAGCAGCATCGTCGGATCTTTTCGCCATTAGCTTGTCATAGGCAGCATAAATCGTTGCCATATCCTAGGAACCAGCCTTCCCAGCTTCATAGTCTCTAGCCATTTCATCTCGAGCCATAATCTCTCCCTCACACCCAACAAGATCAAGCTGCTCAGTCAAGTAGGTAATCGTATCCTTTAGAGACTCGAGCTCAGCCACCGAAGCCCTCAGACAGCTAGAGTCGCTTCTCTCTGCGTCAAGCTGGGTGTGCAACTCCTAATTAGCTCGCTCCAACTCTTCATTTGCTGTTTTTACCATGCCGAGCTCAGCCTTGAAGCCTCCAGATTCAGCTTCAAGACCCTTCACCCTCTTCTCCAACTCAATTATTTTCTCTTGCATATAGATGGCACCTTGCAAGCCCTACATAAAACAAAAGGCAATAATACATATCAACAGTCAATCAACCACGCTTGGTAAAATTCAAGAACAAAATATACTCACAATGAGGATATTGTCAATAGTCGAAGCAGGAGCTTCGGGCCCCAAACCTATCAATGCATTTCGATCCTCGGAAAAAGCAATTTGCTAGTCTCCTGCCTTATACGGACGATGATTGGTATGCACGCAAACATCGTGAGGGTAAGTGAGACAGATAGAATCTCCAGCCCAATCACCATTATCATTTGGCCTCTTCCCTTTTCGAGCATGTGAAACGAGACCCGGTGAAGTAGCCTCAATAGGCTCATCAAGACTCGAACTCACCACTACTCTACTTTTCTTTCGTCCCTCTCGCATGCGTTCCAAGGCACCCCCAGCACCCTTTGGGATGAACTGATAATTCCGAGACATAGCTTGATCTGCAAAAGCTCGCTCCTCCAATGTCAATTCAGGAAAAAGAGCAGACCCTGATCTTCCATACACCTTTTCCTATGATCTAGCTATAAAAACAACTCGAGGAGAGAGACGAGTTGGTAAAGGGACTGTACCTTCTGGAATACAAAATGCGTTCTCCCACAAGGAGCTTTGCCTAAGGTTGTCTTCGAACAAGATAACTTGCCAATTCCTACACTCTGCTGGAAAGCTTAAGAATTTTTCGATCCTCTCCCTGACTCCCAACCGAACAGTGGGATAATGGAATTTCTTGAGACCTGTACATACAAAAAATAAAAAATTTAGTCAAACCAACTTGAGCAAGAAAAAATACCACGTCAACCACATCCAACACTCACTGGCTGATCTCCAACATGAAGGTATCCCACAGCCGTCGGGCAGTCCTAAGGATCCGTATGAAATGAAAAAAATACTTTTCCTTCCACCTATTGTTACATTCTGGTAAGCCCTCAATTAGAT
Organism: Salvia rosmarinus; assembly: GCA_036937905.1. Classification (NCBI taxonomy): domain Eukaryota; kingdom Viridiplantae; phylum Streptophyta; class Magnoliopsida; order Lamiales; family Lamiaceae; genus Salvia; species Salvia rosmarinus. The sequence continues at coordinate 57,124,149 of CM072818.1, read as the reverse complement.
GCGACCAAGACGGTCTAATCTTCAACATATATTGACCTGAGTCATTCCGATTATCGTGGAAAAAATAAGCCTCCAATAATTCGGCAATAGTAAAGTCAATCCCGACCAACTCGCTGAAAACTTGCAAAGCCATCAGAAGACGCCAAGAATTCAACATCAGTTGGCTAGGTGAAATCCCATGGTAATCACACACCTCGATGATCAACCTCGGGAGAGGAAGCCGCAACCCATCTCTGAATGGTTGTTCGTACATACAGGTCCACCTTGGCAAGTCCCAATTAGCCCTCTCAGCCCCCGAGAGAATATCCAAGCTGGCCCAACCCGGTATGTCATATGCTCATCGAACTCCACACAAGTCATTCAAACCCAACTTAGATTCCATATAGCTTTTAAATTGTTGCTTACTGGGCTGCCCCCCTTCAATTAAACGACCGCTACTATTCACACCTTGCCCAGACCTATGGCCCTGACCCCCATGACACTCACCAACTTCCATCGCCCAATGGTCCAACGGAACACCCTCATAGACATCTTCTTCATCTAGATCGATGACCCTACTAGACGATTCCATTGAACCTCCCAAATTATGGGACACATTGACTAAACTATCCTACAAACCCAACATGCAAAAGTAAACGAAATACTCAAAGAGAAACCACCATGACAAACTAGACAAACAATGAAAATATATAAGTTGCTACAAAGAAGCTCAACTATGTTAACTCGACAAGCAGGATCGTCTCCCTCACCCCGAACAAGTATACACTTATGCTTAAAATGTTTGCATGTTCAAACACACATGAAACATACTAAAGCACTATAGCCAAGTCCAATAGAGTAAACAAATGAGTCAAGCCTACAAACCAATAGGATGCACACAAAATGGATCCTGATCGTACCAATCTGACATTCTTAACCATCTTCACGACCCAACCATACTTACAATTCACTTGGAAAAATATCGACATGCTTCCACAAACACAAAACAATCCAACCAATATCACATAAATGGATCAAATCATATCCTTCATAAACGAAAAATCGAAGCACACGAAAAGCAAAATACGACAATATCTTACATTGTTCAGGCTTTAAAGATTCGAAGATCACTCAAGAATGAAAAGAAAAACCAACCTCTCCAAGTCTTCTCCAAAATCTTCTTTCTACTCCTCAAAGCTCTTCATTTCCAAAACTCTAATTCTCCAAATGCTCAAATGAGGTGTACCCCAAATGGAAGACCAACACTTCATTTTATAAGAGAAATGGAACAATAATTCTCGACAAGTGTCACACAGTTGTTGAATAAATTATTTTTCAGCAAGATTATATAACTCAATAAAAATCCTTACTGCTGCATTCCATGAAGGGGTCACGTCTACGTGCAAGTTATAAATGGCCCCCAATAAGCCTTTAGTCGACCTTGACAGACAACAACCACTACTCAGGTATGTACCAAATAGCTTGTGGCATCACCCATGTCAAGCACCCGTGCTAGCCTACGAGCAGCTGTTCCAACCAGACAACCTGGGCAAACCCAGCTCGTCTCGCACTCGACAATTCCACCTTAACAAACCAATAGCCTGATCGCTCAGATTCTTCACTTAAAAATAAATAAGGAGTTGAAAAATGGGATCAATACATACATCTATATGTATACACATTTAATCCATGTGTCTACCCATCCGTCAGTCTACCACCATTTTTCAGCCTATTATTCAGCTACGCGTAACTTTCAACGAAAAGTAAAAAGATAAATTTTGTATATATTAAAGTTGTCGAACAACCAACCAAACCAATCACCTCTACCCCTAAAGAGTAGCAATATACATATGTTGTATTTATTATAGCAGTCAAACAGCCATCCCAACAAGTCACCCCTACCCCAATTGTCAGGTTTATATGGAAGCTTTTTGTTGAATAAGATGAATGTGATCAGACCTACCGAACAAACCAAACAATCAAATACATCATCTTACAGGGAGGTGTATCTACATATACATATCTCTCATACACGAAAATTTAATGCAGCAGAATTACAGTATGAAATTTACTCATGAAATCATGGGGCCCACCATCCATTCATAACATTCATCTATTTTTTCGTCCATATATATTTGACGTGTCAGAAGATAATAAGGTAATGCAACTGCTTTTTTTCTAACACTCATAATTACATTTGAATATATATATCAACGTAACACTTCCTATCTACATGACAATCAAGACATAGACAAGACATTTGCAAATGTCTAAGCTGGCAACTTTCCCACATGCCGTCAAAATATTTGGGAATTGTAGCAATTGGAATTCATTTAATGCAGCAAGTGACTTTTCATGAGAAAAGTAAATACAATTATATATGGGATGCTCACGTGGACTTATCAAGGTAATTGGATCAATTCTTGTGTAAATAGCTTATGGCAATTTATATGTTATATTTCCCAACCAAATACATGTCTGAATTATGTTCATAATTACATGCTGCAAATTGAACATTGTTTGTCGTCCATTAACTACACGTTGCTCTTTGATCATAATTTTTGGGCCGTCCTAATCATCCAGAATTTAATTATACAAACGTGATCAGCATATATTAATTACTCTCCAACTACATTCACTTTTACTTGGAGAGTGGGGGACAAATTGTAGAGGTAAATTTTCATATAGTCTAATTGCTCGACCCAATCATACAATCCAGCCTAATGTTAACCAAGTCCTGCAAAGCCCATCGTCGGGCCCATGTGTGAGGATAGAGTAGTCGACCGATTCAATGCCTAGCCAACAGATCAACTTGGAGAGAAAGTTAAGGGATATCGCGGATCATATCTTTCGGAAAAATCGGAACAGCCAAGACTAGCAAGTAGGGCACCCATAAACCCTAGTTGCCACCAACCATACCGATAAATACAAGACAACTAGGTCAAACAAGGGGGATATCCAATCATTCACACTCGCCTCCAGAGATTGAAACGATCTCGACACTCTCACCCGCTCTCATTCTCCATCTCCACGTTCTCATTCCTAAGGGATCATCATCGCCTGACTAGCCAGTCCGACCAGCCACGATCTACTATTTTATCTCTTTACATTAATTGCTTACTCATATTTTCGTCAATTATTTTAACTGACTTAAGCGTTGGAGGCCCTTCAATCGACACCCCCACCGGTGCTCTAGGAGGGTTCTAACGTGTTCTTTGGTCTCGGGTTGCTAGTGTCCGTCGTACCGGACTAACCCGACGTCCCATTACGTAATTGTTGGATTTATCCCCAACACATATAATGACAAATTTATCGGATGCACCTTTAATGTACACACATTTGCCACATTCATTAATTTTGAATCATATCGGATGCACCTTTAATGTACACACATTTGCCACATTCATTAATTTTGAATCATTTGACATCATCACTTGGTCAAATTTCTCATGCCATTGTTTGGGTGCTTGTTTAAGTCCGTATAAAGACTTAACAAGTTTGTAAACATTGTTTTTTTATCCGGTGGTTGTTCCATATAAATTTCATCTTCTAAATCCCCATTTAGAAATATCATTTTTATATCCATTTGGCGTATTTCAAGGTTATGCAATGCATCTATAGCAAGTAACGTTCTTATGGATGTAATCCTTATAACAGGTAAGTATGTATCAAAGTAGTCATACCCTTCATTTTGTTCAACATTTGGCTACCAAACATGCTTTATACTTATCAATAGTTCCATTGGCATTGAATTTTCTCTTTAGAATCCACTTGAATCCTAAAGGTTTGCAACAGGAGGAATGTCAACGATTTTTCTAGTGTGATTGTTCAAGATAGATTCGATTTCACTATTGATAGCTTCTCTCTATAGAGCAGCATCAGGACCATACAATGCTTGCTCGATTGTCTTAGGATCATCTTCCAACTAATAAACTACAAAATCTGGACCAAAGAACATTATTATTTTTGTTCGTTTTCCTCGTCTTGATTTGGGTGTTGGCTCAATATTTTTGTCAACATTTGGTCCAACATTTGATCCAACATTTTCTGACGAGTTTTCTTCATAAGTTCTTTTTTAGAACTTACATCATTCTTTTCTTTCTTTGGAAATATAGTTTCAAAAAATATAGTATTTCTTGATTCTATGATCATTCCCTCATGCATGTCAGGTATTTCCGACTTGTGTATCAAAAAGCGATATGTACTATTATTGTTTGCATATCATATGGAAATGCAATCAATAGTTTTAGGTCCTATCTTAACTTGTTTTGGTTTTGGTACTTCGACCTTTGTGAGACACCCCCACACTTTCGTGTATTTGTAGAACGGTTTTATACCTTTCCATAATTCATATGAAATTTTATCTTGTTTCTTTTGGGGTAACTTGTTTAATATTTTATTTGTCGAAATGATAGCTTCCCCCTGCATGTTATGTGATAAGTTCGAGCTAATCAACATAGCATTCATCATTTTCTTTAACGTTTTATTTTTCCGTTCGACAACATCATTCGATTGTGATGAGTAAGGTGCCGCTGTTTGATGAATAATACCGTTTTCACGACAGATTCTTCAAATGGTGCAACATACCGCCACCACGATCACTTTGAATCATCTTGATTTTTGTGTTGAGTTGATTTTCAACTTCACTTTTGTAACTTTTGAAAGCTTTGAATACTTCGTCTTTGCTTCTCAAAAGATACACATAACAAAATCTTTTGCAATCATCTATGAATGTTATAAAATAATTATTTCCACCTCTAGTTTGCATAAATTTTAAATCATATAAGTCGGTGTTAATTAATTCCAGATGTGTAGTTGATATTTCCACCGAATGAAAATGTTCATTTGCCATTTTTGCTTCAACAAAATTTTACACTAACTATGTTGATCAAAGATATTTTTGGCAATAACTCTAAATTCACTAATCTTCGTAGTGTATTTAGATTTACATATCCTATTATATCATGCCATAAATTAGGAGACTCAATTACATACGCAACATTATTCTTTATTTCATCATTGAAGATTACATTGATTGCATTGAGCTTGAAAATGTCATTATCTAGATAGCCTTTTCCTATAAAGTGACTATTCTTGGTCATTACAACTTTGTTTACTTCAAACACTAGTATAAAACCAGCCTTGCCCAAAACAGAATCAGATACAAGATTCTTACAAATGTCAGGAACATGCAGCACGTTGATCAACGTCACTTTCAATCTCGAAGTTATCTTTAGCACTACTTTTCCCGTTCCAACGATCTTGGAAGTCACGGAGTTACTCATGTACAACTTTCTCTTTTCGGTGACGGGTTCATAGGTGGAAAATATTGACTTGTCAGCACAGATGTGCTTTGTGGCACCGGTGTCAACCCACCACCTAGTTGGATTATCCACCATGCTGACCTCATCTACAACAACATATAAATCAAGTTCAGACTAGTCAATGGATACAATTTTTTCCTCTGTCAAGTTTGCTTGTTGATGACCATCTTTATTCTTTGGTTTTCAACAATCTTTCGTCATGTGCTTGGGTTTGCCATGGTTGTAACAATCTCCTTTGATCATCTTTTGTTTCTTTGGGTCTTGTTTCTTCCCATTGAACTTACGCTTCTTGTTGTTGGTACTAGACTCAACTAGATTCGCATTTGCCTCCATAGAAGATGTCTTCGCCATGTTGTCAGATTTGCGGTTGTCTTCTTCGATGCTCAAGCATATAATAAGCTTTTCAAGTCCCATCTGCTTGCGTTTGTGCTTGAGATAGTTCTTGAAGTCTTTCCACATTGGAGGTAATTTCTTAATTATTGCAGCAACCTGAAAGGATTCAGAAATGTCCATACCTTCGGCGAGAATATCGTGCAGGATCAACTGAAGTTCTTGCACTTGTTCAATGACCGTCTTGCTAACTACCATTTTCTAATCAAGGAAGCGTCCAACGATGAACTTCTTTAGACTAGGGGTGAGCATTCGGATTTCGGTTCGGATTTTTGCCTAATCTGAACCGATCCGAAAATCCAAATTTTGAGAGAAAAACAATCCGATCCGGACCGAATATCCGAAAATTCGAAATCAGAAAATCCAAAAATTTTATAAAAATATCCGATCCGAACCGAAAAATCCAAAATTATGAAAAATCTGAAAATCCAAAACCATTTTTGTTAATTCTTATATATATTTATATTAGATTTAAACATATTTAAATAAAATATTATTATTATATATAATTCGGATTTGGATTAAAAAAATCCAATCCGAAATTCTTAAAAATGTCAATCCAATCCGAATCGAAAATCCAAAAAATCCGAACCGAATAAATTTCGGTTTGTTTCGGATCGGATATTCGGATTTCGGGTATTTTGCTCACCCTTACTTTAGACCAGCATCTTTCGTCTTGTATTTTGTCTCTAAAGAGATCCATAGTTCCTTCGACGTCTTGGCATTAGAGTAAACACTATATAGAGTGTTGTCTAGCCCGTTGATGATGTAATTGTGATATAGAAAGTCATGATGCCATACATCTAATGCAGTGTGTTTTTGTTCATAGGTCTCATCTTCCTCCACAGTAGGAGGTAACTCATTCAAGAAACGAGCCAAATTGAGAGTAATAAGGTAGAAAAATATTTTAGATTGCCAACGCTTAAATTCAGAACCTGAGAATTTTTTCGGCTTTTCGGCATGACCAAGGGCATTCAGAACATTGCTTCGACTTGTCGCCATTTCCACAGAAAATTATCTTGCGATTGTTAATGACGGATATGTAGAAATACGAATATAACGAAAAAAACAAAGCAGGATAAAATCGAGGTAAGAGTTTGACTCTTTCTCCGCAAGATAATTTTGCTCCGCTACAGTGTACATAGTTCTACAATAATTATCTCCAAGATACAATGGTTTAACAAATACGAGTAGTTGTACTACTAGATGTATTTTCGACGAACTACTAGATACTCGGGACAGAGAGACTTTGAAGAATGTATGAAGTAGATTGATTATCTTCGAATTGGTGAGTTTAATCATCTTCAGCATGGTCCCTTTTATAGCCCAAGCCTCAAGGTGGTTGTTCGTAAAGTGGTGCGAAGGCCCAACCACTGACATGACTGATCAGGTTGGCCTGAATCGATGTGATGGTTCAGTTATGCACGAGTCCAACCGCCCCACCATGTGGTCGAGTCCTACGTGCCACTCGAGCCGTCTCCAGGTGCCATGTTGGCAAAACTTTTAGCTCCTCGCAACGATGCGCACATGCGAAGTGCAGAGTGCAGCTCTAAAGCGCCCAATGCGACAAGTGCGATGTGCACATGCTCGGACTAGGTTCTCACCATCCGTAGGCATTTGGATTAGTCATAAAATAGCTAATTAAAAACCCACTATGATGCACCATAGATGAAGCACACTTGATTATTCCTTATTGGTGTGAACTCATTTATATATAGCTTAGAACTTCATTAATTTTTCAATATGAGATATAAATCATTCTCAACCTTTAAGAAGCTAACTTTTTGCATTAATTGTTCATTCATTCCACAATGGATTTGAACACATAAATACATTAAATTGATCTACACAAAATGTAGATTCCAAATCTAAGATCATATACAATTTATGCCAACAACCTTATCCTGTAACAATCAATCATCCCGTTATGTACAAGTAGGCTTAAAAGGTGGGGGAGAGCTTGCTCGGGGATAGTGTGCAGCTCCAACCGATGATAATGGGAGCCGAGGACTTCATCATCTATGAATAGAAGATACCTGCATCATTCTTTATAATAGGAATGGATCGTTAGGACTCAATAAAACTAGTGGTGTAAGTGTTTGAGATTGTTAATACGTTTCTGCAATATGTGGAAGTTGTTTTGCGTTTGGACATGATTCTCTTATCATATAGTTAAAAGAAATGCTGATGATTGGGTTGATTTGAGTGTTGTGTATAAATATTTCTTGTTCTGTTTAGTGAAAATAGACTATTGAAATGAATTTTGATGAAATGTGCTAACAGAAGGTGGAAAATATGTACTGTTTTTGAGAATTGTGCATAACAAATAGAGTTGTAAGTGGAAACTTGCATTTGATTCTAACTTTGTTAGGCATATTTATGTGGTACCAATTTGATCGAATTGGTTATTTGTATGACCCTTTTAAATGAAGGCCCATCTGTTACATTAGAAATTATGAGTGCTTTATATTTGAGACAATTTGTACATATGAGTATAACACTTAACTAATGAACAATTTGAATTTGAATCAGTGCATTTTTTGGTTATTATTGGCTCTTTTTCTTCTTTTCCGCTTTTACTTTTCTAGATGTTTCGGAAAATTACACCTTTTCTTTTTATTTTTATGTTTTTGCCACTACGCACACAACCAAACTAAATTGAATATGTTTCAAAATTTCACAGGTAATGACTAATGAGGTTAGCTAAGGCTATTTTTGTTTTTTTTTTGTTTTTTGGTCAATTAATCTGAAATTTTAAAGGTTGCGTCGCGGTGGACTCGACCAGGGCGCTTTGGCGCCGGCGTTACCACTCTACTACTAGGCCAACACACACACAGCTAAGGCTATTTTTGTCGTAACGTTAAATGTCATCAACCACAAAAAGTCTAACACCAATTCAAAAACATCAGGGAGACAATTACAATGTGTAAAAATCGAGATCACGAGTTAGGCAAGTTCTTTACTATGCTAATGAAATATATCAGTTAATGAGGAAATATTCACAAACAAATGCGAAAATTATTAATGTATAGCATTTATTAAAAAAATACTAATTGCTAATATATGCATTTAATATACTCATTCTGTCTCTCATTTTCCTTCATAATTTTCATTTTCGGGACGTTTCTCAATTTCATTCCTATTTCATTTACAGTAACTATCTTCTCTACTTATTACCCTCAACAATACTCTTTATTTATACTCGATCTGTCCCATAATTGTTGTCTCGTTTTTCTTTTTGGGTCGTTCCACAATTGTTGTCTCATTTTGAAGAAAAAAACATTAAAAATGTCTTGTTTTATGTGTTTCAACAATTTTACATATAAAACACAATCATCCTTAATCTACGTATCGAAAAGTTTTGAGAAAATGATTATGGGACGGAGGGAGTACCTTTCACCATCCATGACCTACAATATTTATACATTTTATCAATTATGACCTACCACTAACTAATTTAATATTACATTAATGTGGGATCCTTATTTCATTCACAATATACCCAACAACTTTTATTAATATCCATATCGAAGATTCTCGAAGAAATTTTAGGGGCAAAGGAAATATATGGTAAGCGTAAGCCACAAAAATTACACTGTATATAGCATAATATTATATACTCCCTCCGTCCCCCATATTCCTTCCTAGGAATATGGGGTGCGAATTTAATAAAAGTTGTTGAGTTATTGTGAGTGGAATAGGGTCCCACATTAATATAATATTAAATTAGTTAGTGGTGGCCATAGGTGGTAAAGGTGTAAATAAATAGGTTATTAAGGATAGAAAGAGAAATAGTGGTAGGCCATAGGTGGTAAAGGTGTAATTAAATAATATTATTGAGGTAAAGTTGGAAGATAGTTTAATAAATAGAATAGGAAGAATTTTGGGGCGTAAAATGGAATCTTAGGAAGGAATATGGGGACGGAGGAGTAATTCTGAGCGGATATAACTTTCAAAAATGGAAACGGAGACCCATAACTAGAAATTAGTTCCAAACTCAAACTGCAGTTTCCTCAAAAATCATCGTCATCGAGCCCATATATCCTTAATCGGGCCTCTCGAGGCCCGAGACCCGGCCCAGAAAGATTTGGGCAGAGCCCGCCTCACAGAAAACCCCCTAAGATTAATCAACTTGACTATTATTGAGTTACTGATTCTATGAATGTAAGGCGTATAAACTCGCCGACTCAAAGCTTCAGACGCAATTCGTTTTTCTTAATGTTGTGTCACCACGCAACCTCGAAAGTCTTCAATTTTTTCCAGAGGTGCGTATTAGTTCTTTATCTTAAGATTGTAAATGGCTAAGTGCGATTACTCCTGGTATCTCATTTGGGTTTTGCATGAACCTTTTTAGTAATAATAATTTCTGCTTGTCTTTTCTTGGTTAAGAGATTGTTATATTCGGTGGTTTTGGCAACAATTTAGCTGTTTATTCCATCTGCTGGCGTTGCCTAGTTCTGGAGATTTGATATTGGTGGAAATTCTGTGTTATTTAAATTATGTTATGTGTGTTGTTATAATCCTTAAAACGTCTCGATTTGACAGTCATTCAGGTTGGGGAAAATAAATTTTCGTAATCTTGCTGAGGAAGTTGGAGAAGGAATATAATTTTGTTTTAACAAAGAGTATTCGTGTAAGAGTCCTCAATATGTTGTTAGACTGATTATTTTTCAACTCCATTTTGTTTCTCAGTTCTGATACAGAATCACCTCCATTTTGGATATTTTCCTCGAGAGAACTGCCGGTAAAGATTCCGTCTTTAGTTGGCATGCCATATTAGTAATTTTTGTTGCCTAAGATTGTTCATTCGCTTTTTTAAATTGCATTGAAAACCCTGAGAATTGCTTTTAAAGAATAAGGAGTCCGACATCGTTTTCTGTATATTATTTCGTATTCCCCTGACATGGTATGTTTGATATTAATTCATTATTTGTAGGTTTTGTTATTGGACAATGATGTTTTCTTGTGGTTGATTCAAGATGCTGTTTTGACTTGATTAGTAATGCAGATGTAAGCTCTGTGCGTTTTCCAGTTATGCATATGTTTGTTGCTTCAACAATTGAATGTTAGCCACGATGAATGCTGAAGTTACTAATTAGCTCTACTTTCTACTTGCTATTAAAGAGAATGGTTTTGTAATTGGGTGTTACATTGTAATTGATTCATTTGAAAGCAGAGATCTCTAATGTCGGACTTATCTTGATGGTAGAAAAGGCTGTTTGTATAATGTAGCAAGAATATGCAGGTCATATGCTTCCTTGTGGACTATAGAGCGTCTGTGTTACGTAAATATGAGTTTGGGTCTTGCTGGTTATCCCACATGACAGGACAACCAACGTCGATATCCTGTCCGAAGCCTCCCTCTCCTCTGTCAACAAACAGTTATATCTCACCCCCTACTTCACAAGGTAAGCTTCTAAGGAAAGAAAAGATGTATGAAATTCATTATAAGAGCATGCCCGTGTCTTCCTTGGCATCCATGGAGGCAATTTTGTATCTCGTACATTTAATAGTGCTAGATTCCTTTTCAAAGTTTTAACGTGTGATTATGTACACTATTACGGGGTATTGTGCAGATAACACACCGACATCAAGCGTCTATCTCTCTCCAACTGTTAACCTTTCTCGAGAATACTACCTTGCACTTCAAACAAGCTCTTACAGCGAGATCCGGAGAAAATTCTACCACGACAGTAGTGGTTCTCTCGACCAAAATGTAGGCCGTGTAGATGTCTTCGAGGAGCCTCACCTGTTGGAACATGTTCTCCGACCGAGCCGTGAGTCTCTTCACGAGGCGCTCTCACTTGTCAAACCTAACTCTCTTACTCATCTTGCTGCGTCCTACTTTGACCACAGCGAGCACAGCTCCCATCTCTACCTTCTCCTCTACCAGAGGATCCGCAATGCCAGGCTCCTCTACGCCCCTATGTATAACCTCCTCGACGACCTTCCCGTAGAGATCCATTCTGACTACTACTCCCTCTCTGCTTCCCAATGTGATTCGGCATTTAACGTATTTCTCCAATTCGACGGCATCGAGAATCCCTTTCTATCCCCCGACTCACACAGCTTCCGTGACACGCGTCAGTGCTTGACTGAGCTCGGAGAGCAACTCGACCACAATCTCAAGAAATCACAATCGAGGCTACATCAAATACGCTGCTGCTCGAGAGGATCTGCATTTTGTTTGATTGCTGCGGCCGTGGGTGCAGTTATGTCGGCCGTGGCTATAGCTACTCATGCTCTCGTTGCCCTTGTTGCTTGCCCTATATGCCCCGCCATTCTCCCTTCGAGTTTGACAAAGAAAGAAGAGATCCATCTGGCTCAGCTCGATGCTGCTGCAAAGGGCTCTTATGTCCTCCGGAATGATCTGGACACTATCGATAGGCTCGTGGCCCGGCTGCGTGCAGTGGTGGAAAACGACAGGCTGCTTATTCGTCTCGGGCTAGAGAGAGGCAGAGACAAGTATAGCATTCAAGAGATACTAAAGCAGATACAAAGAAACCGCCCTAATTTTGTCCAACAGCTAATGGATCTCGAGGAGCATTTGTTCCTGTGTTTTGCTGCGATCAATCGGACCCGATTGCTTCTTCTCCATCATATGCACCAAAACCGTGTCTGATTACTGCCAAATTAAAGTAAGCTGTTTAATGTTTGCATAAGTTCTTTTCTATTCAGTTTGATTGTTTCTGTTCGGCCTTCAGTCTAATCAGCTACGCATTTTTCTAGCTCCTTCAAGCATGTAGACGAGTAATGCTGTGTTTGACTTCCCCTAGTCCAGAAACATTCCCAGGAGCAAGAAGTGTTTCTTACTAATTTGAGTTGATAGCGTTGAGGTTTTGACTCTTTTCCCTCAATCTTTAACGGCATTATTTTAGGAATGATTAGCTGAGTGATTGAACAGAATTATGTATAATGATTGTTAGGTAACTTTCATTATCCTTCTCTCGAGCTTTTTTACTTTGTTGGAGGATGATGATTACATATCTGCACTCTTAGCGAGACATGATATGAATGAAATGTTGAAAGCATATTTGAAAAAAAGATGTGCTTTTTCAAAAGTTATTGTTGGTTAGTGCCTGTCAATTCTTGGTGAATTTTGCATTTGGCAAGTCTAATCTCTAGTTTCATACTGTGTGAAGCTACATGCCTTCTTGGTAACATGTACAGTATTCAATGTAGAGCTGTCGAGTAGGCGGGCTATCTGGTTTTTTTTGAGCTTTTTCTAAGGTATAGACCCTCTCAAAATGGGCTATTCCAGACAGCCCGCGGGCCTACGTTATAAAATTTCTTGCCCAGCCATTTTGACAGTTACAGTTGATTGTGGTTCGATCTACTTATACATTGTATAAATGCCCTGAAAACATTTTTTTGGTATTCTGACATTTATTTGAAATCGTGTAAATTCAAAAGCATGAAATTAGATTTTCTTTTTTTCAATTTATGGGGCATTAACGGTTCTCCTGTCATCATAAAAATATGGCATTGATGGTGCATGATAACGCGGGTGGTGATAAACGAAAGTTCTAGGTAGGAATTATGATTTACCAGGATTTACTTTGCTTTTATTTTCAGAATTTTGTTCTAATTTATGACAGTTTAACGCTTTACCTCATATTTACTAGGGCAATTATTTGATTAAATCCTAAACTATTAGGTTTGTCCCAAAAATGTCCTAAACTTTCAATAATATCAATAAAATACCCGAACTATCAATATTATACCAAAAATATCATTTATAATGTTTTTTATCAACGAAATACTGACTTGGATTTTCATGTGACAAAAACGACGTCGTTTCTAACAGAATAATTTTAAAAAGTTTATGATGGCTTTGTTTAGTTATCTTTTTTTATAAACACAAATATATTTGGTGTTTATTTTGTTTGATGACTATCAGATTACGAATTTATAGAAAGATAATAAATATGAATACATTTGGTAACTAGAAGAGATAAATTTAATATTCAGTTAGACAAAATGGATGTAACTAGAAGAGATAAATTTAATATTCAGTCAGACAACAACCTTAACTACGTAAAAAGAGATATCATATGCAATCGGATGTTCACCAATAATTGCAACAAAAAAATACCAAATGTATTCATATTTATTATCTTTCTAAAAAATTCATAATCTGATGGTCATCAAACAAAATAAATACCAAATATGTTTGTGTTTATAAAAAATGATAACTAAACAGAGCCATCATAAACTTTTTAAAATTATTCATTTGAAACGACGTCGTTTTTGTCACATGAAAATCCAAGTCAGTATTTCGTTGATCAAAAACATTAGGGATGATATTTTTGGTACAATATTGATAGTTTGGATATTTTATTAATATTATTGAAAGTTTAAGACATTTTTGGGACAAACCAAATAGTTTAGGATTTAATCCAATAATTACCCTATTTACTAGGGAGTGTTTACTTTTCATGATTATCATTTTGAATGATTGATTATTTGATGGATTGAATGTGTGATAAGATAATTTTATCTATCAATCATTTGTTTACTACAAAGGATAAGTGAAGGATTAAAATTAGGATAAATAATTTTCTCTTTATTTGAATGATTATTTCAATCCTATCTATATTGGGTGGATTAAAATTAATGAAGAATAATTCAAATGATTAAAATAATCTCGGGCTTTGGGATATCCTCAAATATTAATCCTTAACAGTAAACACTTGATTATGTTGGATTAATTTTATCTATCCAACCTAATCATGCAAAGTAAACACCACCTAAATTTATTTTGAAACTACATGCATTTCACTTCTTTATACAAGTTTTTCATGATATATGCAAATATGTGTATATTATTTTCTTAAAAAATGTGTTTCCCATCGATCCCCTTCCCCCAACTCAAAAATAAAATTAAAATTACTACGAACTGTGCGAAATTGGGGCTAAAGCGAATAATATGATACGGATGTAAAAAATTTATGTATCTATGCTCAGGCTTATCGAAGGACCAATATAGCCAATTTAAAGTGAATATTGCCTAAATTATTAAACATCTTTTTGTTGTAGATATGAAAAGCAGAAGCACAGTATATATCTTCAATTTGCTCAGTTTCAAATCGAAATAAAAAATCACCTGTCTGATCATTGTAAATATTGTCTAAATTAATTCTTTTAGGTGGTGTTTACTTTACATGATTAGGTTGGATAGATAAAATTAATCCAACCTAATCAAGTGTTTACTTTTAAGGATTAATATTTGAGGATATCCCAAATTCCGGGATTATTTTAATCCTTTGAATTGTTCTCTATTAATTTTAATCCAACCAATATAGGCAGGATTGAAATAATCCTCAAAATAAAGGGAGAATTATTTATCATAATTTTAATCATTCATTAATCCTTTGTAGTAAACAAATGATTGATAGATATCTTATCACATATTTAATCCATCAAACAGTCAATCCTTCAAAATGTTAATCATGGAAAGTAAACACTCCCTAAGTGAATATTGCCTAAACTCTTAAAAGGGGAACCTTTGGATTTTTTAACCTTTTTTTTTTCATTTATAATAATGAACCCCTATTTATTTGATGGCCATTTCACGTCCTATCCCACATTGTAACTTTTTTTTTGTTAGAACATCGTATGTCTATTTTATTATTTGAACGCCATAATGTTATTAATTTACACTAGTGTGTAACTCGTCGAATTTCGACGGAAAATATTTTATGTTATATTTATAATTATATTAAATAAAATAATCTTATATCAGGACGATACGTCTAAATTTGATATATTAAATGAATAAATCTTTATATCAGGATAATATGTCTGAATGTGATATGTATTTTCGTCGAATTCTAATGAAAAATCGCTTTATATTATAATTTACGCATAGAAAATTAAATATTCTTAGACATGTTAATAATTCTTGTTTAGAATGTATATACCCATACCCGTCTTAAATTCGATTAATTTTCTGAAGTTGTTTAAATTTATAAATATAATTTGTTATAATGATTGATTATTCGTCTCGATAAAAATAAAAAATTACAAAGTAATCATTAATAATAAATAGTATAAATAACAAAAGATAAAAAAAAAAGAAAATTTTATGTATGCGTGTCGATTAATGTTAAAATTCCTTTAGAATTTATATGCTCGTACATATCCCAAACCTGACTAAAAAATATTATTACTACTCGTTTTCATCTCAACCCGTATAGTTAATATCTGCTAACTACCCAAATATGTTTAATTTATACATATAAGTTGTTACATTAATTGATTATATATTTCAATAATGACTTGAACATTATAGAATAAATATTAATAATAAATAATATAAATATAAAAAGATTAAAAAATAGAGAACATGTCTAACATATACATACCTGCACTCGTCTTAAATTTGATTAATTACTTGAATTTGATTAATTTTATAAATATACCATAATTGTTATTCGTTTCAATAAGACTTGAACATTAATAGTAATTATTAATATTAAATAATATGGATAGCTAAAAATTAAAACTAAGCAAATCTCACATAAACGTGCCATTTAATGTATTTACTTGTTTAGAATTTATATACATGTAGATGTCACAAAACGAATTAAAAATTAATTTTACTATATATTCTCGTCTCATTCTCGTATAGTAGTATCCATTAATTACCTGAGTTCATTTAAAATTATAAAATATCTAATTAATAAAATATTTATTAATTCTCATACCCACATAATATAAATAATATAAATTTGACGGGTGAAGTTTAAATTCTTGTACCCGAATCATATAAATAGCAAAAGACTTAGATATAGAGAAAATTATATTCTCGTCAAATTTCACATAGTACGTTTCGTTTAATGTATTGACATGTTTAGAATTTATATACATATATAACTATCACAAATCGGATTAAAATTGATTTTACTATATGTTCTCATCTTACTTTTGAATAGTAGTATCTACTAATTACCTAAATTCATTTAAATTATAAAAGATCTAATTAATAAAATATATATTTATTCGAATAATGGGTTATCCTCTAGATTTAAATTTGAATTTACTATTTATTTCAAAAAAAATTATTAATTGTGAAGGCTCACCAAAAAAATAATGTGAGCTTCAAAATTCCGCATAGATATGTCTATAAACATTTGTACCTGTCTAGAATGTATATTATTATATCAAATAATATAAATAGCAAAAGAATTAAAAATAGAGAAAATTATATTCTCGTATTATTCTCGTGTAGTAATATCCACTAATTACCATAATTCATTTAAGTTTTAAAACATATAATCAATAAAATATATATTATTTCAATATATTAAAATTGAGAAAATCTCACATAACATATCGATCAATGTCTGGACCAATTTAGAAACTATATACATGTAGTTGCCACAAATTTGATTAAAAATTGATTTGACTATATATTTGGTATCGTCTCAAACCCGTATAGTAATATATGTTTAGATTTACAAAATCAATATATAATAGGATTATGAAATATAAATACTAAGAATAAAGGAGATTTGAGAAAAATAGAAATGGAGAGATTATATGATGCGACATATGAGAGAGAATCATTAAATCTTAATCCGATTATATATTAAAAAATTGTACAAAAATAATTTTTTATTTAGATTTTCAATTTATGAAGTTCATGAAAAATGGATGTATGATTCAAAATTTGTTTAAAAAATCATAAGAAACATATCATTCAATTTATGTCTTGAATTGATGAAGTTTCATGAAAACTTCAAAAATAATATTAATTAAATTAAATTAAAATTTTAATAAAAAGTATCTATTTATCTGGCCAACTAATTAATTGATGGGCCATTGTCTTGAATAAATGCTCAAAATATTGGAAATAAAATATGGATTAAGAAGGCATAAATTTCGAATTTAATGCATTCATATAATTAAGGGGAATTATGATTCATTGCATCCATATAATTAAGGTAATTTATGATTATATAATTAAGGCAATAACATAATTAAAAATAGTGAGAATGTAAATAAATAGAGACTTTAGATAAATAGGAATAGAGAAATTTGGTGATGCCACATAGGATACGGAGATGATGTGGCGTTTTTTTCGGTAATCGTATTATAAATAGACTAGTGTATAACCCGTCGAATTTCGACGGAATCACTTTACATTGTAATTTTTAAATTAAAAATAAAAATTAGTCTATAATTAGTTTCAAAGTCATAATACTTTGACAATTTATTGAAAGAAGTATTAAAAGATAAATAATTATAATAAAAAAATAGGATAATGATGGAATTTTTTCAATTTTCTTTCCGCTTTCTTTAGCTAAAATAAACTAATAGGAATTAAATTACACATATATTTAAAAAGATAATAATGACAGATTCTTATAAATGTAGATGAAGACAAATTTAAATTAAAAAATTTTCCAAATATAATTTAAAATTATACAATGTATGAAATTCGTTTAGAACACACACACACACACACACACACACACATATATATATATATATATGTGTGTGTGTGTGTGTGTGTCCCTAGTCCGATTAAAAGTAATCTTACTACTCGTTTATGTATCGTTGCATATAGTGAGACCCACTAATTACCCGAATTAAGGAGGTCATATATTTAAATTTAGAAATATTTTAACCAATTAAATGCAGTTTAGAATATATATATATATATATTGAATCCAATTAAAAGTTACTATAAGAAAGATTAGAAATTAAACTCAAATCTTAAATTTTAAAATATACGATCAATGAAATCAGTTTAGTATGTATGTACATATGTATGTATGTATATCTTAAATATGATTAAAAGGTAATTTTGCAACTCATTCTCGTATTAGTCTCATATAATAATATATGTTAATTATATGAATTAAATAGGTAATATATTTAGATATAAAAATATTAAATCATTCTCGTTCCTAGTGTGTAACCTGTTGAATTTTGACGGGAACCATTTCACGTTGTAATGCCTAATTAAAATTTGAAAAAGAAATTATTATTTTATTTTAAAGTATTGGTAATTGAAGGAACTGTTATTTGACAGATAATATTATAATAAAAAAAAAAACAAGTGAATGAAGGTGTTTCTTCTATTTTTTCCGCCTTCTTTATCTTGAAGTAACAAATAAAATTAAACTAAACATATATATGAAGGAATTGTTATTTGACATATACATATTGAAGTAATTAAAATTAAAATATTACAAAGTAAACATTAATAGATTTTAAAATAAATAACAAAAGACTCAAAATGAAAAAAATTCCACAAAGGTTGTTGACTAATGTTTGTAACCCTTTTGGAATTTATATACTTTCCTATCTAAAATCGTATTAAAAAATGATTTTATTACTCGCACTTGTAACAAAATAATAATATATAGTATACATTTTTTATTTAAAGTAAGTTTCTAAATTTGACAACAATTAGTATGTAACCTGTCGAGTTTTGTAATAGGATAAGACAATGGTTCGAAAAGATGAGGCTAGAGTTTAGTCAAGTGTACCCGTCTAGAATGTATATACTCGTGACAATCCCAAACTCGATTAAAAAATAATTTTACTACATGTTCTCATCTCAAACCCGCATGTAGGGGTGTAATCGAACCGAGCCGAGCCGAATACCATCGTGCTCAAGCTTGGTTTGTTTAGTATCGAGCCGAGTCTCGAGTTTTATTTATCGAATATTTCGAGCTCACGAGCTTATTCGAGCTTTAATCGAACCCAAACAAGTTTTCTAAATTTAGATATATGTTTAGAATATTGATTATTTTATTTTAAAAATAAATTATTTTATCCATAATAACACAATATATTTATTGATTTCTTAGAACAAATAAAAATAGTTAGAGATTTAACACAATAATTACTAATTATAAAAAGAAAATAATTATATCTAGTTAATAATTTTATATTTTCAAAGTAAATCAGTTAACGAACTTGTTCACGAGCTAACGAGCCGAATACTATCATGCTCAAGCTTGGTTTGTTTAGCTAACGAGCTTCACTAAACGAACTCGAACGAACTTTTATCGGGCCGAGCTCCGAATAGCTCACGAATAGCTTGACTCATTTACAGCCCTACTCGCATGATGATATTCGTAATTACCCAAAATCATAAATTTATAAATATAACTTGTTACAGTAATTGGTTATCCGTTTCAATACAAACCTCCATATGATAAATTAAAATCAATAATAAATAGTATAAACAATAAAATATTAAGAAAATTGAGCAAATTCAATATAGGCATGTCGATTGTATTCACTCATTTGGTATTTATATACTCATATTTGTCACGAATTCGATTAAAAATAAGTTTACTACTTGTTCTCGCCTCACACACATATAGTCTTAACTACTCGATAATTATCTGGAACTATTAAATTTTATAAATATAAATTATTACAAATTTGATTTATTCATCTCAAAAAAATCTCTGTATTAAAGAAAATGAATAATAAATAGTAGAAATAAAAAAAAATATCTCAAAGTGAGGAAAATTCACATAGACACGTTGGTAAATGATTGGACCCGTTTAGAATTGTTATACTTCTAAACAAATTTTTATTTATAAAATATCTAATAATCAAATATAAGTTGTTATAATAATTAGTTGGTTGAGGCTATCGTCCAGACACTCGGAGCCGTTGGTCGTATTGATGCAAGGCTATAGACCGAAATGATGAGGCTAAGATTTAGCCATATGGACCCGTCTGAAATTTATACATGTTCCTGTTCCAACCACATTTAGTAATACTCGTTAATCACCTAAACATGTTTAACTTTGTAAATATAAGTTATTAGAATAATTGGTTAATTGTCTCAATAAAGACTCGAACGTTGTAGAATAAATATTAGTAATAAATACCAAAATATTCAGAAAATAGAGAAAATAGTTACACATAATTTATCTAAATAATTAAACATAAGTTATTACAATAATTGATTATTTGTATAATAAAATTCGAATAATATTACAAGTTTAACATTACTAATAAATATTATATAACAATAATTCCGTTTGTCCTATGTTCGAGCTAGTGATACTTCTGAATTTAATATATAAGTGTCTGTATCATTTTACGTAAGATAATATGAACAAATACAATTGTTTTGGCACAACTTCTTGTCGACATATATAATATAAAAATAAAGTTATTTACCTAATTTGTTGTTTTTGATATTCTGGTATAATATGATCTAACACATATTTAATCTATGAATCATAATCTATTCGATAGAGTATATTGTTCATTCTTTCATATATATGCAAGATAGATTGAAATATATCAATTTACTTATAGGTACTTTATTTTTTTAGGTCAACATATTAAATACTCCCTTCGTCCCGGCTGGCTTTAGTCACTTCTTTTGGGCACGAGAATTAAGGAGAGAGTGTTTAAAGTGTATTGGTAATAAAGTGGTTTATGTGTTAGGTATATATATTTTGTTTTTTATTTTATTTTACATTTAAATTTATTTATTTAGATAATAAATTTATTTTAAATTATCCTTAATTTAATTAGCATATTAAAATTAATTTAATTTTTAGTTAATTTAATTTAATTTAATTTAATTTTTTAAATTAGCATATTAAAATAAATTAATTTAATTTTTTAAATAAATTAATTTTTTAATTTAATTTAATTGTTTTAATTAAATAAATAAATCAATTTTTAAATAAATAAATAAATTAATTTTATTAGTTAAAATTAGCATATTAAAATAAATTAATTTTTAAAATAAATAAATAAATTAATTTTTAAATAAATAAATAAATTATTATTTTTAGTTAAAATTAGCATATTAAAATAAATTATTATTTTTATTTAATTTAATTTTTTAATTAAATAAATAAATTAAATAAATAAATAAATTTTTTAGTTAAAATTAGCATATTAAAATAAATTAATTTTTTAATTTAATTTATTTTTAAAATTAAATAAACAAATTAATTTTTAAATAAATAAATTAATTAATTTTTAGTTAAAATTAGCATATTAAAATAAATTAATTTAAATTACAAAATTAATTTATTTTAATATGCTAATTTTAGCCCAATTAGTTAACTGTTAATTGCAATTAAAATCCCTTATTTTTTCTTAATAATTTCCATTTATAGAAACGACTCAAGCTAGTTGGGACGGCTTAAAATGGTATACGACTCAAGTTAGTTGGGACGGAGAGAGTATATTTTTATGCTGCATGTATGTATACTTAATATAAACACATATATTTTCATAAATATTGATAAACTAATAAAATCTATGGTGTAGAATTAGACAATATACCTTTATGAAATATAATAAGAATATTGAGAAGTATCAATATATATATATAGATATATAATTACAACTAACAAATTTATAATTATACAAATCAATTAATAATTAGTAAAATATTTAAGAAGATCAAATATTATACATTCACCAAATTTTATTGAGTACATAAAAATACAAGAATTCATGTAATAATATTTAATAATTTTCAGACTTTCTCATAATAATTGAGATAAAAATGAATTATTTGGTGACAAATATAAAAAGAATCATAGCAAAACTAATATGGTCATATCCATATTACTATTTGTACCTATATATATGTATACTAATATAATATTTAAAAACTATTGTATTGTAGAATTAAGTTAATTAGGCAAACATAATTTGAATAATTTCTTTTTTGGCATTTGTAATGTATTAAATGCAATATTAGTTAATCCAGTATTTCTTTAATCACAATTTTACTTATTGCATGTAATGTAAATTATGAGCAACTAATACTCATTAATTGTAAGATTACATACATTATTTAAACATTGAGAAAGTACATATTGGAGGATTTTGATAAATTAGAATAAAATTTTATGGAGATGCCACATAGGATTGAGGATTAATGTGGTGTCTCCAATGTGTAATGGATTATATAATTAATTAATAGATTAATGATATTATTTCGGCACATGATAAAAGTCCTAGAAAGGAATTTACATATGGATTAATATATTTAGGTAAATTGAATACTGTATTCCTTCCTTTCATTTTAGAGTGGACAAGTCGGTATCAATTTTAGACACACTATCTCATCACTTTATTATTACAGGCACATTCACGAATATACAGAACGATATTTATTTACATATTTATAAGCATAGTTTAGATAGAGAAAGATCCAGCGAATACATTTTAGCTGCATTCATTACTTATTTATATATTTTCAGGAAAATAGTATTTATGATTTTAAAAACAGTGTAACCAAAATTGACATTTAATCTATCCAAACTTTTACTCCGCTGAAAAGAGAAAGAAAAAAAAAGCAAATAAATGAAAAAACAAGCAAATAAATAAGATAATACAAAAACTCTTATACATCTGTCTACACCATATGGAATGGATAAAAGTATTATTTATCCTTCATAAAAGTATCATTTATATAGAAAAAATATTATATATTTTTACACTATAATTTATAAGTATTATTTATATTAAAAAAATATCATATTATCCATAGAGGAGATCACTTCATAACATAAAAATGTTAGCGTAGAGTTCGGACAAAGAGCAGTCAGTCAATTGTGTGTCTGACTCGACAAAGAATTTGACACAGCCGTCATCGATCATACCAAATTAAACCAAAATAAATATAACCAATTCAGCAGACAGATCAGATTTACACGTAGTTAAATCCGAAAAAGACATTCTTGTACACCCCACTTATTACCCACCACGTTTTCGCTTCACATGCTCTCTCCCGCTTTCCCCGCATGTACCTCGCGCTCCATCTCCAGTACCTCCACTCACAGCTATCTCAGCTTTTGAATCCATAATCAAAGTAAGCAAGCTGCACTCTTTTTCACAAATCCTTTCAAATTAAAAACAAAATCGAGAATCCCATCATTTATCCTACACGTTCTCCGCCTCATTCAAATCTTTCGCGATTTTTGTTGTTTTGAACAGATTTATATTTCCATTTCTAAACTTCTTTTGATGGGAACCACGTTCCAGCTGTAATAAGATTCTCAAGAAAAGAAAAGAAAAAGGAACCCACTTTGCTCCCACTGAAAAAAAAATCATCCCATATTCAAATCTTTCTCAATTTTCCGGAAAATTTCGTAAGATCTTGAAACCTCTGATTCAATTCACGCACCAAAAATCAGTTCTGCTTTAATTCTTCAATCGTCTGCTTGATTCTGTATGTGGGCTGATATATATTTTCTAAAAATTCGATCTTTTTCAACTGCATAACGAAAGAAAAAGAAGAAATTGAGCAAAATCATTGTGTGATGACGAGGAGAGGGCATAGAGAAATGATGATGGAGGAATTGAATGAGCCCACCAAGATTAGGAAAAGAGGGTGCTCATCTTCGGCATCTTCATCATCAAGGATTTACAATTATAGGTTGAGCAAACGGGCCATCTTGGTGGGAAAGAACCGGGCCGGGCTCGGGGTCGGGCTTGGGAGGTCTAGATCCAGCACCCCGGTGCCGACATGGCGAACCACCCCTTTGAGGGGCGCCATTGAGACTCCCAAGTATTCACAAAGTGGGAGATCGGCCCGGCCCGTATCGGCCCGGAGGCTGGCTGCCACTTTGTGGGAGATGAACGAGATGCCGTCGCCGAAGATGAGCGAGAGCAATTTGGAGGTGAGGAAGCGGCAGCAGAGGAAGAGTGGAAGCAGGATGTCACTCAAAGGTGAGAAGTTGATGCAGTCTGGATGGGGGCTGCATTCGGGCTCGGGCTATTTGCCGCCGCACTTGTCCGATCCACCTCACAGCCCGACTGTTTCTGAGGTGGGATGATCCTTTTGTAGTTTGCTGCTGCTTTTTTTTTAAGGTTGATTTAATTCAATACTAAATTTAGCATGATGTAGAAAAATGTCTGCACTGGGAGAAATAGGTGTCTGTTCTTGGTTTTCACTTTAGTAATTTGATTCCATATGCTGTTCGCAAATTGCATAACTCATTGCTTGATTTGTTCCTTGGTATATATACATGTTGATTTGTGGTCTTTCTATATCTCAAATCACCAGACATTGAGCAGCAAGTCTTAGTTCAAGAACTTTGTTTATACATGTGTTTTGCTGGTTATTACTGAATCCCCAACTTTGGGTAATTGTAGAAAATGGACCGATCGGGAGCAGGCAGTCATCGAAGGCGGACGACACCGTCAATTTCTCAGAAGCTCATGTCTGCTGATAAAAATATTGGACCTATTGATTCCATTAGCAATGCCAGTTTCATGGAGGTGATTTTTTTTTACCGATCTGTCTAAAATTTGATTCTTTATTATATATGGCTGAATTTTTGCTCTATCTTGCAGATTGAGACTCGATCACGCCCCAACGTCTCAAGCGAATCCATGGTTGGTGGGAAGAATCGTTTGAAGGAAGCAAGCAGCGCTCTGACCACTTCAAAAGAGCTGCTGAAGATCATCAACCGCCTCTGGGCTCAAGCGGATCAGCCCTCGTCTAGCATGTCTCTCATCTCGGCCCTCCACTCCGAGCTCGAGAGAGCTCGTTTGCAGGTCAATCAGCTCATCCACGAGCAGCGGTCAGAGAAGAACGACATCAACTATCTCATCAAGTGTTTTGCGGAGGAAAAGGCCTCTTGGAAAAACAAAGAGCACCTAGCCGTGGAGGCTGCAGTCGGGTCCCTCACCCGTGAGCTAGAGGCAGAGCGGAAGCTGAGAAGGCGGCTAGAGAGCTTGAACGCAAAATTAGGGAAGGAGCTAGCAGAGATCAAGTCATCATTCATGAAGGCGGTTAAAGAGTTAGAGAGCCAGAAACGGGCAAGAGAGATAACCGAGCAAGTGTGTGATGAATTAGCAAGAAACATCGATGAAGATTGGGTTGGAACTGAAAAGTTGAAGAGGGAATTCGTCGGAGTTCATCAAGAAGTGGAGGAAGAGCGTGAGTTGCTGGAATTGGCCGATAAGTTGAACGAGGAGCCGGCCCACATGAAGCTCTCCGAGGCCAAGCATCAATTCAAGGAGAAGAGCTCTGCTGTTGGCAAGCTCAGGAAGCAGCTCGAAGCTTTCCTTGGAACGAAACGAGACAAAGTTGATGAAGAAGTCGAGGATGGTGTCGACAGCAAGGAAGAAGGCTCGACAGAAAGTGATCTTCACTCCATTGAATTAGACTTGAACAACAACAGTAATGAAAAAGGGGGCAACAAATGGGCCTATGCCTCTGCAGTTGAACGCGAGTTGGCTAGGAGAATACCGGTTGCGGTTAGTAATGAAAGCCGAGCAAGAAACTCCGTCTCCGGGCAGGTCTCTCGTAGAAGCACTCCTCTGCAGAGGAGCGTGTCTGATGGGGTCGAATGGGCAGCTCAAGGTGCGGGTGGCCAACACATGATCAACGAGGGATATCATGAAGTCGATAAGGAAGCTTATTTGGATGAAATGCAGAGGCTCAAAACTAATAAAGGTTTCAAGAATCACTTATTGTCAAGTTCTCGCTTAGGGAGGAAAACCATAGTCCTTCAAAGAAGAAGGAGCATTCATATCCCCCTAGAGATTTAAGTGGTACAATTCATGAAAAATCGAAGTCGAGAGCAGCAGAAGGCAGTAGGAGATCTAAATGGTGAGGTTTTCAACTGCTGTTAAAGATTGTCAAGCACGTTGTCGTTGCAATCTTTCGCGAGAAAACCTTTTAGCTGAGAAATATGAACTAGCTAACATCTTGTTGATTTGTTGAAACCATATGAAACTCCACACTTATGCTATGAAACTGAGCTAGCCCGCGCGTACCTCGAACGCGCTCGTCTCCACTTCTTGTAAGTTGCTTTCTAAGCCATGTGTATATTTTGTTAAAGGGGAGTACTTGTAATTATGGGATGTGCTTTTTTGAATTTGAATTCGGAATGATTTATGTCTCTCTTCAAGAACTGAGTTGAATCTTGTACATTTTCTAGGTAGTATTAATGTAAGAATGAATGGTGAGACGGTCCTACATAGCTACATATAAAGTAATAATAGGTGAAGGACAATGTAGGTGAGATAATATAGTCGTTTATTGTCTGAATTATTGCACGTAGTATAGCCTCATTGTTGGAATTTGGAACGTTGGAGATTCTGGAAGATGCTACATCTGAGTGGTACAAATATTTCAGAAAAAAGATACGTCGGGTTTCGATTTTGAGATAGTTGATGCTGACATTAAGCATTTTCTACAAGCACTTGGCCTCACTCTGCAATTTATGTTATAAGTGTATTTTCATCTCATATTTGTTTTGGGGAATAATTTTGTCTTTAAAGCTAATTTTGGCTCGTCTAAACCCTCAAATTAACCAAAGATTACTTTTAACATCTTTTCTCTAATTTCCGAAAATATTCTCTGTTTATGTTAATATGTAATAATTCCACGGAGATGGTGTGTATACACTTTGGAATATGGAATATGAGTAATACGTCTTGAATAATACAAGATTGATCGATATTGTGGTGGTGGTTATTTGTCTCACTAGAACAATTGAATCCTTCAAATAAACTTGTTTGTTGAACATTGGGATGAATGAAACAATGCCAATAGGCCCAATACAGATCAGACAGTTAGCTGTAGGCCAATTTATAGGAGTATCTACATATAATTTTGCTACTTGGGAAAAACACCAGTGCTAAAAGTCGTTCTAAATTATGTAGATGCTCACTCTCTTTCAATTCCTATTTACTATTTTAATAGAGCAACATAAATATTACCGATACCATACATAAACTATTTTTATTTTTTAGATTATATATGTAAGATAAGAAGACAATTTCGATAATAAATAAATAAAAGATGTACAGTACAAGCTGTCC
Source organism: Salvia rosmarinus (assembly GCA_036937905.1). Taxonomy (NCBI): domain Eukaryota; kingdom Viridiplantae; phylum Streptophyta; class Magnoliopsida; order Lamiales; family Lamiaceae; genus Salvia; species Salvia rosmarinus. The sequence goes on along the minus strand of CM072818.1, from coordinate 57,096,658 downwards.
ACAATTCAACTTTTGTTTCTTTAAAAAAATTGGTTACATCTTCCAATCAGCCACCAGCAAATATCCAATTTTGTCTAAACTCCCAATTTCTCAACCTCTGCTCTGACTAATCTAATCAAATCATAAAGCAGCTTCTCTCACTTCTCGTTCTCTCTCTCTTTCACAACTCACAGTGAGGGAGAGAGAATGGCGATATGGCTGCTTCTGCTATCATTCACAATTTTGACTGAACTCTCATCGTCTTCCATCAACACCACGCCTGGTTTTCCGTCTTCAGCAATCAAGTCAGAGCTGCAGCGCTCTGTAGCAGTTAAAGGCAGCAGCAAACTCTACGAAGAGAAGTTCTTCACCCAAATCCTCGATCACTTCAACTACAATCCCCAGAGCTACCACACGTTCCAGCAACGCTATCTAATCAATCGCAAACACTGGGGCGGCGCCGCCGACAACTCCCCGATCTTCGTCTACACCGGCAACGAAGGCGAAATCGAATGGTTCGCTCAGAACACCGGCTTCATGTTCGACACCGCCCCCCATTTCAAAGCTCTCCTGGTCTTCATCGAGGTCCCCTTTCTAGCTATCTCTAGATTTCTCTCTCTCTCTCTCTAGATCATGCAAGTTGATTTTTATTCGTAAAAAATGCAGCATAGATATTATGGAAAGTCTATACCTTATGGCGGGAGGAAAGAGATAGCCCATTCGAATTCGACGACGCTGGGTTACTTGAGCTCCACGCAGGCATTAGCAGATTATGCAACGCTCATTCTCGATCTCAAACACAATTTGACTGCACTTGATTCGCCTGTTGTTGTGTTCGGAGGTTCCTACGGTGGAAGTATGGTTATCGCGAATTTGATTTTTCCAGAAACAGTATTTTATTTTATGAATACATGCTTGCTCGCTAGTAACCTTTTTTGAATTATTATATATATTACGTTGAATAAACCTTGTTTATTAATTGCAGTGCTGGCAGCATGGTTTAGATTGAAGTATCCGCATGTAGCTGTGGGGGCTTTGGCGTCTTCTGCACCAATCCTCAATTTTGACAACATCACTTCTCCATTTAGTTTCAATGATATCATCACCCAAGATTTTAGGGTATGTTAGCTAACTTCATACGTCACCAATATTTATATTTTTCATTCCATCTAAATAAATGTTGTTCTCGTAGGATAATACAATAAAAAAAAAGTGAAAATAAGAAATGGGCTTATCTCGATCAGTAAATCTTTGTGGCCACATTGTGGCTGGCCACACCCTTTTTCCACATATTCTGAAAAATATTAAATTATTAAATTTAAATTTAAGTTTAAAATTTTCATTCGATAGATGCAAAATTGTAATTCCATAAGATAGTTTTAATGTAAAACTAATTTTTTAATAGATCAAAAATTAAATAAATGAGTTTTTCATTTAATAAAGTTGATTGTGGTAGTACAATGTACCGAATAAAGATCACTCTATCTCGAAAATGTTTGATTACATCGGTATTAGAGCGTGCGTACGCTTAATAATTATACCATGTGCATCTTAATTGGTTGAGTTTGTGCTTGTCCTAAAATAGACATTGAGTTCAATGACAACATAATAATTTGATCTTGTACTAGTAATGTTGTGTTCCATGAAAATGAAGTGATTTCTACAAAAATAAAATAAAAAATTAGTGATTTGATATTTAGTGATAAGGTTACTACTTACTAGCTATTGGTCAAAATTGCACGACAAAAGCAGAAAAGGGGGAGTAAATAGTCTTTCTTTGGGACCATGTATATCTGGTGTACATAATTATCTGAAAATGAACAATTAAGTCGTTGGGATATTTCGTAAATTATATAACTAATTATTGATTCATTTTTTATGCCAACGTAAAATCAAAAAATTAATCAGAGTGAGAGTGAAAATTGTTACAAAGTGATCAAAAGATCGTGGCAAGAAATTGAAGACACGGCAGCAAAGCCTGGTGGATTGGAAATTCTCAGAAAGGCATTCAGAATATGCAAGTACGAATGTTTCTTTACATATATTATTCAATCATTGCCTACTATTAAAAAATAAAATTTCTATGTAATGATGTCATATTTCTACTACTATAGGAATTATATAAGTGCAGGGTATTTAGAAGGTTGGCTTGGTACAGCATATACATACACAGCCATGACAGATTATCCAACTCCCACCAATTTCCTTAATCCCTTGCCTGCCTATCCTGTCAAACAGGTAATCATAATTACTTGATTTTATTTTTTCCATAATAAATTTGATTATTTTTTAGATGACAAGATTATAGAGAAAAAAAACTCTTGAATAATTTTAAATAAATATTTTTTAATACAAAAGGAATCTAATGAATAATTGGTAGCATTAAATAATTTTATCCAAAATAATTTGGGCTTTACTAGCATGTGCAGGCATAAAGTCAGTATCATCATTATACTCTTTTTTTCATCCGTTATATTATCACACCCAACCTTACTAATAATTACATCGACATTGCACACAATGAGCATTAAATAAACTAAAATTTCTGGATTTTGTCCCCTGATTTCTATTTACTTTGAATAATCAACTCCACGTGGTACAGACTTAAATAAAACGTGCACTAGTTAATTTGTGATGTTGAGATAAAAGGTTTGATATGAATAAAACACTTTCTTTTCCACAAAATGTTGGAATGCAGATGTGCAAGGCAATTGACGATCCGAAAACTGGAAACAATACCTTGGAGAAATTATACGGTGCGGCTAACATATACTACAACTATAGCGGTGATGCCACGTGTTTCGATCTGGCTGATGATTCAGACCCCCACGGCCTCGGTGGGTGGACGTGGCAGGTACAAATTTTAATACAAACTTATTTATGGATGCCTTTATAAATAGTTAGTCATCACATTCAAATTTTAATTTTCAAGAAACTAGAAAAATACGTTGGTATTACAGATTTATTGAGATCTATATTTAGTAAACCGTCAGGTTTGATATAACTTAACGAACGGGCATAAATGAATAACATCTAGAATATTTGGTGAACTTGGGAATGAGTCATATAATAAATCAAACACTTTATCCTAAGAGAATATTCAAACATTTTCTTAACATAATTTGATTTAATAATAGAAGCAAAAGTGAAGCTTGTTACATACAATAAATGGTGCAATTTCAGGCATGTACGGAGATGATTCTACTAACAGAAGGCAACACTAACGACAGCATATTCCCGCCGTCCAACTATAGCTACAACGATCGGTTACAATTTTGCAAAGACAGGTTCAACGTCGAGCCCAGGCCCACTTGGGCCCCCACCGAGTTCGGAGCCCGCGTAAGAATCATTTCCGCCCATTTCAAATATTTTTACTCTTTTTTAAATTCATTTTTCTTTTTTGCAGCATATTCACAGAGTTCTGAAGCGCTTTGGTAGCAACATCATCTTCTTTAATGGGCTAAGGGATCCATGGAGTGGTGAGGGTACAATATTTTCGCGCTTCTTTTTTTGTTTATTACTGATTATCGATGAATATACGTCCTTACCCTTATTTTATAAAAATAAATAAATAATAAGCTTGTTATCTTCTCTTATCTGATCCATGTGTTGTTGTCAGGGTGCTTAGAGATATATCAAAGAGTGTGGTTGCTATTGTTGCTAAAGAAGGTATGTAGGGCTTCATATTTTTGTACAAGTTTGCTGCCATTTGTTTTGGACTTAATTCTATATAAGGCCCAACCAGTGGCCCATAACATTTAAATGTCTTATGAGTGTGGGAACGTGATTTTATTTTTATCTTTTATCATTAAAAGATAAGTGAGAACCAGCTGATAATGATAGTGATGTACGTGTAACGTGTGATGATAGGTGCGCACCACGTGGACCTTAGATTCTCAACAAATGAAGATCCAAAATGGCTTAAAGAAGTGAGGAAAAGAGAAGTCCGCATCATATCACAATGGCTCTCTCAATATTATCATGATTTGACTGATTCTCCCAATTATTAATTAGAATTCTATGTATTTACTTACACACAGAAACACATCATTTATTCCGATTCTCATATAAAAAAGTGATCGATTTATGATGTGCTTGTGTTGAAAGCTCGTGTTACCAGCTTATTTCATAATCTGTTTATGTAATTGTACCTCTTACTTCTATGTTATAAGATCAATTTACTTCTAGACCTTATGATAGAGATGTTTATAAAAGAATATTCACAAATGTGATTTTATAAATTTGAATATTGGACATTGTATATATCTTGAGGCTAAATTTAATAGAGACCATAAGTCATAAAGGTCGACCGTCACATGATAATGAAAGGAAAAAAATTGAAAAGTATTCTCACCCTTAGTGAACTCGACCACCAGCGGGCTTCAATATACAGCCCCCAACCTTTCCTAACAGCCACTCATTTTGGTTCCTCGGATTTTACGATAAATCTATTATATTCAAAAAATTAGATATTATATATTTTCTAAAATTATAAAAATAATTATATTTTTTATAAATAGACATCAATATTTTCATAATTATATACATAATACAATTATATAAATTTTATTTTTTTATTCTTCTATTTTTATTAATTTATGAGTTTTGAATTTTTACACATTCTTCTTTAATTTATTTTTATTATAATTGATTATATTTGGATTAAAAATAATATAAACTAATTATAAATAATATTATGGTTAGATGGTTGGAGTGGTCATTGATAGGCAATAAAAAATAAGTGTGATTGGTTTAGAATGAATATTAATGATATGAGAGAGAGAAATTAATTAAGTACTAGAAAGATACTGATTGATTACTGACAAACATAGCCTGAAATAAAATTAGCTGATAACATATTTTATGAAGAAAAAATAGCTCAAACCTCCAAATTATTATACTCGCATAAGTTCAAACCCTGAAATTTCTTCATTCTGTGTGTGTGTTGATTACAGTGGTAGAGTGATTAATCGCCAAAGATCTCGGATTGAGTCACGTGACGCTACTTTAAATTTCAATTAAATTGACAAAAAAAAAATTTCTTCATCCCAGCTTCATAAGTTCAAGAAATAATTTGTTGGCAAAGTGAAACACAACAAAATTTCAAGCAATTTGGGGGTACAAAATGTAAAATATAAAAGATACTAAAAACGGTTGTAACATTAATACTGCAATACATCATATCTGACTTTTCTTGAATTATTTGTCTTATGTGTTCAAATAAATTGGCAATGCAAGAAGCACTAGCACATTCCAAACGGAACATGTATCACCCTTTTCCTCAAAATATTCCGTGCCACCGCTTTTTTTCCCTTTTTATAATGTTCTCTTTTTTTATTGCGATATTTAGAGACAAAGCTATTTTAATTTGATGAGATTAATGGTATATTTTTGGTCCAAAATATAAAATTTTTATATTTTGCGAGATGTTTATAAATTTCTGGTCTATTATAGGTGGAAAGTGCCTTAGTGTATATTCATTGGTATTTGAAACCTGGCGGTCGGCGGTGTTACTGGCATTGTACAGACAGATCATTTGATGAGATTATAATGATATTTTAATTATTTTAGTTAGAATTATATTTCTCTTTTTATTAATGTACTAATGGGATTTGTAATGATATTTTTAGTATTTGATTATATGTTTTAGGTTAAAGTATGTAGCTACAAATACTGGGATGATACGGAATTCAAGTTTGAGAAAGAAAAAAAGAGAGGAAATATTATCGTTAAACGATACCATCAAATCTATAATTGTGAAAAGTGTTTATTAACGACAAACGGTTAATAATAATCATTTAGTCAGTAGTCTATTTGTCTCATTTTCAATAGTTTCAATTTGTGGTTGAGTCTCATAAAAGTTTCAATATTTAGATGAGACTCTGCATATTTCGTTGTTTATTTGTACATTATCCTTTATGAAAACTAGGAACTTTGTTTTCCTTACAAAGATAATTTGTGGTGGCTATATATGTTTGTGAATTGTTTTATGGGAAGGAAAAGTCTTCTAAAAAGGGTAACATCAGAAAGTGTTAAGTAATTTCTTATAAAGTTAGGCCAAAATATGACAGGTTGGCCAATCTATTCAAATCACACGAGAAAAACGGAAATCCAAATTTGTGATCGTGATTGATTTTGCAGTCTGACTTTTCAAACCTTACCTTACTATATACTAATTCTTCCTATTATTAATCGTTTTCTTTTTTAAATTATTCTGTTATTATTGACCAGTTTCAAAAAAAAATTATTATACTAATTTTTTTTGAATTTCGTATCACACACTATTTTATACACAAAACATAACTCTCTTTAATTTACATGAAAAAAAGATAATAATACTGAGACGGATGAAATACGATCAAAAAACCTAGTAATTTCCTTACTTCATTCAAATTAATAAATTGCGGCAAAGGAAAAGATGGGTAGCTGCTAAAATACAATCTGAATTGATTTTGCAGTATGCCCGTTCATATCGAACCTATTTATTATATACTCATGAACCACCCCATCTATTGAAATTATTATTATCATTATTACTTAAAGTTATTGAGGTGGACTCTTGAATATACGGACATTGATACTTTTATTCAATATAAATGATATTTTATAATTATAAAATAAAAGATAAATGATATTTTTCTTCTAATAATTGATACTTTTACACACCTACATAAAAAGTTTTGTGAAAAATATTTTATGTACATTGCATGGGCACTTTCCCCAAGTTATTATTTCAAACTTATAATTTGTTCGACTGGACTATTTTGAAGAATTGATAAATTCTTACACATTGCAATATATTTTATAGTTTATGAGTGTTAGATTTTATTTTTTGTTTATTAGACTCTCTCACACACACACTGACTTCCTAGAAGTGTCTTATCAATTGGAATAGAAGCGTCTTATCAATTGAGCTACGTTTGATCATCTTAAATTTTACTTTAAATGAGTTGTGGGAGCATTCTAATTATTGAGCTCATGAGATGTTAGTGTTGGCAAAGTTGTCATAACAATAAGCTTTTCAATACTTTTACAAAAATAATCTAGTAGTTCCCATGCCTTTCAAAATTATAATGCTATTAAATTTGTAATCAATTTAGTGAGGTTGACTTATTATAAGATTAATAAATTTTCTAGAACAAATCAAGTTTCGGGTTTTCTTTTTTTGTAGAAACCAATACTATATGTAACCACAAGATATCTCAATTTAGAGACCTTTTTATCAGATTATTGTAGATTAGATTCGAACACAGGGGCTGATGCCAATTTTGAGCAAAAAAAAACGTAAAGTATCGCGGACCACAATCGATTAAATTACGACATGGGTAGTAGTGGCCGAATAGTAATATGAATGGGAGTTAGAAAAAAATTTAAAAATGTGTCTCCAAAGTCCATACAATCAGAGATTCAGAAACAGGATGGAAAATGAAAATAAATCCTCATTCCCAGCCCTGGAATGAGAGTCTGAAACAGTTTATAAGATGTAATGTTTCAAGAATTTATAAGTTATTAGAATTGAATTTATAAGTTAGATAGAGAATCGTGAGTTAGAGAGATACAATGGTTAGAAATGAAATTGATAAAAATAATGAGTCATAGTAAAATTATTTTGGTACCATCATTTTTGCTTATAAGCTTATAAAAAAAATTAAAGTTTAAGAGCTTATAAGTTATTAGAACTTTTTTATAACTTATAAATATTTAAAATACTTATTTTTTCAAATATTTTTTAAAGTTTTTAAGTTCAATCAAATACTTCTTAATGTGAAAATGGAAATAAAAGTGGGCACAATTGTTGGGTATGGATCTAGTTAGCCCTACCTGAGGAGAGCCCACCTGCTTCTGATCAGCCCCATTAGTAATAAAGTAATTAGAGTTGTGACGTGGCTTCTTTACATCTAAGAGTGTTAACAACTTGATTTAAATCGTAAAACAAATCAGATCAAATTGTATTTATACGATTTGGTTTGATTACGATTACAAAAATACGGTTTGATTTATATTTTTAGCAAAATATTATATACGGTTTAGGTTTGATTTTTTTTAAAGTAAATCAAATCAAACCGCAAACAACAATTATTATTATTATTATTATTATTATTATTATTATTATTATTATTGGCGGATTTTTAAATAAAAATATAATTATAAGTTTTATTCATCTATTAGTACTGAAATTCGTTTGTGGGACTGATAATTTTAGAGATTATTTGATGTTAATTCGTTTAATGCTCATGCCGAGTATTGATGATGAAATCCTTGACTTGATTCTTAGTGATAAGTCTTCCCAAATTTCATAAATTTTTTCTAATGATGCTAATTGGAGATGTAGAGTTCGATGTTCATTAATTGTTCATGGTATGTTGTTGGTTTCAACTGTTGAGATTATGATAGAGAGAAGGTGATCAAAAGTTGTAGAGTTCATCAAATTGCGACCTCCTTTGAATTGCTGCACTTTTTGTTTTTAATTAATTTTGTTTTAAGTTTTCTATTTTTTGTTTCTTCTACTTTTTTTAGTCAATTTGTAATTATTGTTTAAGATTGTCAATATTCTTATTTCGTGAGATGGTCGGCACATAGCATTCAATGAACCAAACTGCATTATACATTTTACAAATGTTCATATTTTAGATGCATAACACTACCACAATTAATAAAGTAAACATTAATCAATATATAATAGGATTAATGATCTAGTGATTCTCTCTCCTATGTGATATCATATAATCTTTCCATTTCTATTTTTTCTCAAATCTTCTTTATTTTTAGTATTTAAATCTTATATATTGATTTTCTATCAAACTCCACCATAAATAAAACCTATATAAATAGTTGTGAGTAGACTTTTTTCATCCCACAACACATGTTTGGACTAAAAAGATCACTAATAAAGTCCCTCGCAATCTAACGAGGTCGTCCTAGCGAGCAAGTTGATCCGAGTCGTCTCTCAAGGAAAACTTAACAGGGCGTTACTAAGTCACCACACGAAAGCAATAAATTCCTAAACACTCTAATCACAAAGGGGGAGATTGATTACCTAGGCGAGAAATAATTAAAGAAGGAAGGACGAATTAACTAGGCGAAAATTGACAAAGCAGATAAATTATCAAGACAATAATTAAACCCTAAATAGAAGAACATGGAATCAAAATTATAAACCCTAGGCATGAATCAAAAAGATTAAATGGAAGACAAGAATACTTAAGCAAATACTAATATTAATCATAACCCAACGTAAAAAGCAATAACAATCAAATCCGAAAAGACGGAATAAAGCGATAGAAGAAACTTACGAACAAAATCGAACGATGAAATTGATATTCAAAACTTCAGAGTACGAATCCAATAATCCTTACAATGATTCTTCAATCAAGGAAGAAAGAAAGAACAATACTTGAAAGAAGAAAGAAAGAGAATTGTTGGAGGAGGCGCACAAAGAAGACGGAAAAAAATAATGAAAAGCTAGCGTTTCACGTTTTAAAAGAACATATATATAGTGCACGAAAAATAACGTGCAGCGCCGAACTCGACCTGCGCGGACGCGCTTAAAACAAGGCGAACTTGCCTCGCCCGGTACGACACGTCAATGCTCAAACGGAGCCGCGCGGACGCGTGGACTCTCTGGACATCCTTCACGTCTCTTGCAGCGCCGGACGCGACGAAGCGCCGGACGCGATGACTCTTTGGTCGAATTCCAACTCTTCGCGCAGCGCCGGACGGGTCTGAGTCGCCGGACGCAAGGACTCTCTAGACGAGTCGTACATAGGGCACCTAGCGCCGGACACGAGGAAACGTCGGGACGCTGGCGCCGCGGATGAGGCGCCGGCCGACGCGAGGAAACTCCGGACGCGGGCGCTCGCGGGATGAGGGCGACCAGCGCCGGACGCGTGAAAACACCGGACGCTGGCTTCTCGAGCGCGCTCTCGCGACGCGACGCGCACCCAGCGCCGGCTACGCCGAGTCCGGCGCTTGGGTGCTCAAAAATGCTTTAAACATGATCATTCCCTGCACAAAACCAAAACGATCATGATTCCAATAATGGATGTTCAATAATAACCAAATAGGAAACAAATCGTATCAAACAAACAAACAAAAACAAGCAAAACAACACACAATTATTTTGCACCCACCAATTAAATTTTGTCCATCAATTAATTAGTTGGCCAAATAAATAATTATATTTTATATTGAAAATTTTATTTTTTTATGAAACTTTACCAATTCAAAAAATTGAATGCTATATTTTGTACAATTTTGTAATCAAATTTTAAATCAAATATCTTTTCATGAACTTCACAAATTGAAAATCTAAATAAAAGAATATAGTTTACACAATTTTTAAAAATAAATTTTGAAACTCATATTGATTTTTCATGGTACTTCACAAATTAATAAAAAATTGAAATAAATAGTCCACGTAGGAGAGAGATTGCATTAATCATTAATCATATTATATATTGATTTTGTAAATCAAAATCAATTCAAGTATCAACGTATGTTACTATACGAGAATGAGACGAGAACAAATATATAGTAAAATAAATTTTTAATCAAATTTGTGACAGCTACATGTATATAGATTCGAATCGGTCCAGACATTAATCAATTTGTCTATGTGGGATTTTCTGAATTTTAATATATTGGAATAATATATATTTTATTGATTATATGTTTTAAAATTTAAACGGTTTAGGTAATTAACGGAAATTACTATACGGGAATGAGACGAGAAAATAATTTTCTCTACTTTTAAGTCTTTTGCTATTTATACTATTTGGGTACAAAAAAATACATTCTAGACATATACATACATTTATCGACATACCTATGTTAAATTTTGAAGCTCAAATTATTTTTTTTGTGAGATTTCACAATTAATAAAAAGTTTTGAAATAAATAATAAATTCAAATTTTTATTGAGAGGATAACCAATTATTGAAATAAATATATATTTTATAAATTATACATTTTGTAAATTTAAACAAATTCAGGTAATTAGTGGATTCTACTATACGATAATGAGACGAGAACATATAGTAAAATCATTTTTAATCCAATTTGTGCTCAATTTTAATCTTTAGTTATCCATATTATTTATTATTAATAATTACCTTGTAATGTTCAAGTCTTATTGAAACGAATAAATAATTATTGTAACAACTTATATTTATAAAATTAATCAATTTCGGTAATTAATCAAATTTGGGACGGGTGTTGGTATGTATATGCTAGACATGTTCTCTATTTTTTAATCTTTTGTTATTTATATGATTTATTATTAAGATTTATTCTATAATGATCAAGTCATTATTGAAATATATAATCAATTACTGTAACAACTTATATGTATGAATTTAAAAATATTTGGGTAGTTAGCAGATATTAACTATATGAGTTTGAGACAAGAACGAGTAGTAAAAATACTTTTTAATTAGGTTTCAGATATGTAAGAGCGTATAAATTCTAAAGGAATTTTAACATTAATCGACATGCATACGTAAAATTTTCTCTATTTTTTATCTTTCATTATTTATGCTATTTATTATTAATGATTACTTTGTAATGTTCAATTTTTATCGAGACGAACAATCAATCTTATAACAAATTATATTTATAAATTTAAACAACTTTTGATAATTACTACCCTTTTTCAATTTTTATCGAGACGAATAATCAATCATTATAACAAATTATATTTATAAATTTAAACAACTTTAGATAATTCATCGAATTTAAGAAGGTACGGGTATATACATTCTAAATGGAAATTATTAACATGTCTATAAATATTTAATTTTCTAAGCATAAGTTACAATATAAAGTGATTTTTCATCAGAATTCGACGAAATATAACCTATACATATCAAATTCAGACGCGATGTCCTGATATAGAGATTATTTCATTTAATATATCAGATTCAGACGTATTGCGCTGATATAAAGATTATTTTATTTAATATGATCCTAAACACAACGTAAAATATTTTTCATCGAAATTCGACGGGTTACACACTAGTTGTTTTCTAAAAGTATTGTGCACTCCTATAACTCATGTTATGGTCAATAACATACATTTATTTATTTCTCTTTCTCGTTTAGAGGCCTTAGATATGTGATTTTTATTACTATTAAGGACGGAAATAATAAATATTATAAATCATAAATCAAACTACACCAAATCGTATTAATACAATTTATTTTAGTTTGGTTTAGTTTGATTTTGGTATCAATATAGTTTGGTTTGATTTTGGTGCCATATCCCACGAAATCAAATTATGAACACCGTTATTTAAACCGTAATGTTTATTTAACCTTTTCAGTAAAAAAAAAGTACGATTTTCTGTAAAGAGGGAAAAAAAAGTTTTCCTACATGCGGACTCTCTCTTTAACGTTTGTGGTGAAATTCAGGTTAATTGGTAAGATTTTGGGGCGAGCTCAAAGATACACATAGATAATTGAAATTACACCTGCAAAATATGTTATTGAGTTGTTATGATGGCCTCTAATTAAGTCATTCAATGTCAAAGTCAAGTTTGATGTCACAAAACCAGAAATTGAATTATGACTAGATTAATCTGTCTCCCTATCTATATATAGCGAATGATATTATAAAAAATTCATTAAATATAAATTATATAAAATCGTTTGAATTCATCATGAAATTAATTCAAAAAAATAACCCCTCATGGGATTCTAATCCAATTATTTTAATTTATCCAAAAAAATGATGAATCCACCATAGATCTTTATGAACAGATTGAAAATGGTTCATATTTTATATGTTAAGATTATTTTGTATTTGATCCAATTCCAATAAAACTTGATTTTTCATAAAAACCTAAGAACTATTACATACAAATTTAACGCACTTTATGTATAAAATTATTGTACCACAAAATATTGATGAGTACTTTTGTCTTTTATCAGATTTAAAAAATACATTAGTTTTATATGTAAAGTGCATTAATTTTGTACATAAAGTGCATTGGTTTTTAGGTTTCTTACAGAAAATATGTTAGATTTTTATTATAGCCCAACCCGATATAAATCCTATATATATATATATATATAAAATAAGAACCATTTTTATATTTTTATCCTCAAAACCATAAATTTGATGCATTTTTGTGAAAGTTGATGCATCCGTCGGAAAGTTATTGTACCAAAAAATAGTTTTTTCGTCCCTCGCGAGATTTGAACCCGGGTGAAAATTTCAATTTTTTAGTGTACTATATTTCAAGAAGAATGCACCAATTTTTATAGCAAATACATCAAATTCTTATGATTAGTAGATTTTAAGATAAAAATAATTTTACATTAACCCTTATAATATTGCTTGTTTGAATGAAACTCTTCTCTAAACTATAGCAATGGATATTCAAGTGCTCCATGAGCAGCCCAACTTAAAAGTTGTTAGTAAGATTTAAATCAATTTATTGCTTGAAATATTGATATATAAATTATTTGTTAGTTGATTTGGATATAGTTCTATACTCTCTTTTTGCAGGTCCTGGATTATAGTTTTATTTCGTCAAATCATGTGATCAAACCTTGATATATATACATGTAAGATTAATGGGGTGGTCTCCTGTGCGCACTAGCGCACAGTGAGAACCACCCTAATTAATATGTTAATTAATTATTAGTATTTAATTAATTGTTATTTAATATTGAATTTATTCTAATTAAAATTTAATTAATTTTAAATAAAATTAATGAACCTTAATTTAGTATTAATAAACCCTAACTTTGAATTGTTTATTTTGAATTAATAAACCTTAACTTTAAATTAATAAGTTCTAATTTTAATTAACAAGTCCTAATTGTAAATTAAGAACCCTAATTTTGAATTAATAATCCCTAATTGAAATTAATAAACCTTAACTAAAATTAGTAAACCCTAATTTTGAATTCATAAACCCTAATTGAAATTAATAAATTTTAATTAGAATTAATAAACTTTAATTGTGAATTAATAAATACTAATTTTGAATTAATAAAACCTAATTGAAAATAATAAAATTTAATTAAAAATAATAATTATGATTGATAATTAATACATTCTAATTAATAATTAATAAAATTAATTATCTTTAATTCTCTAATTAATGCCTAAACACTAGTATTAAATTAAATTCTTGTGGTAGCGCGCATGGTGAGCTCGCGCTCACATAAGTTTTCGTCAAGATTAATAGCCTAATAAGAATTCTCTTGAATCTTGCTTTGTTTAATTATTTTGTTGGCATTTTGTAGATAAAATGACATTTCTTCATCGGTTCCCATCGACGGATCCTAACTTGTATAATTATAATATTTATCATCTATAATAGTACTTAAACTAAACCTAAAAAAGGAAACAAACATAAACTTGGAAAACACATGGGTTGTTAAATAACAAGATATTTGCATTTAGCAAAATGGAAGTGGGGTAGAGTTTCACGTTTGTATTCAAGCAACATTTTGCTCATCAAAATGTAAAGTATTTAAGTCTTCGAATTAATCAAATTCAGCATAGACATCTAAACCCAACCCATACTTGCCTTTTGAGGGTTTGGAACTGAACCAATCATCCTTTTTTATTTTAATTTCCAATTTTCTATCTATCTAATTTTGATATTATTATGCAAGAAAACTTTAACAAACAAGTTAACATGTTATCATCAATAAAATATATATTAGGTAAGACTACTAAATTTTTGTGTTGAGAATCTCTGATATATACTATAATACGAGTGTCCTAAACTTCTAAAAAGAGTAATATGTTTCATTAATTTGAAAACGAATTATAGTTTATTAGATTGGTTACATTCTCGGCGCAAATTTTCTACTATTGTTAGGCACCGCATGTCTCACGTCAGTATCATGTTGACCTGAGATTTATACACATTTTGGGCTCTTTTGAAGTCATAGCACTATTGCAAATTAAAATGATACAATTTTCAAGCAGGCACGATTATACAAAAAATACAATAATTAATTATGCAAAATGCTTGCTACTAACTACTAAGTCACTCTCAAGAGTTTTTTTTTAGTTGAAGTTCACTTTTGATTTGTCGTTACAGATTAGTATGATGTATGATATTTAAGAATTGTCTCGTGTCGTTATTTACTTATTTTTCCTAATATATACTCTCCTTGTTCATTTTTAAGTGTTTCATTTGTATTCTTTTCTTATTATTTAATGAGTGTTATATATAGTTCACAATTTGAGAGTAAAATTATGATATATTTTATATTTATCCTTATTTAATATTCTTGAAAATTGATAATTACTTGTATGAATGCATTTATCATACAATTAGGTTATAAATATAAATCTAATTATTTATTTTGTTTATGCGATTTGACGGCAGATGATATTTAAAAAAGAATGGAGGAAGTATATTTTTATAAGTGTGCGCATATATTAATTATGTGACTATAAATTGTGGAATATTGGTTTGATAAAAGAAGATAATTCTATTCTATCTACACTCGTCCTATAGCATGGTGTATGAACGAAGTTGACGTTTTTTGGGAGGTTGTGGCCTAGTATTAATGCATTTATATGTTCCCCTCATAAAGAAAATTAAAAAATGTAGGTACCACAGAGATAATTACTAGCCAAACTTTGTTTAGTTGTCCAATTATGGCGAAACTATTTTTAAACACCAAATTCTTAGTATTTAATTAAAATAAGTTGGCGTATTAATTATATCTGACTAAGCTCGCCACCAAACTGGTTTGGTAAATCGAATCAAAATTTTGGATCCAAAGTCCGAACAGCTTAGATTAACCAGGACCAATTGAATCGACTAAACATGGTTTAATTTCAAAAGAACAATTTATTTATTCTTATAATATTTTAGCAATATTAATGGTAACTTTCGTTTTATGTTAACTTGATGCGCAATCTGCATTTTCGGCTAAGTTGAATGAAATTAAACCAAACTCTCTTTGATGCTATTGGTTTCAATATATATTAATTATGCCATATATACGTGCCACCCCAACCAACATATTTCATATTCGTAAGTCTAATTTAGGTTTTTGGTTTAAATTATAAAAGTTCATCACTAGTAAAAATGATCTTAGTAAATTATAAGAATTCATTAATCACTAGAGTCTTACAGAAATTGTTAGAATAATGAAAGACGTTATTAAGGTATAAGAGTGACCAAAAGTCATTACACAACAAATCCCAAAATGAAGGCATTGTTCAAAACACTAAAACTCTATTATTAATTATTCGTTGACACTAATTGTCATTTCTAGTAAGAATCCCGAAAATAATGGCATCTTAATTATAAGATATTTTATAGGAAGATACTTACTGTATGAACTTGATGTCCCCTGCAATTAAATATGGAAATTATACTGATCTAGATATATATCATAATTTTATACATTGAAAAATGGAGATGCAAATCAGCCTTAGGATTACGATACATTGTTCTTGGCCCCGACTAGATATATTTTTTCTGTAACCAATGTTTGTTACGTTGCACTGCTCCTGCCTGAATCACGATTTTCCAAATAATTAATGTAAGATACCACCTAATAATTAATTATTGCAGAACATCAAATAATTGCGACCAAAAACTTGGTCCTCGTAGTTTCACGTGTACTATCTTGCTTTTATCATTCAAACTAATGGATATGAAATGTGCGGCGGGCGAAGAATACTTTTTTTTTTTTTTTTGATATCATGTGAACTCGCAGATCGTTATCTTGTGACGCACGTTGGGTAAACCTCACGCCGCGCGCATATACTGCAAAGCCCATACATGACAGGTAAACCATACTTGAAAAACCAGGTGTGATAGGTTCAAACCCATATAGGAGTTTGTTGGGGTTCGAACCTGTGATTTCTCGATCATAGGAATCCACTTTAACCATTGGGCTGTCCCTAAGGGACAAATGTAATCTGGTATCAGAGATGTATATTCTTGCTTCTGATCAATTTTATTATGTGATTAATTAGAGAAACAACACACATTAATAAGCTATTTCTACCTACTTAAATTAAGTGTCACACGGTGACAATTTATATACGGATGTTTTTTCATTTGGTTTCAAAAATACATTTTACAATTGAATATTGATTTCATTACGTGAAATAAGTTCAAGATCAAATATATTCAATGGTAATTGGAAGGGAGTATTTATCGGATAGCGTTATTAGACGCAATTCTGAAAATTTGTTTTAATTTAGCGAAGATATTATATAGTGAATGCCCGACATATGTGTGTTCAAATATTTGTGATTCATCTACTGAAATATATTTTGATAAGAATGGTTAGGCTTTACACATTTTTATATTGGAAAAATAGATAATTTTATTCTAATAAATTGACTTTGTGATAATTTTAGCATAATAAACGAATATCTAAATGAAGCCTCATGTATCGATTTTGAGACAATTTTAGCTTATAATTGATTTTACAATGTTGAAAAACACAGTTATCACCAGAAAGAACATATAGTCTATAAGTTTTTCCAATGATGTTTTTAACTTGTGCTTTCTATATGTCATTTTTAAGTGTCGATTATATTTATTAGTGTCAAAAATCACGTATGAGCTAAAATTGTTTTAAAGTCAATTCAAAATGCTTGATTTAGATATTATTAATTTATTATGTTAAAATCATCACAAAGTCAATTTATCAAGTTGAAATTATATATTTTTCCATTTACGTATGTAGCTATATTTTTATTAGAGTATTAACTTTAAATTCACCTCATATTATTATTACACACACACTAAATCATGTCATGGTGATCTTTGACATCACGTATAATAAATATTATTATCGTGTAGAGAATCTGGCACTATCTGCGAAATATCAGCTCGTGATTTGGACCCTTGATGACTAAGCATGTTTTCTGACTTTTTTGCATAATCAAACTTAACCACCGATTATTTTTGATGAATAGCATGGCACATGTGACTTCTATTTTATACACAGAAATACACCCCATGTGTGTGTGTGTGTGAGAGAGAGAGAGATAGAGAATTATTCCCGGTTCTCAACAACCTCTTATGTATTAAATTTTGGGGTTCGGAGCTTATTTACCAATATTTGAAAAAATGTGTGTTGTCCATAACCATTTGTAAAAAATAAGTGCAATGTATACCCATTTCATTATTTTAATATATTTTCATCAAATCAATTACACGAAAATTTGTGCCGACAAAATATTCATCAAAATATTGAGAGAAAGAGAATCTTTTCATTTTTCTGGCCAAACGGCCAACCCCTCCCTACACAACCCCCTCATGCCAACCCCTCGGCCAACCCACACCGTGGCCAACTCCACCATGCCAACCCTCCCCACCTACCAACCCCACCATGACCAACCCTCCCACCGGCCAACCCACCCCACCCGTACCAACCCCACCTGGCCAACCTCTCCCACCGCCAACCCACCCGGCCAACCCTCCCACCTGACAACCCACCCCACCCTACCAACCCCACCCCACTGCCAACCCTCCCCACCGGCCAACCCACCCCACCCGGCCAGCCAACCCCACCATGCCAACCCTCCCCACCTACCAACCCACCCCCACCCCTGCCAACCGTTTTTTGTTTATTTATATTTTTATGTTGTATATTTTGTTAATTATTATGATTTCGAATTATAATTCCAATTACATGCTTATGCTTTGTTAATTATATATTGTTAATTATGTATTTATATGCTTTGTTAACTATATATTATTAATTATGTATTGTCTATATTTTGTTAACTATATATTATTAATTATGTATTAATTATGTATTGTTGTATATGCTTTCTAAAATAATTCAATATATGTGATAGGATATTAATTATGAATTCGGACATGAATTATTCGCTTTGTGATAATTCACATAAACTATGGACGTAATTGTGTCGATATAATACATATAGATATACATAGCTTGTTATTTATTTATAGAATGTAATAGATGTATCCTTATAATATTTTCAAAATATGGGAATTAAGGTAACTAATATGCATTTCAAAATATTTTCATATTTAGGAATATTTATATAAATAAATAAATAAATAATTCCGATTTTGGACGAAGCAATATTTTTATGATTCTATATATATCTATATTAGATTTTTGGATATTCTAAAAAGTTAAAGCATAAACATACTAGATATGTATTTTATATATATTTATGTCGATCGATTGATTGAGTATTATAAATAATATGATTGAATATTATATACTTGTGACTATATATAGTCATAGATGTATATCTATATTATACTATATCATCAATATGAAAATATAAATACTCCCAGTATTAACCCATACCCCTGTACCAACCCACCCCTACCAACCCACCCCTACCAACCCACCCCAATGGTCAACCCCACCTCCACGGCCAACCCCACCCACCCATGACCAACCCTCCCCAACGGCCAACCTCCCACCGCCAACCCGTCCCCACCGCCAACCCCACCCCACCCCATGGTGAATAACTTTAATTTAATTTAATTTCTACTGAATTATAAAACGGTTTTGATTGATTTTGATTGATATTTCAAATGATTGCATTAAATTACATGCAAATTTATGAAATCCTCCAAAATATATTTAAAAATTGGTTTGGGTATCATCATCACTCTTTTTTTGGTTTGGATATATCTGCTTTAACTTTTAAAAAAAAGGGTATTGATATATATTTCCACTAAATTTTGTTTGCTTTCATTTGTTTTGTCTATACACACATATATTTATTTTATTATATGTACAAATAAAAAGGTAAGCTAAAGGTAAGTCCAACCTCAGCATGGTGCCCGAATCCACCTGGAATTTGAGATTGGATTTTGTCTCAATCTAGCTCCTACCAAACGCACATACCATCGTACGTCAAGTCTAATTCAAATCTTCTATATTATAATAATAAACTCGTTTCAGTAGTTTCACCGCATTAAATATAGCATTGATAGCGTCATTACATACAAATTAGAAAATAAAATAAATATTTCTTGAATAGAATTTGGTACTTAACATAACATGGTAGCTGGATGGATCCAATGAAAATGATGAGACCATAAAATAAATAGGAAGTAAGAGATAGGGACGGACAGTGATGAGAGTGCGTGTAATGAATCAAAGGTGACAGAGAAATATGGGGCTCATGGAAATTAAAATTTGAGATTGTGAGGACATAATTCAAACACGAATCACACAAATAATATAAAAGGCGGTCTCTGACTCTGCTCCCTCAGATTTATTGTCTATATATTCCACAATCCACACACTTATCTCTTCTAATGATCAAATGCTTAAATCTGTATTGGATTTCCGATTGTTTCTTTTTTATTTTTGTCGACATATTATATATTTATTTATTTATTATCTATATGATTTTCATAAATTAGGAAATGTGTCAGTTTCATGTACATGCTGTTGTCATCCGTGACATAATTTCTTGTTCATGGTTGAAGAAAGTAATTATTACCAAGTCCCGCTGAACTGTAAAATCAAAATTCCGAAATTTAATATTAACATTGAAATGCTTTTACATATCAGGTTTTACAACTAAGTACATAATTAAACTAAAAGAACTAAAATATCCACCGCATTAATTTTTTCTTTACTTTAGGTAATTAATATAAAAATATACGTACACTGAAGAAATATACATATCATTCGAAGATTCTAGGCTAAATGTAATTAAGTATGTGTCACCGTGTGAGGGCGTATTAGTAAGAAAAAATAACAAATTAATAATATTAATCAGAAACAAAGATTGATCAGGTGCAACTTGCAAATTAAAGAAACAATATATAATAACCCGTTTTTTAAAGTAAGATCACGTAAAGAGATGTATAATAAAAGAAAACAATAATCTTGATTTAAAAATTGTGTGAGGAATAATTGATATAGGGTGTATTAAATTTGAATTGAAGTGGTATAGACAGATCTAGGTCCCCCACCACGAACTATGCAGCATTATGCTTCAAACTGGGCGAGCATATCCCTTTTTTGAGTTATAGCAAGCGTCGACTTTGTAGGTCATCGGAGTGGGTGTCGATATTTATTTGAACACACACATTTACAGATATTTGTGTGCCTAAATGTTACACACACACACACACACAAATTTTAACAATATTTCATTTCTTATACTTATAATATAAACAAAATATATATGTCGATGATATGAAAAATATATACGTATAAGACCTTTAAGAAAATTGGTAGAAAATGTACACACCGTTTAGTAATGATTTTTTTTGGACTTAGTTAATATTAATTTATGCATTACTTTGCTTTGAAATACTCTTTCATTTCTTGCAGAGCGTGTGTAGCATCGTTAATCTTAATGTTTAGTACTTCATTAATAAGCAGATATATAGTACCAATGTACTATCCTAATAGATTCATGGCTTATTGGCACATAAATACATCAATTTTAGATCCATTTTGGGTTTTTCTACAAATTGAAAAAATTGTCACAAAATACACAAACTTAATCACTTTAGTGATTTTATCACGATTTCAAATTCAAATCAAATTAAATCTGACTTGACATCTCGAAAATTTATCGTAGACAAAACTATCAGTGATATAAGCGACATCGTAGAGAGGATATCGATTGTTTTGATTCCAACTAGAACCAGACGATGAAACAAACAAGAAGGCATGATTTTTTTGTAATAAGGGTTGACGTGATGAATTATAGAAATAAAAAAATCTGATTTATTTTGATAGAACGATGATAATTTATGTTCTCTCTCTACAATGTCCTTTATATCATTAACCGTTTTGTCTATAGTAAATTTTCGAGATGCCAAGTCAGATCTAATTTAGCCCGAATTTTAAATCGTGATAAAATCACTAAAGTGATTAAATTTATGTATATTGTGACAATTTTCAAGTTTACCGAAAAATAAAATGGGCTCGAGTTGGTGTATTTATGCGCCAATAACTCTAGATTTTTTTTTTTTGGTATCATGGAGAATCACATGTACCTACTATAAGACGCACTGGGTAAATCCCACGTTCATGTGCAATAGGTGTATTTCAAACCCATGGGCGTTCGATGAGATTCCAATCTCTCAACTCTAACCATGGGTTGTCACAGACACTCTCTTCTTTTCCAATTAGAAAATCGTTGTATATATAACTATATAATTTTGACGCTGACACTGAATTTATTTATCCATCTGATACTCTTTCCTAAATTTGAGCTGAAAAATAGCCATATTTCAAACCAAGATGGTCATTTTGGTTTTGAGAAAGAACCTTGCTTGACTAATAAATAAAAAAAGAAGATAATACGTATGAAGTATAAAAATGGGACATGGTCAAATTAATTTTGTATGACGTCGTATCGTGTAATGCACTTCCGCCTAAAAAGGACTAGGCGTTAAATTCCACAACTAAGGTAGCTCAATATATTAAATCCAAATGTGCTGAAAATTAGTTATAATTATTGTAACACGGTATTTAATGGTTCCAATTATCGAGCAACGTAAAATAGTACTACTATAAATTATTGTTGTCCAATTCTCGACCAAGTCGTGTTTGAACTGGACCTAATGCGTATTAAATTTTAGTTTGAAATTGACGCACTCACTTTCTTCGTTTTTTCTTAAAACATTGATTAAAGCTTAAGAGATCCACATGCATGAATTATAAAACAACCGAAACACTTTTATAATGACGACTGATTACCTATAATTTTCACTAATGATTGTAATTACTTCTATATGATATAATATACGTTCTTTAATTATATTATCCTTCTTTTCGTCACGAACAGCTAATTCGAAAATAAAAATAAAAATAAAATTGAGGAGAATAATTTCCTGAAGAGGGGGGTTTACTAACTCAGGGTGGGGCCCACCACTCGATCTGTTAGCCAACACAATAACATGGCAAGTGTCCCAATTTTCCCAAGACATTGAATAGTAGCAGCTGCTATAAATTTTAGTGATTTAAAAATGGCAATAATTTATGTCAAAAGTGTGGATATTTATAAAAGAAATGCTAAATAATACTCCTATAAACAGACTGCCAAACTCAGTAGTTTGGGTAGATTATAAAATAGCGGTGCAGGGCCTCATGACCTAATTTCCGTGTTGCCTTGAAAAGTTACACAGTGGATTGCACTGATTATAATGATTGATTTTTCCAGTCACTCACGCAACTACAACAACCTTAAACAACTACCCCCACCGCAACAATATATACGTACATGCATCTCGTATTTATACACACACCTGTATCCTCTCTCTCTCTCTCTTGAATATTGCCGTAGTATACAAACCATCGAATAGTTCCACATTTTCCACATCGAAACAAACAATACATACCACGCTTGTGAGCGTGTGTGTGTGAGAGAGAAACAAAGCGCCCCACTCTACCTTCCAACCCCATTATATACTCTCTCTCTCTACATACGCACAATAATTACACGCTAAAATGTCAATAAACCACTTCGCGACAGAACTTCCAGAAGCCCACTGGTGGTCACGCTACACAATGGATCATTCACCACCTGCAAAAATCTCATCTCCTTACCAGAAACCCTGCATCTCCAACACCACCGCCTCCCACAATTCCGCCGCCTCATTCTGCCTTGCTCCGCACAACCTCTACCGCGCCGCGCCAATGTTCTGCACCCAGACCGCCGCCTTCGACCTCAACAATGAAGACGACGAGGAATCCGCCGATGACCCCGCGGCGTCCACGACGGCCGAATCGGAGCAGGAGATCCCCAAGGAGCGGCTGTTCGAGAAGCCGCTGACTCCGAGTGACGTCGGCAAGCTCAACCGCCTCGTCATACCAAAGCAGCACGCCGAGAAGCATTTCCCGCTCAACGGCAGCGGCGAGTCCGGCGAGAACGGCCTGTTGCTGGGGTTTGAGGACGAGTTGGGCAAATCGTGGCGGTTTCGCTATTCTTATTGGAACAGCAGCCAAAGCTACGTTCTCACCAAGGGGTGGAGCCGCTTCGTCAAGGAGAAGCGCCTCGACGCCGGCGATATCGTCGTCTTCGCGCGCCACCGCCTCGACGCCGGCCGCCTCTTCATTGGCTGGAGGCGAAGGAGCTCTGCTGGCGGACAGGACGGCGGCGGTGCTCAGCCGGTTGCTAGCGGCACCGTAGGCGGTGCTGGTGGGTGGAATAGGGTGATTTATCCCGGTCATCCTTATCAAATCCAGCAACAGCCGCCTTCTAATTCTCTGCATTTCCAATCTGACGGTGTTCATGCAGGTACATTGCACAACCCCTATCTACTTTTCATCATTCTCCAATTATACAATTATAATTATAAAAAATAATTCTACAAATGCTTATCAATAATACAATCATCCGAATTACATGTGCATATGCATATATGAAGTTGAAGCTGACATTTGCAGTCATTCATTTTCTACGTCTGCTGTCTGCTATTGAACTGTGTGTTGTGCGTGTTTGATATTTCCTGTGACACGCATTGGGTGTGCGTGCCGCACACTTCCCCAAACCAGAAATGAAAGCATGTTCCACAATTCAATTTTTGCGGTATGAATTTTATAAATCTTTCAATCAACAACACCAAAGATTTTTTGCAATTCCTGTCATTCTTGAGCAATTCAATTTGGCAACATACATAGCCATCCAGCACCATCAACGTGTGTATCATGGACTCGCACAACACAAGTTAGGAAAATTAACGTACACATAGATGCACGTGGGTATGTGTGTGAATTTGATTGGGGTTATTTTACATGAATTGAACACAGGTGGTTATCATCAGAAGCAGACATCATCTGCAGGCAGTGGGAATTCCAAGACACTGAGGTTGTTCGGGGTGAACTTGGAGTGCCAAGCTGACGAATCAGAGGCGTCGACGCCGGTTGGGTCGCCGATGTCGAGCCAGGGTCAAGCCCCCTATCATCAACAACAATATCAGTATTACTCAAATAATCATATGGTAAGCCAAATATTTTATTAGTGAAATTACATTAGACTATATAGGAATAGGGATGAGATGTCACTGGTCCAATTTCCCAGTTTGATTTTGCTGTTTCCTGTATTGAAACAGATACATGAGCTACAGTAATTTCCTAACATGACTATTGGGATTCATATATAAAAATATATATTGTCTGAATTCCTATATGCGCCTAACCTCCCAGAGTAATTTTTTACCCCGACTTGGCTGCGACACATAATCAAGTCTGGTGTTCATTTATGGAATCAACTATCACCTGTTTTGTGTATTATGGCAACTATTTTATCCCAGTTCTTGATTTTTTCAAGAAACTTGAATCTTTCGTTGATAGTCGAGAATAAGCATTAAATTTAATCGCCCCTGGAAAAAGAGAATAGAGTGGGCCATATATATATATATATATATATATATATATAATAGGTGTCCCCTCCTCGCCACCACCCTACCAACTCTTTAATAGAAATATCGTTTACATTAATGCCATGTCCAGAATGTAATATACATTGGTTTTATAAAAATGTTTATTCGTACAAATTATGATAGTGCTTATAAGATTCTCACTAATTTAATTATGAGTGATATATATGTATGTATCTCCGAGTATGATGATGAGGAATCGTGTAAAATGGGGGAACTAAATGGGAATTTATTTATTTGTGATTGCCAAATTTGCCACGGATTCAAGATTGTTTGTATTATCATATCAATTCTGTGGAAATGTCGCAGCGTGTTTGGTCTCTGTGGTCCACGGTAAGAATGGTGGAAATTAGGCTCATACTCATACTTTGAGAAAAACAATAGATATGTGGATTCCCAGGGGGTCAACAAATCTGCCACTTTTATGGACTAGAATTATTCAACTTGTCTAGTTTAGCTTTCGTCTACCAATTTCATATTTTTTAATTTTAGGATTACAAGATAAAGCCAATACTTC
Source organism: Salvia rosmarinus (assembly GCA_036937905.1). Classification (NCBI taxonomy): domain Eukaryota; kingdom Viridiplantae; phylum Streptophyta; class Magnoliopsida; order Lamiales; family Lamiaceae; genus Salvia; species Salvia rosmarinus. The sequence continues at coordinate 57,070,813 of CM072818.1, read as the reverse complement.
TTTTTTCTTTCTTTCCGTTGATTAGAAATTTATTAGTAGTTAAAAATGTGACGCGTTTACAGGTAGGATATTCCAGAGCCAACATCAATCTTTAGTTTGACTCAGGGGGTTCTTGATTTTATATGATTCTTGTTTTTCATTGTGTTAATGAGAGGGCTGATTACATGATTATGACAGTGATAATAATGACTTGACGCACACTTATCTGTGACCAGAACCATTTGAACGTAGTTATGATTGTATGAGATATTTGCCTTGAACTAACTGGGCACACCAGCCCTCCACAACCCTATCTTCACTCCACGCACACGCATATATATATATATACCAGTGTGTGTGGATGGTCCACCACAGGTATGGGGGTGATTAAGAGGTTTTGCATGCTTATCATCAAAAGACTATCATGTCACAGCTAGCTATGGCTATGGTAATAATGATACCTTTTGGATGCAACAGGATATCAGTTTCTCATCAGGAGCGCATGTATATCGGCAAGGATGAGATCTCCACGATGTGACGTCCGATATTTGACTTTGTGGTATTTCTCGCAACAAAATTTGGAAAAAGAAAAAAAAAGGAAAAAGAGAGAGAAGGAGAAATGAAAAAAGATATCCATCCCAGATTTTCTGGGGTAAGTTTCTTTCAGTAGAAAAGGTGGAGCGGTGATCTGAAAACCCCTCATAAGCCGAGGGGGAAAAGAGCAAATAGAAAATTCAATGTGAGAAAGTAAAGATGGAAAGTGACTAGAGAGATGAGGGTTTGGAGGGGTCCCACACCCACAGACCTACAATATATATATATATGTATAATGGAGTAAGAGAGAGAGGGTAGGAAGAATATGGATGGTTGCAATCGAGGAAGTGAAGATTGTACAAGATCATGTGGGAATTTGGCTACTGTAGTGATTCTGCCTGGAGATTTTTCAGAGGGGCTCATCATGACCGTTACTACTGCATTACTTGGGAAGTGGATGACAAAGAGGGAGGAGAGGCAGCCCTTCAACTTCAACATGGGGACTCCTAATTAACATTATTAAACTCCACTTGCCTTCTCTCATAACTTCATACCTTTTTTTTTGGAAATTAATGTATTTTGCTAATTACTGTAATGTGTAATTATTTACAGAAAACAAAAACAAAAACAAAAAGGTAGAACTAGAATCTCTTCCAAAGTAGTAATATCAAACCTTTCCTATTTTTGAAGTGCTTATTTATGTGATTCCTCGATTTGTACTGAACCACAATCTATCATATCCAATTTATAGAAAATTTCCAACATTTGTACTGACCTAAAGTAAATTCGAATCTGTAATACACAACACTATTAAAAAAATGAATGGTTAAATTTCAAACAATAATACTATAGAGGAACAAATAATAAACATAATAGTAAAGGAGAATTAAATGGCAATTATGGCATGGGAAATGGGTACAGAGAGTTACAATGTGGAGTCTTTTCATGTAAAAGTAGTCTCACTAGAATCAGAGAATGGGAACTACAAGAGGGGAAAAGGTGCAGTAGCTGGTGAAACAGTTAAGTCAAAATGTGCATGTTATTATCTGGACCCAGAAAAATATTAAGAAAACAAGATTTGTCATCTTCAGCATTCAGCAACACAGCTAAACTCATGTTTGATGCTTCTGCAAGTGGGAGGGAGGGTCCCAATATATGCCTAACTTCACACCATTAAACCCTTACGTACTTGTAATCCCATCCTAGCAAAAAGCACGTTTAAGAGCTACAAGTGCCTTATTCATGTCATAATCTCCATTTTCCCTTTACCAGTCTTCGGTCTTTAGAGCCTTGACATCCACAGCCCAAGCGCTGGCGCCTTGACAGATAGAAATGAAAGATAGTGAGAAACACACGAGAATAGCATAATATGAGGCATCACCAAAGAGTCAAAGACAAAGGGCTCGATTAATCAGCAAGTGCATAAGAAAAAGCCTTCACCAATTAGAGACCGGATGGACCAGTAGACCACCGAAAAGTTGGGAGACTTGGGTGGACCAGTAGACCATTTCAAATAGGTTACAGATCTATTTCAGCGATAAGATAAACGAGACGAGCCACAGGAACATCGAAGAATCAAATTAAGAGATTGTTTCTCAATCTCCACCAAGGAATTACACTTGCAGGCATGGAGACTGCAGCAACTTGCCTTCTTGCTTATATACCTAATCTTTAACATCATGAGAGTGGAACCAAAAGTCACATAAAGACAAGAATGAAAACCTTATCTTCCCAAAGTCAGAACTAAATGACAGAAATGAGAGGTTAAGAATCCTTTCCTCGACGGGCGGTGAAAACCCATAGGGTCCATTATAGAGGATGCCATAATTCTACACCCTAAGCTCGAGGAAATAAGAACACTCCCAAATTCCCTAGATCAGTTCAGTTGACAAAAAAAAAGATCTTAAATCCCTTCAAACTAAACAGTCAATAAAGCAATCAAACTCTCTTGCCATGTTCATTTGTCTTCCTTTGTTTTGAGACGTTCGATTTTTCATGATTTGTTAGTGTGATATTGCATTCAGATTTTCTCAAATATATGGAACTACAGAATCTGAACTTCCAAAGCAATCAGTTTAAAACCAAATAACATATGGAGAAATCTCACCATTGCTCTTCTCATATGATTGAAATTTATCCTTTGGGAGGGTTGGGTCCTTGTTGGTTTTTGGAATCTTCCTTCTTCTCCATAACTTGTTGAATGCCCTCTTGATAACCCTCAATAAAACTTTTAAGTGCATCTCTATAAGCAGAAGCTCTGGTCATGTACACTCTCTGCAGAGCAGGTTTTAACGTCTCCATTCCTCCCCTTGCAGCCACAGCTATATATTGCATTCAAAATCACATTAAGGAACTCAGCAATCATCGCAAATAGAGCATAAGATAAAACGCTGCCATAGAAGTATGATCTTGTGCTCTAAATCCACAGGCAAACAATTTTTTCAGAGATTTTTCAACTTGTAGCACTTGTCTCTCTTCTTAAATAACCATTGCTAACAAACAACAATTAGTTTAATACATATAGATAAACCGAAAGCAGAATACTTGCAAGTTAATAAAATATCATGAGCCAAATAAAGAGGAAGCATCTCATTATTTATGTAAGAGCTACACACTTTCCTGAAAACCACAAGCAATACCACTTACCAAGATCCTCTAGAGTTGACGGCTCCTTCTCTTTCGACGCCCCCTTTTCCACATTGGGGCTATCTTCATTCTCTGCTTTCCTTTTGTATTCACTTGGCCGGAGTTCTGGACCAATATCCCTCACCCAGCTTGCAGCATACAGTCTAGATGCTTCCTTCAACACCTATAAAATGATGATTATACACATCATAAATCAGCATCTCCACATATATTGGTTTAAATTACAATGGTAGATTTCATCTTGTTTTACACTATCAAACACAATATCATTTCATTGTATGCCAATAATTAAGACAAAAATAAACAGCACTACCACAATTATTTGAAACTATGGTGCAAGAAAAGAAACTTGATTAAGCTAACTAACAAGGTATCGCTCCTTCCAAGTAAGCTTTTGGCGCTTTTTGATGTGGGGCGGATCAGGCAACGACGAAGGAAACGCTATCTCCTTGAGATCATTCCGAACATAATCATAAATCTTCCTAGAGACCACTCTCAGCTTCATTCTGGCTCCCAACTCAACAATGCCAGCTGAAAGAAAAAACACTACACAATGCAAGCATAAAGTAGCATAAAAGTACACTCTTTTAGTACTCACAAACTCTTGTTTTACGACGATAACTCCTTTCGAGGATGGAATTATAATGGGTTTACAAAATGGACTCGATTCGATGCGAATTTACAAATTCAATTTCGTTCAGACATTTCATCGAGCATACGGTAGCCATAAGCAGATTAACATGTACAACATTGGCATTGATAACTGAAATTTGCTTGAAGCCCAAGAATAAGTAGCTTTCACGTTTTGCCCCTCTATATAAATGAAACGATTAGCTCTTCCCCTAACAGATCCTCAATCAAACATATCCTCTCTCACAAACCATGGTTCTCATTGGACCATCTGAAGTTTACCGACAATCGTCCTCTGCCGTGGAAATTTACCACTAACGACCATAATTTGAAGAACACTAGAACCAGTGGAAGTTCACCAACTGCTCTAATGGACGTGTCGATGGCGCTCGGAATTATGGTGTTAGAGTTGAGTGAACAGTGAAGGGAAATATGTCAAAAGAAAAAGTGAATTTCGTAAGAAGAATTAAGTGAGGCTGTTTGATGTGGCAGAGAAAGCAACTCGACAAGAATAGGCGGGAGATAGATTATGAGGCAATAGTGAGGAAGTATAGAGAGCAATTTTGCCGGAAATTGTGTTGTGGGATCTGTATGTATATGTATGGTCGCCCATAGAGGCGCCGCCGCATCAGAGATTAGATTAGATTTTTTTTGTCCAATAGTTAATAGTTATATAGTTAATAGTTATTGTGGATTCGTGTGATCGAGAGGTCACATGTTTGAACCCTATCACACATCTATATGGATTCAGAGTGCACACACCTTTTAAGTGTGTGGTTTACGTGTCCTATATGGCGCTATCGATATGAACATTGAGGTTTCTCAAGACGTATCTTAAGATAATGATCATTGCGGGTTCCCATTATATAAAAAAAATATTAGATTTTGAAACCGACATTGATAAATATGACTATTTACAGAATAAATATGCTTATTTAATAAAAATAATAAAGGTTTGTTAGAATAATATTGGGCTTTGCATATATAATATGCCACTATCTAATGAATGAGCAATTTTTTTACAAGAATTCGTCGTCGGGTCTTGGCATTAACAATAATGTCAAAATATTATTATTATTATTATTATTATTATTATTATTATTATTATTATTATTATTATTATTATTATTATTATTAGTTTTGAAACAATTATTGTTGTTTGAGTAAACAATATGTAAGTTAATTATATAATTTAATAATTAACGTTCCGCAATGCATTAAAAATTAAGTAATGTCTTACTGTTTTATGGGTAATTAAACTTGGATTTTGTGTATGTCAATGTACGTATAATATTGTATTTTTATGTTAGTAGTTAGTTACAATTTATTTGGCATGTATTCAATAATAGTATAGTAAACAATTTTAAACAGAATATTTAGTACTCTTATTGTTTTTAGTAGAATATTATTGTATATTAGTAAACACTTAATATTGTTGTTTAGTTCAATATTGGTTTCTTTGGCATTTACAAAAATTATACGATCATACAAGGTCATGTTGGGTAAGTATTGGTGTACGGGAGAATACATCAGTTAAGTAAATTGAAAACATTCTTTCAATAAGATTGGCTGGTTACAGACAATAGTCGGTCGGATAACTGACAGTCTAGTGCTGATGTCAGTACTGTTGGTCAGTTCAGATAAATGGTGTCTTATACTGAGCGATATCAGTTAGCAAACATACTGACTGCTGATGCAGTTGGTCAGTTGGATTGATAACTGATATACGTGTGGAATGTGGTGGTTATTGTATATGCCTTATTGAAAATTTTAAACTGATTCAAAACACTTAGCCAATTATTGCTTAGTCAGTTTTCAATTATATCTCTTCAGTATCAAACTGATACTGATAGAGGGTTTCAAAATTATTGTTGTGTACTGGTGATGACAGTTCAATAATATGCGATTTAAATAGAGATACTGAAAGTAAATAACACTTTAAGTTTTACGTGATTTAGAAAGATCAACTCCTACATCCACAGACTTGTTGCTCAGCCAAAGTCAATCCATTGACTTCAGATTGTGTCTTGTTTACGGGTATAAGAGTAAACCTAGATACTGAGTGAGTTCACCTTATAATATTCTGCCTCACTTGGCGTTCCTCCTACACTTTCGGGTGCTAGAAAACCTTTGACTGTTTACGGGTGCAGTCGACCTAACCTCTAGCTTACTGGTGCTAGATAACCAAGCTTTCAGCAACTGATACTTCATTGCTAACTTGCCCAAACTTCTACACAAACTTTTGGGGTTTTCTAGAGGGGTTTCCAACTAAGATTCTGAGTTGATACAAGCGTCAAACTCAATATGTTTAGGCTTAAGATACACAAGATGGATATCCTAGATCTAAGAAAGTGTATACTGAAATCTCGAATTGATAAGTATATGTGAACTCTTGAGATTTACTAATAGCAATGTTTTAACTTTCTTCTTCGAAATCGTTGTTTGAATGTTCTTGAGGTTGAGCTTTGAATTCTTTGAGTATTCGATTGCACAACGTTTTAGTTAACTTCAAATGTTGGATTCTACACGTATATGTAGAGATGAATAAGAATAGAGCCTTTGGAGGGACTGCCATTCAAATCCTTCTATTTTGTCGTTTGAGTTCTTCCGGTTGAGAATCCTCGTACATCATTGTCAGGATCTGCATCATCGTACATTGTAGCTTTGTAACTTTGAAATTATGTTCTGTCATGTTAGGATTTGTAATGCCGTGACAATTTAAAATTGATTTATGATTAATTAAGTCATTAATTAGGATTTTTACTTCGATAATTAAAAGATTAAATTATTGAAGATCAATTTTAATTATCCATAACGCGAGGATTTTTATTTTACGACTTTAAGTGATTAGTAAATGAAGGAATATATATATATATATATATATATATATATATATATATATATATATATGTGTGTGTGTGTGTGTGTGTGTGTGTGTGTTATTTCTTTTGAGAGCAATTTTTCAACGACAATTAATTTTTGATAATTAATTTCACATCGTTTTCTACATGACGAAGGTTAGAATATAATTCCAATTTAACGAAAAACGAAATAAAGTGAGTATACTCCCTTATTAACGTATATACATGGCTCGATTCTTATAGTTAAAGAATTTTAATTTTGGAAGTTATATTAATGTTTTAAGAAAAACACAAGGGTGTTTTTTATCTAGTTTTTTTTTTATAATTTATTTTGTACAATATTTTTATATATATAAAGAAAGGAGAATTGAACCAATTTTTTTTCTATTTTTCCTAAGGATGGCCGAAAACCTCACTTTGAGGTATAGAATTATTCTTATTTTAACACATGATCTATATCATCACCTAATGCCTATATTATATTATATTATATTATGAAAAAACTATAATGGGAAGCATTGAGCCTTTATTTTCCTTGGACCAGCCGAAATAAGGGAGAAATAGAGGGAAAAAAGTGATTTTAATGATGTAATGCATAATTGTCTTCATTGACCAAAAGTGTGAGATATTAAAATTTTTTAAGACAAGTGAATGGAAACAACACACAAAACACAACTCACATTCACTCATCTCCCTCTCACTGTCGAGACAAAAAGAAAAAAAGGGAGAAGGAAGTATTCTTCACCATTTTATCAAAAGTTTAAGTTTGATTATCCAATTTCGAAAAATTGACTCCAAGAGGTTAGAAATTATTTAACCTATTTAGATATCAAAAAGTTAGAAATCCATCCATGAAAAGTATACATATATGCTTTGGTTATTTCATGAAAATTTTGAAGATTTTTGTCAAATGTTTAAGTTGTTAATTAAATATGTTTATATGATGGTTGTGAGCATGTATTATAAATTTGATATAAAGTTGAGCATGTTAATTTTTTTCTTATTATAGTTGAGATATGTGAGGTTTATATGGAGGTGATTATGATTTTTGATAGTTTTTTGAGCATGAATTAATAATGTTGGGCATTGAATGAGCTTGTATGAATTATTTCATAATTTTTGAAAAATATCAGAAATTAATTGAAATTTCAAAAACCCTAGTTCATGGATTATAAGTGTATGATTTTTGTATGATGAATATTAATTTATATTGTTGATGGATGATGAGGATAATATATGGTTTGAATTAATTAATTAATTTTTTTGAAAATTAACTAAGCATGTGTTCAAATTTTTGAAAACTATAGAATGAAGGGAATTGATGTCCAATTTCTATGACTAATGTTATTAGATATTATTGATCCTACATTAATATAGAGTGTTATGTGAATTTATAGGAATTTATGGAAATTTTTTGCTAAATTTTTCAAAATTTTCAAAAATCTTAAGTTGAAGGATTTAGAGTTTCAAATTTATTTTATTAAATGTGATCACATATGTATAAGATATGATATGAATTTATATGATTTTTAAGACGAGGTATAAAAACTTTCTACGTTTAGACGTTTTGCAAAATGACGTAGAACTTAGAATTTTCACTTGATATGCTCAAATTAGAATCATATATGTATGCTTGGACATGATCAAATATTAAAGTGAATTTATGAGATTTATTTGAGTATGGCGAGTAATTAAATTTGAATTAGAGCATATTATACAAATTAATTATTTTATATGTTCTAAAAGTGAATTATGTGAATTTAGGTATACAAATGAATTCATGTATATGAAAAATACATTAGTTTGAAGTTTAAAATGATTTGATTAAAGTATGAATGCATCGAGCATGTTGTAGGTAGGAATGACAATGGACCAGATCTGGACCGAATCTTGTTAGGTCCAGATCCAGATCAAATTTTTTTTGCTTGAGTCTGGATCCGGTCAAGATCCATTGGGTCCAAAAAAATTAAATCCAGACCCAGATCCATAAGATCCACAGGGTCCAGGGTCTAGACTCAGATCCACATATTTTCTCTTTTAAAATAAATTTTAAATCAACTATAATTTACAATAACACCATAATAATAATCTAGATATACAATAAACTATAATAATTATTTAGAATTTCTACAATCATCATTATACAAGAAGATGTTAGTTACAAATTCACTTTTGTTTCCATAACAGCAATAATATTACAATAAGAATAGAAGAACACACATATCTTAGCAAATAGACCACTCATATATAATTCATATATATTTTTTTAAATTCAAGGTATAATTTTATAATGTTATTGAACTACCATCCAATTCTATAACCTAATTTATCCAACTTCGACCAGAAAGAAAAATAATATAATATACTTATAAATCAAATAAAAATTATATATACATGGATCCATGGATCAGATCTAGACCGGATCTGGATCTCAAAATCAACCAGATCCGGATTTTCAAGGAATGGTCCGGATCCGGTCCAGATCCATCAGATCATATTTTTTGAAGATCTAGATCCTGAAAAATGGATCTGGATCCGTGGATCTGGACCGCATCCAGGATCCACTGTCATCTCTAGTTGTAGGAATGAAACATGTTAGTACGTGAGTAGAGTTATGTTTACGCCTAGTATAAATATGACTTTCTCTGAATAGATGAACTAGTACGTGTGAGACGAGTTAGAGATATGACTATATCTCTTTTATAAGAATTTGATTTCATAACTGAAATTGTTTACTGGAGAATGGCTAAAACGAATCCAAATGATTAATCTAAATTATTATGAGATCTGAGGCGATGCTTTATCTCATTTAGAGATGAGAGTTTATAAATTAGGGTTTCCAGATGAAACTACAACCCGAATTGGCTAATGATACGAAAACCCTAAAAATGAATTGCATTTAGTAAATCAATCTTAATAAGGTCTAAAAAGCTATCAAGTTCCAATAACTTTTGACAATCGCCAAAGATGCGACCGATATACTAAACTAGTTTCTTACGTAAAGATGGAGCACAAAAGTGAGCAACGAAAGTAAATGAATGAGACTCGTGTTAAGGAGAAGAGTGTACCAAGTGAGCTTTCTCCTCAAGGATAAAAGAAAAATGAAAAGTCTTTATTTACGATGCTTTCTTTTGAGAAAATGACGATGATCACTATTAATTGTCTGCCCAAAGTATTTATTTTTATGTATGTATCCTATCTATGTTGGTCACCAACTTGAGGTTAATCGAATTCGGATCTTATACTAGATGGAGAATTAATAGTAAGGGTTAATGTGTACACTGAGGGTGACTGTGCGCTGAGAGTTCATCTCGACCGATCCCAGCGTCTGTGGAATGAGACCTCCTTCTACGATGCAAGATGAGTCAAATATGGATTATACAGACAGAAAATATGTCTAGCCAGACAATCTTTATGGAAAAGTGATAGAAAATGTTTAGTAAACTCAGAACTTTCAAATAAAATCCCGTATGTTACAGATAAGCGATTCAATTCAAAGTTTATGATGTATGTTTTTTGCATGAGTCCACTAAGTCTTTGTACTCGGCTTGGCATGTTTGTTTTTAAATGTGCAGGTTAATCTGATGATAAGATAGAGCAGTGTTGAGCAGTATGAATCTTTTTCGCTGATAGTTAGAACCTTGAGTGTATATCTTCATGTGTACCTCACACGTTTTTCCACAGTAAAAAATACTAAGTTATTTTTTTATTAGAGAACTAGATCACCTTTTAGATCAGTTGAACCTTTTTGTTATGGATCTGACAGGTTTGTATATTGTAAGTAAATTATGTTTACTTTGATCACCACGAACTTGATATTTTTAGAAGATTTCTTGATTTAAGTCTATCCCATTTTCTTTTACAGCTTCTTAATCCCCATCCTGAGTAATAGACCTCACTAAGCCGTCCTTAGGGATAGTGGGCTATTACATGATCTTCTGCAGATATGATACTACACGTGTTGAGTCAAACACTGAAGGCTTAATTTATTCTGTGTTTCTTCAGTTGAGTTGACTCTGTCTTTCATTGACTAGACTCCCGTCTTTGTTAGCTTCGAGACCTGAGTTAGTTTGATGCTTTCATCTTGACGTGGATATTTTTATCTTTGACCTTTTATCAGCTAACTTTGAACTTGGTATCACCAGCATTGACTACTTATCAGCATCTTTGACTTCCAGACACCGACTTTGACTCCTAGTAGCCAACTTTGACTCCTCAGCATGATAGTCAACTGTTGGTATGACACTTAGTTATATCCTGACTTCTTTATTTTTCAGCACTGAGTCTCAACCTCCGATCTTCAGGCTTCAGTCTACCGACATCAGTCTTCGATCTTCGAATTTACTCCAATAGCCATGTTCATCAGCATCACTCTACGTACGCCCTCAGACATCATTTGGCATTCCTTCAGTTTTCTATATTTAGTATGCGATCCTTCAACTGAACTTCTATCAGTTGCGTTGTTACTAATACTCCCATCAGTATGACTGACTTCAATACTGCTCAAACCTTCAGTCTTGGACCTATTCAAACTAATAGTTCTATTGCTGAAACATGTAACAAAAACGCCTAACTCCAAAACAAGTCGGCAACATTAGTCGCAACAATAAGACAATCATTAGAGGTTTTGGGATCTAATCAAAATACACAGTTAAGATAGACTAATTTCCAATAACTTAGGAATTTTTCCAACACATATTTTATCATGATAATTGCACATTTTGAGATTTTGTCGTCTATGCTTATTTTTTGGTACATACATTTTTTATTTTTTGTTTTGAGATGAAAGCTTATAACATTATGATACCATATCCATTATTAATGACAATAAAGATATATGAATATACAACTATTTGAAATTACAACTATGAGTTTCCAAACAATTCGTATGATTGACTTGGTGATACCAAAACGGTTGGTCATACCATAAAAAAAGATGAGTTTTTGAGAAATTTGAGATTAAAAAAAGATTTTGTTTCTCTTTGTTGCAGTGAATATAGAATTACATGTGACTAGAGCCGGCAAAATGAGTTCGATCCGAAAAGCATGCCCGGGATACCCGAGGTTTGGACTGGTTTGAGCTTAAAAATTAAAGGTCCGAAAATAACCGAGCCTAAAAAGCCCGTCCTAAAAAACCCCGCCTACTGGGCTTGGTACAAAAGTCTGGGGTTTCGGGCTAAAAAAGCCCGCCCGTTATTCGATTAAATACATATTTATAATATTATTTAATATACATACGTATAATTTTTATTAGTATTAATTATATTTTATATAATTATTTATTTTTTATATTAAAATTTTCTTACTAATTCACATACTGGTTAGGAATAATTTTATTTTTAATTGCAACACAACAAAATTCTAAAAAAAATAATAACCTCATAAATCATTCAAAAATAATTCCTAAGAGAAATGATCTCCAAAAATATATAGGATGATGATTAATGACCTTATAATTTGTAAAAACTATTTTGAATCCTTCATCTTAAATATATACTGTATAATTAATTTATTTTTCTATTATTTTAGGCATATAAGTGGGATTATCGTTTTATAATATCATTTACCTTTGATTTGTGATTACTAAATTTTTCTCCTTAAATTAAGGAATTAAAATTATACTGTATTACAACATCATTGTATGAATACATAAATATGTCAAGATATACACGAATCATTATCATAAGAATAAGTAAGTTCAATATATTCTTATCATTGATTCTTTATTTAAGTTAAGGAGTTATGAGATTTTAATTATGTATTTAATTAATTTATTTTTTTGAAATTTAAAATATTAATTTTATATATAAAAAAATTAGAAAATAATCTAAAAAAAATCCACCTGCTCGAAAGCTTGCCCGGGATTGGTTTGGGCTTCATATTTTTAGGCCCGAAAAATTTCAGCCCGGTCTGACCCGAAAAATGCAAAAGCCCGACGGGCCAGACCGACCCGCCCGACCCGCTACTTTGCCATCTCTATACGTGACTTACAATATGTGTATGTGACTTAGAGTGAGATTGAGGGTTGTTGCCTGTTAGGGTAGAAAAACAAAGTGCAAAGAGTTGGAGAAAATGTTGAGAGAGAGATAGAATTTTTCATTTATCATGTTTTTAAAACAAAAATTTCCACAACATATTTGATTTGTGAATTAGTATATTTTAAAGTTAGATATATAATATTCATTAAATTTATTCATGAATGTTTTGCACTATCTGCGGTCCTCTTAATGATTTCCGCTATTCAAATGAAAAGAAGGTTATAGGTATTATCTTTCTCATGCCATCGAATTGAGTTTGGGTTGCATCAGAGATCAACCGATCGAGTTGATTTGGAATGGTTGGAAATAAGAATTAAGGATGATGTATACCGTAATGGAGGATCAATGTTTGTATCCTAAAAATATAAATTTGAGGATGTATGTTGTAATGGAGGATCAAGGTTTGTATACTAAAAATATAAACTTTGGAATGGTTGGAAATAAGAATTGAGGAGGATGTATGCTGTAATGGAGGATCAAGGTTTATATCCTAAAAATATAAATTTCATTAATTGATGCTATACCAGGTCTTTTTGTTCTTTCAAAAACATATAGACAGTTAACATCCTCTATGTAAAGAGAAAGAAGTTTAGGGTTTAATCTTCACCACTCCCCTTTTCCCTATTAGAAAAAAGCAAGGTATACCAAGTTTTTTATATAAATTATAAAAACTAAACTGGATCTTTTTGCACATGGACTTTGCATTTGAAGGGCTCATTTTATAATCCAGTTTTTTTTATAAAGACTCTCTTTATTTAAAATGGCTACTATATATATATATATTTTAATTAATATAGATAAAAAAACTCATTAATGTTTGATTACTTTGTATTTCAATACAATTATTTGTGTCAGACTAACATGTATAATTTTATTTTATAATGTAAAATGTTGTTATACTTTTGTTTTATGCATCAAGGTATAATACTAGTATATATAAAAGCCAAATGGTAGGTAATTGGCGCCTAAAACTAAGCTTCAAGAATATAACCAATTTTAATACATTTTATTATATTTTAAATGTACCTAAAATCCATGAGTTTGATGGAAATTTATTGGATATTGGCGTTTAATACACATGAGATAAAAAAATTGGAGACGAAAGCGCGGCAATAGCGGTGCTGCCGTTTTCACGAAGGCAGGCGGCAGCGTTGATCGCCGTTGTTCAAAGAGGGAGGAGAAGGGCGACGGTGGCTCTTCGTCGTTGGTTGTCGGTCGAGAAAGAGAATGAGATGGTAAGAGTGTAACAGCCCGGTTTCAGGTCCAAGACCCAAAGCGTTACGACATGGATGATGCTCAACTCAATCGAGTAAAATAAAATAAACAAATAATTAATGAAATCTTCACGAGACATAAGAGAACTATGATTGACACTCTAAGGGAATACCCGAATCAAATTACTTAAACGAACACGGAGTACGAGGACTTCGGTTCTCATGGAAGTTAAATATATAACAAGTTCGAATTCAATTTCACCATATAGGTGACATATCCACAAATGATTAAGTCTTAGCTGTGGGCTACATGTCCCGATCAATATATTTTCACGTGGAAGCGTTACACAAAAACATAAACGACAATAAAGACCCACGCTAAGGTAGACCACAACCACAGGGAAACTGTCGTCTTGCCCTTCTCCCGCCAATTGCTCATCCTGCAAAACATTTCAAAGATATTTTGAGCTGAGTACTAATACACTCAGTGAGTTAACTTGCTCATTTTATAAAACTTGTTACGAGAAACAAAATCTGGTGACATGCATGTATATTCCATAATTGTAAAGGTTTTAAAAATGAAATCCACTTCACAATTATGTAAAAAAGTTTTTCTTTTCTTGAGCCGAAGCTCTTGCACGTGCAATTTTATGTGTTGGTGTTACCTTACCTTGACCCAAAGGATTTCTCCCAAGGCCTTTAACTTTGCTGCGGATGGGCGACCCGGCCGAGTCACACCCACCAACAGACTCTGGTGTACACAAAACCTTATCCCCAAAGGAAACAAGGCCTGATCGTTTCTGATTTCTTGGCCGAAGCCCTGGTGGCGTCAGTATTACTGACCCCGTAAGGAAAGCACACAACAAAATATTTTACATGCATTCACAACTTTAACTTTAAAAGCTCTGGGCTTACTAACCCAAGATACCTTGTAAAATATAACACACATGTTCTTCCTCTTGACTGTGCGGGGTTATCTGGATAACTCATCTCTCTGCCTGACGTGTCCTACAACACAAGTCTAGGCCTTAAATATTATCGACAAAGATAACAGTCCCACCGTTATAAAAAATATCTCACCACGGTCCCGCCGTGAACAAAACTACTTCATCTAGGTCCATCTATTCTCGGGTTTTTAAAATATGAAGTTGAAATTTTCATCGGGTCTTAAAACTCATTTTATAAATATATCATATCACGCTTTTAAAATTGTTTAATCTTTTCAAGAAAAAGGACACATCGTCATTTTATCTTTTAATAAAATCATGAAATGCACAAATTACATTATTAAAAATAAAGTCATAGCCTCCTATCGTGATATGATATGCATATATGCAATCAGATAATATCATATAAGTAAAGGTCACATAAATGCTCAAATGTAAATTTCTCATACTTAGCCAATTTTCAAAATTTTTCAGAATTTATGGGTCAAAGCCTTCTCTTTGGGCTCTTATAACTTTTGGCTCAAAAGGTGTATATATGGATGAGAGGATACATTCTGAAAACCTCTACACATGTACAACAAGTTCATATAAGGAATTGAGTTGAAAGAAGTTACGGTTCTGGAGTTATCCAGCCACAAATTAGGCTACTTGAAATAGTTTCTGGACTTAGAATTTTTTTTTCAGGATTTGATGGGTAGAACGCTCACTTCAGGGCTTCGTATATTTTGACTCAAAACTCACAAGACGCCCAAGGGCCTATTCTGAAAACCTTGTCATACATAATACAAGTTCATATAAAGAATCAACTTGAAAGAATTTACGGTTTAGAATATACAAGGACTCAAATATGGCTACTTGCGGAAAAATCCATACTTAGGAAATTTTTCAAATTGTTTCCAGAATTGGCTGGTCGACAGAGGATTTTTAAACCACCATAACTTTTGACTCAAAAAAACAAATTACGAAAAACCTCATTTTGAAATCTTTGTAACCTTAGCTAAAATATGCTACAAGTTTCATTCAAAAAGACACAATGGCTTGTGCGATATTAGGGGTGACTATTTGGGTATCGGGTAGTCGGGTACCCGATACTCGACCCGAAATTTCTCGGGTATCGGGTACCCGATTACCCGAATCGGGTGTAGGGGTCGGGGTCGGGTATGGCTTTTCGGTGAGGTCGGGTATCGGGTATACCCGATACCCGATTTTTTAATTTTATTTTTTACTTGGAACAAGGCACTGATTACTTGGAACAATTCAATTGGAACAATTTAATTTTAAAACATACATAATTAACATCTACGTTAGGAAGATATTTTGTTTACTTGGAACAAGACACTGATTACTTTTGTCCTAAGAAAAGTAACTAAGCCACAGAAGGTAGCAGAATCTCGGCCAATAATACAATTTATAAGCTAGCTTCTAAAAACTTGACACCCTTAAGAGTTTATAAGCATATCAATATGAGCTCTCTATTAAAAGTTATGTCCGGCTTAGGTGTTGGGCAGTTTACTTTCAGCATTGTTGGATTTTTCCTATATATTATCAAATTAATGTGTTGGAGTTTCGGAATACATGACGGTGATAAATAATATGGGAATAGAAGACGTAATGTGTTGGATTTTTCCTATAATTAGGAATACAAAATGTGTAATAAATCGAAGCCAACGACGCCTAGGAAATTTAAGATGGATCACGGTGAGTTTTTATTTCCTTATACTCTAAAAAATTGAAAAGAATGTGTTCCTTGCGTAGTTGCATCACGATTTAAGATGGATCACAGTTAGATTTAAGATGGATCACGATTTTTTAAATTTAAAAAAAAAAAAAAAACTAAGTCGGATATTCGGGTACCCGAATTACAAAATCGGGTCGGAGTCGGGTAGCATATTTTAGGCATAATCGGGTCGGTACTGATTTTTCGGTAGGTACCGACCCGACCCGATTAGCCACCCCTATGCGATATAGAGGCTCAAAATAAATTTGGTTGAGATAAGGAAGTTTTATGCATGGTATTTCCGCGAGCTTAACGACATATCAAACGAGCTTGGCTAGGATCAAATGCTCCAGTTTTTAAGTAGACATGTAAATGAAACGAATGACTGTGGTTTCAAGTCCAAAACATCATGGTAACCATAATAACACAAGGCTTAAAACGTGATAGTTCAAGGTAAAACACAGCTTGTAACAGTTTGCTTCAAACTCATATATCTCTTTCCTCGAAATGTTTTCTAACCAAAAATCACATAAATATATAATAGACATGCAAATAAACACTTTTTCAGAAGGATCCAGAAGCTAAGACTCATCACAACATGCTCAAATCTCGCATGCAAACAGAGGTAAGTGTGCAGAAAAAATCATAGCTCGACCAAATAGACAAACAAAATTCAAACTCGTTCACAAGCCACATTTCTCAACCAAATGACCTCAAACAAAAGCCATTTGAACCCTTTCGATATAAGGAGCAAAAGATCTCAAACGATTTTATAAAAAAGGTTCGTTAAAGGGATCAATTTTGCAAATTCCAAATCTGATGCGAAACTAGGTCTCATACTTTAAGAACAAAATTGAAGGCTCAAATCTTACTGGATTTTAAAATTGAAACTAGATATAAATTTTCATGAAAAAGAGAGCATTTTACCCTTTTGAATCATCCCGATTGGAGCTTTAAAAAGGAAATTATGGAGGTGACGACAAGATGGCTGCAACTGCTTCTATTTTAGCTCTGCATGGCTGGTTTCAAGCCACATTTCGGAAAAAAGGGCTTCGTAAATGGAATCTACGCGTCAAAAGAAGTCGGGTGTGTAATTTTGGTAAAATTTTGTCACCATTTTTTTTTTCCGACAGCGCACGATGGCTCCGACGGTCGTCCGGTAGCGGCTCCGACAGAAGATGGAGGAGCAAAATTTCAGTCTATCTCACTCTACTATTTTTGGAATGAGATGAAAAAGAGTAGGATTAGCAAGAAGGTGAGGTATTTATAGATGTGAAAATGACGCGTGTTTTTTATTCAAAACGAAGAAAAATTCATAGAGGGCACAAATGAATTCCAATCGGGGTGATCTTGGTGTCTACGGATTCGTCTCAATGATAGCTATCATATGGGAAAGTTTAATGACCACCCAAACTTATTTAATGTATCCACTCATAAACATATGTTGAACACATACTAGTACATAATTATTCCTTACTGCATGCATATGTGACATACACATAAAATATTACACCTTGATATATAATATGACATGCTTGACTATATGAAATGGAGTTCTATATCATTTTTGATTTTATAAATAATTTCTTTTTCCAGATTAATTGGAAACTCAATTTTTAGAACTTAGCATCGAGTGCTTTCTTTATTTAGAGAATAAATAAACTTTCACTTGTGAAAGTTTCCTCCGGGATAAGGACCTTCGAATTCTTATCGGATTTTTCTCATACCAATTATTACTAAAGACGAAAATAAGGGGTGTTACAGAGAAAGATAGATATATAGAGAAGGTAGTGGGCACGACGGCTGCCTCATCGGATCTGGAGAGGGGGAGGCAGCATAGCCCACTGTTTCTCACAGCGATGAGAGAAGGGAGGTAGGTGGGGCGTGCGAATGGTGGCGGCCCTTTCATCAGACAAAAAAGACGATAAGAAGGGGTTTGTGGCTACAGCACATGGTCACCGGATTTTGTCGATTGCAGTGGTAGTGAGAGAGAAAATGGAAAAAGGGGAAAGCTTTATTCTTTTCTTTTGGGAGAAGGGCTTCGATTTTGTAGAAATGGAAATGGGAAAAGGATCGGAGAGAGAGTAGCGAGAGAGGAGCATGACCATTGCCACCGCTTTATGGAGGAAGGGAGAGAGAAAGGTTTCGGGTTGTTATGTAGAGAGAACCCGATTTAAGATAGAGACGTAAGAGCGATAAGAAAGTATATGATATCTTTATACTCCTCTGTCCCCCAAATATAGTCCTAGGAATCTTCAACAAGAGTTTTAATAAAAGTTGTTGAATCTATTATGAGTAGAGTAAGGGTCCCATATTAATGTAATATTAAATTAGTTAGTGGTGGATCATAGGTGATAAAGGTGTAAATAAAGATTATTGAGGATAAAAAGAAAAATAGCGATGGGCCATGAGTGGTAAAAGATGTAAATAAAAAATATTATTGAGGATAAAGTTAGAAAGATAGTTACCATAAACAGATGGGAAAGAAATTAGGGGAAGTCCCAAAAGGAAAAACTATGAAGGAAATTGGGGAATAGATGGAGTATTATTATTTCATCATTTTGTTTCTTTTTGGGCCAAATTTTATTTTATCTCCATCATTTTTAATTATTATTAATTTATATATAGATAATTTATGTGTAATTCTACTATGTCCCCAAAAATTATTTCTGAAAATCTTCGATATGAATTTTAATAAAAATTGTGGAGTGTTTATGAGTAAAGTAAGAGCATCACATTAGTGTAGTATTAAATTAATTAGTTGTAGAGCCATGAATAAAAAAAGTGTAAATATTTGGTATTGTTGAGGATACGAAGAAGAGATAGTGGTGGACCATGAGTGATAAAAGATGTAAATAAATGGTGTTGTTGAGGATAATAAGTGAGAAGTATTTTGTGGAGTAATTTTCATATATGGAAAGAGAATAAATTTGATAGACGTACCAAAAAGAAAAACTATGAACAAATTTTGGGGACGAATGAAGTATAAATTAATAACATATTGTTTTATTTAAATGATTCGATCAATCTTATTAATTTGTGATCAATCTTATTAATTTGTAACTTTTATGAATCGGAGAGAGAATTGAGAACCACAACCACATCCTTATAAAAGTGGTTAGTATTGCTAATTACAAATATTTATGTTGTATGATTTAGTTATACATGTTTTTCGTACAACATATATTATACTAGCATCAATTAATATAGGAGAGTATATAAACAAAACTATTCTTATTAAGTAAATTATGAACCAATTAAAATCATAAATCTTGATTTGTGGATGGTAACTATTGATTTTCAAACAAAATTATATTTTTTATGCATAAAAATAATATATTCTATAGGGTTATTTGTTCGGATTGTTAATTTAGTTTCATTTAACCCAAGCCAATAATTATTATATTGAGTGAGTTATTTAGTGAGTTTAACTGTGATTTTTATATATTATAGATAGGACTCCAAAATTATAAATGTACCCTACAAAAATAATATTGTAATATTTTAATAGATACATATTAAATTCTTCATTTAAAATATTTTAATAACATGTGCTTATTTAAAATTGAATTTGAATAAATAAACTATGAAAATGAGTCTTATTAAATAAATAATAAAAGGAATCATATTGCTTGCATTGTATTTTAAAGTACACAAATAGGTACAAATGCTTAAGGCAAAATATTAAATGTATTATGATGTGATAAATAAAGTGTTAATATATGTAAGTAGCCAAAAAAATAGGAATAAGAGTTTTATAGCCTAGTTCATAAAAACATGAGTTTTATAGCCATTTTGGCTTAAAAAGACCAAAATATCCCTGGAAAATTTAAAAAACGGGATCTCTCTCTCTCTCACTCACTCTCTCTCTCTCGCACTCACTGCACTCACTCTCTCTCTCTCACGGACTCACTCCTTGAACTCACCATCTCTCTCGCCACTTCTCTCCTCTCTCTCTCTCTCTCTCACGACTCACTCTCTCTCTCTCTCGACTCTCTCACTCTCTCACTGTAAAAACAGAAACCCACAACCCACGGAAAACCCACGACTCACTCCCCGGAAAACCCACGACCCACGACTCACGACACACTCTCACGACTCACGCAAAACAACAACATGAGTGATACGGATACGGATACAGATCCACGGTACTCCCCGGATGCGGCCGAGCAAGCGGCGGCGAAGGAGAGCTCCTCCAGGCGGAAGAAGCTTCTGTTGGGCCGTCGCCGCCACAGACGCAAACACGCCGTCGACCTTCCGCTTGGGTCGACGAACTTTCGCACCGATTTAGGAGCACCACGACCTCCGGTGAGTAATCGTGCATTTAAAATTGGTTTTACTATGTACGATAGTTTTCATGTTTGACACGATAATTTTCATGTATGACATGATAGTGATGAAATTCGATAGTTTGTGTGTTTAGAAACTTATAAATTAAAATCGATTGCTATGTTGTTGAAATTACATTAAAATTAGATTGGTTCGTAAAGACACGGTTCTACTGGTGTCTTGAAGATCATACGGTAGCACCGTGTCGACCAACCGTGCACGGTTGTTACGGCCTGCGGCGCTAACCGTATACGGATCTTGATACACGGTTAGCACTGTCTTGAAGAACGATTGCGGTTGGTCGAACACGGTGCTAACTGCAGCGGTTCTTCAAGACACCTGCTAACCGTGTATCGATTCAATACACTGTTAGCACCGTACTAAAGAACCGTGCTGCAGTTCGATGCACTAGCACCGTGTCTGATTTGAATCGTGTATTCTGTTGTTAGAACTTCGTTTAGTGTATACCGATTAATCTTGTGCATTCTGACCTCGTTATAGGTGGTTACGACCACATATGCAAGTACTACGCCGGACGCGTCAACCAATACATCCGAATTGATGTATTAGCGAGGTGAGGACATGTCTAGAAGCAGCGCGGATGTATCGACGATTTAGACAGGCTGCTGGGCATCTTCTTCATCTCGAGAGAGAAAGCGCTAATAATGCGCCGCACAATCGATGGCCCGACAGTTGTGGATCCTAGTTTTATGGAGTTCGAGATTTGGTTTCACGATGTGGAACCGATATCTGTTGGGATGATTGGGTTTGCCACGGTCTCCGGATTGCGCTTTGGGCCGTCTTCCTTGATCCGAACTTGAGGCACGAGATTCCCTCGACCAAGATGTTCCATAGGTTGTTTGGGTCGGAGGACTACTATTTGAGCTCGCATGACCGATTCATCAAACAACGGCTGGGTGATGATGCCGCAGACTACTTGAAGGCGGCTTTCATATTAGTAGCTTACCTCATCGTCCTTTGCCGCGATAGGGAAGCCATCGAGCCATGGGTTTGGGCGTTGGCTGAGGATTTTGATATGTGGCAGAGTTTTCCTTGGGGTCCTATTCATTCCAGGTCCTCTGTCACGGGATTGATGTCTTTGAAGAGGCACCGGCGGTGGCGGCTTGAGGAAGACGTGCCATTTCTATGGTCTGTTTGGGCCTTCAGATTTGGTCGTATGAGGCCATCCCGACTTAGGGCGCATGTGTGGATGCCGAGAGCAGTGAGATACTGATTCGAGATGCTTGATGTGGACTACATGGAAGTCCCAGGCCAGTATACTAGATTTTTGACGGGTAATTTTAATGTCATGTTTAGTATTTCTTTGTATATTTATTAAATACATTATAATCAATAATGTGTATGTGTTTTTGTAGCGTTTATGTCATCGTGTCTTTGAGCCGCTCGAGACCGAGTTGTCGAGGCATACTACTTGAGCCTATACGAGGCGATCCGATGGCTATTCGGTTTGTGCTGCGGGCGGCATGCGAGGCGCATGACGAGCTGCACACCCACAAAGGTGCTGTGCGTGAGAGAGTGCCCGCGGTGGCGTGAGCATGTCCCGATCATGCGGCGAGTGGCGGCGGGCCGGGAAGATGAAGTGCGGAGATACATCTCGGGTTTTGAGCCGAGTCGACTGGCGATCTCGATCGCGATCGAGCGTCGTGAACGGGAGGCGCGAGCGGACCACGTGTGCTGCGAACACGCCGGAGTGTTCGACTAGACGAGGCCTCCATTTCTCTGTGGCGAGGCGTCCGTCGTGCCATTGTGGACGACGATTCGGAGAGGGCCTCGTGGCTCGAGTGGCTCGGCGTGTGTTCGGCGATTGACGGAGTTCTTGGGCGCGGATCTTGAGACGTAGATCTCGTACCCTATATCTACACATGGGAGCTACGTCGGCTATTCGAGCATATCGATCGAGGCGCTCGGTCTCCCGGCATGAGGAGGGGCCCGCTGTAGCCACCGACGATGCGCTACACGGCGGTCGATCGGAGGAGGTGCCCGCATTAGCCACCGACGATCCGCTTCACGGCGGTCGATCCGGAGGAGGTGCCTCACATTAGCCACCGACGATCCGCTTCCGGCGGTCGATCGAGGAGGGCCCAAGCATTAGCCACCGACGATCGGGTCGTCGAGTCTAATCACGCCACCGGCGAAGATCGGCAATCGAGAGCCATCGTGCACGAGGGTGATGGATCGTCGATGGTGGGGATGATCTTTGCATCGGAGACCCATGCAGCTCCGTGTAGTATGGTACCCACGAGGCGCGACCAAGGGCCTTCGAGGTCTTTAAGCGGCGGGCCCGGATGTTTTGTCGTGGCTAATTTGAATCGGCATGTCATGACTCAAAACTGCTTCGATCATATCACCGACCAGTTACGAGTTCACGGGCGGTACTTTATTACAACATTTATTCAAATTTTGTTTATATATTTATAATTCAATTAATGGTGTTCTTTTTTATGTGTGTTAGATTATGGAGTTGTACACTTTGTATATACATTGGAAAATAATCAACCCACATCATCCTCGGCAATGTATTATTGCCCTCGGTCGATGAAGCTCGATGCGTTGTAGCACCGATTGGATTTTATGTAAGTTTGAATCGGATGATCGACTAAATGTCCTTATGGAGTTTGAAATGTCCTTAAATTATTCGACTAAATTTATTCATTTATGCGACAAGCGCTTTTGCGTGAGTTCACCCGGCTTCATCCGGATGATCCTATGGGCTTTAGGGTGGTATCAAACACCACATATCCACGATGGCAAGTACCCGATGACTTGTTAGCGATGGTGCGAGGGCGATGCGAGCATAGCGGTGGTTGTGGTTGTCTTGTTGTCTGATAAATTTATTACCTCATTTCTATTTTTTCTATCGAATTGAATGTAAACTTTAAAATTATCAATGTTGCGATATACTAGCCATCCATAACGCCGGAGCAATCAACGGGTCACGATTCAGATATCTCTTGTTGAGTGGACTCTTGAGGTGTACGACTCGGCGTCGACAACCCCGACTCTCGAGCGTTGAGGCGTTACGAGATGTTGCCCATTATTGACTTTTCCCTCGATGATGAGGTAGGTGGATTTTGGAACAACAATCCATTGAGGCGCCACACAATGAGCATCGACATTGGCGGAGGTGCCCCATGATCGCGATTCGAGCGAAAGACTCGGTGAGTTGCGGTGTCTTTGCATGCGTCTATATGTATCGCCTCATCACGGTATACCTCGGAGGTTACATCATAGTCGGCGTTACATACTGATTCAACGTCTGACGATAGCTCGTAGGATATGGACATTGTCTCGTTTTGATTAGTTTCCTTGACTTTTTGTATTTATAACGGATATTGTAGAATTTTTATACGTGTTAGTGATATTTTGTTTGTATTGGAGGTGTGACCTCTATGTATATGTTGTGGAGGTTGTGACCTCTTTGTATATTACTTGTTGTTGGCTATTGCTTGTTGTTGGCTATTTCTTTGAGTGCGAGTTGGCTTATCCATATTTTAGAGGTTATCTTTGCCCGTTTTTACATGTATATATAGTTTGTAAGTTTAATAGTTTTGTCGAATTTGCAATTAACCGAATAGGGGATTGAATTGGATTGATTAACCGAATTTGCAATTAACGAATTTGTTGGATTAGGGGATTGCGGGCGTGTACGATCGTGCATGGTACCGCGATCGTGCACGGCGTGCGATCGTGCACGCAGGGTACTGCCGTGCACGATCGTGCACGGCACACGATCGTCGCGGTACCGCGGTGCGTGCGCGGCGTGTACCGCACACGCCCGTGTGCCCTGGGTGCGCGGGTACACGCCTGCAGTGCTGCGATCGTGCACGTCGTGCACGACCGTGTACCGTGCACGATCGTGCACTCCGTGTACCCGTGCACTCCGTGTGCCCTCGTGCGCGCTCGTGTACCCTCGTGAATCCAATTGAACCAACTTAATCCAACAAAAACCAACATAATCCAACAAAAACCAACATAATCCAACTAAAACCAACAACAATCCAACTGAATCCCCCTAATTCAAAAAAAACCAACATAATCCAACAAAAACCAACAACAATCCAATCAATCCCCTAATTCAACAAAACCAACATAATCCAACAAAACCAACAACAATCCAATCAATCCCCTAATTCAACAAAACCAACAATATTCAACAAAATCCAACATAATCCAACAAAACTAACAATATTCAACCAAATCCAACATAATTCAACAAAATCCAAAAACAACGAATATCACTGCATATAACAAATATCCTTACTCACGAGGCCATTGAGGACACAAATTCCTTGTATGCTCTTCACTTGACAAATACTACATTTTTTCCTACGTCGTGTCCTTTCCACACATGTTTCATCACTAATGGCGATAAATGCTTGTGCATGAGCGTTTGTTGTGGCCTTGACCACTTACAACGTGTGCATATTTGACGACGTGATCTTGAAGAACCCTCAACAACCGATTGCATCCTACTCAATCTAGGGCGCCCGACTGACGTGTGATGATTGGAGGTCGAATAATGTAAGTCGTCTGATGCAGTACAATCCATGCACCGGATGTGATATGATCCAATTCGATAAGAATAAGTCGCCGCAAAAAAGATCGTCGATATCTTGAGCCACAAAGTCGGTGACTTGTAAACCAAACGCCTAAAAAAAGAAATTAATCGCAAAATAAATTAACCACAACATATGAGTTGGACTTGACGTTTAGATAAATACTGTACCTAATAGCGACCAAGCGTGACAACAAGGATCTCGTCCAATCGAACTCACGACATTCACATGTCCCATTCTCGCAAATCAACCACGTATGATGTGTTTTCCTCTTGACTTTAAACATGTGTGTCGTCGTTGAGCGAACAACAAGCGACGCCTTTTCGACGAGGCATGTAGCTCGACGCTGCGGCTTCTTGTCAACTCATCGACCCTTGTGCTGCACTAGCTCGTCGTCGTCAAACCATTTCTCCGTAATAGATCGAAAAGTCTCAAGCAACGAGCAAGCGGTGAGCGTCGAGCCCACAACAACCGACTATTGAAACTCTCGGCCGCATTCGAAGTCATGAAACTATATCGTCGTACAGGACACTTCAACCTAGACCACCTATGCTCGCCAATGGAAAGTAGATGATGGTGGGCTGTCGGTTTTAGAACATCCACAGCAGAAAAAAAATCTCTCGAAATCCTCTGATCGATAGGCATATGCAGCTGACTTGATAACTGTACAAACATGCGATCCAAATCTTGCCATATTCTTCTGCAAATGGTAAAAGCACAACACATGTGCGACGTTCGGATACACGGACTCCACAGCTTTTTCGATGCCCTTATGTTGATCAGACACAACTAAGAGATCATCGGGATGACCAATGCACGAACGCAGCCGAGATAAAAACCAAGTCCATGACTCTTCATCCTCAATCGGACCAACCCAATAGCAATCGGGAAGATTCCTTCATTTCCATCCTTCGTATAAATGACAAAACAAATTCCTTTGTTCTTTCCCTTAAGATGAGTCCGTCTACAACGACGATCGGCCGTAGGTAATGCTTGAAAGCATACAAACACCGTCGAGAGCAAGAAACAAATATCGAAATTAGCCATCATGAGCCGTCTCAATATCATATAGTGTCCGGGGTTTGATTCTCTCAACAGATGCAAATATGATGGAAGCAATTGATAGGACCGTTCGAAATCGCCATATGTCATCTCTATAGCGGCGTTTCTTGCTCGGAGAGCAAAGTCGTAATCCATCTCAATGCCAAATTGTCGATGCATCTCTCAATCATCTCTTTCGACGGTACCACACCTTCATCGACCAATTTCCGTGCAAAATACTTGCCAACAATCTTAGCGAGCACACGTCGTGGAGCGGTCGCGATTCAAATCAAGTGACAAGTATGATTGTTGTTCAACAATTACTCTCCATATCGTTGCCTACGGACGGCTCGTAGCTTAAAAGGACAACCGTTGCCATGCTTGCAAACATACCCCAAACGTGTTTTACTTGACCGATCGACCACGTACTCTACATGATTCTCCAAGTGGTACAATCCCGGCTATCGCCAAGTCATCTTCGTCTTAAATATTGAATCAACGCATAATTGGTGGGTATGGGGTCCACAAGGTTCAACCCAATCTAATGGCAATGCACTGTCACAATCAAGTAATGGAATAACACGTAACTCATGCGTTGTATCATCATCTCTGGTTCGTGAAGTTGTAGCATGAGCCTCACCATCATCTTCTTTGTTCGGAAGTGAAGTTGCGTTGTCCGATAACCTTATCAAGATATCCCGGTTGTCGAATCCAAGCACCAAATTCGATGCCAATGAATCAAATATATCTCTACGCCGGGTTCGTGTCTTCCTCTTCATCTGAATACACCAGCTCGTCTTCCTCCTCATTCGAAGACAACGGCTCATCTTCGTGTATAGCTGAACCAGTACATCTTGCATTAGACTCGGGCAAGACTGTAGATCGTTGTGAACCATATAATACCGGTGTCTCTGTGTGTACCGTGGTTGCATACTGCTTGCCCTTTTCAATCACATACACAACTGGATCATCCTTTGTTCCACAATCAATCGGAACAAATCGATTATCGATTTCAACGATACTTTTATTCTTCTTCCATCACTAGCGCTCGTCGTATAGAAAAGCATATAATCCGATCCACCATTGTTGCCTACTTGCTCATGAATCTCTCTTAGCAAATTAGCACGTGAAATCGTTCTCTGACCATGTATACGAGAACCTCGTCCGCCTATATACTCGCTCTCCCAACTACCACCATGACGTATAATAAGGCGTTGCAAGACATCTGCTGCAAAATAAGATATAAAAGATAACGATCGTATACATAGGATGCACGGATAGATAGGATGCGACGCCCGTACGGTCGTACACGGATGCACGGCCATGCACGACCGTGCAGGATGCACGGCCATGCATGTGCGTGCCGCGGTGGCACCGCACCGTGCCCGGTGGTGCATAATCTGCCGTCTGCGGACCATACACGGCTTATAAGCCGTGCACGATCGTGCTTTGTGCACGACCGTGCGGCTTCACGCACCGCACTGTGATGAATTTTGTGCACGGTTTGAATTTTGGGCACCGTGTACGATGCTGCGCTTATAGAGCCGCAGATGTCTTGTACCTGCGGTTCGATGTTAGCATCTCATATTTTTAAATTTAACTTATTAAATGATCCTAAATATTAAATTAATCACTTTATTAACATAAAATCAACACAAATGACATATGTGATGCATAATACTTCTACCGTGTACTCAAGAACACATTTTGTTTTCTTCAAAACATGAAATTTATCATTCGATAACATAAAAGTATTAAAAAACATATTTATTGTAAATCATCAACCGTGTACAACCGTGTACTCGAGAACACGTAAAAAAATTCAATCTGGTTTAATTTACCTTAATCCATTAGCAATGCTCGATTTCCACCGTTTGATTGAAAAACGCAGTAACAATTTCTTCTATTAATTATTTTCGCTTCTTCCTCTCTTTGAAATTGTAATGTTACAAATGAATTAGTTTGTGATTTGAATTCAATGTCTACTGCGTTTTTTTCAAATTAATGTTTACCAACCTTTTTTTTACAATTAATGTTTACCAACTTTAATTTAATTCCATTCAATTTTGTGGCAGAGAAAGCATTCATTTGGTAAACATTTCGGCAGAGAGAGAGAGAGAGAGAAAGCATTCAATTTGGTAAACATTCAATTAATGTTTACCTTCTTTTCGGTAAACATTCAATATAATTTAGCGAGAGAGAGAGAGAGAGAGATATTAAAAAAAAAATTCGGCAGAGAGAGAGAGGAGATAGGAGACTTATTATTTTAAATGGTGGGCCCAGAGACAATTTTGTCTTTTTAAGCCAAAATGGCTATAAAACTCATGTTTTTATGAGTGTGGATATAAAACTTCTCCCACTATTTCTTTTGGTTACTTATAAACTTCTCCCATAAATAAATTGGTTGAAGTGAAGAGAAACATATTATTTGTTCATATAAGCTATTTTTCATTGCAACAAAAATGTATACAATGATTATGTATGTATGTTTGTATGTATGTATGTATGTATGTATGGCAAAGTAGCGGGCCGAACCGCACGCTCTGGTCCGACGGGCTTTTATACTTTTCGGATCGGGTTGGTGGGCCCAAATTTTCAAGCCTAAAATATGAAGTCCATCCGGCGAGCATTGTTTTAGCTCATATTTATAAATTTTTAATATGTAAAATTGATATTTTAAATAAAGCATAAAGCACAATTATCATTATACCACAAGAATTTCTTGGTTAAATAATATTATAAATATGTATATTTAACATTACATCGGGCGGGTTTTTTTAGCCAGAAACTTTGGGCTTTTTTGTTCGAAGCTCGGGAGGCTTGGGTTTTTTTTCGAGCCTGCTTTTCAGACCGATATTATTGGGCCTTTAATTTTGAAGTCCAAATTCCCAGGTACTATGGGCGGGCCAATCGGACCGGGCTCATTTTTCTGACTCTGAATGTATTTATTGTTGAAAAATTTCTAAGTGTCGGAAATATTAGAAAATTCATGTGTGTCAGAAATTAATCTAATTTAACTGTGTGTTTTGATTATATCTCAAAACCTCTGATGATTGTCTTGCTGAAGTAACTAATGCTACTGACTTGTTTGCGAGTTAGGCCTTTTATATTATAGGTTTCAGCAGCGGAACTACCAGCTTGGATAAACTCAAGACTAAAGGAGTTCAAGCAGTACTGAGAGTCAGTCATACTAATAGAAATATCAGTATTAGTGCAACTACGAAGCTCAACTGAAAGATCACATACTGAAGACTGACAGAAGTACAAGTGATGTATGAAGATTGAAGTACAAACGATGCTGAGGATCAGAGCTACTGGAGTGAAGTCAAAGACTAAGGATCAAGTTGGAAGGCGAAGCACAAGATCAAGGCGAAGACTTAGTCTTTGAAGGACAAGAAGAAGTCAAGATATGACTAAGTGTAATATCGGAAATATATTGTCTTTCAGAAATCAAAGTCGAGTACCAAGATCAAAGTCGACTACTAGTAGTCAATCGATCTCCGTGAGTTAAAGCTCTATCAATAGTGAAGCTGACTATCAGTTTCTACGTCCGACTGAATGCATCATGCTGACCCAAGAGTTCTAAGCTGACAA
The DNA here is from genome assembly GCA_036937905.1 of Salvia rosmarinus. Taxonomy (NCBI): domain Eukaryota; kingdom Viridiplantae; phylum Streptophyta; class Magnoliopsida; order Lamiales; family Lamiaceae; genus Salvia; species Salvia rosmarinus. Next base: position 57,040,706 of record CM072818.1, on the reverse strand, counting down.
AAGACGGAGTCTAGACTGCTGATGAAAAGGAGATGCAGTCTCCACTGGCTCAACCTGAAGTCAATGCTGACAAAACACGAAGTCAACTCGACTTAAGAAACGCAGAAGGATTTAAGCCTTGAATGTTTGACTTGCCACGTGTTTTAGTATATATACAGTTCCTGACATGTCATACCACCTTTTAAGAGTTACAGAACTACAATGTACGATGATGAGACCTTTGTCAGAAGACGTAAGAGGATTCTCAATGGGAAGAATTCAAACGATAAATAAAAATATTTGAATGGTTGTCCCTCCAGCGGCACTATTCTTATTCCTTTCTATATATATTATACATAATCTAACATTTGAAGGTTAACAAAACGTACAATTGAAATCTCAAGTATTTCAAAGACAATGAAACAACACTTTCGAATAAAGAAGTATTCATTGTATTAGCAAGACTCAAGAGCTCAAATATAATTATTAGCTCGAGACTTCAATATACACTTCCTTACGTCTAGGATATACACCCTATATATCTTAATCCTAGATTTCCCGAGTTTATTGTTTGTGATAACTATGATCCCTAGTTGAAAAACCACTCTACTAAACCTCCCCCCCCCAAAAAATAAAGGAGAAATTTGGACAAGTAAGCAACGAAGTGTTAGTTGCTGAAAGTTTGGTTTACAGCACACGTAAACTAGATGTTAAGTCAACTGTGTCTTGAAAGTAGTTAGTGGTTCCTAGAGGGGCCGCCTCGTAGGCCACCACCGGCGATCGCCTGGGCCCACCATCTCAGGGGGGCCAAATTATTTTAAAAAATTAATTTACTTATTGATATATGATTTATTTGGATTCAAAATATTATATCATTTAAATATTTTATTTTATTTTAAAGTCCAAAGTATTAAATCTTTATATATTTTACTTATAGATATATGTTTTCATTTGGTCCCAAAATATATTAGAAAATATTGATGTTGATGTGATTATTAATGATTTTGCATATGCAAATACTCGAATAAATTATTTTTTATGATATCGTATTGTAGATAAGAGTTGAGATATAGAAATATAAGGATGATAAGTAAGTTGTATATGTTTTTGATAATTTTTTACTATCTTTTCTATTTGTAGATCACTTGAATTTACGTAAATTTATAAATTTGATTTATTTTATAAGTATAATATAAGAGACTCTTTTGGACGATCTAATGGTTAAGTGAGTTCATGTGGCCAAAGGTCACGAGTTCAAACCTCACTATCGCCTCTATAGGTTCAAGCTAGTCACACTCGATTTTTCAAGTGTGGTTTAGTCGTCCTGTGTCGTTTGCAAGCTATTGTAAAGAAACATAAGTTTTAACTAGTACGCACAGAAGATAATAACTATGGGTTTTATATGAATTTTAAAAAATGGGGGCATATATTCCTTATTTTTCCTAGGACCTATAAAATATCGAGAACAGGCGGTTCCTAGCACCAAACAAGCATAGGAGGAACGCCAAATTTAGAGGGATACTATAAAGTTACCTCAGTATCAAGATTTACTCTTGTACCCGTAAAGAAGAATAATCACAAGTTAGTGGATTGACTGAGCAATTAGTCCGTGGATGCATGATTTGATCTCTTCGAATCACGTAAAACTCAATATGTCATTTACTTTCATATCTGCTTTAATTAAAATTATATGTTATTGAACTGTCATCATTAACACACAACATCACAATATTATTTTTGAAACCCTCTATCAATATCAGTTCGATATTGAAGAGATATAAATTAAAAGCTGACTATTCAATATTCGACTAAGTATTTAAACCTGAGTCTCAATTTTTAGTAACCCAAATCCAGTAACCACCACATTCCACACGTACATCAGTTATCAATACAAGTGACTTGTTTTCTTAGCAGTCAATAGGTTTCCTAACTAGGTTTCCTAACTGATATCACTCAATACAAGACAATAGTGGGCCATGAATATTTGCACAACTGGCGCAAATAAATATTTTTAGCAACGAAGTTGTACAAATTTAATTATTATTGAGTATAGTTACAATCATATTTAATTTTAATTTTTTTTCATCTCTTTTTTGATATCTTAAGAAAGTATATTTATTATATTTAGTGTAGCCAATATTATGGACTTAATAATATTGAATTGGTGGTTAAATTAAGAAATTGCATATAGATTTTCAATCGATATAATTTTTATATTTATAGCATATGGTATATTTATTTATTTTAATTTTTATATCCACTAGATGAATGCTTTTATTTCTTATTCAAGAATAAAGTTGTTGTTCTCAAATATAATTAGAAAAAATTATGTAAATTTATCTAGATAATTATCAACACAATACAGTTCAAATTAGTGAGTTCAGTATAATTATATTTGTACACTACAAAACAATTGGTACAAACAACAAATTACATGCCTCGTATCTTTTTAATGTATAGATCTACTCAGGACACACGAGTTTTATAAGTTTTTTTAACTGTTAAAATAGATAATAAAATTGTTGAAAGACCATGGTTTATAATTAACTTTATATATTAGTATGCTAGTCACATTATCCCTTTTTAAAATATAGTATCCACTTGGTCAACTTTCTAATTATATGATTGAATTGAATTACACAATTGTTTATATGTGTACTTGATTAAATTTTAATTTTTTTATTTGGATATATTCGTAACATGGCTACTCACCCTTACAAAGGGAGAATTACGAGTAATCTACAATGCTCGGATCGATTAAATCATTGTTGATTAATCAACTTATAATGTAATATATTTTTAAGTAGTATTTGGCACAAGTTTATTTAATTTGTCTCTTGATATTATTCTTTGAATTAGTAATTAGCGGAGTAACTCTATAAATATAAAAGATTCGCAATTATATATACTGTGCATCGCAAAGGTACAACACTAGTTCGTTCAAAATGTCAAAGAAAAATTGATGTAATCCAACCCATAGGGAAAATTGTGCAAGTCTTTCTTCTTTTGTTCTTTGCAGGCTTAACAAAAAAATGACGATCTCCAAATACCTCAGAATGTATATCGTGAAACACTGAAACATAAATACCTCTTCATCATTGATAATTACAAATTTTGTTGTTTCTAATATCCGATATTTTTCCATTATCTAACGAAATGCTAATTGTTGTTAATGGTTTTGAATAAATGACACGTTAAGGAAATTGAGTTTGGCTTAATACTTCAGAAGGGTATTGCACCTTATATAAAAAATTGAGAATTAAAACAAAAAAAAATTCAAATGAAATATAAAAAGTTGGTTTATACATTTGATTGATGGATGATCAGGATGATTTTCAAATGGAATAATACTTTTTGGTGCATACAATTATATATATTTTATGATAATACTATTTTCGCACACCATAATGATTTTTCTATTGTAACATTTCTAGGTATACAACAATGCTTTTTATATAGAGATAATTGTATATTAAATCCCATGAGATAATTGTATATTAAATCCCAACCTTTGAGCACTATTGCAAGTTCTGTCTAAATTTTGAATTGTTTCAATTAAGACCCAAATATATACTTTGTAGCAAATTAGTCTCTTTCTATTTTTTAGCATGTGTTTGGAGCTGCGATTTCGACACTAATCGAAGCCTAACCTAATGTTTATCGAAGGCTTTTGACACTCATTGTCTGACTTGTCCAACCACATTGATAATTTTATCGTAGAACACCCGAAATGCAATTCGATCCTTCAAGAAGCTATAGTTACAGTTGTTATAATTTCTTGTTGTCGTCAGACGTTTGACGATCGATTACTAGAGTCTGGAGTTAATGCGGTGGAGTTTGAGCTTTTTGCTTAATCGAATTGCAATTTCGGATGTTCAACGATAAAATTGACAATCCAAGATAACAATCTAGACAATGAATTTAAAAACTGTCAATCAATTTTGAGCTTCCACATCAGATGAGTGTCAAAATCTCAGTTCCAAAAATATGCTAAAAATAGAAGGGAATAATTTGCTACAAATTATAAAACTGAGTTTTAGCTGAAATAATTCAAAGTTTGAGTTTAGCTTGGAATTTAATATAAAGTATCTCTATATAAAAAGCATTATTTAATACATAAAAATATTATAATGAGAAATCATTATTATATTCATGAAACGCATTATTATAAAAAAAAATATAATTGCACTCACCAAAAAATATTATTCTATTTAAAAAATCAATCATGATCATCTATCAATCAAAATATATAGACTAACTTTTCATATTTTGTTTGAAAAGTTATTTTAGAACAAATTCTCAAGATTTTATATAAGGTACCTATACCTTTCGAAGTATTAAGTCAAATTCAAAAATCTCCTTAACATTTCATTTATCCGTAATCGATAAATAACATTATGTCAGTTAGAAATTGTCGGATATTGGAAACAAAAAGATTGTAATTATCCCTTGAACAACGATGGAGAGGTATCTGCATTTCGTGATATGCCTAATGGGTGTATTTGGAGTTATTTCATTAAAAAATGTTATAGTAACATTTAGGGTATGCACCTTTTGAGACTATTGTGTCTCCAAACCCAGTTCATTGAACACGAAATCTCTCATATGTACGGCCTCATGGTGCGCTTGGTTCAGGTCTTGTCGATCTTAATATCCAACTCATAACTAAAAGTTACAGTACTTATGATAAAGGTAATTGTTTTTATGATTAAAAGTGACAATTACTATAAATAAAAGTTACGATTCTAATTAATAAAAGTGACAGTAATTTTCCTTAGTATTTTTCTATCTTTTACCAAGAAACATGATTTGAGTAAAAATAATAGTTCTGGTGTATAAAAGTAACACTACCTATAAAGAAAGTGAACGAGTTGAATCTGAGATGGGTCTATTAGGACCAACCCACACACAAGAGTGTGCCCTTCATTGAAAAATCTCTTGATGTATCTAAAAACACCTTATATTTCTCTGTCTCCAGAACAGTATGTCGCCTCAATTGTTTATGTACGTATATTTTTGGAGAGTTTTTTATGTCTATCAGTTTATTGAGGTAGCTATCTGTGTCTCGAAATGTAGTCAGTGTTTTTTTTTTTTTTTTTTGGTAATGTAATACGAAATTTTAAAGTCACGGTGGACTCGAGCAACCCGGCACTTTGGCGCCAGGCGTTAACCACTCTACCACTAGGCCAACACACACACACATGTAGTCAGTGTTTTTGGTCTCTATCAATCTCACTGAGATATCTGTTTGCCATTAAGACCTATTTATTGTCTATTGAGACAGCTATATTCACTAAATACTTTATTTGCAACATTTTTTAACACAAATTATTGCCTATTGACCAAACTACAATTATTATTAAACAAGGAAAATGGTTCGTGTAAAGAGCATTTCATGTCAAAATTCTTTATGGATCTTTATATACATATATGTATCGAATTCAATAAAATAAGAGATGCATCATCACTAACTTTAGTGATTGAGCCGCCGTTTCGACGACGAATTTAAATATATTAACCCATATTTCCAAGTCTCTAAGGTGGTGTTTACTTTGCATGATTAGGTTGGATAGATAAAATTAATCCAACATAATCAAGTGTTTACTTTTAAGGATTAATATTTAAGGATATCCCAAAGCCCAGGATTATTTTAATCCTTTGAATTGTTCTTCACTAATTTTAATCCAACCAATATAGGTAGGATTGAAATAATCCTCAAAATAAATGGAGAATTATTTATCCTAATTTTAATCCTTCATTAATCCTTTGTAGTAAACAAAGGATTGATAGATAAAAATTATCTTATCATACATTTAATACATCAAATAGTCAATCCTTCAAAATGCTAATCATGCAAAGTAAACAACACCTAACAGGATAGTAGAAGTAATGAATAAACATCTGTATTTGATTTCAAGAATTGTCTCTCACCAACTAACAATAACATATATAAAAATTAACATAGGTATAAAGACATGATACATTCAAACGGCTCTAGTAATCCTCTACAAAAATGATATGTCACAGTTCCTTCTCGTAGCAGAAATCCTGGTGTTCTTAGAGGATTCAGCTTCTCTCATGTATATGCCCCAATACTAAATCGAAGCTCCAAAGACTACATGACACAAAATACAACGCAGGAAGTTAGATAGCAGATAATCGCAATGCATCAAGACTGCATTGAGCGCTGATGAAGATATTTAAGCACTAAGAGTATTTAAGAAGCTCGTGTCTCAATGATTAAAAGATCATAGCATGTTAAATAAACTAATTGATCATTGAAAGTGCGAATTGAAAACCCCCTACAAACAACATGAACTGCAGCCATCAAAACTAACTTTTACATCACCTGATAATTACTCCATAGCTATACATTTGAATACTAACTAACCAACCAACCAACTACAAGATTCAACCAGTTCTCTACTTTTACATGCTAGAAAGTTGCAAAAATGGATAGGACATATGCTTATACACCTACCATGTCCCCTAAACAAGAGCAAATTCAAACCCATAATATATTGAACACATATCATGTATAAAATTGCTCTGGAAATTAGTAGCAACATTAGAAATTCAAATGATTTATCGTTTTGATCACTTACCAGAAATGGGCAACTACTGGGGCTCTATAGTTACCAGTGCAGTCACAAATCTGATTAGCTTCTAGCAACGACAAGTAATAGGTAAAATAACCATGTTTCATGGGCAATTCTTGAGGCTCCGTACTTATGGAGGCATTAGTTAAGAATCTGATCTGCCAGCAGTGAAGGATGAAAGTAGCCCAGCAGCTTGAGCAGGTAACATGTCACCAAACCTTCCGACTTGCCCATCTGTTAGTATTGATCCAAGCCTCATGCTCTCACCAAATCTGCTACCAACCTGAAAAATTCAACATAAATTTCCTCAGCTCGACATGGGAAGGGGAAAAACCACCGACACCAAAGCAGTTCTAATGAATTGGAATCTTAGGCCAACCACGAAAAAAAGCAACATGGTTGGTGAATGGTGAAACAAGAGTTCCTTGACTTCAAGCAGAGAACATATTAACATTGTGTGGAAAAACAGGAAGTTTATAGAGAAGAGTTATTAGAATTGTCTCATAGCAAGAAATATCATCAGATCATTCCTTTTAAATTCAAGTGTTATACATGTATAGCAAATAGTAAAAAAATAACATAGAGTGCCAGCTCAAGTTTACAGCACATGAAATGTATTAAATACATTGACTTTTAGGGGAAGTTGCCATCACATCAGTGTCCAATATTCATAGCTGCAGAAAGAAGTCTTGAGAACGAAGACTTGCAAGTTATCATTTTTACAAAGAGAAACTGCTGTCAGTCCATCAGTAAGTGCTTAGTCTAGCCTCTAGATGAATGGAGGCATCTAGAGACTAGAAAAACTCCTCTCTTTTTATAAAAAAAAATATTCAAAGAGACTAGTGCCAAAATTTAACTTTTCATTGTAAGGTCCAAATGACCAAAACTATTACTCAATCAAAACCATGGGAATGTTGGCATCGCCCTCCTATAATTTAGCATGGCATGGAATAAATCTCATAGACATTTCGAAATTATCATGGGGACTGTTGGCATGGCTCTCCTATAATGAAGCAGATACCGAAACATGAAACTATCCAAGACTACACACTAAGGATTAGAAACTGCACCTGCATGAAGGACTTCAAAAATGGCGCAGCCACTCCCAAACTCGAGTCATCCTCTACATCACTTTTCCGGGTTATATCATCATTTGTGAAACTCTTCCAGGAATTTCTTGAGTAAACATCGTCCATAGATGTTGATGCTGATGTCCTCGCTGCGTTCCTTGCAGACAATGCTGGAGCACTGTATAAAATACAAAGCTTAGGAGCATTCAGTAAAACCCTTGGTAATGGAAACTGGTAAACAAGAGGATATTGTGCAAATAAAAAAAAAACAAAATAAAACTAGGAGTCAAAAGTTAAAGTTGGTCCCATAGAAAACGAATATTGATGCAAATGCATCTATGAACATAAACAGGTGAATTATTCATGAAGAAGAGTGTTGACCACCTGATAGGAAGATATTTGAAACGAGGTACTATGGAGCAGCGCATAATATTTGATTCTGAATTGGTAGGGAGCTTTTGCACAGTGTCCATATGCATCCTATTAAGTTGCACAAAGAATCCAAAGAGGACGGCATGCCTAAGGTACGTCTGTCTCTCATTCTCCCACAGATATGGCTCGTACCTTAGATATATTAAAATAAATTCAGTAAGATAGGCAGATATCACTAACAGGTATAAATTACAAAATGAAATATTCAAGTGTGGGAGAAACAAAACAACATAATCCTGGTCCTAAAAAGTACTAAATAGCAAGTACCAGCTTCTTGTGCAGATAGCAATTTCAACTGCATAAGCATGGAAAGAAACAAGAAATTGCAAAATTATACAATACTTTCCCCAATCCCCACTATAAAACCACACCTTCTTAACTTTATAACCACGGTTCTCTAAAAGCAGCTACCTTTAGCTTTTTATAGAGTTATATTTTATTCTTTAGGGGGTTAAACCCAAACAAAAGGATATACACAGGAATATCCATATGATAAATTTACCAATAGAATGAGGCTCTACACGTAATAGAAGTTTGAACTCTTGTTTTGTCTACCAAGAGAAGAATAGATTCTTCTATCATCATTGTGTAATGGCATAGGTTTTATAAATAAATAATAAAATGTTTCTTTCCATGTAGTATTTCAACGTGAATATCAGAACGACCACAAGGGATAAGCAAACAATTCAATCAACCCCTTAAGGAGACCCTTTAGAAAAAATATTAGTTTCTACAACTTACGTAAGCCAGTCTATGGGATCCAGCCTCTGAGAAAGGTGGTTTACCAACTGTTTTGTATGTTCTGATACAACTGAATTGGGTTGTGGTGCTCTCTGCTTCCTTCTAAAAGGAGTTTTTGCAGTTTCAGAAAACCCTTCGTTTGGATTCAGATTACCACCAGACAGAATATCAGCAGCAAATTTCAAATCAAATAGAACTTGTAGAACGCCTTCTCTGAAACTTGAGACCCACGACCTTCTTCAGCTAACAGAAAATCCTCATAAATCCTAACAACCTATGCAAGAATAATGAAGGTTACAAAACGTCAGCCCAGTCATAAGAATAAAAAACTAAATAGGCATCATTTAGGAAGCAGATATGTGTTACTTTGCAGATGAACATAGAGAAACCAGTTTGTTCAGAAATAGGTCACAAGCTTTTGTATTCAGATGAGGAGAAGAACAGGCCTGAGACTGCAGTGGACTGTTGCACATAATTTGAGCAACATGTTTAACAAAATTGATAAATACTGTACTCCTACACATATTTCAAGCCAGTCCTCTTTTCCTCCTCAAGGAAAAAAATTAAGTGTTTACAAGGCAAAAGCTCGAAGTTACATTACAGAGCTGCCCCCAGATATATGGCCTAACAAAAGACTCACTACATACCTTATCAAAAAGCCTTTTCGCGAAGTTCTGAAGAATTGGCTTATCAAGCACATGGCCACCAACACGATGAATCTCTTCACATGCATAAAATAAGATCGATGTCACATACAAAGAAGGCATCGAAGGGAGAGATATCTTCATCTCAGACTGGCTTTCAGTCGATTGTTCTTGCTGCTTAACTATGGTCTCCTCCCAACCCTGCCCAATAATTGGGAATAATTTAGAACATCGAATTACTTTCTAACATTGTATCTTTCGGAGCAAAATGTTGCTTTGAATTACAGGTTTTGAATATTCAAAGATAGTTTGTGTAATACAGATTCACATAAGCCTCATGACTATAAGTATAAGAGATGTAATTGCTCAAGGGTATTCAACAGAGTTATATGATCCCGGTTCACAGTAATTACTGAGAAATAAGAAGCAGTTAACCTCCCATTGGATAGGACAACCAGAGAATAATGTTTTCAAAAAGTCACTTACTCTGATTGGAGCATTTGATGACAAGGCATCATCCCTTTGAGGTTTCTTGAAAATATAGTTGAAAGTTCATCAGAAACCCATGATATCCACAGACTGTAAGCTCTGATACAAAGATCTTGGTTTGTCTGCCGTAATTCTTGAAGTTGTGAGCTCAACTTATCATCTGTTCCAAATAAAGCAGTTGCTACCAGAGAAGTCTGTTTCCTGCTGGAATCAGGAGCTCTTCTTCCAAGACTATCTATCACTTCTGAGTCAGTAGCCACCCTAGTACGTTTCAGTCCAATGGGGGATGGACTAGAGACATCAGTCATTACTTCATTTATCCATGACCTAGGTGAACCAAGTATGACAGGGATATGTTTAGCATGCTTCTGAAATGCAAAGAGAAGTCTCCCAATAAATAATGATCTCTCAACAAGTATAGCAGGAGAAAGTTTGGAAGCATCATCTTTATTTTTATTTTCTAGGTCACCGTATAGGCAGTCAAGCTCATTCTTCAGTTGCATTAGTATGGTTGAAAGACTTTCATAACACTTATTCTGTACATACGGTGACAAATCCTTTAATCTACGGTGTGCATTAGGGGACTCAAGGAAACTTAAGAGGTCCTGTAGAACATTCTGACAGCAATTATCGACAGCAAATTTAATCCGCTGACTTCAGGGCCAAAATAAGTGCTGAGACAGCTGTGGAAATCACTTTCCTGGGGCTGGTGTGATTTGGAGCCCATAACAGAGCCTAGTTTTCTACCATTTGGCGTCATGAACCAAACCCCACCACCATTTTGGAATTTATTCAAATAATCTTGAGAATCGGCAGGATCAGCAGGTTTTGCTATTGCTCGGACTGACTCCACAACGTCAACAACCCCATTTAATTCATTAAATCGCAAGTCTATGATCCCTTTCATCCTCTGGACAAAAGCATGTTCAAATATGTCATCCCATATATCCGAATCTTCACCTAATACAAGCTCACGTGTCCTTTTCCATGGCAACTCAATTTCAGACCCAAAAACACTCTTCAGCCACTCTAAACTGCCTTCCAAAACCTGCTTACCATCCATTGTCTCCCTTATCAACTTCTCAGCCAATGAGAGGTCATAGCCACTGCCAATTACATCAATCAAGTACCGTCCATTAATCTTGCTCGTGATCTCCTTCCCACAATTTCTCAGCCAGTCAGAACAAGTGCTCGAAATAAAATCCCGGCCAAGCAATATCATGCTTGACTCCAGCTTGTCCTTGAATAAATTCCACAGTCTAACTTCCTCATCGGGGTGTGGTATGCCCCCAAACAACTGAGAAGCAGGCGGGGTATCCAGAATGGTTTTATAGAACAAAGGCATATCATTTAATACTTGCAAGAACAATTCCCCAACTTGGCATATAGTAATCTGAATTGTTCTTAGAATATAACAAAAGACAGAAATTACTTCAGAACTATCAGCATTGGCATCACGACAACATGAACTTAACTTCTGTGACATGATTGATTTTCTTGAATCTATGAACAGAGTCAAAACCTGCTTAGGTGTAAGTTCATCTATGATGGCAATAGCTGCCAGTGCATCAGCAAATTCCCGGATCCCAAGATCCCCGCTCTGATCCAACAATCTCTCACGACCCCTCTGAGAAATCTGAACCTTGAAGCCTTCTACTATTTGCCACTGGTGCTGCAACAAAGGGAAAGTGGAAAGGATATTCTTTTTCTCCTTAGAGTTTAGCAAGTGGGAATGCACGTGCTTTGCTCGGATGTAACGGGCAGAGGATTCAAGGAACATTGATTCATCAAGGCAACCCCAAATGTTTTCTGGGGTGTCCACAAGATACTTGACACGGCAGGCAATTCCATAATCATGGGCTCCCACAGGCTTAAGAGAGTCAGATGAGGACCTCGGAACATCAGAGGAAGACAGAGAGTGGAGGATGGAATCGTGGATGGCGAGATATTCGCAGCAATGGACTCACCAGTAAACTTCATGGCGACAATGGAATCAGCAGAATCAATAAGATCCCGGTAGCGATTGCCAACCAATTGACGGAGCTCCTCGCTCTTCTCCTGGATCTGCTTCCTGGTGGTCGCCTCCATATTTCGGATTTCTGAAATGGGCTTCATCCGGAACAAAGACTCAGCATCCTGATTCCAAGGAACACCACCGGTGGCAAGGCGGTTCTGGGTGGGTGTAGTGGCCATTGTTGCCTAGAAATGGACAGCTGAACTTATTCTCCACACCCGTAAAAATCGACTAGAAAATTAAGCAACGATAAAAACCACAAAAGCCCATATTCAACAGAACTCTTAAGAAATCTCTAACACTACACATTGTTCAGTGCAAATTAACATACGTGCAATTGCTAAAACAAACTTATACTCCTGAAAATCATGTTTAAGATGCAGAATTCAGATAAACTTACAGAATAAGAAGATTCCAGGGTTTAACCCTGCACTGAGTGCCACCGACAACCTGTTTAAAAAAAGGAACAAATGATAAATTGAATGCAATTTCTAAGTCTAAAAGAAACCGCAGCAATTTGACGAAAGGGATGAAATTGAAAGTACAATGCAAAATTGGGCGTCCTGACCAATCGAAATTCTCGATCAAGAGATCGGCGATTAGTGCCCAGAAATTGGATCCAGCAGCTACCGCATCAATGAAATTACGATTAAGGGAGGAGGAAGTAATCGATCCATTACTGATGTACAAGTAAAACAGAGCAATTTGGGGTTCTATTAAAATTCTTAGTTTGGTGTAAAATATTAAATTGACCGAGTTAAGAAGAGAAGAACTATTAGCGGGCTGAGTGAGATGTGGTATTGGCTTCGCTTGGTTTTCAAGAAGTGATAATATTTTGTGTGTGTGTGTGTGTGTGTGTTTGGTTTAATTTCGTCTCGAGATGTGGTACTGGCTTCGCTTGGTTTTCAAGAAACAATAATATTTTGCTTGTGTGTATTTGGTTTAATTTTCTTTTTCTATGAGAAGAGTGAATTCTATTTTGGAGTGATTGGATGTTTTAATTGTTTTTTTTCTTTTTGGAAAAAATGGTTTAAAAGCATTCAAATGGTACAATCTCTCCCGTTTATGAAAGTTTAGGCTACATTTTTCAACAGTATGTCACATTCATTCAAAACTATAGAAAGATGAAAAATGAAAAAAAATAGAAACAAAAAAATGATAGTAGAAGCATGACATCGGTAAGTTCCATCCTGAGTGGGTGTGCATTGCACACCCATCCCCTCCACATGACACGTGTCTTTCTATTTTATTCACATTTAATTAAATGTCCTGAATAAATCAACCAAACCATGGTTAATCCGGATAGGCCCACTACCGAAACAATCTTCGCGGAGAAGTTATCCACGAGTGCCGACAATCATTTTATACGTCGGCATTCCAAACATGTATCGGCATTTAAGACATGTATCGGCATTTTACGATTTGAATTAATATCTTGGCGAGAAGTTATCCGCGATCTTGACATTTATTTTGTACGTCGATATCCCAAAACATGTATCGGCATTTCAGATTTGAATTAAATTTTGAATTATTAACCGAGAAGCTTAATAAAACGTCCGCCAATGTTTACAATTATCTTAAACGCCTAAATTTATTATAATCGTGGATAAATAATTTATAAAGTAATAATTTATCCCCAACAAAAATTCCAAACACTAAATAGATAATTATAAACTGTTAATATTAAATATTAAAAAGAGCAATTTATAATAATAATATTATATACTGTTCATAAAAAATATTAAAATAATGAATAATCGTTATTAATTTTCGCCGACCACCTAAAAATATTGTCGTCACTCATTGTTAATTTTGAAACATTGAAATTTACCTTTGAGCCCTCACTATTTCAAGTCTTGCAAGGGGTAAATAAGTAAATTCATAAGGGAAATTAAAATAATTCGCCCATTTGCAACTGCCTTCTTCTCATTTGGCGCCCACAGAGTCTGATCACATACGCGACGCGAGAACGAAGAGAGAGCTGCGAGAGACGCCCAAACCCTAACCTGCGAGAGACACGAGAAAGAAGAGAGCACGCGAAACGTAGGTATTGTTCCATTTTCAACATTAACGATTTTTTCCGCGCCCTAAGTAGACGAGAAATGCCTTCGATTGATGTAGTCTTCGTCCATCCCCATTCCCGTCGTCTTCTTCATCTTAGTCTTCGTCCATTGGGGTAGCCTTCGTATTCTTCGTCTTTCCACCGAAAACCTAGGCAATGTCTCGAAAATACCCAAATATGTTGTGCTATGTTCGATTTTCAGTCCATTGTTAATGGGTATGCCTCCATTTTGTATGCTTGTTTGTTTCCTCGCTTCTATTTTTCTCTACTTGTTGAAGATGCTTGTGATTCTTCTATATGTTGCATTTTCACATTTCTATATGTAACACACAGGCGTGCTCTATGAAATAGGAAAATGTAGTTAATGCATGCCATAGAATTATATGTCTCATTTTGCGGCAATGACTGCTACATGGATTGTGCAGGTTTAGTTATTCACTACATGGTCCTGCTAAGATAGTTGCCTTGTCCATTTACCAACTGTGCGAAAGTTTTATTATTAGCTACTTTTTTACCTATATGACAGACCCTGCTACAGTCTACTCCTAGCTGTAAGCTTGTAAGTTCATTGAAGGATGCTGAATCCAGGGTAGGATAATCTTCATTTCTGAATAGCTAGAAGGAAACCATACTCATTCAAAAAGAAAGAAATCTTGTGCCTCAGAAAGACTATTCTTTTGTGCGAAATGATGGAAATGCTCCTTATTGCTTTCTGCCTCTTCTGTGAGTGTAACTGTCTAAGGTTTTTCTTACATTAAATGCAATGGTGGGACGTTCTAATTTAATCATTATGTGATAGATTTTTGACTTGGGTATTTTTTTTTGGGTGCATTTACCTCTTATATTTTTAAAGCTAAATGCACTAAGAGATAACTTTGGTGGTACCTTCTCTGCCTGATTAAATCCTAAGGGTGTTGCTTATATGATTACGTGATTCTTACCGAGTGTATTCAACCTTTGTGTTGCATTTTTAAATTAACTATGTAAGTCTATGGGAGATAGTGGGACTAAA
Organism: Salvia rosmarinus; assembly: GCA_036937905.1. Lineage (NCBI taxonomy): Eukaryota > Viridiplantae > Streptophyta > Magnoliopsida > Lamiales > Lamiaceae > Salvia > Salvia rosmarinus. The sequence continues at coordinate 57,025,664 of CM072818.1, read as the reverse complement.
GGTGTATATTCTTTACAGATTGCTTCTTGGACAAGGAGAATCTTGTTATGTGTGATATGTGCGATAATGTCGGATTTTCTGTTCTTATCCATCTTAACACTATTAAGTATTGATGTTGGGCAAACTCAGAGTAACTGCCAACACCTGGCAAGACTCTATCTCGTGCCTTACTTTTTGCATATGTGACTAACTAGCAAGAAATCTAGATTTCTATTAGTTATCTACTTTGGAATTGTTTACATATAGGATCTGATCTCATGTTCACCAATTGCAAATGTATTATAAAGATTTAAGTCTTTTCTCTGATGATTATCCTCTAGCTTTCTAGTTGGTGAGATTAAGAAGAAATTTTCTAGCAAAGTAATAGGATAGCTCATTAATTTTCCATTCTTTTTCCACCAAAGTAGTGGTACTTCAGTTTTTCGTATCCTCATATCAAAGACCATTGTTTTCTTGTCTTCCATTATGGGTCATCAAGACTTCCTTTTAGAGACACCATTGGTGAAGTATAAAGGGAAGTCTGACATCTGTAAGGTCCGATTAACTATTAGTTAAACTTATTTCTTGTGCTAATAGTTGAATTCTTGGATTTTCGTTAGAATCTTTACTTTTCTCTTATTGATAGGATTAGTTATTTTTGAGGTCAAGCCCTAACAGTCAAAGGATAAAGGCTTTCGAGAGTTGATTTGTAAATAGGCACTTTTTGATTCACTTGACATGAGGGCCTTGTCTTTCCCTTCTTGTGGGTTTTGTCTTCTTCCTTCCTTTAATAATATTGACTATGTTAGGTTTTATCATACTTAAGCTTTACTAGATTTGTTGGGTTTCTCCTACTATAAAATTTGATTTTGGAGCAATCATTTAGTTTAACTCATCATCATTGTTTAGTCTCGAATTTTACTCACCCGTGATTATTGCTTATCGGTTTGCTCGAGCATTTGTTCTTGTAGTTTCAGTTTTGACTCGCCAGTTCAATTATTTCTATCTTTTCATTTAAAATTTATAATAGTATTATATGGATGAGTTTTGCATGTGAGCTTATTCCTATTAGTGAGTGCATCCGTGCTTTTTACCGCTTACTTGATGCAAATCGAGTTAGGAAATGTAACTTTGCTTTCTTAAGAAACTTGTATGAAGATGTAACAATAAATAATGATACATCGCCAGAGAATGGTACTAAACATGAGTAATCTTATTAATTCAAGTCCGATCTATTTATGTATATCTAAAGAATGGCTCATCTCGTGATCCGTGATGGTGAAATGATTGACAAGAATGATGAACAACAGTTTACGGCTGTGTTGATTATCTTTCTAATCATGGTCTATTTCTTTGATATCGATGCGAGGTGTGACATCGAAGTACTCGAGGGTATGTATGCCTTTCTCTCGCATGTATATGAGACTAATGAAGGTTTCATTTTCGTTTTTCCCAAACTCTCCTTAATTTTAGGTTTTCTTTGCTCATTGCATGCATGATTCTACTATATGCTTTCTCCGGAACTTTCCTAAACCTCCTTTTCTTCATATTGTAATTTTTCTACATTTTCTAGCCTTTCTTGCAAAATAGGCATCCATAACTCGACGATCGTTAAACAATTGATATCTTGTGACTAATTGAAATATTTCAAAAATTTCACTTTCTATGTCATAGCTTTTATTTCCGGCATTTCACATCTTTGTGAAACATTTTTATTCGAGAATTATCTACTTATTATGTAAGTCGACCGCTTTTAGTACTTTTGTGTTCTTGTCCCTTTAATGCATTGTTACCACTAGAGTGCGAACAAGGGTGCAACTGTGTGTCTTGAATGCGTATACAATCCTAAGATTATTCAAGTAGCATCAAATCATTCATTTTGTATCATTTTAAGTAACTATATAATTTAATGAACAAGAGTGCAAAAACCGTGCTAAAATTATCAATCGAGAGATAGGATCTCTTTATTTATCCACTCTTTGCCACATTATCGAGATCCTGCTGCAGCCCATTGTTATGACTAAGGTGTTTTGAAGTTCACTTCCACCCTCTCAGCCTTTAAGTTCCCACCTTCCGCCCATTACTCTCTCCTCTAAGTCCTTCTCTTGAAGTCCCATTTAACGTGTTTCTAATTTCTCATGTTTCACCCTAAAGAATTTGACTGGTTTACCCAAATTGATACATCTGTTATTCTCTCTCTTTTTTCTTTTTTGTAGCTATCTGCTAATTAGTATGAGCACCCACTAGTCCTGAGGTTCTGAAGTTCATTCTCTTAAGCATTGCATGATTGTCGATGTATTTATTTGAAAAGGCCTCTAAGATTGCTTTGGTTCTCTAGTAAGGGTAGAACCTTTCTACAAAGGCAATCGAAGTCTATGGAGGTCATGGGGAGAAAAGGAGATATTCACCTTTCCAGAGCTAGCATTTACATTGGAGATAATCTAGTAATCCTAAATTTGTTTTTGTTAATAGAGTACCATATGGTTGTGCACACATTTGCTTTTGTTAATAGAGTACCCATGATCTTATAAAAGTAGTGGACAATATTGATAAGGGCGGTGTGAAATGGGAACCGGAGAGGAAGTAGTAATTTTCGACTTAGACAGTTTGGAATCCAAAATGGATAGACATTTCATTGATTTAATGTTGGAGCAAGTTAGCGAAGAAAATAGGACATATGGGATGTGTAGTTGTTCATCTTGATTGCTTTCTCCAATCAATGAAAATTATCAATTATCATCATTTTTGCAACAATCTAGTAAATTCAATAGTAATCATAAACTTGCAAACAAACGAGACTCATGGATAATGTACTGGGCATCCTAATGCCATAGACGATGCCGAGTGTCGCTAAGTCATATGCAATTCTAGTGCAATTGTCCTAGGAAAAAGCACATTACCAATTCGCTAGAAATGAAACATTTAAATGCATGAGAGAGTCGGTTCAAAACACAGAACTTGATCCAGATCTGAGAAAGGAATCGGCATGACAACTTCAACAGATACCTACTACAAAATTAAATAAATTTTAAGTTTATTTTAATGGAAATACAAATGCTCAATCGGAAAATCAACCGATTCACTAAGATCCTAGGACTTGAATAGTTACATAAATAACATCCCAACCTATCCCCTTCACAGTCCTACATCTATAATTCCAAATAAAAAGGATAAGATATGAAGATCTCGCTACCATCGAACAGTTACAAAATCGTTTTACTCACAATGAAGAAATTCGATGCAAACCTGCAGGTAGACATGGATGAGTAATACCAAAAAGGCCATAAACATTCCCTGGTAAGTGTCACTTTAATTTCACATAAATGCCTGAGAGTAATCTTGCTTAATGGTTATGCCTGCATGTTGTGTATGCTTGTTTGTTTTTTTCTCTACTTGTAATTTGCTTGTGATTATTCTAATCTATTGCATTTTCACATAATTACCCAAAATTATGCCGGTGTACAACCGACTGTGGGAGTTCTTTTGTTGTTTATTATGATGAACAACACGACTTTTGTAATGAAGATTACACAAACTTTTAATGAAGATTGTTGTTCATTATTTTGTTGTTCATTATGATGAACAACACGAAATTACGCAAGCTTTTCATAAGAACATTAATGAAGCCAGTACTCAATATGAAAATTCAGAATATTCAAAATGTTTCAATTAACTTTAATTGTGGCCTTTTAATCATTTTACTGTGACAATGCGAATTTAAAGTGAAAAATAGTTAATAATCTTGATGGGTTAAATGAGATATATGGCCACTTGTTTTTCAAAGTTCCAACGGGGAGACGAGACAAGCTCCTCTATATAAGCCCAGGGTTTGAAATAGACTCGCGCTTAACTGGTATGTCTCATTTGCTCTCTGTAGCTCAAGCATGAGTGCTTATAATAAATGCATCCATCGTATTCCAGAGCATTAAAATTTTATTTCCCTTTTCAGCAGTGTAGAAATTTAAGACTCCAAATGCACAGTAAATTATGGTTTTGATGCAGTGATATATGATTTCGATTATATAACACAATGTAAATGGTAATTAATGCTTAAGAGAGTATAGAATGGAGGAGGATGTTGATGAGAGGGTGAGTAAGCACAAGAAAGTTGTAGCCATGGAAAGTTAACTAAGGCCTTTTAATTATGAAATCTCCAAACACACCTTAACTATGGAGCTAAATACGGCTTGAGATCGCTTGAGCTCATAGATCGATTGGTGAATTGAATTAAAATTACCTTGACCAACAAGTCTTGCTATTGGCATAATATTATGCCCACCAACAAGTCTTTTATGATTTGTTTTGACTTTTCTTTGGATTATAATGTGATTCTATCTTGATGGGCTAAATGAGATATCTGCCACTAGTAGTTGAGCAACCTTCATCTTTTGTCAAACAGAGACATATTTCATTGAGAATTTGAACCGAAGCTTTGAATTATAAGATTTCATTGTGAAGAGAATTATGTAATAATAATAATAATAATAATAATAATAATAATAATAATAATAATAATAATAATAATAATAATAATAGTTGGTGGTTTTTAGAAGAAAACTAGCGTTTGTTTAGGGATTCGATATATTACACAAGAAAATTCTATTTTACAAATATGTTAGCTTTACTTTAGTTGCCAAATTTTTCCCGGATGATGAACAACACGACTTAGAAGATTACGCAAACTTTGAATGAAGATTGTTGTTCATTATGCTTGTGTACAACCGACTTGTAATGAAGCCTGTCTACAACCGACTTTTAATGAAAATTCTGACATGTTCATTACGATGAGCAACACGAAATTACGCAAGCTTTTCATAAGAACATTAATGAAGACTGTACTCAATATGAAAATTCAGAATATTCAACCATGTTTCAATTAACTTTCCGTGTTATTTGAAAGTTAATTATAATCCATATATTATTATTGAAAATATCTTGGAGGCTTTAGTATGTTTCCAAAGATAGTTATGGTTGTGATTCTTCTAACCTGTTTTATGATTCCTTAATTATCCAAAATTATGCCTGCATTTTGTATGCTTGTTGTTCTTTTTGTTGTTCTAAAAACATGACTTTTGAACGCTCTATTTCTTTGCACTTGGTATGACTGCTTGTGTCAATGGGTTGCTCCATTTGTGGTACGTAGTAGTGATTTGCCATGTTTGATCTTGCATTGTTCTCTCAGTGAAGTACTCCCACATTATAATGACCAAGCTTTAGCCCGTGATTAAGAAAAGCAAGTCGTGACAAGATTAGATATTTGCATTTGTGGACTATCTCTTTTGCGTTCACCCCACAATCATCTCTTTAAATTATGTTATTAAAGAGTGATTCATTTAATATGATTGGACCGATATTAAAGAGTGATTTTGATTAGATTTATATTTTGTTTTAAATGATCCATTTGTAATTTTACATTGAAATATAAAGCCAACATCCCTTATGTTTTCAATAACAACTATTTTCGCGTCGTACACACTTATAAAAGGATAGACGAGAAGAGTAGAAACATCGAGAGATATTAAAGGGTTATGTTACTGAAATTGCGCCAAACCATAACAGAGGAATACTTATTCTCTAGCCTTACGCAGATGGTTATTTTATTGTTTGATCTTACATCACAATAGAAGTCCACGTGTACAACGATTTGAACTTGAAGATTATTGTAAAATAATTAGGCGATTCACAGCTTCAATCATAAACCATCCCACCATCCCCGGTGTCTAGTCTATCTAAGATCTTAATCTTTAACCGAAAAGCAATTAAGATAAGATGCATACATGCTATAAGATCTTGTCTTATTGACGATATTTATTTTTAGCCATTGAGTAAGAAAAGCAAGCTGTGACAAGATTATATATTTGCATTTTGTGGACTCTCTCTTTTTCTCGGTTCTTTTCCAAAATTATCTCTTGAATTCTGTTATTAAAGAGTGATTTTGATTAGATTTATATTCTGTTTTAAGTGATCCATTTGTAATTTAACATTGAAATATAAAGCCAACACCCTTATGTTTTCAATAATTGACTATTTTCGCGCACACACACTTATAAAAGGATAGACGAGAAGAGGCGAAGCATCGAGATAATCGGGGGCCGTGTTATCGCAATTGCTCGAAATCATAATAGATGAATACTTATTCTCTTCCACATGTATTGCTTTCATTTTTGCTCATTTTTGTGTGTTTTCGAGTTGCTTGGTATTAGTATGTTGTCTACCAATATGTGTTCCAATCAAATCTAGCACACGAACATTTGAAATCTGCAATATCTGTTCCAATCAAATCTAGCACACGGTGAATTAATAGAATCGCAATTAACTAAGCCGTTCTTTGTTATTACAACAAGGACTACATACGGGGAAAGATAGTGCGAGCTACCTTCCAAATCTTTCGTGCTCACCAAAGCAATCTAAATATTCATCCTGTACTTGAAAGTATATTCCCATACTAATAAGCACATCTTTTACCCTCGATGTTTCTCCAGGTCCTCACCAGCCATGAGCAATGCACAAGCAACCTGTTAAAAGTTTCAGATACCTTTAGTTGAAACACTGAATTTTCTTTACAAATCAAAATAAGTGTAAATAAGGAGGTAAAATGAGTAGTAGGCAGTCTTGTACTGAACAATGCGGCGATGACTGCAATAAATAAAACTATTGCATAATTTTAGGAAACAAATGGGACTAGAAATGACAAGGCAGTATGTTGGATACAACATATAATCGTTACTAATAAAATAGAGCACATAAGAATTGATCAAATAGTAAAGCTCATGACGAAAGGCCTGAACATGATACAAGAAAGAGCAATCTTTTCAAAATGCAATAGAAAGGTAAGATAACAACTTGTAAGCTCTGGGATTATTGTAGGTGGTTCAATAAAGTGCCCAACATATAATGATAATCAGCACTTAGTAACTTTCTCAATAAAACAAATATTGTAGTAACACGTCAGATTTTTTATTATTCTGTACTCTCAGAGGTAATGAGTATTTTGACAATTTTTTTTTGATATTCCATTGTTTTCTCAGTGAACCAGTCCAACATTAGAATGACCAAGTCTTGAAAGTGAGTAAGAAGGCAAGTGTGACAAGATTACATATGGTTGGTTGCTTTTGATTTTGTTAGATTTTCATTTGCGGATGTAATTTTGTATTCTTATGCATATAGCAATCTCTTTTTAATAGGTGCGCATGTATCGCAACGATGTCACCGCCTCATATATATCGACCATACGTATTTTATTGGATCGCGAAAACCGATTAAGTTTAGAAAGTCTTGTTTTGGTGCTTTCACGAATATGCTCGGATATGCGCCCAAGGACAACTCATGTATAAACTTCACGCCGCCTCAATCCGCACTCACCCAAAGAAGAAGAATGACCTTTAATTTTAATGATGTGGAGGTTAAGCGGGTCCTCGTGAATTTTTTTTGGTAACCGGTTTATCGTTTGGCGATGGGATGAACCTCCCACCACTTCACCTTCAAAGACAAATTTTTAATGGACGCAAAATTTTATTTTCCGAGATATTTATCGTGGTTTTCAAGACCATCGTGAAGTTGTTGGAGGGAAGGGCGATGATGCATTGAAGTTTGCATTGCTCGTTGTTTTGTATGGGACGATGCATTGAAGTTTGCATTGCTCGTTGTTTTGTATGGGATTCTTTTGATTAGACATCAAACCAATAAGAGAATCGAGGACTCGCGATGCCATTAGTCGACGACCTAGATAGGTTTAATCGTTATCCTTGGGGCTTGGTAGCGTCTGAGTTCCTCGTCACAAGAGCTCACAATGCTAGGTCTCACATAGCAAACAAAGAGAGTATTGGTGAAGTGAGCTTTGATGTGCAAGCTTTTCATTTGCTTTGCAAGTGTTTGCATCGAGGTGCATGAAAAGGTTGCATATCATTGTGGGAGCCTCGAGATGAATATTTGGATTATGCGCCTAGGATGTTACGATGGGCTGCGGTCGAGCTTTTCGATTATGCAACATTGATCCGCACTTCATGCCATGTTTTGCATTCCATGTGGTAAGTATGAAACTTTAAATTAAATTTGCATTTTTGTATATCTTGATCCTTATACCGATATCTTGATCCTTAATTTTTGTATATCTTGATCCTTATATCGTATATCTTGATCCTTATAATCGATATCTTGATCTTTAAATTTGCATTTTTATATATCTTGATCCTTAAATTTTCCGTACTTCACGCCATGTTTTTTCATCCCATTTTTGCATTCCATGTGATATCTTGATCCTTATACTCGATTTTTCTTTACGAAACCTATTGTTGTCGGCCTTCCGAGATCATTAGTTGAAATGAACGGACTATCTATTGATTTTCAAAGCGGAGTGCCCGTGGGCGCACCTCAAGCAAGTGAAGACTACCGTCGGAACTTTCAAGAGGAAGAGACCGCAAGGACCGAGGAAGCAGACACTCTTGTTGGTCCGAGATCTTGATGACGAGGAAGACGAGGAAAAGCTACGTGTTTGCGAGAGGAGGATTTATGCGAGCAAGCCGATGATCCGCACGAAGAATGCGACGATGAACAAGCTGCACAAGAACCTCAAGACCAGGGCGTTTCTACGCTCGTCGTCCATAGAAGTTCAACACGGCGCCCGACAAATCCGAGAACAAAGCACAACTTCTATGCATGGAATTGACCTGTCCTCGTTGGCTACCAAATTGCAGATGGAAGAGGTAATTAAATTTATAAACAACCTGTGGCGTAAAATGCATTTTGATACAATTTTATCTTCACAATAACACATTCATCTTACAGGTATTATCTATAGCACGAGATCTTCTATTTGCGGCCTCAAAGATGGGTGACACTCGGACAAGTAGTGTTAATGCAGAAAGTAGGAGACGAACATCACAGCCCGGCGATACACATGACCCCTCTTGTGAGCTGCAATACATCAACCGAGATATTCATATGCATCCATGCGTAAACGCTTTTGACTTGTCCGAAGTATTTTCGGTGGAGGAGGCTGTTCAAGTTGGTGATACGTCAGGGACAGATGCTGGAATTTCGGAAAGGACTGATTTTATAGATATTCCAGATGAAGATGAAAATATTGAGAAAGTAGCAAAGGCTGACGAATCACCACCTTCGGAAGCAGAATGTACTTTGACATCTCCTGGACAACCCGATTTTAGAAGGCCTATGGCTCGGACTACACGTAGTCATGCGAAACAACTGCTAAAACAACTTCAAATTATAAGCACAGAAGTCCCCGAGCAGCGAAAGATAGGTAGACGAAAACCTCCAACCTTACCCCTAGTGTATGGTTCTATTGGTGGTCCATATCCTCTACGGCTTATTGATGTGGAGTGGATTAATAAGTTTGAAGCATGGTACGAGACAAATCGCAATAATCCAAAGTATGTCATGTGCATCCTTAATGCTCATCGTTTTTGTTTATATATTATATTTATATGACTTCGAAATATATGTACTTTCATTGTCTTAATTGTAGATCCTTGCCTCTGAGTGGGATGCCCTATGTTGGTAGTCGTCATGCCACTTGGTTTGACGAACTATGGAACCGCAATGGTTGGTTGTCGCTGAGGTAAATGCATTATGTTTCGGTCGACGGCAATGAATTTACTTAAGTTTTATATTTTCTAACATGGTTTGGTTTTCTGGGGGGGTTTGGTTTTCGAATGCAGCATGTCGATTCATTGGTGAATTTTCACATTTCTCGTTTCTTGGATAAGCCACATGAATATGTAAGGAATTGGAAAGTGGTGGAGCAGCAGGGATGGGTAAGAACTATGAAACATTGCGATAGTACCTAGATATTTTGTTAATAAATTCACTTGTTAATCTCGTTATTTTGCAGAATGCCATGTGTTCCAAGATACATGCTATGGTTTGTGAGCAAATGAAGCCCTATGTCGAAGGGTTATGGCCAAATCAACTTTGCATGCCGTGGTCCAAGGCTGAGAAGGTGGTCGGAATTGCACATGTAAACCAAAACCATTGGGTTTGTTACGAGATCAACATTGAAGACCAACGTGTAATCGCTCATGACTCTCTTCCATGACTCGGGATCCGATAGAGTGAAGACTTCATTCCACAATGTCTTACGCAATCTATCATGGATATGTCGTGCATCGATCTTTGGAAAAGTCATGCTCTACTAGTGAGTTCAAAGATGTTTGGGATTTGACAATATACCGAGACCCTCCTCGCCGAGGAAATAATTGGAATTGCGGAATCATGGCCTTGAAGTACCTGGAGTGCTTGATTACGGGCCAGCCACTATCCATTCTACATGGTGATTATGCACGAGATTTTCGCAAGTCGTTTTGTGGTCAACTCTACCGTTTCGCCATCCAACGACAATTTATCTAAAGCTTGGCAGGACATTCAGAGAAAGTTAGCTCCAGGTTTTATAATTTTTTTTAAACCCATTATCTTTTATGTTCTGTGTACATGATATTAGTGTTCTTCTGGTTGCTTTTTATTTATTAGTTTGGTTTATATTATATCTTTTGCTTTTAGTTTTTTGTCTCAACCGATTTGCTGACCTTAGTGAAACCTCATTCGATCTTGAATACTATGCGCAATTTTTTAGACTTATATCTATCTTGCTCAACTATGTTATGTAAACTATTAGTTGTATTATTGACATATGTTTTTATCATGATAGCAATTTAGGACAACATTGGTGTTAACATAAATAAGTAATTACTGAATTTTTAATAATAACCATTTTTATGTTCTTTTCCACCTGTTATATTTAGTGCCTAGTACATGGTCAGAAGCACGTGTTGGATGATAAAATTTTTAGGTTTATGTTATATCCAGAAAGTATTTATAATGCTTTCCTATGATATGTATATATCTCTTTAACTTGATAATAAAATGGCTACATTGCTTGCTCCTTCGATTCCTCTGTTGTGAAGTGATGATTGGTAAAACTTGTATTGTTTGTAATGCAGATTGATCGTTACAATACATGCATCCAGTACTGTCGGCAATTGTGGCTCGGCATGCAATTTTTGTGGGCATGTAATGCATTATCGGCAATTATGTGAGGAGAGCCTAGTACACTGCTATTTGAGGACTCTGCAGCTTTATATTTGACAACTCAGTGAAGCCGTCCGAAGTCTTTAGTTGATGCTTTACATTTGACAACCGATTGAAGTTTTATTTTGTGAACATTTCCAACTTTTGGTTGAGATATGAAGTAATTGCGATATCTTTATCAATTTTCTTGTCATAATATCCATCCAATCGTAAATGCACCAACATGATTCGAACAATAATGATAATAAACGTGTTTAATTTTCTCACATTTACATACAAATTAAAAGTGTAAAATTATAATATTATACAATACACGTGTTATAACATGATGTATATGAAGGATATAATATGTAAGGATGTTTTGTTCCAGTCCATAGAACTTATCCATAAAATAAATACATTTCCACCAAACTAACATTACAAATATACACCAACATGATTCCAGAACAATAATGATAATAAACACAAATATGTAAATAAACGATAATGAGATGGCAACAATAATATTTATAACATGAGTTTACACGGGATTAGAATACACAAAACATGACATTAACATACTAACCCATCCGATGAACAAAACGATGGGGCGAACAAATAATACTATAGCCTACGAAACTAAACCCAACGCTAGAATCAAAGAGATAGTCGCGATAGTTGTAATCAGCAATCGAACCACATCGACAACCTTCATTCCTCTATGTAAAACACTCGCGAATGGAAGAATAGTGGATCTCCATGTTCAGATGCCGCAATCAATGGATCGCCTACTTGATAAGAACACAAAATCTCCAAACATTATGAAGAACATGTAGCTACTTGAGGCCATATTTAAATATACAGAAAAGTAATGGATTGAGCAATACATACCTCAACTTACTCTTCCAAGTTACATCGGCAAATAGAGATCTTGTTATGAAACGACATCCCACTGACAATGAATTCAAGAATAAGTCGACAGAAACGAGCAAATCGGTGATGCGGTTCAACGATCTTGCGGTAGTAGAAACTTGTAGTAGCCGAAAATTTTATAGTAATTAATAAAGTTTAATTAACTATTATTAAAGGCTTAAAAGCTATTTAAGCCTTAAGAATTCTTAAAATTTAATATAGTGAAATATTAATCGGTATGAATCCGATTAATTTAAGATTTAATTATATGGAATCGGAAAATGTGAAATTATTAGAAATGAGTTTATTTGTGATAAAATGTGAATTTTGTGATTATTATTGAATGTTTGTATGTAAAATGCTATTAATTGGAAATTATGCTATGAATTGCATTAATTATTTTTGTATGTTATTTTCTTATAAAATGAGATAAAATATTATTTAAGATATTAAAGTCTTGAATAATTTTTTTATTAATAACTAATGATTAAAGACTCTATTTATATAATTTTCAAAATTTAAAAGTATTATAGTAATGAAATGAATTTTATTAAATAAAGTGATTTAAATTATATAATATGGATCTAAATTAAATTATGAATATAAGTTGTATTAGATTTTATAAATTATTTGAAATGTAACTCTCTTAATTAAATTATGCTAGAGTATGAAGTTAGCAAAATTAAAGGTGTAAATATAAGATTTTTGAAATTAGTGTATAATTTTCTTGAAATTAGGTATAAATGCAAATTAAATTTAAATTAAAGCTCTAGAATTATATACATATAATATATATCATCTTCCAAACCCATTTCTTCTCCAAAATTTTCGACACACACTAGGGCACACACATAAATTTTGATTTCCAACTTTTAATCCATAATCAACCTTGGAATTAAAGGCTAATTACTCATAGCAAGGTAATTACCTCATTTATGCAAAGTTTTCATTAATTAAATTGATGAATATTATGTTTAAATGTTGTATAATTTTGAAAATTTAGAAATGTTGAGGATGGATGATTTGTTTCATTTTATTATATGTATTGATTTAATTATGTTTATAGAGTTAGATTAACATGTGTTATGGATTTAATTTGTTTAAATTCATGAAATTGAAAAATTAAAGAATGGTACCTAAACCCTAAATTTTGAATATGATTCATATGCTATGATATGATTGAATTAAGCTTAAATATATGTTTAGGAATGTTTATAAACATCATATGATTAAAGAAATTAAAAATTAAACCATGCTTATTTAATTTCTTAAAATTTTCGAAAATAAGGAATTAGTAGGAACTTAATGATTTTGATTTTTATTGATGAATTTGACATGATAATCATGCTTAGGGATATAAATAATGTATAAAATGAATTTATAGAATTTAATTTAATCATATGCATTATGTCCACATTTTCGAAAATGAAGGGGACTTCATGAACTTTGATTTCTTGATTTTATTTGATGGATTTGAGTTGATATTTGAGATCTATGATAAATATAAGGTCTAAATAGAATTTACGAGAATTTTTGGACATAGATATCAAAAGTTACAAAAATTAAAGTTTAGGTTGAAAGTTATGTTCATATGTGATATAATTGATCTATAATTGAATGGATCATGAAATAATGATCAATGACGTTAATTAAGTATGATTATATGATATTTGATGTTTAATGGTTGTATATACTCAAAATATTGAAATGCATATATATATGTATAGTTGAATCGCCTTATACGATTAACGTTGAATCGCATGATATTAGTCTTGTATAAGATTCTTAAGTGTATGTTTGATGATATAATGATGATATTGAGGAGTTTGGGATAAGATTGGTGTAGTTTGGTGTGTTTGGGCTATACATATTACGGATGTTCTGTTCAAATTTCGTAGAATTTGATATGCATAAGACGCTTTAAATATTACTTGATTACTAATGGTATAAATAAGTAAGAAAGATTACTAAAGTCAATAATAATCTTATGTTACAAGGATCAAGCGAGAGGAATCGGAAGTAAAGAACGAAGAATCGAACGCATTGGAGTGAACGCCGAGGTGGGTAATGCATTACTATCTTTATTATGAAGCAAACCCATGATATTTTATGAGCTTGATTTCTTGTGAAAGCATTTGATCACCACATGATAATTATGCTAAATGTTTTACCACATTGTGGGTATGACGGCAATTACCTATCTGCGGTAGGAAGATGTTATTACGTGGCACGGTAGATGGTCGTGAGCTTGCCTGTGTAGGCCGCCATGGTGCGTGGGAGGGCCTACTTCCCTTTACCGAATGACGTAGATAGGGTATGACCATAGTTGAGATCCTTCGGGACCAACTCGGGTATGTGATGCCGGTATGTTTAAAAATAAATTGTGGTGATATGTTATGAGGATCAATGTTTCTTATGAACTAGTAAATTTCTGATTTCTAAAGATTATTTGAAAGAAAAGTCTACTTGAACAAGGTTATAAGTTTTGAATATTATGATAGCATTTACCCACTGAGTACTTCTAGTACTCACACCCAATAAGTGTTTTATGTTGCAGGTTGAGCATGGAAGAGGTGTGGCTTGGAACTGAGCTGAATTAGTTATTTTGTTTTCATACTACGAACTACTGTGGCCGAGTGTCATGTCTTCATACATGACATTCATTAGTCTTCCGCTGTTAACCTTGAAACATGAAACCATACTTTTGATAACTTGTAAATATTTTTGAAAACTCTTATATATGTATTTCGAGGTTGTGTTCTCGTTTGTATTGTTGTTGGATATTCTCTGAGTGCAGGTTGGCTTATTTCATTTTCAAACATTATGCTGTCCGTTTGTTTCAAAAACCAAACTTATTAAATCCCTTGTTGTTGGAAGATTATTGTTGATTCAACCAGTCACGGCTTGATTATTTGATTAATTAAGTAGTTAAATAATCAGGTCGTGACAGATACCGAAGATCACGGACATGCTCACGGTTAACCTTATCTCGCTACATCATGAATAATTGTGCTTTAAGGTGTGTTGTCCGTCCCACACCCCCAAGTCGCAATATTGAGCGGTAAGTCCAACCAATTGGTACTCCATCTCGGCTTCCAGTCAGATATACCAAAGACTCAGGGTGGTCGTCAATAGTTTCTAAGAGATTCATGGAGTGTATTGTAACAAAATCGCAGGCCACAAGTGAAGAAGAATGGTATGGCAGCCTTTAAGATTTTGGTAAGGAGAGTGTGTATATACATGGGACTTTGAGTTATTTATAGTTGCAAAAAATGTAGAAATTGACCAATTTATCCGTGCCTCATAAATAGCAACATAATACAAGGAAAATTGATACAAAACCCAATTAATAAAAATTAGTTTAGTATATATGGAATGTCTAACATTAATAATTTATCGACAAGAGACGGACTAATGTAGCCAAAAAACAATGTCAATACATAACTTCATTGTTCTTACAATACACAAGAGTGATAAATAGTGGTACATATTTTATAAAAATACTAAGTCTGCAACGACTTAGATAGACGTTAATACGATGAGGTGTCATCGATTGTACGTAGACATTAACTAATACATATGATTCTAAATAAATACATACATTACACCAAAGTAGTTGGGAAATATAAACGCTCGATGACATAGCATAAAACTATTTTAGACATGATTTGTTGTTACTCGTCCAAAATCACACAATCAATCATTTGTATCACTATCATCGCTATCATCATCCCACCGAACAATTGGTTCAAGTAAAAAGTTTTGTTCACCTTCTGGCCAGTAGCATAACAGATGGGGTTTTTCCTGAAAATTGTAACATGTAAAACATTGAGCAAATATTGAGATATAAATTTATAATATTATTAGAACCACATATGAAAAGCACACTTGTCGAAATGATATAATTCAATGTTTACACACAAGTTTTAGCCAAACCTCATGAATCGCAGCCCAGGTTGCCGCACTTGCATAAACGGTATTGGTTGTGTCGTCATACCAAACACGTTCATCCTGCTTGAGGAAATAAAAATAAAAATGGCGACGTTTCCACTCCGCCACCTTGTAGTGATAGTTCCTACGCGGGATGTCGATATAATAAGGATGGCTAGACATTGCATCGTGCACCTCATCTACGCACACTTTATTAACCAGTGAATTACCTCGTATCCATCGTTGCTCATGTAATGCCTGATACAACTTCATCAACACAAGAGTCTCCCGGGTCCTAGACCATGGATCTTTGTAGAATACAGTGTCTTGAGGGATAGGTGTAGGGTTGTTATCCATTATTACACTTAATACTACTGGGTGTATTCTTGATTTAGAGCACAAATTGCAATAGGCTACACTCAAGGTAAATTTGTCTGTGCACAATATAATAGCTAAAAGATATAATACCATACCAAATACTTTTCCTTGCATAGACTCTAAAATACCGTTCGTATCAAAATATGTTCACATAAACCATACCAGTACTTGCACCAAAATACTGTCAAGTATAATATTATAGGTTCCATTCCATATTGTGAGTCATCTCAACCAATATATACATTACACCATCATAATACAAAAATTACTTAGATACTAGAAATTATAACAACATGCCATCAAAAAAGTCCCAAAGTCATAGATCGTCGGCGTTGCTCCGGTGAGAATGAGAATGCATCAAAGACGTTACGCGTAAAGTCCCACTTCTCATCTATTGGGTGGAGAAAAATATATTTTCGTGATCAAAAGTCCCCTACAAAAGACGTTCCACAGAACTTGTTAAATATTTGTATATTTTCCATTGTATATAAGAACTATCATATTTCCAAAAAATGATACAAGCAAAATGATAAGCGTGACCCTTAAGTACAACTTACTTCCTCGGATTTCCGGACGATTTACACGTAACACATGGTATGTTGTTGATGTTGTGGACGTGTTTGTATGTTGGTTATCCGCCTCGCAAATGGAAAATTAAAACTAAACTCATATAATTTAACGATAGAAAAGGTTAATGATAATAAATATACTCGGATTTCATATAAAAACAATAAGTAAAATAAATCATTGCTACATTACGAAGTTAAGTGATTGTGCTTTGTACCTATGTGATTAGTCCTTCGCCTTCCTCTGATTTTAGATTTTTCCCAATGTCGACTAATACGAGTGTTGGTATGTCTTCGTCGTAGAGGTAAGGGAGGATCACGCATTGTTTGAACTTCAGATGTCGTACGTACGTTGCCCTCTGCATTTTCATTTCTGTTTTCTTCAGCAACTCCCATCTTACAATAGATTTCTTTCTGTAGAGACTCAATCCGATCCATAATCAGTTCACGACAACTACTATCCATCCTACCATCTTGGAGAAGCTCATACATCCCACGCATTATATGGCTATTGAATGCAACGTCCACCTGACTGTTGGATCCACTAGTGGTTGAATTGTGAATT
Organism: Salvia rosmarinus; assembly: GCA_036937905.1. Taxonomy (NCBI): domain Eukaryota; kingdom Viridiplantae; phylum Streptophyta; class Magnoliopsida; order Lamiales; family Lamiaceae; genus Salvia; species Salvia rosmarinus. The sequence goes on along the minus strand of CM072818.1, from coordinate 57,008,312 downwards.
ACAAAATTATGTCTCATTCGTTTTTTCGCAACCCTTGACAACCGGAGCAGTAGGAGTGTTTCTGGAATCACATATATATTAAGATGGTAATATATCCTGAAGATATGATGGCACAAAATACCAGTACTTTCCCATAACCGACACGTGCATGCAGCTACTTTGGAACTCCGATTGACTGTGACACACCTCGTACGTAAAGCTGAGGTGGTAGTCTTCACAATAAACTTCATCTCTTGGCTAGATCGTGCGAAGGATTCTCAATTATACTCACATTTATCGAACGAGAGGCCTCGTACTCATAAGAGTGGAAGACGTTACGCGAAAGAACTTTGCAGATGCATCAACAAAGGATTGTGTTGCACATACTTGACTGTGCATTCCAATACATAAAGTATCGCCTGCAAGCTCCTTTACACGCCAATCCATAATAATTTGTTCGATTTCAAGACAAAATCATACAAAGAACCACTAGCGCACATAAATCCTTGAAGACCTTATTAGTGACATCACTACGAAGTCGCATGCAGTCCACCACAAAATATATCACCGTGAAGGCGAGACCACCTTTACGTAATTTGTACATGCTTTGCTAAACCATCGATGATCACCCAAACGATAGTGTTCAATCATGCTTGTCCAACTCGTTCAAACTCTTGTTCACTCTCACACCCATTCATGCAATGATGCCACGCTCTCTTGAACTCATTATTTCCATTCAAATTACCAAATGAGATGGTGCATTCGATTAATATGCCAATCGCATGCAGCGATGTCTTGCTTCCTTCGAATCGAGAATCAATAGCATTCATCATTGCTTGGCATTGATCCGAGAATATAATTAAGGTTCTTTTCCTCAGATAGACTCTTTGAATGTTGAGAACAAACATTCAAAAGTCGACGTTGTTTCATCCGAGAGAAAGGCCATACCAAACATGCGATTCTTCAAGTGGTGATTGATACCAACAAATGGAGCACATATCAAGTCATACTTGTTCGTCTTGTATGTTGTGTCAAAAGTAATAATGTCCCCAAAGTATTCATAATCAATGGCACTTTGCGAATCCCGATAAAAGAAATTCATAAGCCTTCCTTCATCATCCTTCATCATGTTCCAGTAAAAAAACGGCTCCTTGTTCGATTTGTCAATGAAATGTTGCAACAGAGCACTTGAATCCGCATCATCCAACTTCGATTTCCTCCTCACATTATCCATATGATGATATGCATCTTTCCTAATAAAGCCGTTATTTGCAGGGCTTCCAGATTGATTCTCCATGAATCGGCATGCACGGCTTATTGGTATGCCAACAGCATTCAAAGCTTCCAGAAGATCCTTCTTAGAACGAGAAAGATTGCGAGCCGACCGAAGCAAATACGTTTGATCATTTTGTGCTAACTCGTGATTGTGCTCTATATAAAATTTTGATACTTTCCAAGGGCCATCTCTGGCACGAGCAACCCTTAATTTTGCTTTACAGTTAGTCCTATTATCTTGCTTCTTGTAAACAGCCAATCTCCCTTTAGTACGCTTGTCCGAACTCAGCCCATGACACGAGCATATATATTCTTTCTTTTGCACCACATCAGATTTCACGAAATAATCTTGAGTCCCTTTCCTAACACTAAACCCATTTAGCCGTGCATACTCACAATATAAAAGATAAGCTTGATCCAAATCATTCAGTTGTGCACCAGGCATCAATCTTATCTCAATAGCCTTAGACATGTATGTAACATTACTAGAACTACTGGCGGGACCCGTCTCTGGTTCCTCAGATATAGAATGCACAGAATCATCATGGTCTTCATTTAAATCATCATTATCAATTGGGGCGTCAAGTACTGGGGGTTCTTCATTTAAATCATCATTATCAATTGGGGCATCAAACACTGGTGGTTCTTCATTTAAATCATCTTCTTCACTTCGTTATTGTGTGCCCATTGTATATATTCGTCATTCAATAACTCATTATAATAATCTGATTCTTCATCTCCCACCGACACATTCAAATCGAACACCATAGTCAAGGCTTAAGAAGATAAAGAACAGATTTCAGCATTATGAAGAACAAACAATGAGTCCAAGAACAAACAACGAGTCCAAGAACATGGTTCATACAAGCAAATGTATAGATTTTTCATGTAGAAGAGGCACGCAAAATTTCAAGCATTTTCTGAAATTGTGATACACGTTACTCACACGAAATAGTGATAAACGTTGTTAATGAGTGTGTGAAGACATAGCTCGTACCAGACTGATTTCATACGGAGGTGAACGATGATATCTATTCCAGGATTTCGAGCAAAATTGCATAAACCCACCTTCGTGATCTCTGTTTCTCCTTGTGCTCTCTGCTCTTCTTTGTTTAGGGTGGGAAATAAAATAAAAGGTCCAAATCTCTGAATATGATGTATACAATTACTTGGACATCACCGTGGTTTTTTACAAGTTGAACGATTCGTGCGTATATATACATATTGAGGACTAAAAGGTACTGTGCATACATTTTGATAATCACTTGCGTAAATATGGAATGCAGCATATATTAATTACCGACATATTTCTCATGTGCTCGGCACATGAGCACTGGTAGTTGCCGACGTATTTTATTAAAACACTATGTTGCTGTTTAGCAGACATATATTGTAATATTGATTTATTAAATATACTAATTTAAAAGATAACTCCAAAATATGTCAATTGTTTAATATATATAAATTGATACGGTGATAAACATATTCTTATCCCACAAAAACATTGATATTTTTTTCTGAATCTATTATGAGTCAATGGTTATTGTTTGTACAATTAAATGTTATTTTGAGGAATGGATTTTTCTGCACAAATTTATTTGGCCTTAAATTTTGAAGATTAATTTCAATCTCCGTATCTTCATCTTTGTGGATAAACGTCTAAGTTGTATTACATGAACTCGACTAGTTATTTTTATGGTCGTATAGTTGTTCAAAAACGCATATTATTATTTATTATCGATGCATTCTTAATAAATTATTCTAATTTATTTTAGTAAGTAATTTTATTACACTACACAACTCCGTGAAAATAAAATCTTAATAGTGTTCTTTGATTAAGGAAGAAATCAATTATTCACGTAAAGTGGCTTTAGAAGGTGCAATAAGTTCACGTAAAATATATAACATATTCACATTAAACTCTTAGAACCCCAATTGCTAGCTCATTTTGGAAGTAATCACATTTCCAAAAACAAGAAATACTGAACCAAGGAAAATAACTTAAATTCCTTATTGATTTCGTGAGCTCATATGGTCACGATTCAGATGCAATGCTAAAATAAGCGCCTGAATTCAGACATATATATGACTATATCTCTAAAATAAATCCTCATGAAATAAAAATAAATCCTCACGATATGTCATTTTCTTCACCAAAATACCATCATTTGTATTTTCTTCAAATTCATAATCATTCAAATTCAATTGGTCTTTGTCGTGATGTTGAAATCTTCATTTCTCCCAGGTTGCCTATCCTTATCAAAATCTCACACCAATGGTGATAATGTGGCCAACTTTTATACCTCATAGCTCGTGCGGATGGATCACCGCAATTCCAAATGCAAAACAAATAAAAACTGATTAATCTATATAAAAATGATAGCACGTTCTAACATAAAATATGTAATATAAATAACTTAAGATACTCTTTCCAAATATCTTCTTTGTCAACACTAATCATTTTAGTTTCATCATTCCAACCAAAACCTGAACGCTCAAGCATTTGATATAGACTACCGTAACACTTTTTCCAAACATGAATTTTAGAGTTTATATGAGGTGGTGCCCAAGTATGGCTAGAAACATTGCTACTTGTTCATATACACTAGCGATCCGACCAGCCGGTAAGCCACCCGAATGTTCAAGGAGATAACACAAACGTAGAAATGCATCCCTACTCATCCTCAAGTTGTCAATACAAGTGTTAAGAAAACTAAGAAAAATAATTCCAAAGTAGTTGAACTAAATATTCAATAATCTACATATAAGAAGAACCCAAAGTATAAGAAGAACCCAAAGTAGTTGAACTAAATATTCACAGAGATGCAGATATCCTATGAGATACAAAACTAAGAAAATAATTCCAATGAACAATGGTTTACGATCATTGTAAATATTACCATCATTCTATTTTCGTGAACACATACGGCGAAATGAAGATGGCGCTTAGATAGATTCGAAAAACAAATGGTTCATACACAAAAACAATGAAAAGTTTTGCCATCGAGTTTACTTACTTTTCAGCCGCCGTCGAATTGCAAGTTTACTCCATTTCGCTGCCGTTAAGTTCCGGGAGCTATGCGATTTGGAGAGTGTTAGGCGTCGAGCGTTCCTCTATGGAACCCTTCTTTCACTTTTGTTGTATACCTTCTCTTCCGCTTTGAAAAGTGTTGGGCATAGATGTGCAGGACAAAATAAAGGGTATATTGGTCATTTCATAAAAAATCCCTTCTCTTCATATATCTCATCCCACCTATTTCAGCAGGATTAAAGTTAGTGAAAAATATAGCAAATGTTAAAAATAATCAAGGGCCTTGGGTTATTCCATATTATTAATCCTTTAAAGTAAACATTGGATTAGGCTGGTTTAATTTTATTTATCTAGCCTAATCCTTAGAAGTAAACAAGCCCTAAATGCATAAAACAAGGAATTTTCTAACATGTCGAGGGCACTCCCATCTTGAAATACAAAAACAAACAAATAAATAAACAAATTTTAAACAACTCATTACAAACAAAAGGATGTGTAGAAATTAAAATTAACTGTGTTGGATCCGAATGGAAAACTGGAGATTAGCCACCCGTCGTACAAACTAGAATTGTTTATCATTTGTTATCTTGTTATCCAAACATGGACTTAACTATGTATGAGCTTCTATCTAATCAACCGAACGGGCCCTAAGTAGACTAATCATTCCAATCCTTCATTCAACAAACAAATTGTAAATAATTAACAGTAGGATTAAATAATTGGATATGATGTCCAGAGAACAAAAAATGTTAGAAAGCACAAGAATGACCTGTATAAACGAAGATGGATGATGGCAACCTTCAAATAGATTGTTCTTCAATGGCGAAACGGTAAAGTTGACCACAAAACGACTTGCAAAAATCTGGAGCATATCGACCGTAGAATTGATAAGGGTGACTGTAATCAAACACTCCATGTACTTCAACGCCATGATACCGCAATTCCAAGTATTTCCTTGCTGAGGTGGATCTCTATAAATCGTCAAATTCCACATATCTTTCAACTTACTAGTAGGAGACCGATTTTCCCAAATATCGCAATCCCTAAATCCATGATAAATTCTTCAAGACATTTGCGAATGAAGTCTTCGCCTAAGTGGATCCTCGACTTGGAGAGAAAGTCGTGACGATTCAGCTTGGGCCTCAATCACGATCTCGTAACAAACCCAATGGTTACGCTTATAGGGCAATTCCACCACCAAATCGCCTTTAGACCACGGCATGCTTAGTTGATATGGCCATGAACCGTTGACATATGGTTTCAATTGCGCATGAAGGACACCATGCATCTCAGAACACATGGCATTCTACAAAATTGATCAATATAATGAAGTTAATTATTTATTGTCGCAAACTCATAATTTAACATGTTAGGAACAGATAACGACCGGTTCTTACCCATCCCTGCTGCTCCACCACTGTCCAATTCGGTACATATTCGTGTGGGTTATCCAAATAACGGGAAATATGCAAATTGACCCATGCATCAATGTGCTGAATTAAAAACGAACAAATGTATTTAAGAATAATAGTATTTCAACAAATGCTTATGAAGAAAGCATACGAATCATTTAGGAAAAATGTACTGAAATACCTCTCCCATCAACCAACCATTGTCATTCCAGATTCGTCAAACCAAGTGGCGTATGCTTCCAAATAGGGCAACCCAATTAAAGGTGTGGAGCTATAATTAAGAGAACGAAACTAACAATACGTTATACACAAGAAAATTTTATATAACTACATTGTAAACTGGATAGGCACAACATACCTTGGATTTATCCGATTCGTTTGGTACCAACCTTCAAACTTCTCGATCCAATCAGTTTTTATAAGGCGTAGAGGATACGGCCCAGAAACATCACCATGCACCAGTGGTTTGGGTGGAAGTTTTCGTCTAGCTGAATCTTTCTGTTTAGAACTAACTGTGTTGTGGCATGTAAGTGGTTGTAAACACTTTTTAACCATGCTACGGGTAGTTCTAGCCACTGGCCTCCGGAAACGTTCTTTTGAAGAAGATTTTCCAATAAACTCGATATCGGAATCAGCTACTTCACTATCCTTCTTCTTTCTCGATCGCCAACTGCTTGTGGACAAATATCTATACAATCACTTGTTGGTATATCCATTTCGGCATCACCAATAACATGTTATCTACTCATGGTCCCTTGAAGTCGACATACTTGGATAAGTCAAAGGAATTTTTGTGTTGCTGCGATATGGTCGCCGATCGACATATTGCACTCAATAGAGGATCATGTATCGATCGGCCGAGAGTCCGTCTTGTACTTTCACCTTCAACATTTCTTGTTTGATTTTATCCAACATTGTAATCCTCAATGAATATCACGTGCTATAGATATCACCTAATTAAGAAATCATGTGTCGATTACATGAAAAATATATTTCAAATTGGATCACATAGTTAAAGTTGGTGTATGAATTGTATTACCTCATCCATCTCGTGATTTCGTAGCCAACGAAGAGGGTCAAAATCTTGCAAGGAGCTTTTCTTTAGCACGCTCTCGGATTTGTTGGGACGCCGTGTTGAACTTCTATGGACGATCGAACGTGGAACGTCCCGGTCTTGAGGTTCTTATGCAGCTTGTTCATCGTCGCCTTCTTCGCCTAGATCATCGGCTTGCTCGCATAAATCCTCCTCTCGCAAACACGGAGCTTTTCCTCGCCTTTCCTCGCCGTCAAGATCCGGACCAACAAGAGTGTCTGCTTCCACCTTGCGGTCTCTTCCTCTTCAAAGTTCGATGGTAGTCTTCACTTGCTTGAGGAGACGTCCACCCGCACTTCGCTTTGAAAATCAATAGATAGTCCATTCATTTCGACTAATGATCTCCCAGAGGGGCTGACAACAATAGGTTTCTGTAAAGAAAAAATCAGTATAAGGATGAAGATATCACATGGAATGCAAAACATGGCGTGAAGTACGGAAAATTTAAGGATCAAGATATACAAAAAATGCAAATTTTTGCAGAATGATATCAGTATAAGGATCAAGATATACAAAAAAATTAAGGATCAAGATATCAGTATAAGGATCAAGATATACAAAAAATGCAAATTTAATTTAAAGTTTTCATACTTACCACATGGAATGCAAAACATGGCGTGAAGTACGGATCAATGTTGCACAATCGAAAAGCTCGACCGCAACCCATCGTAACATCCTAGGCGCATAATCCAAATATTCATCTCGAGGTTCTCACAATGATATGCAACCTTTCATGCACCTCATATGCAAACACTTGCATAGCAAATGAAAAGCCTTGCACATCAAAGCTCACAACTTCACCAATACCCTCTTTGTTTGCTATGTGAGACCTAGCATTGTGAGCTACTGTGACGAGGAACTCGTACACTACCAAGCCCCAAGGATAACGATTAAACCTATCTAGGTCGTCGACTAATGGCATCAGCGAGTCCTCGATTCTCTTATTGGTTTGATGTCTAATCAAAAGAATCCCATACAAAACAACGAGCAATGCAAACTTCAATGCATCGTCGCCCTTCCCTCCAACAGCTTCACAGTGGTCTTGAAAACCCTGATAAATATCTCGAAAAAATAAAATTTTGTGTCCATTAAAAAATTTGTCTTTGAAGGCTGAAGTGGTCGGAGGTTCATCCCACTGGCCAAACGATAAACCGGTTATCAAAAAGAATTCCTGAGGACCCAGCTCAACCTCCACATCATTAAAATTGAAGGTCATTCTTCTCCTTTGGAGTGAGTCTGGATTGAGGGCGGCGTGAATTTTATACATGAGTTGTCCTTGGAAGCGCATATCCGACATATTCGTGAAAGCACCAAACAAGACTTTCTAAACTTAATCGTTTTTCGCATCCAATAAAGTGCGTATGGTCGATGTATATGAGGCGGTGACATCGTTGCGATACATGCGCACTATTATAAAAGAGATTATTGTATGCATAAGAATACAAAATTACATCCGCAAAGGAAAATCTAACTAGGTCAAAAGCAACCAACCATATCTAATCTTGTCACAGCTTGCCTTCTTACTCACTTTCGAAGACTTGGTCATTGTAATGTTGGACTGGTTCACTGAGAAAACAATGGAATATCAAAAAAGATTTGTCAAAATACTCATTGCCTCTGTGAGTACAGAAATCTTAAAAATTCTGATATGTTACTAGTAGATGATTCAGTGGGAATTTTCATTGACACATCATATTTAAATAATTAAAGATGAATCCAAATACGTGAGTTTTTTAATCTTAGATTGATAATTTCAATCATTCAAGTTTTGAATAGATGGTTTTCACCTTTTTAAGACCCGGGATTCGAATTGATATTGATAAATAATTTGTCTTTCGACAAAACTTATAAAAGTTTTATAAAAATCTATTTCAAATCTTCCAAAACTTTAATCTCAAAGAAAGATCATTAAAAAATCTTAAGATTATCCAAATTATAAATATTGACTATCATGAACGAAAAAATATATATGTTATCTATGAATCTATGACACAACACAACACATCCATCCTTGCTCAAGACAAGTAGATAAGAATGTCAGTATTCAATATTCAGCCATCCTAGCTAGTATTTTATGAATTTCATATAAATCTTAATCAAACAGATTTTGTAGTATACTTTGCAAATCAATTAAAGGATAAAACATCTGCGAATATAATGTTTTATATGATAGTCACCATGTATAATACACAGTATATTTACACACAATCACGTACGGACTCACTACTCAAATGTTGACCGTACACACTCAAATGCTGGGTAGAATTTTAATTCAATTCAGCTCAATCGATCTATGAGCTCAAGATGATCTCAACCCGTATTTAGCTCCATAGTTAAGGAGTGTTAGGAGATTTCATAATTAAAAGGCCTTAGTTAACTTTCCATGGTTACAACTTTACTGTGTTGACTCCCACCCTCTTTCATCAACATCCTCCTTCATTCTATACTCTCTTAAGCATTAATTACCGTTTACATTAGGTTATTAATCGAAATCATATATCACAAAGAAACCAAGTACATTACCGCATCTTGAAAAGGAAATAAAATTTTAATGCTCGGAACATATTAGTCGCATTTAGGCTCAAAAGAGACCATGATATTAGAATTCAATCAAGTAGTGATCTGCTGTCGTAAAAACATGAGTCATGACAGAGCACATTTATAAGTACATGTCTATCAAAATAGATCACATAATTATATCTTCAAAATAAAAAAAATAAAATGTAATACAGAGTGTTAAATAAATTTATAAATCCACACAACTTGTTGATATTCGTAGGATTATAGATGGATATGGATTAATTGTTTAATTAAAGCTATAGATTAGTTGGTTGGAAGAAGGAATAGCTATCGACTAATATGTGGTCACTAAAGCACTTTGATTATTCACGGTCAGTGCAGTGGATGCACTAACGATAAGTAGGAAAATGAAAATGAAGATTTTGTTGTCAAATTCTGTGATCTTGCTCTCCTTACTTTTATAAGTTATGGAGTCACATAATGGACAAATAAGTTCATGCCGGGTTTTGGTGGAAGTTATTGAAAAAATTAGGGTCAAGAATTGCTATTGGGCTGTGCCAAAGTTCAATTTTATGGTCTTAATCTTATGAATTCTTATTTCCATTTGTAGTTCCATAATACACTAATAGTCTAATACAACATAACACACCAATAGTCTAATACAACATCATTATGTTATCTCGAGTATAAATTTACTGGATACACACTTGTGAGATGGGAGATAATAAACATCACCATGGACTGTCATCTTAGTAATGCAGATAATGTTTTCCTTAGTTGTTTTTATTGACAAGGAGATTGACAGCAGTAGAGCTGAATACCACTTTTCTTTATTTTCAGAGTTGTGCTGTTTCCTAAGCCTATTCTAATGTGAAAATTTCATATGAAAATATTTGAATCCTTTTGGGGGCATTGAGTTGTAAATTCTTAAAGCTTCCATAATATTGCACCTCATTTTTCTGACCATTAAGCACCAAAACAATATAAATGTATTACCAGTCGATGAAAACTGAATTATGAATGTACAACTGCTATTTCCTTGCTGAAGGCGCCAAAGACATGAATGACATTGCAAAAAGCTTACATTAATATCTTTTGCTGAATGCTTTTGGCAGTTTTTCTTTCAAAAATAAATCCAGAATAAACTAAAGCAGATATAGACTTTTTGGGTCTTTATTTAAGATTGATAATTTTGTTAGCAAAAAAGATATTTTCATAATCGTGTACCCTCCCCATACCGAATTGTACATAATCTTGTAGTAATTATCAGTTTTTGTTGACAGAAGCTTCAATAGAAACACATCTGCACGTATACACATTTATTTTCTATTATGATGTAGGAGGGTGATCTCCTAGTTAAATTGGAAAATAATAAAAGTGATATTGAAATAAAATATTTTTGCTTATGGTTCCCTAGATTACATGCCTCTTTGTAATAAAAGACTTTAATATAAGGACAATACATTTGAATTTCGATGGCGAAGTTTTCGCTTTCCCGGTGATTCTCTCGTCACTAGAACTCAAAACGAACTCCGATGGATTTGTGGTGGAGTTTCCGCTTAAATGTTAAGTATAGTAACAAGGCTGATGTAGGATAATATTATCGGGAGTATTAGCAAAGTAGCAATTATAGTCAGTAGCTCAAGCCTCGTCGCGTGTAATCCATCCTAGTAAATTGGAACTCAAGAAATGCATGTTGATCCTGCTTCACAAGTTACTAAGTCTTGATTATCATTATATGTTGGGCACTTTATTGAAACACCTACAATAATCCCAAAGCCTACAAGTTGTTATCTTACCTTTCTATTGCATTTTGAAAAGATTGCTCTTTTTTTTGTCATGAGCTCTACTATTTCATCAATTTTATGTGCTCTATTTTATTAGTAACGATTATATGTTGTATCCAACATAACGCCTTGTCATTTCTAGTCCCATTTGTTTCATAAAATTATGCAAATAGCTTTATTTATTGCGATATCGCCGCGTTGTTCAAGACAAGACAGCCTATTACTCATTTTACCTCCTTATTTACACTTATTTTGATTTGTAAAGAAAATTCAGTGTTTCAACTAAAGGTATCTGAAACTTTTAACAGGTTGCTTGTGCATTGCTCATGGCTGGTAAGGACCTGGAGAAACATCGAGCGGTAAAAGATGTGCTTATTAGTATGGGAATATACTTTCAAGTACAGGATGAATATTTAGATTGCTTTGGTGAGCATGAAAAGATTTGGAAGGTAGCTCCTGCACTATCTTTCCCCTGTGTATGTAGTCCTTGTTGTAATAACAAAGAACGGCTTAGTTAATTGCAGTTCTATTAATTCATCGTGTGCTAGATTTCAGATTGGAACAGATATTGCAGATTTCAAATGTTCGTGGCTGGTATGTTAATGATGAGACAACATACTAATACCAAGCAACTTCGAAACACACAAAAATGAGCAAAAATGAAAGCAATACCGTGGAAGAGAATAAGTATTCCTCTTTATGATTTCGAGCAATTTCAAGAACACGTACTCGATTATCTCTCGATGCTACGCCTCTTCTCGCCTCATCCTTTGATAAGTGTGTTATGCTGTGCGAAAATAGTTGTTATTGAAAACATAAGGGATGTTGGCTTTATATTTCAATGTAAAATTACAAATGGATCACTTAAAGCAGAATATAATCTAATCAAAAGCAGTCTTTAATATAATCTTGTCAAAACTTGCTTTTCTTACTCACTGGGTAAAAGTTGGTCATTGTAATGTGGGAGTACTTCAATGAGAAACAATGCAAGATCAAACATGGCAAATCACTACTACGTACCACAAATGGAGCAACCCAATTGACACAGGCCGTTGTTTAGTATGAATTTGTGTTGATTTTTGGTATTGTTTTGTTTGTCATTTTCAGTGGTTTGTCCTATTTATGCCGTTGGTTTGATTAATATTTGTCGATTCAAACTTATTTCTTTTGTTTCGATGTTTTGTAGAAAAACGGCATAAAATAGGATAAATTGGATCTGCCAAGAATTAACTTTATTGAAGAGCATCTTGACAGGAGTCCGTAGGCGAAAACGGATCGCACTGAGACCGGCGCGAGAGAACGGAACGAAACGTCGAAGTCGTGCACGAGCACTAGCCGCCTGCGCGCCCAACTCTCTCTCATCGCACACCTCGCACCTCAAGGCGCGGTGCCCCAACGCCCGCACTCCCAAGCCAGTTTCCTCCCCGCGCCAAAGCGGCGTCACATTTTCGAGCGTTCTATCGCAGGTGGCGTTCGCCGCGATGCATTCTCGCGCAAGACGACGCGCCTGGCCGCCTCCCGCCAGCGATTTCCGCCGGCCTTCGCTTGGCGCCCGCCGTCCGCCCACACACCGCAACGCTTTTCGCGCCCGCCGGCCCGCTTTCTCCGAGATTCTCCGTCCCCGGGTGGGGTGGCCGAGCCCAACGCCAAGACGCCTCGCCTTCTCGGTCCCGCGCTGGTGCGCCTTAACGCCAGCCTACCAGATGCAACCGTCTGCCGTGACGAAGCAGCGCACGCCTTTTTTCGCCGCGCCCGGCGTTTGACTCCAAATGCGCCGGACGTGTCTCGAAGCTTGGCGCGTCCCGGCCGAGCTCCGTCCGGCCACAGGTCTGAGTCTTTTTTCGTCGAGAACTCCTCGCGTCCGCGCTGCGATGCGTCCGTGGCTGGGAGTTAATTTTGAGCGCTTATAAATACTGTTTAATGCTCAAAAACCTAGTTCCACTTTTATTTTTATATTCCGCCGCTTCGAATTCTCCCACGCGAATAATCTCTCATCATTATTTTCCAAGTAATTCTTTGCATTTGGGATTGATTCAAGATATTTGATCGAAAATCCATCAACGACATTTACGATTGTAAGATTTGTTATTCGATTTTCTTCATTTGATTGTTGGATAATGATTTCATCGATTTTAATTGTTTGAATCGTGAGATGAGCATGAACTAATTCTTTTCTAGGGTTGGGTGATTCAAATTGATTGATTGATGATTTGTTTGATTGAGAATACCAATCGAAACCTGTGGTTTATTGTTGAGTGATCGATCTCTATCAATTATTTATGTTTCGTATTATCGAGAGATAGATACGTGCATGATATGAATTTGGTAATTGATTAATCACTATTTTAATTGTTTATGTTTCGTATTATCGAGAGATAGATCACGTTGCATCATAGAATAGATCGATTAGAGGTTACCGCCAACGGGACTCTAATAGTTTATGTATTTTGAAATTTGATAACCCAGGTTTAATCCACGGAGCGAAAGTCGAGTGTTTGGATTGAGGTTCAATATTGCATGAATAGGTAGATTTCGATCAAGCAATAAATCGATTAATCAAGGCCAAGAACCCTAATACCCTAGTTTATCTCACATTCTCAAGAATTCTGCATTGCGATTGAGCTGCAAGCGCTTGGTTTGAGTCGTTTGCGTGTTTAATTTCATGTTAATCTTAGTTAAGTTCAACCCTAAATCAAGTTTAGGATTTAGATTTATTGCTTTATCGTAACACATCATAAGCCCCGTTAAGTCTTCCTCGAGATTCGACTGGGTCGACCTTACCACGCTATAGGGACCTCGTGCTATTATGGCGACTAAGTCGAACAATTTGGTCGGAACAAATTTTGGCGCCGCTGTCGGGAAGGCTTTAGGCATTTTGATTGTGTTATTTTCCCACCTATCTTCTATTTTTGTTTATTTCATTTTGTTTGGTTAATTCTTCCCACAGCGCGCGTAATCCGCTTTCTTGTCTTGTGTTTGTGTATGCTAGGTCGTCAAGTCTCAAAAGGAAGTTGGCACCAAAGTGTTCGACAATATTCACGAGGTGAGAATTCAATATTTCAACTCGGAAGAAGAAAGCTCGCCCGAGTGAGACGAGTTCAATGACGATGAGAGTACGAGAGTTTGGGAGTAGATCTCCAAGAAGAAGCGCGCTGTAAGCAATGGCAGGCAAATGGAGAGCCCATGAAGAAGGAAACCCGAGGATGCGTGATTTTGCTCGACCCGTCATTGGGGTGACAACGCCATGCATAGTCCTCGGGATCCGACCCGTAACTATGAGTTGAAGCCCATTCACTTCAACCTGCTTCCGTCATTCTACGGGATGCCTAGCGAGGATGCCTTGAACTTCATCCGGGAGTTCTATGCAGTGGTTCACACTTTTCCACTGAACGGGCTTACCGAGGATACGCTGAGAATGAGGTGTTTTCCCTACACCCTGAAAGATAGAGCCAAGACATGGTTGATGTCTCTACAGCCCGGTTCACTGACGAGTTGGCAAGCCGTGTATGATAAGTTCATGGGAAAGTACTACTCGAACCAGAAGACACAAGAGCTGAGGGCTCAGATAGCCACATTCAAACAGATGGCTGGAGAACCTATGCATGAGGCATGGGATCGGTTCAAGTCGTTACAAAGAAGAAAGTCCCCATCATCACTACCGATGAGCTCCTCAATCGCTTTTTCTATGATGGATCGACGATGGATTATCAATACATGATTGATAATGCAACGAGGAGACATTGGAAACTATACTCGGCGGTGATGTTAGCGAGATTTTGGAGACGCTAGTCGCGAACTCACAAAGGAGAGTGCGGGGCGAAGACCTGCTGCAGTTAAAAAAGAGATTACGCCTAACTATGAAGTGACACAAAGAATCGGCGGATCTCACTCGCCAAGTGCAAATATTGAGAACAATCGAACCTCGAATCACCTCAATTCCAACAAAACAAGCGATGCCGATGGAAACTTGTGGAATATGTGGAGAAGCGGGCATGGAGCTAACATATGCCAAAGAACAAGTGAGATGGCATATGAAGAAGTACAAGTTAATGCGATGCAAGGGTTTCAACAAGGGTACCAAAGAGAAATCGGCGGGCTATCCGTCGAGGCCCGACATGACCCCTACTCAAACTCTTATAATCCCTACCGGAGAGATCACCCTAATTTCTCCCGAGTCGAATCAAGGGGACCAAGTCGTGTACCCGCCGATAAAGAAAATCAACAACAACTTGATGCTCCCAATAAACCATCGCTGAGGATTCTCTAAATACCTTCGTCTGTGCAAGCACTTTGAGATTTGAATCTTGGGGCATCACACAAAAGAGTGGAGACTCAGTGGGACAGTTGGCTACTCAAGTGGGACGGATGGTGGGAACTGCTGAGCAATTGGCACGACGAGATCAAAGGGAAGTTTCTAGCTAATCTGAACATGCTAAGGTCATATCGCTATGGAAGTGATAATGAGAAGTGCAAGGTGATGAAGAGATCGGAGTAGAAGAAGAACGACCTCAGAGTCTATGAGCCACCTGCTCCATTTCCCAGTCGTCTCGATAGTAGAAAAGAAGGAGATGGGGAATATGGAAGAAGTGGTAGTGAAGAAGAAGAAACCCATTCTGCACCAACCTAAACCAAGGCAAAGTAATCCGGTAGCTTTACTCTTAACATTGCTTTTGGTAATGGAAAACCGCATCGAGGATGCTTGATTTGAGTCGCCGGATCAATTTAATGTCATTTTCTCTGCTTAACTCATCAAACTTGGGGAGTTAAACAAACTAGCATGCGATTAGAATTAGCCGAGGGAACTATTAGTTTGCCCGAAAGGTGTGATAGAAGATGTTTTAATAAGAATGGGTAACCTCTTAGTCTCGCTTGATTTTGTTGTAATTGATATGGGAGAAAAACGGAAAACATGAGAACAAGCATCCGTTGTTGTTAGGTAGACCATTTATGGCTACAACAAATACCCAAATTGATTTCACTAAAGGATTGATAAGCTCGACAGTTTGGGAACAGTCGAGACATTTCATGCTAGTAGTACGAGTGATAATTCTCTGTTTCTACTTTCGCATCATGTTTTTCTATTATTGCACTTGATGTTTCGGACGAGTATAAGGTCGCGCGAGAGAAGTATGCCTAAGGAAGAAGTTGAGAGTAAGACCGACCCCACACCCGTGCTAAGTGTAAGAAAGATCGGGTGAAGTACAAGTCGAGGATAAGTGGAAAGAGCCGCCACCTTACTCTCCTAATATGGTTATCGCCTAGCGAGCGTTGGATAACGAGTCGGAGCGAAGCTTCGCTCGACAAAATTCAACAAAATGAGTAATCAATGGTGGTGGCGACGTTAAACCTAGCGCCGTGGAGGCAACCCACGCTTATTTCCGTTTGTTCTTGTTTTATTTTGGTTTTCTTTTGTTTGTGTTTTCGCTTTTGTTTTGATTTTACGTGGTGTAGTTTCGCGTTTATCATTTTTGAGTTCCGGGACATTTTAATTGCGTGATGAAACCGTGATGCTCCAACTCTACAACAGATACTAAATCATTATCGTGGAAGTATCATCCTCTATAGTCATTTTGAGCTTTTATCGTTTGGAGCACCGGGCGACAAAGGTTTAAAATGTGGGGATGATTATTCATTTTGTGTCGTCATTATCTATTTGTATGCTTGGTGATGCATCTATGCTTGTTTTGATTTCTTGGAATCAAGTATCGTATATCTGAGTAAGTTGGGATTCGATTTGTCAACTAAGCTCGTGGTATTGGTCAAACTGCTTTTAATTTCCAATCTTTTGGTGATATATGATTCGATGCTAATGTGAATCGACTAGATTGTGATTGATAGAAAATGAATAGAGGAGAATTGATGTGATTTGTCCTACTAATGTTAGTGAGTGTTAACATTGTGGTCACCTATATACTTGTTTCATCTATTGATGTAAAAAAGAAGAAGAAATGTTTGAAAAAGAGTAGAATACGAGATTGTTGAAATGGAGGATGGGATTATTCCTCTTCTCGTATTTTGAGAAATGGACATGGAAACCACGATAGGAAACTCGAGTTCATCGAGGGTTCGTCTTTCAATATTGTTCCAAAATCTCACTACAAGAATTTTGGTTATAGACCACGGGGAATCCCCATTGTCTATTACAGAAAACCCCGTTGTCTATCAAGGTATAGTCTATTAGGACCGACTATAGACAACGGGGAAATCCCCGTTGTCTATAACAACATAGACAACGGTAAACCCACGTTGTCTATCATGTTATAGACAACGGGGCCTTGTAATATACAATGGATATTCCCGTTGTCTCATAGATCACAGACAACGCGGGTTTACCCGTTGTCTATGTTGTTATGTACAACGGTGTTCTAAACTTTATACAATGGTTAAACCCTCGTTGTCTATTGTGTTTTAGACCACGCGACATCCCCGTTGTCTATATATTAATAGACAACGGAGAAAAGCCGTTGTCTATCGACTACCAACGAAAAAAAATATTTATTTATTTATTATAAAATTCAAAATACTTGTTTCGCCGTTAAAAACAATAATACAAAATAGATATAAAATATATATTGTCTCATAAATAGATAAATCAAGGTACAATACATAAACGTTATATACCGGAAAATTCTAATCAACAATTATAGCACGACAAATATTGTCTACCAAGCTAATTAAATTCATCCACAAAAACATCAATTTCACCATCTTGAACCTTTCATTTCACCATCTCTACTCCAACATCAATCATCTAATTCGCCTCCATCTACATGATCAAAATAAGATGCAATATGTGAGAAATAAAATTTAATACCTAAAAATATTCAATTCAATAAAGGTATCAAACTTACCATCATCAATAACCATTAAAAGTCTTATTAATTATATTTATAGACAAAGTGTAGCTTTGTCTTAGTATGACTAGTGTGGATGAATTACTAACCGTAATCGGTGAAGTAAAAGGAATATGTAGCTTTGCGAAGACATATCATATGTATTAAATGCGAAGATGAGAGAATATATGGTATTTCAACAGTTTGCATGTGATCACTTTCAAATATGTAACTTGAATCTAACAATCTCATTTGAGTTATAATTTTCTTAAACTGTGAATACCATGCATGGCCTCCTAGGAAACACACTGATGCATGCACCGAAAAGTAAAGTGCATTCATATATCTCATAGTTAAGGACAAACCTCCGCCTCCTTTGTTGGACTTGATGGTGGATAAATATGGTCATAGTAAACCGCTTGTAAGGAAAGAATAACGGTAGTTACCGCGTATAACGCAATCAATCACAAGAAAATGTTTATCCAACGATGGCCATTAATGACCGGAAGAATTGGACGCAAGAATGATGCTGAAGGCAAAATCATACCAACTGTTTGTATAATATTGTGTTGGAAGTCTGCAGGAGGAAAACATGAATTAAACATTCTACTACCAACCACAAGCTCTATTTTAGATTGAGGTCTCAAATATAAAATAAAAGTTCAAACGACTGTACTAAGTACTTGATAAAAAAAAAAAACTTGTGAAGTGATCTTAACCAATCGAATTGAGCATATAAGCGAGTAACAGTCAGAAGATCAACCAACAAAATTTCAAACAAATTTTCAGCACAAATAAAAGTATTTCAATTCTAATGATGTTGCGTTATAATAGATAAAAACTCGGATAGGTGATGACAAGTATAATCAGCATTATTGAGGAAGAAAATGCCTATAGATCATATAAAAGGAATGTATCAATGCCTAATAGTGAATATGCAGTTATGTAACTGTACAAAAAACTACTTAAGAGTTACCAAAGATCAACAAAACATAACCGCACTTCATTAACAAAAGTCTAATAACAATATAGGAAGACATTTGCCACAAGTAATTCTACTTCTATAGCTTAAAAGTTGAGTTAATGACAGCTCAAAAGAGACACAAGAAAGAAAGAAAGAAAGAAAGAAAGAAAGAAAGAAAGAAAAAAAGAAAGAGTTAATGAAACTGAATCTCCATCATTAGATTTTTCTAGATCAACTCTCTAGCATGACGAATGCATGTATAGCTAAAAACTTCAAAGAAATTAAGTGAGTAACAAAGACAATGCAAGAACATAATAGTGTTGGGAGGAATTTTTTGGAGTGAAGTATGGCCATGCATTTAAACCGGGATAAAAGAAAAATGTATAAATAATGAGAAACTCGCAAAATGTCAAGATCAGAGCAAAAATTGCCATGTTCATGGGTGAAACATAAAAGGTATACTTTAATGAATCACACGACTAATAAGTTCAAACCGTTAGATGCCTACAAAAATACTGACCCGATCGTGACGGATTAGCGGCGGCAAAATGCGGGTCGTGAATCGTGACGGATTAGAGACGGAATAAAGAGGAATTTTTTGCGGCGGATCGGCGTAACATGGCGGGATTTCTCGTGAAGTATTAACGACGGAATTTACGTCGCTATTCCGTCGTTAAATTTAACGACGACACTATCCGTCGTTAAATTTAATTTTTTGTTATTTTTTAAATTGGATAAATAGTCCGTCGCTAATCCGTCGTAAAATGTGCGTATTTTTTAGTTTTTTTAATTTAATTTAACGACGGACAAAATCCGTCGTTAATGTTAATTTTGAATTTTTTATTCCCATTAACTTTAGCGACGGAATATCCGTCGTAATGTAATCGCTAATTAACGACGGAAAGAAGTCGTCGTTAAATTAAAATATTTTGATTTTTTATATTACAGACGTAAATTAACGACGGATATTTTTCCGTCGTTAAACTTATACCGTCGTTAAATTCATTATTGATCGTTAATCCGTCGTTCTGTGGTTTTAAATTTAACGACGGATAAAGTCCGTCCCTAATCCGCCGCTAAAAGTTTAATTACAGACGGGCGCCCTTCCCCACTTGATCGAAATTGAACCTCCTCCCCAACCCCCACCACGCCCAAATCGCCGCCTGCTCACCACCGCCGCCTGCCGCCGCCGCTCCTCCCCCCCCACCTCCTCACCAGCCCCACCCCTCACCCCGCCCATCGCCCACACCCACCTCCTCCCCGCTGCCGCCACCCCCAACCGCCGCCCCACACACCCGCCGCCCACCGCCACACCACAAAGACAGCCCCACCCCACACCACACCTCACCCCACACCATGCCCCCACCCCCACCCCACACCATTACGCCTCTAACCCCAACCCTCGCTGCCTTGCCGTCCGTCCATGTGTGCCATGCGCCCGCCCCCGCTGCCCCATCGCGCCGCTTGCCGCCTACCACCACCGTCGTCCGTCTGGTTGGTTTGTTTGGTTTTAATTTTTATATATTTGTTATATATATTGAATTGATAGTTAAAATTATTATATGATGTATTGAATTGATAGTGAAAATATTATATATGATATTGAATTGATAGTGAAAATATTATATATGATGGATTGAATTGATAGTGAAAATTGAATTGAGTTTATCGAATTGATAGTGAAAATGATGCATTGAATGTTAGTCTTGTGATTTGGGCTTGTGAAATTGATAAGTTTGGATGTGAATTGGGATGATAAATTCATCGTTTAAGTGAGTTAACATGCGCATACGTGGTGTTTGATAAAAATGTTTGCGAGAAATTGATAAGCTTGGTGTGAATATGTTTAACTTGGATGTGAATTGGGATGATAAATTCATCATTTCGTGAGATGTTTTGAGTTGTTAAGTGTATAATTATGCATATGGTGATAAATTGGTGAAATTAGGATGAGTTTGGTTGAATTGAAATTTTATGAATTAATAACCCAAACCCATCTCCATTTTTAAATAAAACAAACCCATCTCCTTATTCTTCCCTTAAACGTCGCAATCGAGCTCAAAATCTTAGCCCACAACCCACCACCATAATAAATTTCATATTTCATAATTATTTAATAATTAAGTGTGATCACATTTTCTAAACGAGTGTGGTCCATATATGTCCTTGTATGAGGATGTCATCACAAGAAACTACTTCGTAGATGAATTAACATATTCCTAAGTTATGAGTGTATAATTAGTTTATATTGTACAACTTATGTTGAACATATTTAATTAATTATTTATAATTAGGAGCTTGAAGAATGAATGACAATCGTGAGTGGATGTATAAGAGGTTTAGTTCGGTTGGTGGATTAAATATCAATTCGAGATGGACTTGAAAGTTTTATTGAATTCGCTAGTGCTCGCTTTTATTCGCGGATGGAGAGAAAATCATGTCCGTGTAAGAAGTGTAAGAATATACCTTATCGAGAAGAAAGATATCGTGCGATTTCACTTATCAAAATTTGATTTATTCAAATTATCACACATGGATATTTCGAGAGAGACAACCACAAGTAGCACAATGTTGTGGATTCGAGATGTTAACCGTCAACCAAATACGTATCATACGATGGTAGTGGATCTTTGGGTCCACGCTTCCAATTGACGAGATCGAAGAGGAGCCAAATTCGATGCAAAAATTTTACGATATGTTGAATCTTGCCGATAAACCTTTGTGGCGGGTTGCTCGGATCATACACAATTATCATTTGTGGCTCGACTTACGAGTTGGAAAGCAGAGAACAACATTATCGAGAAGGGTTTTGATCAAATATCGAATCGATGAAAGAGTCGCATCCAGATGGAAATGCGTGCTGATGACTTCTACAAAGACGAAGAGATTGTTGCGTGGCATGGGGTTGCTGTACACAAAATTGATTGTTGTCCATTTAATTGCATGATTTATTGGCGCGAAGATTACGAATCGACGAGCAAATTTCGTAACCATCCTCGTTTCAAGAGCAATACTCGGTGGTGGAAGTCGACGGAAAGCACAAGTAGCATATAAAAGATGTATTATTTTCCTCTAACTCTCGACTACGTAGATTATATGCATCGATGCTACAATGAAAATATGCGTTGGCATGCATCGTCGGTCGATGATGGGGTCATCGTCGTCCGGCGCACTCAATTGCATGGAAACATTTGAACACGGTTTCCTTATTTGCATCGTAAATTGTAACGTGCGATTGGGACTCTCAACCGACGGTTTTCACCATTCGGTCAATCAGAAAGCAATATTCATCATGGCCCGTTATATCGACCCCTTATAATCTTCCCCGTGTTGTGTATGAAGGAGCAATACATGTTTCTTACGATCTTAGTGCGGACCGCGTAATCCGAAGGAGAAGATTGATGTGTTCTTACGACCATTGATAGCGAGTTAATAGATTTGTGGGATGACGGCGTTCTTACTTATGATGTATCGTTGAGCGAAATTTTCAAATGCACGCTGCATTACTTTGGACAATTAGTGACTTCCTGCATACTCTATGTTGTGCGGATGGAGTACACCGGAAGATTAGCTTGTCAAGACTTGCATGGAGTATCTGGATGCTTTTACTTTAGCTAAAAGTGGTAGCGGTCATGGTTTGATAACCATCGTAAATTTCTAGCTCCTAATCACCCATTTGAAGGGATCGAAGAGGTTTCGAAGAACACGGTGATTACTAACGATCCACCGAGCGCGATCGGGAGATGAGCACGTCACTAATTATGGGTATGGGACTAGTCTCAATGTAGATTGGCGGTGATGAAATAAATAGCGAGAATATCCAGCGGTTTGGGCGGATGGAAGAAAAGTATTTTAAGGGATCTACCTTCATCGAGTTCTCTTTTGATTCGCATAATTTGGATGTCATGCACATAGAGAAGAATGTGTTCGATAATGTCTTGAACACGATCCATGAATGTCGAGGAAGACAAAGATACGAGCAAATCTAGAGAAGAACTTAATTTATCTTTCTATGCACTGAGTTGACGATGAATGAATCAACAGAAAATATCGAAAGCTTTTATACACTTGACAATCGTGAGAAAAAGTCTTATGTGAGTGGGTAAGAGGTTTAAGATTTCGGATGGATGCGTTTAGAACATGGGTAGATGTGTAGACATGACAAAACCGAAGATGTTTGGGATGAAGAGTCATGATCATCACATTTTCATCGTGAATTCTACCGGTGCATTTCGCGAACTTCTCCCACCCAATGTTTGGAAAGTCAGAATGTAATTATCTTTATTCTTCAAAGATTTAACTTCTCGAAACATAGGGCTCGATGATCCGCATGCTCCAAGAAAATATTCCAAAGATTTTATGCAAGCTTGAGCATTTTTCCCTAGTTTCTTCGACTCCATGGAACATCTTCCTGCTCATCTAGTCGATGAAGCCCGTATTGCGGGGGCCTTCAATACCGATGGATGTATCCATTTGAAAGGTACCGCTCGTACATTATCACATATATATATATATATATATATATATATATATATATATATATAAATCAAAACAACGTTCTAAATTTTGTAGATACTTACGTAAGTTGAAGAACAACGACTAAATAAAGCCGAGGTTGAGGGTTCTATCGCAATGCTTACTTAGTAGAAGAAGCATCGACATTTTGCTCGTATTATTTTGATGATCACGTAAGAACGAAGTTCGTAGATTTGCATCATGGTCAAGCGGAGATTAGGCACGAAGACTATCCGGATATGCTTCAAATCTTCAAGCAAGATGGCGCACCTTTTGAAATATGTCAACGAGATATTTGGATAGTAGAGAATATGATCTTTGCTGCTTTATACGTGTTGCTCAACCGTGTTGAAGTTGCAGACATTTACACGGCGTAAGTGTCGAGTTTTTCTTAGAATTCATTCCACATTATTATTATTATTGTTATTATTAACTAGGCTCGTAAATATATGTTGATGTAGTTTATTCACCGAAGATGTGAAAAGATCAAATCCACTGATCTCTAGCTCTGATATTCAAAGGTCGATTGAAAGAGACTTCCCGCTGGTTTGAGGCATATGTGAGTGTTCGATGATTATTAGTAGAAAATATTTAATATGTACGCTTAGTCATTCTAATCGCTTTTTACTAATAATAGGTCAAAGATCATACTAACAACATTGTGAATCCGCTCATATTGTCTCTCGCCAAAGCGGCCTTCACTCTAATTAAGACGCACCGGTATTATATAAATGGTTACAAATTTCACACATTAGAACACGGGTCACAAAGATCAACTATGAATAGTGAGTGTGCATTAAAGGTGAAACTTATGGTACCAACGAAGAACTCGGTTTTATGGGCGATTATTAGAGGTTTGTGAGTTGGAATATCCAGGCTACCAACGAAGACCACAACATTGTTTAGACGCGAGTGGTTTGATCCTTCACGATTGGGGTTATCAATTCATTCCGAGTACAAGTTGGTTTCGTAAATCATACCGTAAGATATAACAAGTTCGAACCGCTTATCCTCGCCAATCAAGCCATTCAAGTATACTATTGTGCATATCCAAGTTTAAAACAATCTAAGAAAGAGTGGTGGGAAGTATGCAAAATTAAAGCTCGATCTAATGTGGAAGTTTCGGATGAGAGTTCTCAGATCGATAGTACCTTCCCTTTCAAGAGGATGATTAGTTCGATTACTAATGTCGTTGTGGATGAGGACACGACACTAGTTCATCCCGATGGTACACTCATGATTATTGAAGAGACATCCGATAATGAGGATGATGAAGTTGAATTGTCGAGTCGGGAAGATAATCATACATTGGATGATGATGATGACGACGATTTATGAATAGGGTTTGAATTTATAAGATTTTTCAGATGCACACAAAATATTATGATATGCATTATTTGTGAATTTATAGCATTTTTAGTATGCACACAAAACGTTATGATGAAGACGACGATAATTGTCACTAGTATGCACAAGAAACGTTTATTTTCTAGTATGCACACA
Source organism: Salvia rosmarinus (assembly GCA_036937905.1). NCBI lineage: Eukaryota > Viridiplantae > Streptophyta > Magnoliopsida > Lamiales > Lamiaceae > Salvia > Salvia rosmarinus. The sequence goes on along the minus strand of CM072818.1, from coordinate 56,983,400 downwards.
AAACGTTATGATATGTATTATTTGTGAATTTTAATACGATTTTTACATTTGTTTGCGGATGTCATCACGTAGAGGCACTCGTGGTCATACACGCTGCCGCTTTCACCCGCCACCTAGAAGAAGGCATGGAGGCACTCTCACGATCCCGCCCCGAGCAAGAAGTGGAGTGCCATCTAGAGGGATGAAGAAGATAGCCATTGTGAATGGGTATGACGTTATCTCTCAGATGTCTCGCTTTAAATAAATTGTAGCATTCGATGTCTTTATTTCCTATAAATTGAAGCATTTTGTGTCCGAGCAATGATATAGCCAGCGTGATTACGGAGTCATTCCGTAGATTCATGAATCACAACGGCTTCAATTGAAATTGGTACCCCAAGAGTTCAAGCGATTTATTTCGATGAATTCAAGGTTCGTGTTGTTTATACTGAAGTAATTTATGATTTGACCTTAATTTGCATATTGTAATCATATATTTTTGCGTAAACATTTTTATTGGGACGATACGATGGATGATGCCCTCGTCTATTCCTACCGGTGCGCAAAGGCCGGAACGCTATAAAGATCTTGTTCACAAGATCAAGCGTGCAAGGACTCGCTTAACCCACCTCCATTTATCCCCGAGCGAGATTGGGATAATCGGAAGGCATATCGGGCTCTGACGGACGCCGAGAAGCGCGGCAAAGGCCCGCAAGAACAGGATGTCCGAGCCGATGGCGAGGGTACCGGGATAGTCAAGCATCGGGGTGGATCACGCCCGCACTCGAGTATCGAGAGAGATTGTAAGTACTTTGAAGTTTTAGATATAGTAAATTTATTTAAGAATCGTGATACTTATTAATTATTTAATTTGTTTGACTTATTTATAAGCGAAGGCGTGGAGTGGTAGTAGAAGATGTCCAGTGGGATGTATTCCGTATATCATGCCACCGACACTACGGAGCTATACTGACGGAAAGCTTCTGAGTATCGCGGTAAGTATATTCGTTAGCGCAACAACGAGCATTTAATTAAATAATAATTGTATGAAATTATATTACGTATAAGCAGGTTGAGAACAGGTGACCCGCTTGAGTCAATCGGGGGAGTGATGAGACAGCCAGATAGGACTCAAATTCTCAAAATGTCATGGGGCTCCTCAAAGAAAAGAATAGATGTTTGAGTCGGTTCTCATCACGGGCATACATGCAGGCGGCGTCGTCTCATTCGGTGGAGAGTGCCCACCTGCGATCCCACCGCTTATCAACAATGATATCGGATCCGAGGCCCGATTAGCGGTGAGCGGCGAAGCAGGCCGCATACGAGGCCGAATGCAAGTGAGCCGAGAGCACGAGATAGCGTAAGAACAGATTCGTGCTCAAAGGCCGCCAGAGGCCTAGAGCGCTTCACGGCCGCCCCGCTTCACCACCTCGTGATATGAGCTCCGCTTCCTCACCTCGTCATATTCGGGTCAGATATGAATTTGTTAACTTATCGCATGATTTAGAATTGTTTTTATGGGATTGTTTGGATATTATTGTATTTTGATCGAAATGTTTTGTTTGGATCGAAATCGCCGCCGTTTGATCAATTGGTTTATTTCGATAGTTTGTATTATATGGATCAATTGGTTTGTTTTCATAGTTTGTATTGTATGGATGGAATTGGTTGGAGGTTGGAATTGGTTTGTTTGGTTGGATCAATAGATTGAATCGATGAAATTGGTTGTTTGATATTTGTTTGGGTTGGTTGTTTGAAAACAGTTTGGTGTCAAAATTGAAATTGAAGTCGTAATAATCGTAAATATAGCGACGGATTAGCGACGGATTAATGACGGATTAGCGACGGTTTAGAGACGGATTAACAACGTAAAATAATCGAACCAACAAAGAATTGCGACGGACTTGCGGCGGAATAGACGCCTACTTACGGATTTACGACGGAATATTTTTACGCAATAGAAAAAAAAACTATAAATTTAGCGACGGATTTTATACCGTCGCTAATTAGCGACGGATTAGCGACGGACGCTTTAGCTACTTTAATAGTTGTGTCGTTAATCCGTCGCTAACTACGACGGATTAGCACGCATTAACGACGGTATTTATATCGCACGACCGCTCTTGGGTCGCAGATTAGCGATCGACTTTTCCGTCACTGTCCGGCCGCTATTTGTTAGCGATGGACATAATTCCGCCGCTAAACGCTTTAGCAACCGTGTTTCCAAATGACCCTTCACATTCTGTCGCTAATCCGTCGCTAATCCATTTTAGCGACGGATCGACAGGTTTGCGACGGAGTTTTCCGTCATTTGTTACCAGATTTTTGTAGTGATGGCCAAAATATGTGGCATCATGGCATCCCCACAAATCAAGTGGTAAAATAATATCGTGAAACGATAAAGTGCTATGGCGATACAAGGCAAGGATGGACGAACTAAGCAAAATTCCAATTTCAATTTTCGGTTATTTTACAACTAAATTTTCGCTTTTTACAAATTAGTTGAGTTATTTTACACCTAAATTTTCAGCAACCAGATTTTAGCAAAGAATAAGTTTAGCAACTAGTCACTATGATTTCATCAATAATCTTCTTGTCTAGATTCTACACAAACAATCCATGAAACTCGATCATCTTATCATCGCTTTGTCGGATTCTCGCACATTACTCACATGAAGCTTACATATAAATACTACCTAGATATCACTTTGTGTATCATCACATAAATTCTCATCTTGATCATGTTTCGTAGGAAGAAAGAAGCAACAATTAAATTTTATGAGCTCAATCGTGATCAACAGAAATATAATTTTCTAATAACAATGAAATACCTTCAATTTATGATAATGGTGTTGCAATATTTCCTCTTTCTCCTCCTGGCTTTCTTTAGGATACGTGCAGTTTAGGTCTTGGCTTCCTCTATTGAAAACTTATCTATTTCTAACAAAACAAGAAGCCACACTTGAAATCAGAAGCAAACACTGAAATTACTGGATATTCAGATACAATACGATATAAATTTGTCCCATATAAAGAAACTAAAAAATGACGCTAAACGGGTATTTGAATCTAACTTCATAAATACTTGAAATCAGATTCAAAGAATCCTCAGCAGCTGGGAAGAATGGCATACGGAAGAAGAGAAGACACTCAAAGAATTCTCCCCAATCACACTCTGGCGAGGGTGCAACATCCACCACTCTTTATGCTATTATTTCACGCATAGATGTCACACATTCAGCAGCTGGATGCACGATATATTGGCCGTGGCAGCATACTATTCTCGTGTCACATAATAGATCACCAAACGATAGAACACCCATTACCACATGAAGTGATCATATAGATATGCTGCAAAGTCTGAGCGATGCAATCAAACAACCTTACTTCACCATTTGCACATAGTCTCCACACAATATTCTTTCAATTAACCCCCAAAATACCTAACATTTAAATAATGACATGATCTCAGCTCATACTATATCCTCATTTGTTCCTCCTGTTCCCAATTTTATAATCAATTCAATTCCTCATTCACTTTGACAAATACAAAAACTTCTCTGCAAATTATATACGCATAAAAAAGAACTACATTTTTCTTCAAAAATTTGAAGCTACTCTCTAACACAATCTTTCAAATTCTATATAAATTTGGGCAATTTGCACGTAAAAAACTCTGCGTATAAATTTGGGCAATTTGAAGCTACTCTCTAACACAATCTTTCAGATTAGAAGCACTAACCCGACGCGAACACGAACAAGTTTGAATTTGCAATTTTCATACCTGAAACTCGTGGAGCTTCAAGTTGCCGCGTGTATGATAATGGAAAGGGTGGTGACTTCTCTTCTTCCATATGCCATTCCTCCCAGCTGCTGAGGATTAGAGTTGAAGATGTCGTTCTAATTACGGGGACGAAGGACCGATGATGGCGCAAGGGTGGTGACTGTGGTGGTGGCGATGGTCCGCACCAGAGAGAACGACGAGGATGGTGTGAGGCTGTTGGAGGCAGAGTTGCGGCCTATTATCTGAATCATGGACGACGCCAGTTGGAGGCAGGTTGCGGCTGTTGGAGGCAGAGTTGTGGCTGATGGAATCGTGGCCAATTAGGGCATTTTCTGCTACGTTATTAGTTTATGTTAAGTAATATATTTAAACCACAAGGATAGACCACGCGGATTGAATTAGTGTTGGTGGAGTAGACGGTGATAGACCACGCGGTTAATGACCCATTGTATTTAATCAACACGAGAGGAAGACGACGCGCTAAAGCCCGCTGTCTATGAAATTTTATGCTAATAGACCACGCGAATGAACCCCGTGGTCTATAATATGAAACCACGCTAATAGACCACGGTTTTGCAGCCCGTGGTCTATAACCGCTTAAAATATGGTTATAGACCACGCGTTTCACCACCCACGTTGTCTATGTCATAATAGACCACTTTAGTACTAATGTGCGTGGTCTATAACGTGTGGTCTATGAGCAAAATTCTTGTAGTGTCTGTTAAAACATTCTATGTGCTTAAAAAGAAACTTGTTGCTAAAGGTGATCACATTAGTTAATTCACCCCTAACGGAGAGTTGGGTCTGAGCAGAGGTTACCCTTTTATTTATTAGAAATCAATTGTCGTCCTAGATTTATTTCACATTACCTTTGAATGCGTAAACACCAAATGTGGGGGAAAGCAATAAGTTTTGATTGATTAGACTAAGAGTGAAGTTACATGAATTATTCTTCCTATTCTTACGAGTATAGACTTTGCTTGAGGACAAGCAAATGGATAAGTGTGGGGGAGTTGTTTAGTATGAATTTGTGTTGATTTTTGGTATTGTTTTGTTTGTCATTTTCAGTGGTTTGTCCTATTTATGCCGTTGGTTTGATTAATATTTGTCGATTCGAACTTATTTCTTTTATTTCGATGTTTTGTAGAAAAACGGTATAAAATAGGATAAATTGGATCTGCCAAGAATCAACTTTATTGAAGAGCATCTCGACAAGAGTCCGTAGGCGAAAGCGGATCGCAATTCGGAGACCAGGCGCGAGAGAACGGAATGAAACGTCGAAGTCGTGCACGAGCACTAGGCGCCTGCGCGCCCAACTCTCTCACCGCACACCAAGCACCCCACGCTCACGGCGCCTCAACGCCAAGACTTCCGCGGGCTGCGTTTCTACCGGCGCCAAAGCCAACGCGTTCTATTGCGGTGGCGTTCGCTCACGATGATTCTCGCCAAGACGACGCTGCCTGCCGCCCTCCAGCAGACGCGTTTTCCACCGGCGCTTCAGCTGCGCTGCCCGCCCACACGCCGCAACGCTTTTCGCTGGCCTGGCCAGCTCGCCCGCTTTCTCCCGCGATCTCCCGTCCGTGGCCGGGTGGCCAGCCAGCCACCCAAGACGCCTTCCTCTTCGGCCCGCTGGTGGTTAACGCCACGCCCGCATGCAACCGTCCGACGCGGCGAAGCAAAGGCTCACGCTTCTTCGCCGCCGCGCCCGACGTTTGACTCTCACGGCGCTGACGTGTCTCAGAAGCTTGGCGCGTCCGCGCCGAGCTCTGTCGCCACGGGGCCGAGTCTTTTCGTCAGAACTCCTCGCGTCCGCGCCGCGATGCGTCCGTGCTGGAGTTAATTTGAGCGCTATAAATACTGCTTTTAACGCCTGAAAACCTAGTTCCACTTTTTATTTTTATATTCCGCCGCTGTAATTTTCTCCACGCGAATAATCTCTCATCATTATTTTCCAAGTAATTCTTCAGATTTGGGATTGATTCAAGACATTTGATTGGAGAAATCCATCAACGACATTTACGATTGTAAGACTTGTCATTCGATTTTTCTTCATTTGATTGTCGGATAATGATTTCTATCGATTTTAATTGTTTGAATCGTGAGATGAGCATGAACTAATTCTTTTCTAGGGTTGGGTGATTCAAATTGATTGATTGATGATTTGTTTGATTGAGAATACCAATTGAAACCTAGGGTTTATTGTCGAGTGATTGATCTCTATCAATTATTTATGTTTCGTGTATTATCGAGAGATAGATACGTGCATGATATGAATTTGGTAATTGATTAATCACTATTTTCATTGTTTATGTTTCGTATTATCGAGAGATAGATACGTTGCATCATAGGAATAGATTAGATTAGAGGTTACCTAAACGGACTCTAATAGTTTATGTATTTGTGAAATTTGATAACCTAGGTTTAATCCACTGAACGAAAGTCGAGTGTTTGGATTGAGGTTTGAATATTGCATGAATAGGTAGATTTCTTGATCAAGCAATAAATCGATTAATCAAGGCGAAGAACCCTAATACCCTAGTTTATCTCACATTCTCAAGAATTCTGCTGCGATTGAACTGCCAACGCTGGTTTGAGTCGTTTATGTGTTTAATTTCATGTTAATCTTAGTTAAGTTCAACCCTAAATCAAGTTTAGATTTAGATTTATTGCTTTATCGTAACACATCATAAGCCCATTAAGTCTTCCTCGAGAGATTCGACTTGGGTCGACCTTACCACGCTATAGGGACCTCGTGCTATCATGCGCCGACTAAGTAGAACAATTTGGTCGGAACAACCGTCATACCAAGTGCAAAATGAGCAAGCGGTGCAATGTGTCAAGTGCAAAGATGAGCAAGCAATTTTATGTGTAATATATCGAATCCCTAAACAAACGCTAGTTTTCTTCTAAAATTTTACCGTGTAAAATATCAAAACCACCAACTATTATTATTATTATTATTATTATTATTATTATTATTACATAATTCTCTTCACAATGAAATTCTAAAATTCAAAGCTTCCAAACATGTAATTTCAATGAAATATGTCTCATGTTAGACAAAAGATGAAGGTTGCTCAACTACTAGTGACCATATATCTCATTTAACCCATCAAGATAGAATCTCATTATAATCCAAAGAAAAGTAAAAACAAATCATAAAGGACTTGTTGGTGGTCATAATATTATGCCAATAGCAAGACTTGTTGGTCAAGGAATTATAATTCAATTCAAATTAATCGATCTATGAGCTCAAGCCGATCTCAAGCCGATTTAGCTTCATAGTTAAGGAGTTGTTTGGAGATTTCATAATTAAAAGGCCTTAGTTAACTTTCCATGGCTACAACTTTATCAGGTTGACTCTCACCCTCTCTCATCAACATCCTCCTTCATTCTATACTCTCTTAAGCATTAATTACCGTTTACATTAGGTTATATAATCGAAATCATATATCACGCAAAGAAACCAAAATTTACTATACATTTGGAGTCTTAAATTTCTACACGCTAAAAGGAAATAAAATTTTAATGCTCTAGTGTTGGTGGTCGATTTAGGCTCAAAAGAGACCATGATATTAGAATTCAATCAAGTAGTGATCTGTCGTCGTATAAACACGAGTCATGAAAGAGCACATTTATAAGTACATGTCTATCAATTGCTTTTATCACTAAAAATGGAGGGATACGAACAAACAAAATCTGGTAACAACGATATCAAGAGGGGTGAGGCGTGAGGGGTCAACGAGCAGAATCAGGAGGCATTTATATCTTTTATTCTTATTCCTTAAGTTACAGATTTTGTTTAATTATTTAAGATATATTAGTTTCATAATAGGATTAGATCTCTTATTTAGGTTTTTATTAATAGCCTATATATGACTTGTTAGACATTTGATTTGATGGTGAAATATTATTAAAGTTTAAGTTTTGTTTCATTCCTTATCGGTATTCTTGTTTAAAGAATCAACGATTTACATTCGTCGTATTCTTCCAATATTCAAAGATGAATCAACGGATTGACACTATAAAGTTATACGCTTCCTGCATTAAAAAGAAAAAGAAGCTAATTTCTTTATGTAGGAGTTGACTTCTTACTTTCCGACTTTTATCAACTCTCTAGTGAAATAAAGTTAGAATCCAACTCTTTGATCCCAAAAAGTTGACATTTGAGACATCCTTAGTATCCTTTCCAAGATGATTATTCTAGTGAAACAACGAACTTTATTTAATCAAATATCTTAAATTTGAATTATACCAATTTTTTTATATATCAATATTTTATATTGAATTTTGCAATTCAAATAGCATTTGCTATTTTTCTTCTCATCATTTCGAGTGTTATGGTCTCAACTATTCTCAACATTATGAAGGAAACGTGATATGGACGAGAGATTAATTCACATGATTCATCCGGTGGTTGAGGTAGTTTGGAAGATGGAACTTGAATTACTTTTGAGGAAACTAAATCAAGCTATATTTTTCTTTTATTAAGGTGTATATTAAAGAAAATTAGTTAGAACACATACAAATACAATGCACACCATTGGAAAACAGATAATATTATACATCTACAATATTTCTCTCCTTGTATAAGTAATTCGAAACAGAGCAATTCTTTTGGAATAACGACAATTCTAATCTAGTGAAGCACAAACATCTTCAACAAGTAGAGAAAAATAGGTTTATAAACAAACAAGCATACAAAATGGAGGCATACCCATTAACAATGGACCTAAAATCGAACATAGCACAACATATTTGGGTATTTTCGAGACATTGCCTAGGTTTTCGGTGCAAAGACAAAGAATACGAAGGCTACCCCAATGGACTAAGACTAAGACGAAGAAGACGGCGGGAATGGGGATGGACGAAGACGAAGGCATTTCTGGTAGCGAAAAAATCGTTAATGTTGAAAATAGGAACAATACCGCTTTCACGTGCTTCTTCGTGCTCGCCTCGCAGTTAGGGTTTGGGCGTCTCTCAGCCTCTCTCTCTCTTCTTCGTGCTCGCCTCGCGTCTCTCGCGGTCCGATAGATCACTCTCCGTGATGTGGGCCAAATGAGAAGAAGCGATTGCAAACGGGAATTATTTGAATTTCCCTTATGAATTTACTTATTTACCCCTTGCAAGACTCGAAATAGTGAGGGCTCAACGGTAAATTTCAATATTTCAAAATTAACAAGGAGTGACGACAATATTTTTATGTGGTCGGCGAAAATTAATAACGATTATTTATTATTTTAATAATTTTTTTGAACAGTATCTAATATAATTATTATAAAGTGCTCTTTTTAAAATTTAATATTATTATTTTATAAATTATTTATCCACAGAATATAATAAATTTAGGCGTTTAAGATAATTGTAAACATTGGCGAGACGTTTTATTAAGCTTCTCGGTTAATAATTCAAAATTCTAATTCAAATCCTGAAATGCCGATACATGTCTGAAATGCCGATACATGTTTTGGGATATCGATGTATAAAATAAATGTCGGCACTGTGGATAGCTTCTCATGAAGATATTAATTCAAATCGTAAAATGCCGATACATGTCCGAAATGTCGATACATGTTTGGGATGCCGACGTATAAATGATTGTCGGACTGTGGATAGCTTCTCCGCGAAGATTGTTTCTGGTGGGCCTATCCGGATTAACCATGGTTGGGTTGATTTATTCAGACATTTAATTAAATGTGAATAAAATAGAAAGACACGTGTCATGCGGAGGGGATGGGTGTGCAATGCACACCCACTCAGGATGGAACTTACCCATGACATCAATCGGCCGAACGACCCAATGTCATCCCTTTAGCTCATCTTGAATTTAAAAAAAAAATATTCCCTCCATCCCATTCAAAGTATCCATTTTCTTTTGGGCATGGATATTTAGAAAAAATATAAAAAGTAATTAAAATGATAAAAAATGAATAAAATCCATACTTTTTGAAGGGATAATTATTTCCTAAAATAGGATGAGACATTTGTAAATGAATAACTCAAAAAAGAAAGTGAGACATTTTAAATAGGATAGATGAAATAATTTTTGCATGCATGTCACTTAATATTTTAAGTATTACTAAAAATAAGCTGAAATTTACTTTGATTTAAAAATATAAAATCCAAAATATACAAAAAAAGACGCAATAGACCATAAAAGTAGCCTAATGTTAACACTAATTAATTACTATTACTAATTTACTCGCCAAATCCCCGACTTGAGTTTCTTGATTGTTTGGGGGTGTATGGAAACTTATTTTAGAGAGTTTATAAGCTCCAATAGGTTATAAAATGTTTCAATAGCTTATCATAAGTGTTTATAAGTTGTTAAAGTGTTTGGATAATTGATCTTATAAGCTGAGAAAGAATCATGAGTTAGAGAAAGAAAATCATAGTTAGAGAGATAAAATTGACGAGAGGTGAAGTTGATAATGTGTTTCTTGATTGTTTGGGGGTGTTTGGAAACTTATTTTAGAGAGTTTATAAGCTCCAATAGCTCATAAAATGTTTCAATAGCTTATCACAAGTGCTTATAAGTTGTTAAAGTGTTTGGATAATTGATCTTATAAGCTAGGGAAAGAATCATGAGTTAGAGAAAGAAAATCATAGTTAAAGAGATAAAATTCACGAGAGGTGAAGTTGATAATGTATGTGTAGGAAATAACGAACTATAATAAGATTATTTTGGTAAATTCATGGTTGCTTATAAGTTTATGAAAAAATAAATTAGGATTTACCAACTTATTTTTAGGAGAACTTATAAGTTGTTGAAGCTTATTTTCACAGCTTATACACTGTTTATGAACTTATTTTTACAAACACTTTACAACAACTTATAAGCTCCTAAATAGCTTATAAGCTTTAAAGAGCTTATAAGCTCAACTGAACACCCTCTTGGTTGTGCCATGCTCCAACTTGCGGTGTCACAAAATGTTTGGACGTGTATATTAACGTAGGTATTATATTATCGCATTATATTACCTAGAGTATTGGTAATGCTATAATTATAGATGTTGAAAGTGTTGCTTCGCTTAAACACACAAGCTGTTATGTGAGCGATTATCCACACACAGTAAAAAAACAAATGAATAAAAATCTTGAAGAACAACGAAGAAACTTTTCTGATTAAAATTATAATCATAGATGCCATATGGCGAAATGATTCACTATAAAATTTACAAATGACGTTACAAAACTCACTACTTTACCACAAGATAAAGTCGGAAAGTTGAGTACTAAAACTATCTATCGATATCTATGAAAAGCTGAAGCTATCTCTCAAGATATATGAAAATACTAAAGATTTCCTCACAACACTCGTGTATTAAAAAGACAACCTTCTAACACCATTAGAAGTTAAAACACTTCGTGTGATATTGGAAATGTTATGAAAACAAACTCAACAACATAAACAGATCTCCGTTCTTCTTCAATAATTGCGATCTTTGTCGCTTTGCCTCCGCTTTTATAGACGCGTTAAGAGGCCTCGACGCATGTAGTGGTCCACGATTTGCCCACTAGGTAGTGACTAAGTCATGGCTTAGTTGAATAACTTGCTCCCGGAAAGTAGGAACCGAATGACTTAGTCCTCCCGATATGTAGCGATCTGCTTTACGTGTTCCCCAGGTGTTACCATCGCATCCCGCGAAACATGTCGTAACTCGCACACTAAGGAGAAGAAGCGGCAAAATAATATACAATAACTAACTCCTTGAAATCGTGAGAGTTAGTCCGAGTTAACCAACTCTAACAAACTCCCCTTTTGCCTTTCTTCACAAAACCCGATATATACATACAATTTACGTAATATACAAACTCCCCGAATCCCAAACATATATTTAGTACGAATAAACTCAAATGTAATATACTCCCACAGAAACAATCTCCCCATCATACGCCAATACCATCATAACAGTTCATTTCACACATTCATCAACAATCATTCAAACAATGACACCATCACAGCATTCAACCATTTAAGTAGCAGACATCATATAAAAACATGCATTCCATAAATAGAAACCATCAGATGTTCAAAAAATAAGATGTCCACGCATCATCAACCAACAACCAAAAACATGTTCACGAGTTCATAAAAACCAAATCCAAATTCAGTCAGTCTTCAACCATATCATCATTCCTAGATGTTGCTGCTCCCCCTGTCTCTACTCCCCTTTTGGGAAGAAAGAAGGTCCAATAATTGATCTTCAAATCATTCATGTCAATACGCACTCAAGGCTTTCTAAGAGGGTTTGCTCTAGCTTTGTAATGCGCTCAAGCATGGAGTGAACCGTAGACTTTGAGAGCGTCACCATTTCTTTGGAAGCCGCGTCCGAAACCTGTTCATCAATTCCTTTAGAAGGATTAGTCCATGGAAGATTTGGGAGCTTGTTACCTGTAAATAAGGTATTGCTTATGGTGAAGTTCTGAAAATCTTTGAAGAGTGCATCTCGTGCTCCATCAGAAAGGCCTTGTTGCTTCAACAGTTGGTATATCGATGAGAAGACAAGGTAATCCAGATTCGACCTTGCGACAATCGATCCAATTTGTTCCACAATCAATTTCGAGGTTAAATCAATCCTTTTCCAAGCTTATATAATGTAACACCGTGGGGCATTGTAACGACTGTGTTATTGGAGGACACAATCCAGCTCAAAGTCATGATTTTATAGAGAATGAAATGAAGATATGTCGTTTACCACTGACATTGATTTCTCCACTTTCGACTCTTCCACCGTTATCTCGCCACCTACCATATCAAAATCCTCAACACCACATCGTTAGTCATTTCATCAATCCCATAAAAGGCGTTGATATCACGAGCAAGAATGTGAAAACCCTACGCCTAAAGTACACCTTACAATATTTGTTTGAAGTACACTCAGCGAAGGATTTATCTGTTTGCATACACATGCCTTATCACATTCTTAGGATAGGGATAAATAGCTGAGACAGTTCGAAATAGACAACGTTCTTTCAAGAATTCAATAAGATTATGCTGGGCAAAGGTTACCTCGTCAATCCTTCTTCATTCAAACACTTTAGATGTTTTAACTGTTCCCATCTCTTTTTAGCCTCCCTTGAGTAGAATTTGAAGGAGATTTCTCTCTCAACTTCGACATCAGAATCCGCAAAGATTGAGGGATTCTCCGAGTTGCAGTCCCAATCTTCCTCATCGGAATATGGGATATGAGGTGTTGGAGGCACTGTTACGTCCACTGTCTCAGGAACAACTGGTGGAGCATCTGACTTGGACTTAGGTTCTGGCACACTTTCCTTTTGCTTTCCTTTCTTTATCATCGTCCGCTTCAGTCTTTTTAAAAAATCACCAAGTGAAATGTCATCATCACTAGAGTGTGAATCTGATTGGCCACGCTCTTTTGATTTGGAACCATCATCTTCTTCCGAGTGTCGAAGAGTCACCGCGGGATATCAATGTTTTGATTCGATTCGAGGATGTCTCCGTGGTCGTTTGGCCGCCACGCTGGTCACCGGCTTCGGAGAAGGTTCTCCAGGCGTGAGCGTCCTTTTCTTTTGGATTTTGAAATCACCGTGTGTCACCAATAATATCAATATGAATTGGTGGACTGGACCTCCTACCCGTGGTTGGCGGGTATCCGTTCCGATCTCCTCGTTGGAACACTCGATCTTTTCTCTTCTTCCGGTCTCTTTAGGGTTAGAAGGCTCGCCTTCTCGGGATACACGACTTGAAGAGGTGTTGGCTTCAACGGTTCCAATGGAAACGCTAGAGTCCTCTCCTGCTATTTCCGGCGTCGATTCGGGCTTGGCTCGTGGACGGCTTTGGTGTCGGCGTTAACGCTGTTGGAATTCGGGAATTTTCCAAAACTTGGCAAGGCGGCGAGGAGAGCAGAGGTCGTCGGATCCATTTCTTTTACGAGAGAAAATGTTAGGCGTACGAAGATAAAATGAAACGTTTCCACGATTTGCAATGAATAAAGCCTCGGTGATTTGATCGTGTGTCGTCGGCGGCAGATAAGCGGTAGCGAGCAAGTGGGACGACATGTAGGTTGATGTGATTTAAATACAAAAATATCTCTTGTAACAAACCCTAATTTAAAGGAACTAACACCACATAATACGGTGCAGTTAAATAGGAGATAAATATGGGATTTGTTGAGACAAAATCGATCAAATAAATGTGATACCACTTAACCAATATCACCGATATCTCCAAAAAATAGGGATTTAAGGAACTGAAATTCCAAAAATTCTGGGATTCACTCACGGATTTTTAGGGGTATTGCACCTAATGTCACGCAACATCTCCATAAACATAAGCTCGTTTTAATCGAATAAAAACATATAAATACTGACCCATGTAAAATTCGATTGCACTATTTTTTAGGCTTTCGAAAGCAATCATGGCTGCACCGTTTTGTAAGGTAGCATCGTCGCTACGAACGCCGTGCCCCCCAAACTACTTTAGTGTTTTTCTGTATTACTAGATATTATTCATCATATTGAGCTGTCTGTTTGGAGCACATGTTAGAAAACAAACATCAACACAGTAAGTGTTATCAAAACAGTTGTATCACCTTCGGATATTACATTTTGTGATACAAACAAATATATTCAAGCTTTATTGGCGAGCGCATAGATCTAAATATATTCAAGCTTTATTGGCGAGCGCAAAGACCGAGAGATCTACGAAGACTCATAAATCTCTCGTGATCTAGGGGTTTAGTGAAAATATCAACGATTTGGTTTCGGTTTCACATAATCTAACTCGATTACCTCATCCTCCACCAAATCTCTTATAAAATGGTGTCGTATATCTATGTGTTTTGTCCTAGAATGTTGAACAGGGTTTTTAGAGATATTGATTGCACTTATGTTATCACAATATACCAACAGCTCAGTGCTCACAATACCATAGTCGTTAAGCATTTGTTTCAACCAAAGGAGTTGTGTACAACAACTACCCGCTGCTACGTACTCTGCCTCGGCAGTAGATAGAGACACACAGTTTTGTTTACGACTATGCCAAGACACCAAATTATTTCCAAGATAAAAACAGCTCCCACTCGTACTCTTTCTATCATCCGTATCTCATTGAATCCGAATCACTAAATCCACCAAATTGTGTTCGTGTCTTTTGAAAAGAAAATGCCAAGGTCCGGTGTTCCAAACATACCTAATAACACGTTTGATGACCTTTAAAAATGTGACATTTAGGCTTAGCTTGGTACTGGCGCAAACACACACGCGAACATTAAATGGGTCGTGTGGTCGTGAGATATAGGAGACTTCCTATCATTGATCCGTAGAGTGTTGGGTCAACATCTTCTCGGATCATCTCGGTCGGTTGTCACTTGACCCCATTGGCGTTTTCATATGCTTTGCTTCTTCCAGCTCGAATTTTTTCACCATATCCCGTGCATACTTGCTTTGGGACACGAAAATTTCATCATCCATTTGCTTGACTTGGAGACCTAAGAAATATGTTAGTTCTCCTACCATGCTCATCTCAAATTTAGATGACATAGCACCTGCAAACTCATCAAGCATTTTTTGTGAGGTAGATCCAACAATCATATCATCCACATAAATTTGTGTGATAAGAATGTTATCTTGACTTCGTTTTATAAACAATGTTACACAAGATTCCCGCGAACAAACCGAAATCAATTAAGAACTTTGTTAAATGACCATACCATGCTCTCGGTGCTTGTTTAAGACCGTATAATGCTTTCTTTAACACGAAAACATGGTTAGCTTATGTGGATCTTCAAATCCTCGGGTGTTCAACATATACCTCTTCTTTGAGTTCACCATTTAGAACGCTCCTTTGACATCCATTTGATATAGCTTGATGTTCAAATAACATGCAATGGCTAGGAGCAACCTTATGGACTCAATGCGTGCAACCGGTGCAAATGTATCGTCAAAGTCTATGCCCCACTGAGTGTATCCTTGTGCCACAAGTCCGGCTTTGTTGCGGATTATGACACCAAATTCGTCCGATTTGTTCTTGAAAATCCACTTTGTGCCGATAACATTTACATCAACGGTCTCAAACAAGATACCACATCATTTCGAACAAATTGGTTAAGTTCATCATGCATAGCAACTACCGAACTCATCACCCAAAGCTTCTTTTATATTCTTAGGCTCAATTTTAGAAACGAAGCATATAAAACCTGGCATTGAAGCACATATGGATGAAAAACATACCATCTCTCGGTAGTTCAATGGTGCTGTACCTCGTGTTCGAATACCATCTTGAACGTCACCTATGACTTGAGAGATTGGATGGTTCTTACGTATTCTTCCTGGAGGATCTCGTCTTTCTTGTTGTTGGACGTCAGTTTCAGCTTCATCCTCCGTGTCACTGGAACCTTCAGATGTTTGCGTCAATGTTCCAGTGGCTGTGGCCTCAGCAGTTGGGACATCACTGCCGCTAGCATCCTGTTGGACAGGATCTTCTATTAATTCAGCCACATTTTCATCCTGCCTTTTCCCTGCGAGATTAGCAAGATCATCAAAAACAACATTTACGGACTCTTGAATGGTCCGTAATCTCAGATTATATATACGGTATGCTTGACTATTTAGAGAGTACCCTACGAAAATTCCTTTATCGCTCTTCTCATCAAACTTGGTGAGATACTCTCTATCATTCAAGATGTAGCAAACACACCCAAACACGTGAAAATATTTGAGATTAGGTTTCCTTCCTTCGAATTTCATATGGTGTTTTGAAGGAACACGGTCGAATATTCACGCGATTGTTGATATGACATGCGGTGTTAACGACCTGCCAAAAACGTTTGGATGCACCTTCGAGCTTAACATAACTCGTGCCATTTCTATTAGAGTTCGATTCTTGCGCTCGCCTACACCATTTTGTTGAGGTGTTTTTGGCGCGGAGAATTCTTGGAAAATTCCCTTTTTCTCACAAAATTTTCGAAAGAGATATTCTCGAACTCTCTTCCATGATCTGATCGAATCCTTGACACTTGAACACCAAACATGTTAAAAATTCTAGCAAAGAGGATTTTAAACGTTTCAAACGTGTCTGATTTTTCT
Organism: Salvia rosmarinus; assembly: GCA_036937905.1. NCBI lineage: Eukaryota > Viridiplantae > Streptophyta > Magnoliopsida > Lamiales > Lamiaceae > Salvia > Salvia rosmarinus. Next base: position 56,966,587 of record CM072818.1, on the reverse strand, counting down.
CGTAAAAAGAATGTCCATGTGTACCTTGAAAAATCATCCACAATGACATATGTATACCTCTTGCCACCCAAGCTTTCGATCTCGACAGGCCCTACTAAATCCATGTGAAGCAGTTCAAAACATCGTGTTGTACCATAATGTTGTTCGCGATGTTGTACAACAAATGCGTGGGAACATGGGTTTGTTTTCCCTTCGACAATCACCACGAGACCACCTTTCCACACCGCGACTTGGGTAGTCCACGATCGCTTCCATCTTGTTTAACTGTCAAGATTTCTAAAGTTAGTATGTCCTAACTTTTGATGCCATAACACACTCTCATCTATTTGTGCCTTATTGCACTTTGGTTCGTCGACCATATAACAATTATCGGATGACCTCGTCCTTTCATGAGACATGTGTTCTTACCATCATAGACCTCACAAGAATCTTTGTCAATTTAACTTGCAACTCTTCATCACATAATTGACTTATGCTTATAAGATTTGCCATTAAACCTCAGACGTGCAAGACATTCTTGAGGCTAGGTAAACCTTGAACATTTAGGAGTCCTTTGCCTATGATTTTCCTTTAGAACAATCTCCAAATGATACACTACCTCCATCATATGACTCATAGTTGGCAAGCGACACATTACGGTCATGTGACAGAACAACCGCTATCAAAATACCATGAACACGAAATGTTAGTTTTCAATGCAAGATAAACAACATGACATTTTATATCATCTTTCCCGACCCAAACTCTCTTTGAGTCGGTTCCTTGTTGGTCATGTTTGTTGGCGATTCGGGTGCATGTATGTATGTTCATATAACATGACCTAGGCATCATCATATGTCCATTAAAATCGACCTTGGTTTATAACGAAAGGCCTAATGTGACCAGTGTAGAGCGAGAATGACATCGTATTTTCTATATTTTCTTCGTGTCATTTTTACCCTTTTACCGGTTCACCTTCTTTAACGAATGGTTTCCCATTTGTGGCGACAATTAATGGGAACAACGATGTTAGAAACATGCGTAAAACTAAACCAAAGGCGATGATCGATTTACCCATTAACAACGCATCATCTAATTTAGACGCACCTATGTTCCACTTTCGAACGCATTGTGCCACTTCAAGTTGACATGTCACCTTGTTTAGTTCGACTTCCTTTGTGTTACTAAGACTTCAAGCTTAGCCAAAGATGCTTTCACCGTGTTTTCTCTTGATGTGAGCTCAAGATCTCGACTTTGTCCTTTCCATTTTCAAGTAGCTCGTCAGATAGCTTTTCAACTCTTGTACTATGGCGATAGAGTCTTCATCGTAATCGTCCTCACAATCTGTATCATTCACAAGAGCATTTAAGCAAAACAAACTTGAATAATAGTCGAGACCATACCGTTTGATCTTGGATCAAAACCGATCGCATCTCCTCGTCGTCGACAATGTTTTGGCAATGCGACATGGAGTCTTTGTGGCAACATGCTGTCGCGCGTCGTCATTGTCATTATTTACCTCTTGAAGAATTGACTTCGTCATCACTCCATGATACCCAGTACGACTTTCCTCTCTTTCTTAGCGTGTTTGCACATTGGTTTGCATAGTGACCATACCTTTGCATTCACGGCATTGGATACCTTCAATGTTGGAGGAATCATACCTAAACGTGTCGAGGAAAAAACTTCACATCGGTCTTGGTGGAGTGAAGCTTTGAGGTTTTGAAGACGGATACTCTACCATTCGATGATTTTGATCCATAGGCCTGGCTTGAGCTTTCTCCTTGTTCATCTTCCTTACCATAGTATTGAATTTCCTGGTGATTAGAGCAACATCATCGCCAGCTTTGATCTCCTGCAACTCCTCTTCATCATCTAGTTCGATTATCTCCCGCGATGTTCCACTGGATGTTGCGCCAAAGAAGATGAAGGCAACGATCGGCTTCTTATTGATTGCACCTTTATCCTCCGTGATTCATCTCGATGTCTTGAGTGAATTCATGAGATCCATGAACTCAATGGTCGCAACCGTTTGAGATGTTTCAATAGCCGTGACCTTCATCTCAAATCTTGCGGGTAAGGTTCAAGAGCCTTGGACACCAACAATTTGTTACTTATCGCATCACCAAGATCTTGGCATTCATTGGCAATATCCAATATCCTCTTGGTGTTGTCGTTGATGTTCTCTTCTTCCCATCTTCATATTCTCGAATTTGGAAGTGAGAATGCGGTCGAGACTCCTTTATACTTGTATCACCCTCACAATGCCGTTGGAGAACATCCCACATCTTCGTGGACGCCGCTATTCTTGATCAATTTGAACATTGTCATGTCCACGGATGCGTAAATGGCATTGAAGGCCTTCTCGTTGAAGTTTGCGTCGTCAATCCGATCTCTTGTCCATTGTGCAGACGGTGTTGGAGTAACATCGCCCTGAACATCAATGGTCTTTGGGACTGACCATCCGTTCTCCACGGACTGCCATGCTTTGACATCAATGGACTTGATGTATGAGCGGTCTGGTCTTCGGTATGAATAGTTCGATCCATCCAAGATTGGTGGTCGATAGTACCCAGAATTGTTTGAACCCACGGCGAAATTACGGTGAAGATACCGACAGATCTCACTCGATGTATCGAGTGTAAGCTCGATACCAATTGAAAGTGTTGCTTCGCTTAAACACACAATCATGTTATGTAGCGAGCTTATCCACACGAGTAAAACAACGGAATAAAATCTTAAAGAACATGAAGAAACTTTTCTGATTAAAATTATAATCAGAGATGCGATATATACGAAATGATTCACTATAAAATTTACAATGAACGTTACAAAACTCACTACTTTACCACAAGATAAAGTCGGAAAGTTGAGTACTAAAACTATCTATCGAGATCTATGAAAAAGCTAAGTTATCTCTCAAGATATATGAAAATACTAAAGATTTCCTCACAACACTCGTGTACTAAAAGGACAACCTTCTAACACCATTAGAAGTTAAACACTTCGTGTGATATTGGAAATGTTATGAAAGCAGACTCAACAACATAAACAGATCTCCGATTCTTCTTCAATAATTGCGTATCTTTGTTGTCCCTTTGCCTCTGCTTTTATAGGCGTTAAGAGGCCTTCGACTGCATGTAGTGGTTCACGATTTGGCCCACTAGGTAGTGACTAAGTCATGACAGTTAGTTGAATGACTTGCTCCTGGAAAGTAGGAACCGAACAGACTTAATCCTCCTGATATGTAGCGATCTGTTTTTGTGTTCCCCAGTGTGATACCATCGCATCCCGCGAAACATGTCGTAACCTGCACACTAAGGAGAAGAAACGGCAAAACAATATATAATAACTAACTCCTTGAAATCAGGAGAGTTAGTCCGAGTTAACCAACTCTAACAGATGTCAATATGGCAAGAGCCGCATAAGGAAAAACAACATTGCTTCTTATAAACATAAGGAAGTCTCTTGCAAAATAATGCTCCCTCCATCCCACATTATTTGCTCTTTTCTTTTTATACGTAGATTAAGGAGAATTGTGTTTTAAATGTAAAGTAGTGCATTGTACGAAATTCAAGATATTTTTTAGTGTAATTTTTTTTTTTTTTTAAACGTACCAACAATAACAGGACAACCCAAAAAGAAAAACGAGCCAAACAATAATGGAACGAAAGGAGTAATTTACAATATAGGCACACAAACACAGTGCAACCAGCGATGCCTCAGTTTTCAAACATCGCATATATATATTCAGAAAGTTTTTGAAAGGAACATCATCTATACGGACAAATACGGCAGATAATGGTCCTTGCTTGCCTGGAGTAGCAGATAGTGAACATGCTTTCTATATACCAAAGAGTTGCAAGTAATTAGATTTCCAATAAAATGCTGATTTTGCAGAATGGAAGGAGGAGATCTCTATATTGGGATTATTCGTCGGAGTTTTCGTTCACACTTGCTTCATCTTCCATTTCCTTCACTTTCTGCAGCTGCCTCAAGAGGTCTAACCTTTCAGGTCCATATGTTGAAGGTATCTGCGGAGACGAAAGAACACATCTCAGGCTGTGTTTTCACCGATCAAAGAGTAGGGGTTCATTTATACATACCAACGATGGCACGTGGCGTTGAATTGCAGCCAACATAGCAGCATGACCAACTGCAGTAACCTGCAACATATATGTCACGTGTTATCTTCAGTAAATGGAAGAGAAGTAAAATGCATAACAAGGCAATCAACGAGCACATGACAAGAAAAGTAATGATAAATAATACTCCCTCCGTCCCATTATTGTTAGCTCGTTTTCCTTTTCGGGCTGTCTCGCTATTGATGGCCTTCAAAAATGAAACAATTTTATACTAAAAGTGCATAGAATTTTGTGTCATATATTATTTTACACAAAACATAATTCTCCTTAATCTACGTACAAAAGAAAGGAGTCAACAATACCGAACGGATGGAGTATACTTTAGCATAGACACGGTAATAAAGGCGTAAAGAGCAAGTGACTGCATAGATTATTGGCAAAGTAACTTCTCATAGACAAAGCCGAATCACGAATCACTGAAGACTATTCAAGTCATGGCTGATTCCAAAAATAACCAGGAGAGGACAATGCCCCATTGCTTACAGGAATGAGCATGAGGGCGCCGATTGGAATTACTGATGCCAAATCTGTCAATGTTCTTCGAAGAGCCTGTTTTCCTTTTTCCGTTAACTCATCCCCGATTAGCACCCTCCTCAGAAGTCCCAGAGCAGCAGCAGTGTCAATTGCAAGAAGCTGAGTTCCTTGCAAGACATCCTGCTCGGGCATAAAAGATTGTATGACAATAAAGTTCAACAAGATAAATGAATGACATTAAAGCTTAACAAGACATCATGCTGAAGAGTGTGCGTGTGTTGGTCTAGTGGTAGAGTGGTTAATGTCCGAGACGAAAGGTCTCGGGTTCGAGTCCACCGTGACGCGGCCTTTAAAAATTTCTGTATTTAATTGACCAAAAAAGACATCATGCAGAATAAGACAAGAAATTAAATTGTCTATTGTTATAAGAGGTGTCTAGCTCATCCAGTAATATGCAAGATTCAGGATGCCATGATTCTATAGCATTACCGAAATCAGCATAAGGAAGATTCACCCATACCCATTAGATGGTTGATATTGCCTCGGAAAAAAAAAATCTTTCAACTTCTTTGCCACTTACTAAATGTTATTGCAGTCGATGAAAGTATAAAGTCCATAATCCTATCTCTCTCTCTGTTGTTTCCTCTTTTTTGTTCAACTTCAAACAATGAAGCATATTGTCCGCATAATTCCACTTCAGTTCATATAGCTTTAACATGGAAACAATCAACAAAATACATAACCAAGTCTAACTATCACATATAGAGGAGTGAGATATTCAAACCGTGCTAGTTTCCTTCAGTTTATCCAGAGATTTCTCAATAAGACCATCTTTCTTCTCGATCTGCACTAACTTGGTGGCTTTATCATCATTGCCATAAGAGGAAGAATCACCTTTCACCTGAATTTCATCCTGCATAAGCATTATACTAATCTTATAGGAAATGAAAAGGGATTGAGAAAAAGAAAAGGAAAAGTAGTAACCTAATTCCTTGCAAAGAGCAGTAAAAATATTAAACTATAAACATCCAGAAATAAAATAAGGTATGCACGTGAACGGGCTAAGTACTTTAGGATAATTGACTTAAAGCTCCCCTCTACTGTACAATAGTTTCTGGACAAGAAAGAAAATGCATCAACATATTGGACAACTTGATGATTAAAACAAATAAAGCTTTCTTCATTTTCTTTTTAAGTATTTCCATGAGTCAAATTGTACTCTAAACGAATTAAAACATACATCCCATTTCAATTAAATATTGACAGGCAATAAATCACATAAAGAGCAAATAAAATATAATGAGTTCACTGTTCATAAAATTGGATGGAGTCAAGTATATGACCCTCAATATGGCAAGTGTCAAGCACAAGCAGTTAGCAAGCTTAAGCTAGTAAGAGTATTAACTATAGACCATAGTCACATGCTCTACCTTCGACAACTACACATCATAAAACCATTGCATCCATCAGCACAGCAAGTCAAAAGGCTGCATGTCATCACGACAGAAGTAGCCTTCCGGCTTAAACTGAGTGGTGAGATGATAAGTGACAAGGTCATATAGTTTTGCACAAGTCTCACTGCTTAGTGAGAATCTTGCAATCTAAAGTTTGATGGAAAAATGAGTAGCCAAGAAATGGGGCAGATGGTATAAATCAAATGCTTGGGTGGGGGCAGACTGACCAGCTACGATATAACACTGTATAAAACTTTCCATGAGAAGAATAATCTATATTAAGGGTTTAGGGCAAGATGCACATAGTTTATAAGATATCATTGGTGCGAGATGGATAATCCTAACACTAAATTAAGACTGAATGCATAATTAGTTAGGTAGCAACAAATTCAACTATGTCAGAAATGACCTCTCAAGCATGAATGAATCTGGATATTATTGTGTGAGATACTGCTCCCCGAAGTGGATTTCTAAATAGCACAAGGTCATAGATTTCCCTAATTTTTTTAATTTTTCTCCAACGAGTTGACAAAAGCAGCATGTCATCAAGAAGTCCTCAAAAGCAGAATCAAAACTTATCCTACAGTGTCCATGATTATCCACGCAAGCAATGTCAAGCACATGATTATTCTTCAAAAATACCAACTTCAAATAAAAGCACCCTCACAAAGATAGGGGCATAAGTAAACAACAGAACAGAAAAAAGTACAACTTTTGAAAGAGACCTATATTTCTAACAAACAAAATGCTAATAATGCTAAGAGAGGACTGTAAAAATGTACCTCTTCATATTCAAAGTGGTCGGCACTTTTTTGAACCCGTTTCTCAAGTTCCATCAGTTCACTCCTTAAATTTTCAAACCGCTGGATTTCATTTGATTCTGAGTCAATGGTTTCTTCATGTGCAGTTTCTTGTTCAGAAAACACGTCATTCTGCCAAAAATGGAAATGTACAAACTACTGAATCAGAAAACTAACAAGTTCTTGACAAACTTAAATTAGCACGCAACAAACACAATGTCAACAAAGTTCACAAAAAAAGAAAGTCAGCAATATTTGAGGCTACATGTGCTGGTCATTCTTACCAGTCCCAGCAGCGCTCAATAGTTCACAGTTACCATACTAACAATAATATTTACACCATCCTAATGAGACAGAGTAACCTGTATCTAGTCCAGTAGCATATAATATGAGATATATTTTTGCCGTCCTCATATCCCATGTAGTAAATGCAATTGGGTGAGTGTAGATTTATATGTAATGGAATGCTGTTTTGGGATACTAAAGGCAAAAAAGTAGATGACGATAATCATGGGGTTTAGGCATCATCTCTGTCAGGCACAGCCCTTATTACAATAGTGTTTTATTCAGAACGGATGATAAAGGAATGTCAAGGAGTTTAGGCATCATCTCTGTCAGGCACCGCCCTTATTACATGCTAACCGAGGCATTTGGTAGACACTTTATGAGTTGATACACCCAGCATTGTAAACAATAATATTGAAACTCAAAACTTAAATGGTTCAACAGACAAATCAAAAGTCAGCAAATATCCAAGTAACCGAAAAAGCAATTGCAAGTTCTTTTATCAATCAGGGCATACACTGTCACTGGCAGTTGAGGATCCGAGGCCAGAGGATTTGCTAGGGCGGCCTATTAAGAAACCCCATAATCCACCAGAACTGCTAATCCAAGTGGGGGGCAAGGAAAAAGGAGCCCAGGAAAAACATTAATCAGCAAAAAAGAGAGAAAAGAACACCAATTAGATCAGCAACAAATTTAGATCAGTAAATGAAAAATGAGGATTGAATATAAAATATTAGGCGTAATGTCATCTAAAATTTATGTACCCGCTACGGTTATCTATCTTCTTAACAGAACTTTCACCAACTTCCCCTCTGGAATAATGTGGCTGCTCACCAACTGGAGTTATAGAACCATGGACATCTCCCTTTAGATTAGAAAGAACCCAGGAAATCATTCGGGCCTGATCTTGTTGAGTATAACAAATAGAGCATGGCATAACATAATTCACATTTTATTGCATTTGTATCACTAACTTGTCAAATAAACGAGCCAAGATCTCAATATAGCGTGCGATGATAATTTAAAAGAGAAAATTAATGGATCAGCAGTGATGTTTTTTATTTGGATCATTTAAGAAGATCAAAATAGTCAGTTAAAAAATTGAAGCTTTAAAACAAGCAAAAATCAGGAAGACTTTTATGTTAAAAATTATAAGTAGACCCTACTAAGACATCAAATGTAAGTTAAAGAAAGCGATGTTCTAAAAAATGAGGAAGATTTTTTATGTTAAAAATTATAAGGTAAAGAAAGAGATATTACATAAAAGAAGAGGAGAAACCCTCAAAACATGCGAGTAAGACATTAATTGCATCCTCTGCAGAAGTTCCATAAGTAGACCCTACAATAGATATAATGCCTCACACTCAATAGAGGCAAGTTTGTTATATTATGCCAAGTGCAAAAGAAACTATTGGTCAAATAATGGTCCCTAAATATTACGGGTGAGCAAGTCAAAGACGAGGAACAGTAAATAACCATAAGAAAAGCTCATGCACATACACAAGTCAATGAGAACCTTTTCAGATCTGAAACATTTTTCAGTCCATGTGCCCAAAGTCCATGTTAGTAGGCAAAAACAACAATGAAACAAGAAATAAGACATGTAAAGAGGAATGACTTTGTGAAGATTAAAATAGAATAATCTGTACTCACCAAGCAAAAGGATGACAATAAAAATTCTGGGACTTGGAGAACAAAATAGAATGCAACCAAATTTAACACATTCCACATTTTGCAGGTATTTAGCTGCAAATTTCAACACAAAATTTAAGGTCATTCCATGGTTCAGGAAGTTTCAGCATACCTGCTGTATACACGCAGCCTTAGCTCTGAAAGAAGCTTCAAGAAATTCAGCCTCTTTCTTCAGTCTCCGTATCCTTTCAAGGTCAGAACAGGCAGCTTTTAAATGCTCCTTACCAGAACTAGATCTTGATACATGCAGCTCCTGAAGCAATTCTTCGAGCCGTAAAAGGGAAACTTCAACATCCTCCAATTCCTAACAGAAATATACATTCAGTACATTATAGCTACAATCTTTCTTGCACATGAGTCAAGACAGTTAATACGGACTTGCCATTTTCTGATCAATAAGCTGTGCATGTCCATTTAACTAATGCTACCTTGCAGACATCCCTTTCATTGATTTCAATTTTACAACTGATAAACAAAACTTAGCACAATCACTCTCAACTACAGAGCTTCACGTTCAGCAAGATATTTGGTATGAGGTCGGACGTCAGAACACTTAGATGATTCTCTTCGCTAACATCATGTATTAGCCATCTAAAATATTATCATCTTCAATGATTAACTTCTCCAACAAAGTAAAATGTGAAAGTTCAATTGCCAGTGCTTACAACAAAGTTACTCATAAATATAAAAAGTAAAATAAATATATTATAATAGGAAATACCTTATCAAATGATTGTGATTCTTTATCAACTGGTGAACGATTCCTGTCATCAAATTTGGTCATCAACTCAACTGTTTGCATAAGAGTTTATAATTTACAATCTTGAGATTCATGCAGATGACATATTTTGATGAAAATGACAAGATGATCATAACTAAAGACAGGGAGAATATTCATGTCTCATCATTCCATGATCACACTAGAGCAAGTAATACATCCTCGCCTTGATTATATGAATTTCCAGGTAAACTAAACAAATAATTCCTATGAAAGAACCATTAGGCAAATCCTCCTATAAATCCTGTGAAAGATATCATGTCAAAGCCATCCATATAAGTATATCCATTTAGATTGTTGAACAAAGCATCATTTACTCTGATCTCAAACATTTATCAATGAGCAAACTTGCAAAACTGTTATATTACCTAAGGTAATTTTTATTCATACAAATCAATGCTTTAAGGATTTAAGTTGGAAAGATCCACAAAGAAAAAAATAAAGGAACAGAACTTCTCCCATTTCTAGTACACAAGCTTACACACATACAGACAAATAGAATGCTGCAGGACAAAATGAGGTTTTCTCCTTCAACTTACCTTTGGATTCCTAGCTCTTCCATGCATGTCTTCAATTTTTCATGACTGCAACAAGTGAAGGAAACAACTTCCTTGTTAATGTTAGTGACTGAAATTAAATATTAAGTATTAACTGCTTGAAGTTCAGCATATTGACTTTGGAAGTTCTAAAAGTTGAATACCCTTTAGAAAGAAATTTAGCTGCTTTCACATTAGACGGGTTCTCCAGCCATTTACTGTACTTTATAAAGCTCTCTATCCAGTAAGAGCATACATCTAATACCAGGGGAATAGCTTCAGCATTGGGGGGACCTTCTATATGCTTGTGTCCAAATGTGCGTTTGGAGTTACTGCTAGAGCCTGGATAAAAGGAAGCCAATCGAGCTCTTCACACACAACCTGTTACATCAACAAAGTTTTAGTTTCTTCAAAAATAGTTTCTTCTTAATATTGATTTATTCTTCAGGCTAACCTCCACATACAGTTGGTAAGAACTTATTGCTGAAAGCTGAGGATAATATAGCACGCTGCCCCAATTAGATGCCTGCTTGGAGAAGATAGTAAGGCACAGAAAAAAGCTAGAAGTGAAAAGGATAAGGGAATGCATCTTTAGAATTTGCACCTTATTAATCCTTGAAGTGGATCATCCATGGTTTCAAAGCCATTACTGAACAGAAATGACTGTGTGCTTCTTCCAAGTGCAATGAAAAACCCAAATATGGCCAAATCCCTCTCCAAAACCTCCAGTACAACAGAAAAAGAAGGAAAAATCAATACTTGGAGCAACAAAAGCAAGAATGAGATCCAATAACTATGATATTTTGCACACAAAAAAAATTAGATAGCCAAAAGGCATATAACTCCTCAAACTGTCATAATCGTGAACATTTGAACTACAGAGTGAACTGCTCTAATAAATGCATTTAATGTTACGATACTTAAACTACAGAGTGAATTGCCTTCCAAACAGTTCTGGAAAGGGGGGGGGGGGGGAATTGGATTTGTTCCATAGGAATTAAGGATAGAAAGTAAGAGAACATTCCAGATGATTGAAACACCAATATCCTAGCATCTCAATCCATTCTACCACCTTCCAAATGCCCTAATAATGAGCACCTATGTTGAACTTCATGTTCTTTGAAATTGCAAATGAAATGAAAATTCCATTATTAGGGTTTATTGTTATAGGCACAATACTAGTTAGGCATATTATGTTGTAACCCTAGGTTTCTACTCTCTATATACATGGGAGCCTCTTTTGTTATGAATATACAACTTATTCCTTTATCCTAACTGACTATATTATTACTACTTCACATGGTATTCAGAGTGGGCATGAATCCCTAATCCCTCTCTGACTCTGACTTGATCTGCTATGTCGATGCCGCCGGAGCCACTGTGTCCTAATTTGCTCCGCCGATGCCACTCTACTCTAATCTGCTATGCCACCGCCACTGCCACTCTTCTCTAATCTGCTCGACTCTGCTGAATGCAGATTCATGTGGTTTTCGATATCACTCTGAATTCCTCCTTTAATGTCAAATTCAGACTCTAAATTTACTTTGGGACCTTCTCCCAATTGCCTTACCGACTTTCGGTTTTGCCTATCGTCACCATGCGGTCTTGTTCGCTTCCGCTACATCGCCAACTGTTATATCGACTTTCGGTTATTACTACCAACTGCCTTGTCGACTTTGTTCGGTTATATGCGCCATGCAGTAATGTTTTGTTGCCGCTTCGCCAACTGTTGTACCAACTTTATTCGGTTACTACTACCAACCGCCTTGTCAATTTTGCTCGGTTTACGCTGTCATTGCCGCCGTAGCCATGTGCTCTTGTCGTTGTTGTACCGACTTTGCTCGGTTACTACTACCAACTACCCGTTGGTTTTGTTCGGTTTTGTCTATCACCGCGTCGCGATCCTTTGCTCTTGTATCGACTTTGCTCGGTTACTACTACCAACCTCGAAGCATGGGTACGCTGGGAGGGGCGTACTCGTCCGGGGCGTCCGGGGGCGGGACGAGAAATCGCTGTAAATCGCCCCGGGACGTTTGACTCAAAAATACGTACTTTGACTTAAAAAAAAAATTACGGTCAAAAATACGTTTAATTGAAAAAATTACGTAAACCCTAATTTTGGAATTGCACAAAACGTGCCTCAGCCTCCCTCTGTCTCACAAATTGACCTAATTCGCCGCACCTTGTATCGCCTCTGCCTGGGTCGCCGCCGCCTGGGTCGCCGTCGCCGGAGGGTCCGCGTTCGAAGGTTCGATTGGGTTCGCGTTGGGCTCGCGCGTCGCGCTGCCGCTCGCCGCCTCGCTCGCCGTCGCGTCACGTCCCTTGCCGCCGCGTCGCGTCCCTGCCGTGCCCCCTCGCCGCCGCCGCCTCACAACTAAGTAGCTACATCCTATGTTTATTTTGTTCTTGGTTTGTAATAAATGCACACCTTTATTCATGGTCAAGATACACTGTAGCAAATAAATAATTTTTGAATGAAGAATAGAAAATAATGACCCCATTCCATCATCATGTTCAACTTGCTTAAAACTTATTTGTTATGGATTATTTATTATAGAAAATTATGACATATTTGTTATGGATTATGTGGTATTTGCATATTTGTTGATAAATTATTGATATTTATTATATATAGAATATATATTAAATATAAAATACAAACGTATTTTTGACGTATCGTATCTTCATTTTTGGAAAATTGACGTATTTTCGTCCCCGTATCGTATCGTCCCCGTATTTCGTCCCCGTCCCCATGCTTCCTAGAGTACCAACTGCCCTGCCAATTTTGTTCGCTTCGCCTCGCTCTCAGCCTTGATCTTGTTTCTTTGCCGTTCTTTGCTTGCTTTCTCGACTTTGCTCAATTGCTACTACCAACTGCCTAACGATTTTGTTTGGTTTCTACATGTCGCTACCGCAGCAGTCTTGTTTTGTTGCCACTACCAACTATACCATTTTTGCTCGGTTACTACTACTTCGCCTTCCTACTGTTGTTGATGTCTTCTCTAAGCCTTCAAGAGGAATCGATTCTCCAAACTTTGTACCAAGCCGAACATAATTGATCTATATGCTCCAACTTGAAGGGGAGTGTTAGAGTTTATTATTATAGGTCCAATACAAGTTAGGCCCATTATGTTGTAACCCTAGATTTTTACTCCCTATATATATGAAAGTCTTTTTTGTTATCAATATACAACTCATTATTTTCTCCTAAATGACTCTATTACCCATGATATAGAATTACACAAATAAAGATCTCAACTGAATAAAAAATACGTTTGTTGTGAAGACAAGATAGTCAATGTAAGTATGTCTACAAAACCTTCAGGAGAACAACCCCCAAACCAAGGATTCTCTCAGCCTCACCTTATATTTTCCTATAACGAGGACTTTTGTTGATTAAGATATGTGTTTCCATGGGCTTTCCGCAAAATGGTTCTAGTAGGAAAGTTGGAAATTCTTTATTTGCTAACATGTAATATTGATTCATTGAATAACCTAGACACTTGGCACCATATGATATAGACAAACTTTGCTAATTTCCCTCAGGGAAATATCACCGATTCCTAAAAATACAGATAAGCTGGCACCTAAAACTTGAACCTATTTAATTATTTATTTATTATTACAATCAATAACATGCCTTGTACATTAATCATTTATTTACTATTGCAATCATTTACATGCTCATACAGTACAAGAAATCAGTCATAAGATCAACAAAAGTTCAAAAATAATAATAACAATAATATTTGTTCCCTTTCTTTTTAGTTATTGGGTTTACATGCCAATGATGCCACACATGTTTATATAAATCAGTCATATGATGAGTGATCAGTACAAAACAAAATTAAAACATAACTTTTTTGAGGCTGACCTCAATACTTTCAGAGGTTGTGAGTCTTGACCATATTTTCTCTCGATCAATGGCTCGCTGCAGCTGTCTTTGTACTAGACCCACCCAAAACATAATCTCTTCAGCACTCAATTCATTTTGCATCGTACATGCAGAAGCTCGAGGACCAAAATGAACAAGAAATTCTCTACGCAGCCCAATTTCCTTTATTGAATGGTAAGCTTGGCGAACGGGAACAAATTCAACTATCATGTCCATCAGTCTACCAGTTATGTCAGGAATAATGGAAAAGAATTGAGCACATGAAACTTTTGTGGGTCCAAGTTTCATGATGGCTGCAATGCAACTAAGAGCTAGCATAAGAAGAGATATGTCACTTGAACTGCCTGAAACTGAGGTCATGCCTTTTCTGAACCTGTAAAATATAAAAATCCAAGGGAAAGTAGATTCATCTCGCAGATAAAAATCATCGGTGATCCATGGGCATGCTAATATCACCATGTGGTGTAGCACACGATAAATTAGGTAATTACATACACTGCAGTGGCTTGGGCAAACGCTGCTCTTTCTCAAAATAATTCATAAAGCTGGTCACTGCAGCTGGGATTTGCTCAGACCAAAACCAGTCATAAGCTCCAGGCTGTTTAGCCAACAACTTATCCCTTATTACACTCTCTAAAGGAGAAGATTGCTTTGACAGGCTGCACTAATACAATAAAGTAAGTGTTATAGGAGTTCCAAATATACCAGGACAGCTGTAACCGGAAACTAACAATGACACACCAACCTCAGGGTGAACTAGAACTATCAAGACATACCACATAACAGAAGTTTGAAGAATGAATATGACAATGCCAGATTATTTTGAACTCGCATACACAACAAGACCAACCCATGATAAACAACATGAAAGAGCAACCACTGAGGTAACTAAAGAAACATAAAATACAATCAAACACTATGACCTCCATAGTCTTCCTAGATTTGAATCAAACAATTGCTATAAATAATTTAGAAGCTACATAATAGAAATGGATATGCACCTCCTCTGCACAAATACATTGATATCTCTGTCTCTTCCATCCCCTCGAGATGAAATCTCACTTGCTGCTTGCAGAAGAGAGAATACAGATGCCTGAAAAGAATCAAAACCTTTAGATGATTGGGAAGCTAATAAGGAGAAAATAACAAACAAACTTAATCCCTGCCACACAATCAAGACTAATAATGCAATCTCAACTATTTGTATATTTCCCCAAGGCATCAATAACAAGTTTCTATTATAATATAATGCTAACCTGATAAGCAAGTTCTTTAACCCAAACATTTTGTCCACTCCAAGCCAGGCAGTAGAGAACCAGGATATCTTCGACAAAGAGCTTTGTTCTTTAATGGCCAACTCAAACACCCTTGCAGCATCATGCAATAATTGTACCAAACCAGTATTGTAGTCTTCATCTTGCAGAGACTGGTTCAATTTATACCTTATTTCCTCCATATCACTGTTGGTTCTTGACTGAGAACTTCCATTGACTGTCACACCATCATCAGCGGAAGCCCAAGGCTGGAGATGATCTAGCCTCCTCAATTTCCAAAGGATGATTGACTGCTTTTGTAAATTTGAAAACTTGTAGCTAACACTAAGTTTACCATTTTCCAAATCAGATATTCTTACACGATCTTTCTTCCTTGTATAACGATGATTAAATATCAGATGATCAAGGCCGATATCTTTTCTGCTAAAGAAATAGGCTTTGATTGGTTTAACTTGAGAACATGGACTGGAAGAACTGCAAATGAAAGTGAAAGGATGAGCAACAATCACTATTACACGAAACACTTATACGAGCAATGATAATTATATAGCAAGTGAATATGCCTCTCAATTTATCGATACCAACAAAATAACATCCACTGAAGCCTATTTAACTCATAAGCAACATTAAGAGGCCATAAACCCACATGGCACACAATTAGGGTAAGAATCATGGAGTCCAATGGATTTTGACCAGATACCAAGACCTCATGTGTTTATCATGATTCATGAGAGGAAATTGGTTTTAGCGGAGAGGTTTTTCATTCTCAAAAGGAGGTTGAGGAGCATATAAAACATAACAACACTCAATATGGTACTACCAGACAGACATACGTCTATGTTTAGGGACCAACAGCCAAAAACTAAAATAAAATAACAAAATGGTTTGTAAAGCATGCTTCACCTTACAAAAATCATTTCAACCTGCTTTCTGTTTGTTCACTGGAGACGACTGCATTTGTAACTTCAAAGTGGACAATGACCAGAAGTACGACAACATATCCATCTTTTCCTTAAACCTAAGTGCCTGAGTGGTGGAGTCCATCAAAATAGTATTCTCCAATTTTATTTCTATTTATATATTTATTTTTATGTACATTTATCTTTATAATGTTTTCGAGAACCAGAGCTCTATTTCATAAACGAAATTGGTTTTCCCATTAAAAGAATAATAAGAAACCAACATTTTAACTTTAACTACTATTTATTGGAATTATGATGATTTATGAGAATATCTGTCTGGTAGCTGCAACCATATCTCTACAGTGATGGGCACCAAATTGAAGCATGAAGTAACTACACGATACATTCCCACGTGCCAAGTCCATTTCAATGCATTTCAAACAATCTAGTATCTTGTTAGCTCTCTTCTCACTTATCATTTCTTTGCAAATAAAGAACACACACATCAACCACTGGTCCACTACATTGACTATTTGACTTAAGGCCCTACAAAATAAAATCAAATTATTCTGCGGAATTAAACCTACAACAAGAGCACCACTCCAAATGTTTCCGACAGAGCTCAACTAATACAAAAGAAAAACTCTCAGTAAAATTACTAAATCCAAAAATAAAATCAAAGGATAAATAAACAAAAAGGAACCGATTCCGAGTACTGATACATCCTGATTGCATTCCAGTTTCCAAACATGAACTACGGAAAAAACTCACTACAATTTCATCATTAAATATAGCATGAAATAACTCAAAAAGAAGCAGCCTACTTTATCAGAAGCTATCATATAGGAAACTATCACAGGAACATCAATATCCATCGCAAATTACACAGAATTCTGGAGGGGGGGGGGGGGATACTAACAAAAGAAACGAAAAAAACTAGAAGCAGCAGAGCATAACAATATGCAAAAAATAATAGTAAGAAAATTAAAAATACCTAGAGGAGACGAGGCTATGGTGGCGCGCGTGGAAAGACATTAACAGTAACAGGATTTAGCAGCTGAAATTTTGAGTCGTACTGAACTTTAACGGCTGTGGAAGAACACTAAATAATCGGAAATTTGGAGAAAATGGAGAATAATATTTCTATATTATTTTTGGGGTTAGGAAATAATTACCGTTGCTGATGTGGCCTAAAGAGATCTCCAACCCTCTATCCGTAGACGTGGGGAAGCAATTCATCACATATAAAAGTGGGTCGGGCCGAAACGGATTTGAGCTCAATCCATCATGAAATGGGCCAGACGACATCGGGCCCGGCCCCCTTGAACATGTTTTACACAATATTTGCTGCCTTGTTGAGAATAAATGAGTTGTGGATAAAATTTGAAAACTTATATGGATTTAGATCCCGAATCTCGACTTGTTTCTCATGGCCAGAGGTCTTCCATGAATTTTCGCGTATTGGGAAATATGCATATAACTCTATGGTGTATGCCGAAATCCTCATCTACTATATATCTGATACCTTTCTGAACAAAATTAATAAATCTTCAGACCAAATGTAATTTTAGATGTAGCATACCGTCGATAATGCAATTTTTATTTCTTTTACCATTTTCACTTTAAAATATATAATTTTAGGTTTGCACAAAATACTGATATAATAGAAATTCCATATAATTATATTGTCGAGTCGAGCCTGGAGAAAAATATTACTATACAAATGTTATTCCTAAATAGAGTTTTACATAATAAAAATATTATATATAAAAAATAATAATATATTACATGATATTGTATAAATTCAGTTAACAAATTCACTAATTAGTATAAATTTTACTAAAACAAGTATGTGCGCTTTGACAGTACATAAAATACATGTATGCATTGATCATTTACTCAAGAAAAAAAAACTAGTTATTGTGTGTATATGTATATATGATAGTCCAATACAAGTATATTTTTTAATAAAAACATTACTTTTTTTCTTCTTTAAACAAACGACACTCAAAATTGATAAGTATTACTCCCTCCATTCCAATTATCTTGGGCCATATTTCTTCTCGAACCGTCCCACGATAATTGGGTCATTTCCTTATATGGAAATAATAAGGAAAATTAACCCAAGATTATAAGTTAATTATGGGTGACTAATTGGGCCCTGATTTTTTTTTAATTTGGATTAACCAAATTAAAACACATTCATTTCACTCATCAACCATTCCCTTTTCCCCAATCTCTCACATCTCTCTATCCATTGCTTATCTCTCCGGAATCTTCTAAAACCCTAGATCTTAGCCCATTTCCCTATCGTTTATCTCTTTCAATAGGTGAAAACTCTGCTTCTTCACCACCCCATTATTCGGATGGCTTTCTTGCTTCTATGTCTCTCTCAATGGGTCAAAACCATACTTCTTCATTGTCCCATTCTTCGGATGGGCTCTCACATCTCCGTCTTGCTAGGTAAACCCATGTCGCTACTTCACCTTTATGACGTATCCGAACAGTGGGCTTGTCGGCGGTGTGGGTTTAACCTTTTGTCTCTCTCAACCTTCAAAACCCCTATGTCATTCTCACATTTCTTACCGGATATTTCTCCACCGCCACCCCCTCACCGCTACCACAAGCACAGATCTGTACTTTATCTGAGACGACCTTTAATCTTTCACGATCGATGAGGTCTCTGACGCTGAGGAGATCTCTCTTACCTTGGCGACGGGCTTACCGACGACGAGGGAAAGACAGAGCAGTTCGAGGGATGAGATTGGTCAATCTCTGACTTAAGCCTATTTTATTTTCCTCTCATCTCTAACGAAGTGTTGTGGACGGAGTGTTGGATTTGTATATTGAAAGCAGAATGGTTGAGTTTGTACACAATATTTCCTATTACCACTGTTCCAATATCCTATCTGAGTTGTTTACTTGATTGCATATGTTGTCCCTTCATCTCATACAAAAGTTAGATCATGCAGTGTGTAGAAGATCACAGAAGTCTTTATGATTGGTTAAGCAAGTTGAGATATAAAAAGGATCATAGCTGAGACAACTTGAGGACGAGTTGTCGGTATAGGCTATAGTATAGATAAGTAAACTTGACTTGGTTGCTTAGCTTCTTTGGTATGTCTTGACGTATTGATGGATCACAATGAGATGAGTTCTTCTATATGATGATCGTGAAGAACCTAGATCTCAGTGACTTTACGTTGATCTAAACCTCGATAAGGTTTCAAATGAGTATGAGTTACTGACCATCACTTTGACTTGTTATGAATGAGGATTACATGAGATAACTCAAGATTCCCCGCATCTTGGGTGGTGGTAATGCTTGTATATCATGCTGGTTACCTGTATCGAGTCACTATATCCGTTAGGATGATAACGTCCCCTAACGGAGCTCAAAATATTTATTGTACTAAACCATATAGGTTGAGTTAGCTCAACTACAACAATAAGGTTGAGTTGTACTACTTAAGGAATTAAAGAGATTAATTGTTTTAGGAAGTCATAGTGCTTTAAATAATTAATGGACGTGCGATATGTTAAATACGGGGATTCGTAAGTCTAAATACAAGCCCGACTCATCTTCGGTAATAAAGATGTAAGTCAACATTTATTTTCTAGTGAAATGAATAAATATTTATGAAATAATTTATGTTCTGGATTTAACATAAGATAAATAAATCATTTTATATCCATCTTTATTCTTTGTAATTGATTCCTGGGTTGGCCTATCAAGGCCTTTACTATATATATTTTCGACCACACCTGTAGGAATCCCACTGCGATTATTTTTTGATTAATGTATTATTTATTTAATACATCTCTTACATCTAGATAGATATTATCTAATATTATTAGATATCAAGAAATAATTATTCTAAATAGGAATTATCTTTAGGGAAGAAGATAACTATTATATTAATTAGATATGCCAGAGTCCTATCCTAATAGGATTCTAGAGAAAGCATTGTAAATACAGGGTATGAGAAAATCAGATCATCCATTCTAATAATGTGATTTTCGAAATCACTATTCATCGAGGCAGTGGGCAAAAATTTTCAGTGTTCTTCATAGATTACTCTCACTCAGTATTAGATATCAGGTATCTGGGAAACAGTCCAGAAGATCAAAGCTGGAGTCTTCCATTGATCTATTGTGCCAGAAATTCGTAGGTAAACACGGGAAAACCCTTGTGTATTGCAATTAATTATATAGGAGCATGTGAGAAATATAATAATTGTATGATGAATTAAACATCCAAGATAGATCCTCGGGAGCACAGATAAATTCATATTTGCCATCACGGAGGCCTTTGCAGAAGCTGAGGAGACGGTTGAGAAGGAAGTGAGAAAATGGAACGTTGAAGGCTGGATGAATGAACGATGATGATTTGGGCCAAAAAAATCTTGAAATCGAATGCCCATTTCTCTAATTCTGGTGAGATCTAATCTTATTCAAAGTTCTTGGCATTCTGTATTGGTGATGATATTGGTTGAAGTAGTGATCTGTATTGGTGATTTAATGTTATTGATTATGTGCTGTTGATTCTATCTTTTTGGATTATGTCTTGGGATTGGATCGATGATTTTGTGTTGTTGGGATTGAATCGATGATATGTGTTGGTGATTAAGTGTTGGTGATTTTGTGTTGGTACTTTTTGTGTTGGAATTAACTTGTGTTGAAAGGGTATGAGTGATGCATACAAAAGAAATGCACTTTACATTCAAAAGTGCATCAAACTACTTGCACTTTGATTTACAAAGTGCATACAAAATATTTCACTTTACAAAAATTGATTACCGAAAGCTTCTTCAACACATATTCTTTTAATACCCTTCATACATAAGGTTTGCCTATCTCCTAATCCATTCAATGTTGCTTATTTCCTTGAGAAAATTGATGTATTTAATTGCTAGTTCTATTGGTACTTCTAAATTGTGTGAAAGTTGGTTTGAGCTTCTAAGTGTTCATTTTTCTATGTGTAGAAACTTGTAGGAATTATGTCTTTACACTTTCAAAATCTTAATCATGCAACCCTGTAGACTGAGGAATATATTGTTGAGTGTAATGAGAGATAACTTGTTAAATGAGCTCACCATTGCATCTAGAAATTCATCAACTATTTTGCATGTTGTTTCTATTTGTAGAGATTGTATGACCCTAAACTATCCAAAGTCATTGGCATTGCAGTCTGGGGAATTTGGGGGTTGCTGCACTAATTTCATGTTGAATCTATTTTGGCTTGCAGCAGCCCTAAATTCTGAATCATTATCTTAAATATGAGACCTTGTATTATCTTTATATATATATATATATATATATATATCATTGCGTGCTTCCTCTGACCACTTAGATTTATTGCTTGTATGATCTGTGAAACATCAATATAGTTGGATATTTGTTAGTAAAGATCATTAAATGAAAAAGGTAAACAAGGGAAACCGATTAGCAATGATTTGGAAAAAAAAAATCTCACGATCATTTATTAATTTCATCAATAAGCAATAAATATAGTAGGTGAACAACAATAAATGTAAGGAATTTATTCTATGATAGCCTCACATTCAATACCAATCAACTTGTCATTACATTGCAGACATAACATTTGTGTATTCCATGCCTTGTTGATTAAACACTCTTTAATCACCATTTTGGTAAATGAATAAATTGACTTTGTCTCTAGTGTGCCTGCAATTATGTTTTTACTATTTCTCTTGGTTGGAACATGAGTTGTGAATGGAAAAATACCTATTTTTCCATCAAATAACACATCTCCATTAAAAAGCGAACAAGTGCATACCTGGCACACATAAACATGTTTTTTGATATGAACTTCTTGCTTTTACATGACATATGAGGCTCTGTTTCTCTAAGTGCTAAGTAAAATTTGTGGGATCCCTTAGTAATATAGTGTAATACCCGTATTCACATGCAAGATTTGCTCCCGATTAAGAGCTTTATAAGAAGGGCATTGCGTCCTTAAGAAAGAGTTATTTAAGTTAAAAGCTTTTATGTTAAGCTTTGAGTCGAGAAGATAGAATCGAGATAGATTAGAGAAAGAATCGAGATAAGATTCTTAAGTCTTTATTAGCATGAGAAGATCTAGATTTGAGTCTCTTGAAATGATAAGATATGTGTTCGTAGAAGTTTTGATCCTATAGTCATAGAATTTGAGTCTTTCATCTTTTAATATATGTGTTTGCTCAATGAACTCGGATCGAGCAAATTTTCCAAAATGGTTTTGAGACCAAAATGCTTTTAATAGTCATATATGATGTTTATTTTAGAAAGAGGTAATTATGAAGATTTCAACTCATTAGAAATTCCTATATTTCTATTTGATTTATATTGAGTTAATAATTTCAAAAGATAGGTTATATCCTTATTTTTAAGCTTATATAATAAGCTAAGAAGAATTCTAAATTTAAGGCTTACCAAAGAAGCCATTTAAAGCTTATGTAATAAGCTAGGAAAATTCTAGAAAACTTGTGGCTTATTAAAGAAGACATGAATAGTATAAGGGTATATATATGTTTTAGCTTCAAAACACACTATTTTCCTCCATTCTTTACAAAATTTTCGAGAACACACACAAACACACACCGTAAGGTGTAAAATTTTCAAACTCATTTCTATGAAGATCTAACCGATGGATTCACGATCCGTCTTCACACAAAGGTAGATCTACACCTCTAGAACGCATTTATGGTTTAAAATTTCGAAAATCATGAAGTTTAGAGGCTCTAATTTTCGATCCTTTTGAGTATGTTTGAAGGGTATGTTTTGTTCGATTATTTCTTGATATTACGTTAGATCTAGCACCTATGAGTAGTTTAATGTTGAATTTTCAAGCATGAGTTCATTCCTTGGAATCTTTGAAATTTTGAAAATGAGGAAGCTAGATCTTAAACTTATGTTGTTGATATGCTTGATATGCTTTCATATATGTGTTGTTGGGTAGATATAAACATGGTTTGAGCAAGAAAAGCGATTAAATCGAACCCGTGTGAAAACCCTAAAAAGCCGAATACTATGTCACACATGAGGTTGGATTTTGATTTTATTTGATCATTTGACTTTATATTTGGATTCTATGACATGAATAGAGCTTAAAATGATTTATTCGGATTTTCACGAGGTATTTTAAAGATGAAAATTTTAGTTTGGCCAAAGTGGGTTTTCAATGTTAAAGCTTTAATCTTTGGATTTCAATGGTTGATTGATGATCTTTGATGATAGTTGAGTATGTATAGAAGTTCGTTTATGTTAGATGGCGTCTCACGTAATTTTCACATTAGTCATAAGTCGCGTTTGTAAATAGTTGTTGGTTTGTGATTAAGATTAGATGGCTTAAGTTTGTTTTGAGTCATCTAAGTTTGTTTAGTCACATGAGGCTTAGTTAAGTCTTGTTATATGTTTAGATGTTAAAGGATGCAATGACCTAAGTGTTCATAGACTATAGAGTCTTGAATATCGAAGTTATAGTCGTGTTGACGACTTAGATAAGATAAAGAGTTTATCTTCTCGTTTGGCTCTGGTATGCTTATCGCTACTTTATATTGATGAAGTGCCAGTTCGAGAGAAGAAAAGCGAAGGACAGTTATGCATCCACAGTGGTTCTTGCCGGTGGGTAAAATCTTTCTTAAAATGAGAAGTGATATGCTTTTGCATACTGATATGATATGATATGCATTTTATGAAAAGTTGGTGACTTGCCAAGTTTTTGAGCATGATGCATGATGTATGTTGCTATCTACGAGAGATGGGCGATATCGGCCCTATCTTTGACATTTGCCGATGAGGTTTGTGTACAGAGTGATCGTGAACTAAATGGCGATCACGGTGTTTGAGAAGAGCCTACTTCCGACACAAGTCGTGAGATATGGTTAAAGAATGAGATAATGTCTGCGAGACACATGTTTAATGTTGCATCTTGAATATATATAAGCATGAAAGCAAGTAAGTTTATTTGAAGCATGCACGGGTTATTTAGCGAAAACTCATGCATTGCAAATGTTATGGCGGTCGAGTTTATAGCTCTAAGAGCAATGTTTTAAATGTTTTCGACATATACCCACCGAGTGCATCTAGTACTCACGCCCGCATATATTTCTAAATGTGCGGGATGAGCTCGAAGGATCTTTGGAATCGAATGTTGTGCGAAAGAGTTTCTCTGAGGTTTTGTCTCATGATGATGTTGTTAATTGTTGATGTCATGTTTTGTTTGCCCAGTCTTATGTCATCATACATGATTCTCGACCACACTTCTTGTTGCGAACTTTGGCCTTTGTTTGTTTGTATCTAGATATTTACCACAGTGACAGTTTTATTCTATTGTTGGGATTTCGTCATTTACTGTTAAAATGTTGATTTCTTCTATGACCGGGACTTATCAAAATGATTGTGTGAAAAAGTTTCTTTTAAATACCAGTATTGTTTGTTGGATCTAATATTGTATAAAAGGCTTGAAGTTATTGATGAGTCATGCTTTCGACCTAGTTAACCTAATATTTTATTTTGGTGAAAGCATGTTTGAGTTCTCACATTATTTGTAAAAATTAGTTTAACACGTGATATTAGATCAATGTAGTATTTGATCTCGATTATCTTATTTTGAAAATTTTCCTCGACCATTGTTTTCTTTGTTCGATTACTCCTTGTGGTTTGAGGACCTAGAATCATTCTTTGTCGGATCTCCTCTTTCAACAATAATTTATTCATTCATGATGAAAGTTGAGGTCAAATATTGTTTGACATGTATATTCCATCGAATTGTTGTTATAAATTATCGAAGTTCTTTCTTAACCCACGTATGACTAATTACTTAACCAATTGCTTGGTTAAGTAAGTCGAGTGTTCTGAGAATAATATCGAGCGCGGTTTTGTATTACGAACACGTGAATCGTTGTGAATCCTTGTGAGTCTTGTGCGACTTGTGCACCTTGAGCTTGTAAATTCTTTTGAATTGATTATGTTTTGAGAATCTAAGTTTATAGAGTCGATGTTTGACTCTATTTTGAGAATATAATTTATAAGTCGAGTTGATTGACTATGTTTTGAGAATCGAGTTATAGAGTCGGTTGTTCTTGAGAAGCTCAACAATTGATTCCATCATCTCTAGCTCACCGGTAAGAGCTTATGATTATGATTATTATATATATCATAATTGAGCATGTGCTTCATTGAATAAAGTGAGTTGATGTGGAGTATATGCCTTATTAAAAGAATTGCTACATGTGAATGTATGCTTGAAATGAGTCATTGCATATTGAGCGAAGTTGAGAAAGATCATTAGAAAAGGCAATGAGCAACATGAGTATGCTTTTACGCAAGTATTTGAGCATTCTTTCTATTTAAGATAGTAAAGACCATCCAACATTCGGAAAGATACGGCTCGTTTATCACCATCAACAAGGATCGAGAGCGCTTCTATCTTTTATGCCGGATGAAGCGACTTATTTTGGAAGAATTTCTCGCTCAATTCAGCGTTTGTAGAGAGATATATCTTAGCACGCATATCGGGACTAGATGGAATACTCCAATTGATTTGTTTATCTCACGAGGAGTGGCAAGATTGGGCTATTGTTGTTGCCATTGATTACATTGAGTGCGGTTTTATAGTGTCTAAGTAAGCTAATCTTCCCATTTCTAGCTACCATCGATTCTCGATATTTTGTGTACTCGAGATTTCCTCACGGTTGACCTTGTTCTTGATTTTATTTTAGTTGTTCATCGACTTGGTTGGTTGGTGTCCTTTCTTTTCCTTTTAATGATCTTGAGGATCTTGAACCCATTGATGTTGATTCTTCTATTCCTGAGTATGAAGCTAGTGCCTCTACTCTAGAGATAAAACCATCCTTATCAGATACTTAGTTGTTTATACCCGAGTCTAAATTAGATCCTACACAGTTTGATTATTCTTACCTCGATACTGAGATGTTTCCTATTAACCTAGGCGGTATGGTCATCCTTTTTCATCTCCGAGATCCCTATATCGATTAAGTCTATTCATTTTGTTTCATGTTCACGAGACTTCTTCTTTAGAGGTCCCGAAGAGACTCAAGCTAGTTTATCAAGACCTTGAGTGTCTCAAGATCTTTCATGTATGAACACGAGTTTTACCGGTTGTTGTACAAAGACATGACTCTGACCCAGACATCGATCAAATGCCTTTGTGGTGATCTTGATATCCTTTATCTGGAGTAATTTCCTTGTACTCGTTTCCGGCGTGCTAATGATCCGCCATCTCTTGAGATTGAGAAAGATGTAGAGATGCGGACTTCAATAAAGCCATTGATGGCGATAAAGGATCAAGTAATAGAGATGAAAGAAGAGCGATGATGATGGCGGCTATGATAGCCTTTAGTAGGCGAGGCGAAGCTAGTAGCGACAAGAGTGGAAGCTGGCGGTTTATAGATAGTATGGATGCATATATATATATACATACGTATATACTATATAGATGTGTATATATAGACTAGTGATGCTTATAGATATCTTATGATGCGTAGCGTGCTTGAGAAGTCGTCATCAGTGTGTTTTGCCGAGATACCAAAGCCTCCATATGCACGAAAACCTTGATTTGCAAAGTCCTCCCGACTTTCGTAAATGTCCTCGAATAGGTAAATTTTTTTTCCGATATATATGATCATTCTACTATCCAGTGTGTTATTTCATATTATAACCTCGGGATAAGCAATTGGGAAGATCCTTGAGATATCTTTGCATTTAGATATTCATTCACAATGATATGCTACCGGAGAAGAAATCTTCAATCGAAGAGAAGGAACAAGAAAGTGCAAAATTTTCTTAAGATTCACATGCACCTTCACCTCCTTAAATAGATCGTAGAATTTTAGAGCTTTTTTTTCGTCGAATCCTCCATCTTTCAATGGGTGATAGTCCGGTGATCTTTGAAGAATGGGTTCGCCTTGTAGCAATTTGCAAGTTTCGAGTACTTTATCGAGTGACTCCTATGCATATCCTTCCGGTTAAAAGGGTGCAGTTCACGGTGGGAATCACGTCGAAAAGTTCTTTCTCCCGAGCAATTGGAGAATTTTACGTGGGAACAATTCGAGGAGAATTGTATGAAAAGTATATATCTTGAAGTTACATCAAACAGAAAGAGATTGAAATTACGAACCTGAAGCAAGGCAGGAAGACTGAGGCAGAATATTATAGTGAATTCTGTAGTCTAACTGTTATGCTCTTTTTAAAGTTGAGACAGATGAGAAAATAGCGGAATTGTTTTGTGCTAGATTACGCGAGATCGAGAATCATTTTGTCAAACCAACCTCTAACGTCGTATGCGAGCGTTAAATCATGCATTGAACATGGAGATGTAAATGCTACCGGACAAAGTGGCCGGATCGAATCCGATACCTTTTGATTGAAACCTCGTCAAGATTTCTTCTTCGGATCGAGTAAAGAATTGGGAGAATAAGACCTTCCCAAATAAGAGCGATGGCGAAGCCGAGTTAGTTCTGTGACAATATTTCCCAATTTAGTCGAGAATCTGGCGTGCCGGATGTAATAGAGTACATTACGGGTTTGCGGTGAGGAAGTAATAGTTGTTATGCATGTGGACAAGTGGGCCCTTGTGCAAGTCAATGTCTGAACCATCGAGGACAACTAGTGAGCGGAGAAAGCGAGAATCATCCGAGACAGGCGTAATCAATGAAAGTCGTAAGTGGATATCCATAATCGCCGTTATGCTAGATCGAGATGCCGCTACATCGACCATAATCGCAACCACAACCGTCACCGTCGCCATAACCGTAACCACCGACTCTCGACCGCACCAACCTCGATATCAAAGCGTATCGCTCTCTCTTAAAGCAACACAGAAGAAGCGCGAAACTTGACAAGTATAGGTACATTGAAGGTGTACCTATCAAAATCCTTTCGATCTGAAAGCTTCGTATTCTTTTATTCGACATCATGTGTAGATGTTCTTAAGCTCAACGATTGAGCGTGCCACGCAACATTTTAATATGTCCACCTTGTTGGGTAGAGCTATCGTTATCGTGCATATATTTTATAACCTAGATTTGAACTAGGATCCCTAAGCTTAGAGCGAGATCATTGCGGTTGTTGCACACGAAGACCGTGGATCATATATTAGGAATGGATAAATTGGCGTATTATGGAGCGATATGATGCGAGCAAAAGAAATAGTGTTTGACCACGGAAGAGAACCTACCGTTGTTATGGTATTGAGAGAGAAGAAACCATATTCCATGATCTCGACCTTACAAGTCGATGGTGATGAAGAGCGAGGAAGATTGTGCTTACCTTGTATATCGATGTCGATGTCAAGTCAGAAGAAGGTAGGAGATGTATCCGTGGTCGGAGAATTTCGGGATGTTTTCACGAAACATTACGAGGCTACCTTCTGGACGAACAATTAGAGATTTCCATTGAGCTAGATTCGGGATCAACATCTGTTTCAAAAGCACCTTATAAAGCGGCCCCAAAAGAATTTCAAGAGATAAAGATCCAATTGCAAAAGCTTTTGGACGTAGGTTTTAATCGACCTAGTGTATCTCCTTGGGGAGCGCCAATTCTATTGTTAAAAGAAGGATGAAACTCTAAGGACGTGTCTGTAGGAAAACATATGTTAAGCCCTGCCCGAGGATCTATCTTGGATATTTAATTCACCATACATTGATTATAAACCTAGCATGCGTCTATATAATTAATCGCGACGCGTAGGGGTTTTCACGTGTTTACCTTTGGATGCAGCCGAATTCGATGGAGCGAGATGAATGGATCGAATGGATCGGACTCGTGCTTTGACCTTCCTGGATGTATCCCGATTGCCCAATCTCTAACGTCGAGTGAGGGCGATCTATGGAGAATGCTTGGAAAAATCACCCTTTGCTCTAACTCACTATTTTGAAAATCACACTCTTTTCTCTCAATAGGGGCGAAAATCTTGTGGTCGATAATGAAGCATTAACTAGACTTTATCTCATACCTTATATTTATAATGCACTACCTTAATCCCATATGGAAACTACCATAATCCTATATGGAAATTACCATAATCCTATATGGAAAATACCATAATCTTAGGATTATTTCCATACTCTCGTGATTATTTCCATACTCTCGGGATTATTACCATAATCTTATATGGAAAGGATCTATGCATATACCATAAATATAATAATATCCTTGTGGGATAAAGAGAATAAAATCTTGCCATAGGAGCAATAAGGGAACCGATTTTCCTCTTGCTACGGGCTTTGGATGGGCCGACCAGGGATCAAATGCAAGGAATAAAGATGGGCCTCAAATAAATTAATTATCTTATGTTCACCCGAACATAAATTAATTTATAAACATTTATTCATGCCACTAGAGAATAAATCTTGACTTACCCTTTATTCTTGAAGTTGAGTCGGGCTTGCACTTAGACATTCTGAATCCCGTATTTAAGATATCGAGCGTCCATTAATCATTTATAGCAATCATTGCTTAAAGCGATTAATAACTTCATTTCCTTAAGTAGTACCACTCAACCTTATTATTGTACTTGAGCTAACTCAACTGCGGGGTTTAGTACAATAAACCCTTTGAGCTCCTTAAGGGGCGTCATCATCCTAAGCGGATACGGTGACTCGTCTGAGATAACTAGCGTGACATACAAGCCGCCACCACCCAAGATCACGGAAAATCTTGGGTTAGAACATATAACCCTCACTCATAACAAGTCAAAGTGATGGTCGAACTTCATACTCACCTAATACCTTATCGAGGTTTAGATCATCGTAAGTCACGAGATCTTGGTTCTTCACGACGGTCGAGAAGAAGAACATATCTCATGTGATCCTTCAATACGTCGAGACGTACCGGCATAGACAAGCAACTACGTCAAGTCACTTCTTATCTATCTGCGGCTAAGCCAAACCGACAACTCGTCCTTAAGTTGTCTCACCAGTAACTTTTATATCTCATTAAGCTTGACCAATCATACGACTTACGTGATCTTCTACACCTTGTATGATCTAACATATATGAGATAAGGGGACTCGGATATATGCAATCAAGTATTGATTCGGATAGGAGATTGTAACGATGGTAACGAGGAAACATTGTATACAAGCTCAACCAAACCGCTTTCGATGATAAATCCAACAATCTCCCACTTATACTAAAGCAAACTTTTAGTATACAATGTGTCTCTACTAGCTATTACAAACAACCATCACTTTGCTTCTCCCACTTATACAAAAGTTTCCTTTCTAAGTGGGTGCCATCAGCAAATCGAGTCCTCTAACGTGTCCATCGTAGACTTTTTGCGGCGGGCACTTCGTGAATGGATCCGCTAGATTTTCCGTCGTATCAATCTTTTCAATCAGCACGTCACCTCGTCTAACGATTTCTCGTATGACATGGTACTTTCTCTCTATGTGTTTGGTCGCCTTGTGGTCCGTGGTTCCTTCGAGTTTGCTCTCGCACCCGAGTTATCACGATAAACTATGATACTCTTGGGCGAACCAGTACCACACCTAGATCCATGAGTAGTTCTTGAACCATCTGACCTCATTAGAAGCCTTGAGCGGCTACATATTTGGCTTCCATGGTAGAGTCCGCAATGCATCGCCGCTTTGCACTCCATTGATATCTGACTCCACCTCCCAAGGTAAACACATTGCCCGAGGTTAACTTTTTCTCATCACGGTCGACTTGGAAATCCAGTGCAGTATAACCCAAAGGCATTAGACTATACGCATTGTAAACTAGCCTATAATCTCGAGTCCTTTTCGGTGCTTGAGTATATGCTTCTTGCGATCAATGAGCTTGTCGAGGTTAGGCGATATCTAGCTACTATGCCTACCGCGACAGCGGATATCGGGCCTCGTGCATAGCATTGCGTACATGAGACTTCCTACGGCGAGCGTAAGGAACTTGTCTCATTTCCTCTATCTCCTGCGGTCATGGGTGGTGCGTCTTAGATAAAGGAGCGCCATATGCGAAGGTAGCAATCCTTTCTTGGCGGTGCATACTAAAACGGTAATCACGGTATCAATGTAAGGCGCTGAGATAAGCTCAACATTTTCTTCTTGCGATCTCGGTAAACCTTGATCCCAGCGTCTGTTGCATCTCCTAGGTCTTTCATTTGGCGATCGGATAACCAACTCTTTACGTCGATAGCGACTTCACGTTGTTGCCGACTAGAAGAATGTCATCTACATAAAGTGCAAGAAATACCACTTCACCGTTGACATCTAACCGATACACACAACTCGCTGAGCAACCGGGTAAATCCATAGGACTTTACCACCTCGTCAGCGTAAGTTCCATGATCGGGAGGCACAACTTAAGTCCATAAATGGACTTCTAAGCTTCCATACTAGATCTTCTTCACCCTTTACCACATAACCTTGAGTTCTTGCATATAGATGTCTCTACCTTCCTCAAGGTAACCGTTTAGAAAAGCGGTTTTAACATCCATTGCCAAACCTCTAGGTTCAGTGGGCTGCTATGGCGGAAGAATTACGATGGACTTGAGCATTGCTACGGTGAAAGGTCTCGTGAAATCGATGCCCTCAATCTGAGTGTACCCTTTAAGCCAAGCACGGCTTTGAAAGCGAAACCTCTCCATCGGAATCTCTCTTCCTCTTGTATATCCACTTACTACCTATGGCTTCCTTGCCATCGGTAGAGTGTCTTTCATATACATCCATAGCCGTTATGGACTCCATTTCTAAGTCCATAGGCGTGTGCCGTGATCTTGCATCTATATCTTGTATCGCCTCCTTGTATGTCCATGGGTCGATTGTTGCATGTTAAATGCGGGGACTAAATCCGAAGATTCACCCACGAACATAAATCGCTCGGGTTGACGAACAACCCTCCCACTCTGACGAGGTTCTACGGCCTGATAGCAGCGGTGGAGTGCAGATACTTGTGGTTCTCTAACTTGCACAACTTGTTGTGGGTACCACTTATGCGGTCGGTATCTCTAGTGGAACTCGACCCACTTCAATTTCTTGAAGTATCGGTGTCGATCCCTCCCAGACTTGACATCTCGTGCCTTTGGCCTGTCGGTGGTGGAATTGATCGTCTTCTAATTCTTGAAGAATGATTTCAACTTTGGACTTATGATTTTCATATAATCCTCTTCTAAGAATCGGGCATTAGTGCTAATAATGACCTTGATCCTTAGGACTATAGAATAAACCACCTTTCGTTCCTCAGGATAGCGATAAGCGACCTTGCGTCGATCTAGCCTCCGACTTGTCGACCTTCTTGTTCGTACATATGTTTGGGCGCTTCATATCATTATGTGGCTTAAACTGAAACTGCGCCCAAACCACAACTCGAAGGGGTCTTTTCGTGACTTGGGCGGTACTAGATTTAGCAAGTATGCCGCCGTTTCTAAGGCATACCCCGAGCGAAATAAGCAATGTTGCATAGCTCGTCATTGATCTAACCATTTCTAAAAGAGTCGTATTTCTTAGCTCGACACACCATTTCTTTGTGGTGTGCCCGTTGAAATCTTGTTGGGAGGTAATCCCACTTCACTAGATAGTCCATAAACTCGTTCTTGAGGTATTACGCCACCGCGATCGAGCGCGATGACTTGATACTTTACCTAACCGTCTCCACTTCCGCCTTAAACTCTTTGAATTTCTCAAAGCATTCGGACTGCGGTGAAGCGGTATACGTATCCGTACCTTGAATGTCGTCGATGAAAGTGACAAAATACTCGTACCCTCCACGAGCTTGTGTGGACATCGGTCCACACAGTCGAAATGAACTAACTCAACATTTCTTTGGCTCTATAACCCTTCGCTTTGAAGGTGCGGTCGACATCTTACCTTCTCTGAGGATTCGCGGGGCGGGAGCGGATAACAGTGAGATTACCCAATGCTCCATTCTTAGCGGTCTTTGGATCCTATTTAGATTGATGTGACCTAATCTAAGATACCAGAGAAAAGTAGTGTCATCTTCTGAAAACTTTCTCTTTTAGGGTTTGATGAAGATGCAACATAGTTATAGGTATTATGTTTGGCGAAAATAGTATAAAGCGAATTATATAACGTGCTGACACGGATAACCGTCATTTCTTATGATAGAAACACCACTATCAAAAATAACGAATATCCATGAGTAAATAATTTGAAGCAGAAACAAGGTTCAGCAGAAATTCCGACACATATAAACATCTTTTAAAACTAAAGCTGTTTTCTCAAAACATAAAGTAACATCTCCAGCTGCAGCGGCCTCGACTTTCATACGTTGCCCATGGAGATGTTATCTCGCCATCAAACGACTCCTTGTCCGGGAACCCACGCAGGTGTAACAAACATGATCGATTGCCCGTATCTACTACCCGAGAATAGGTAGAACAAGTCGCTAAACATGTTTCGTTACTAAAGCAAGCAGCGTACCTTGAGCCTGAGCATAGGGCACTTGGCCTTCCAATGCCCGATCTTGCCGCTGAAGCACTTTCCTTCTCCTTTGGCTTCTTCAAGCCTCGGTGGCAACCATGTTCTTGTTCCATTACTCCCACTATTTCCTTGCCTCTACCACCTTTGGTACCCTTTTCTATTTCCATTTGCAGCGAAAATTTTGGGCCCTTAGATGTGCTAGCAAGAGCATGTCTCCTTTTCCCATAACTCCTTCCTTGACCACGAGATCATTAAGCAGCGACTAAGTGTAAACTCGGTCTTGCTCATGATCGCATTCTGTAGTTCTCAAAAGACTTGGGCGGTGTATTGAGGATGATATCGACCTTGGCCGCCGTCAATACCTCCTCCCAACCGATCAAGACTATCCATGAGATGAGTCGTGTGGGAGACATGTTCATGGACGAACTTCCTTCTTCCATCTTACGCAAGATTTCTCTCATTGTGTGGAGGCGGATATGTCGATCCATTGCCCAAACTTACTCTTGAGACTTGACCAAATATCGGTCGCGTCTACCATCGGTGATCTTTGCGGTTACAAACCTTTGGACATCGTAGTCATCATATAGCATTTAGCCGTATTGTTTGACTTATTCCAAAGTGCGCTTGACTCTCGGCTCGTTAGTCGATCGTCGATGGGGCATCGGGTTTAGGAGTAGTGAGAACAAACATGTGTTCTTCAATATAGAACATATTCCATGTTTCGTTTCCACTCGATAAAATTTGGACGGATAGCGGTTTTGTGCGAGCATATTGATAATCGGCGTGAGAGACATATACGAAATGATAATGTAAAACACATAAGCATCGATCGCAAATAATTACGTAACAATAATATTGTAACCTTTTGATAAAACAATATTAATTGAAACCTCGATCGCCAAGGAATCCACATACGAAGCCCGCAGCGTGTGGGCGTTTACATGAACCCCTCGACCCGGACTAAAAATACCTTTTAGTCGTTTAATTTCAATCCATGTCAACTTATCCTTATGAAAAATGAAATTAACGATTGGACCTTACTAGACCACATCACTATCGCGAAGGACTTGGCGGGAAGTTGTACTTGAGGTGATGTCTAAGCAATGACCACAATTTTAACATGAAAATGAATTCTTAGAATTGGCATACTCACTCGGACCATACAGCTTCCAATTCAAATTCTTTTGTTATCTCATTTATATCTATCTCAGAGAACTTATGAAAATCGCACATACGAAGCCCGCAGCGTGTGGGCGTTTACATGAAACTCCCACTTCTCAATAGATTTAAAATGTTTTATTTAGAAATCTCATCTAACAAACTTATGATAAGCAGTGCAAGCAAGCCCGCGCGTGTGGGCGTTTACTCACGGTCGTCTCGCTTTGTTTAGAGATCAAAAGTGGAGGTCTTGACATTTTAATTTGAAAAATTAATTAGTCGGGTTGCTTGCTTAGTCTTTTTATTCAAAAGGTTTGTCCATGCGAGATCACGTAATCCTAGCATGCTTTTCTATAGAACTCGACATGTAAAACATGCTCATGAAATTCTAAAATATGCTTGATAAGCGCGATAAACCTAGCATACTTACTATGCGCGTCGAATTCGTAAAACACTTAAGGTTTGTCAGCGTAATATAAACATACATAACATGCTCTTGCATAATTTAAACATCCACGACATGCATATGAGCGATAAAAATAAAATAAAGCGTTCATAGCGGCCCATCGTGAAACACTGCACATTTAAATCTAATCTATTACATAGATTTACAAAGTGCAATTAAACTTGACAGGCCTCGCGTGCGGGCGCGGACGGATTCAACAAATAGGCCTCGCGTGCACGGGCACGGACGGAAAATTTGGATTGGGGTGGAAGCAGTGCGGGCGGGTCGGCCCAATCATCTTGGGCGTGCGCTGAGCGAAAGCCAGACAGCGCCCGACGCTGCGTCGCCGCCTGCCGCGTGTTCCCGCGGGCTACCTCGCGACCGCGACCCGTCGAGCAGCCGTCGCGTGCCACGCCCGGCGCCGAACATCTACGAGAGATGTCGTCGCCTGCGGCGAAACTTCGCGACCATGATGCGCTGTCATGCCATTGGGTTTCAGCGCAGCAGCGTGCCCGTCGCCCGCTAGCTCGCTCGCTCGCTTGCTTGGCGGCCGTATCTCGCGACCACTCGCTCGCTCACGTGGCGCCGGGGATCTCGTCTTGTGACGCCGCCCGTCGCCGTGCCCCCGTGATCGTCCTCGTGACCGCGAGGCTCGCTCATGAATCCGTCTGGGGGCTGCCGAGACCTGTTTTCCCGTCGTTTTCGTTCTTCGTTCTTCTTCTTTTACGGATAAGATTTACGAATAAATCTAATCTAACCACGGATTTTCTCGTGGTGAAACAACAACATCGATAAAAAATAAGCGAGCCACGATGAGCGACAAATCCACAATTAATAAAGCGCGTAATAATCGAGCGTGAATTAATCCAGCGAGCGAGATTCGATCCCGGGCTCGATAACAGTGTAGGGAAAACATATGTTAAGCCTGCGCGAGGATCTATCTTGGATATTTAATTCACCATACATTGATTATAAACCTAGCATGCGTCTATATAATTAATCGCGACACGTAGGGGTTTTCACGTGTTTACCTTTGGATGCAGCCGGGTTCGATGGAGCGAGATGAATGGATCGAGCGGATCGGACTCGTGCTTTGACCTTACGGACTGTCCGGTTGCCCAATCTCGGCGTCGGTGAGGACGATCTATGGAGAATGCTTGGAAAAATCACCCTTTGCTCTAACTCACTATTTTGAAAATCACCTCTTTTCTCTCGAGGGGGCGAAAATCTTGTGGTCGATAATGAAGCATTAACCTAGACTTTATCTCATACCTTATATTTATAATGCACTACCTTAATCCCATATGGAAACTACCATAATCCTATATGGAAATTACCATAATCTATATGGAAAAATACCATAATCTTAGGATTATTTCCATACTCTCGGGATTATTTCCATACTCTCGGGATTATTACCATAATCTTATATGGAAAGGATCTATGCATATACCATAAATATAATAATATCCTTGTGGGATAAAGAGAATAAAATCTTGCCATAGGAGCAATAAGGTGTGGATTTTCCTCTTTCTACAGACTGGATGGGCCGGCCAGGATCAAATCTGAGGAATAAAGATGAGCCTCAAATAAATTAATTATCTTATGTTCGACCGAACATAAATTAATTTATAAACATTTATTCATGCCACTAAAGAATAAATCTTTGACTTACCCTTTATTACCGAAAGTTGAGTCGGGCTTGCACTTAGACATTCTGAATCCCGTATTTAAGATATCGAGCGTCCATTAATCATTTATAGCAATCATTTGCTTAAAGCGATTAATAACTTCATTTCATTAAGTAGTACCACTCGACCTTATTATTGTACTTGAGCTAACTCAACTGCGGGGTTTAGTACAATAAACCTTTTGAGCTCCTTAAGGGGCGTCATCGTCCTAAGCGGATCGGTGACTCGTCTGAGATAACTAGCGTGACATCTGAAAACCTGCCACCGCCCGAGATGCGGAGAATCTTGGGTTAGAACATCTAACCCTCGCTCATAACAAGTCGAAGTGATGGTCGACAACTCATACTCACCTAATACCTTATCGGGGTTTAGATCGTCGTAAGTCACGAGATCTTGGTTCTTCAGCGGTCGAGAAGAAGAACATATCTCACTATGATCCTTCAATACGTCGAGAGCGTACCCGGCATAGACAAGCAACTAAGTCAAGTCACTTCTTATCTATCTGCGGCTAAGCCGACAACTCGTCCTTAAGTTGTCTCGGTGTGAAACTTTTATATCTCGTTAAGCTTGACCAATCATCGAGGACTTACGTGATCTTCTACACCTTGTATGATCTAACTTATATATGAGATAAGGGACTCGAATATATGCGATCAAGTATTGATTGAGATAGGAGATTGTAACATTGGTAACGAGAAACATTGTATACAAGCTCAACCAAAGCGCTTTTCGATGTCTGAAATCCAGCAGAGAGTTGAACAAGTCGACCTAGAAGAATAGGTATCCTTTACCGGGATCGATGACTTGTTCGATCGGCGAAAGGTGCTAGTGTTTTCTTAAAGATTGATCGAAGTCGGTATATCATCAATCAAGATTAATCGGAAGGACATAGCCAGGCTGCGATTTGAGCAGTGTATAGCCCTCTGATTCGTAGTAATGCCATGTGGCTCGACAAATGCACCGGTGTGTATATGGATTTGATGAATTGTGTTTTCCATAATTATCTCGATAAATTTGTTTTGGTATTTATCGATGATATTCTCGTGTACTTTCGAAGAGCAGTAAGAACACGAAGAAACGGTGAGAACAGTTCTCTGGACATCGAGAATAGAGCGAATGGTTGCTAAGATTAGCAAAAGTGAGTTTAGCTATGGAAGCGAATTTCCTTAGACATATCTTTACAATGAGGCGGAATCGAGTTGACCCCGCTAGAGTTCAAGCGATGCAGCGATTGGAAATCACCGACGACATGAGCAGAGACTCGAAGTTTCTTGGGTTTAGCGAGGATATTACGAAGGTTCATGAAGGATTCTCCAAGATTGCGAGATCTATGACTCAACGCCTTGAAAGGAATTAAGTCCCAATGGACCCAAGAGCGTGAAGAAAAGTTTCAAGAGTTAAAGAACGGATTAATTACATACCATGAGTTTGGCAATACGAGAATCGGACAAACGGTACACTCGTATACCGATGCGTGAAAGAGTGGACTAAAATTGTCACGATCTGAAGGAAGAGTGATAGCTTATGTTTCACGACGGTTGAAACTTCACGAGCTTATAGATCCTACACACGATCTAGAGTTGACGGTGATGTCCATACTACGAAGGATTGGAGACATCTTTGTATGGATCAGTGTGAAATCTTCTTGATCATAAGAGCACGAAGAATTTCTTTAAGCGGAAAGATTTGAACATGCGCTATAGAAGATGGCTTAAGCGGTAGAAGATTCGATTGTGATATCAGTATCTCCTTAGAAAAGCGAATGTTATCGCTAATGCTTTGAGTAGAAAAAGCCAATCCACTAGGATTAGTCCTTACTCAAAGAGAGGTGGATCAAAGAGTTTGAAGAAATGAGTTGCAAGTGGTGTTACCACACGAATCTCTGAAAAGATTATAGCCGCTCTTATCGTTACCCGATTTGAGAACAAAATTTTGAGCTCAAAGACAAGATTAACGAGATAGAAAAGCTACGAGTTAAGATCAAAGCGGAAAAGCCGGAAGAATATCATTAAGCTAGGAATAACGCAATCATATTCGAAACATGATTTGCGTGCCCAATGATGATGATTTAAAGAATGAGATTATGAGTGAAGCTCATAACTGCCTACATCACACACCCAGAAGCGCAAAGATATATCAAGATCTAAAGCAAAGGTTAGTGTGGTAGGAATGAAACAGATATAACCTCGTTGTTGAGCGATGTTTAGCATGTCAGCGATTAAAACTATACACCGACCAGCGCGTGTTAGGCGCAATCATCGAAGATTCCTCGGTGGAAATG
This sequence comes from Salvia rosmarinus, assembly GCA_036937905.1. NCBI lineage: Eukaryota > Viridiplantae > Streptophyta > Magnoliopsida > Lamiales > Lamiaceae > Salvia > Salvia rosmarinus. Next base: position 56,927,393 of record CM072818.1, on the reverse strand, counting down.
GGATCACATAGCCATAGATTCCGTGTTGGTTTACCCAAATCAAAGCGTGGTAATCTGACTATTTAGGTGATTATCGATTGACTCACGAGTTTGATCATTTTATCTCGATCTCTATTATGTATGAAGGCGACAAATTAGCTCGGATATCGTTCGAGATATAATGCGTTCGCGTGAGAGTACCCGTCTTAGTCACCCTAGAGCGAGACTCCAAGTTTACATCTCATTTTGGACGAGTTTTCACAAGAGATGGAGTGCAATTAAAATTGATATAGTGTTTCATGTATAAACATATGGTCGATGCGAAAGGACCATTTAGATGCTAGAAGATACGATTAGAGCGATGAGATTAGATCAATGAAGATTTTGAGGCGAATTCTACCATTGATTGAATTCGACATACAACGATTACCAACAACGATTAATAAGGCACTCTATGAAGCCCTTTATAGCGAAAGTATAGATCACGCTTTGATAGGGCGAAGTCGGAAAAAGAAAAGTGCTTGGACGAGCGATTGAAGAAATGTGCGTAATCGTGCGACAAATAAAGAAAAGAATCCAAGAAGCTCAAGATCGTCAAAGTCCTACGGATAAAAGATGTGCAGACTAAGTTTAGTAAAGACCACAAATTCTTGAAAGTATCTCCTTCAAAGAATACATCGCTTTAGAATCAAAAGAGTCGAGCAAGATTTATTGGGTATGCGAGATTAGAGAAGAATGGGCGATCGCCTCTGATTAGCATTGCCTCCAAGTTTGGCAATATCACAATGTGTTCTATGTCGCGATTATGAAGATATGTGTTTGATCCAAACACATCGGATATCACGAAAATATTGTTAGTGAACAAAATCTAGCTAAAACCGTCACATCTTAAATCGAAGAGAAGAAAAACTAAGGAATAAATCAATTCTTTTAGTTAGAATCGATGGAAGCATCATGGTTTAGAAGAAACATGAAAAGCAAGAAGATTAGATGAGAGTAAGTACCACGAGCTTTTGCAAGTACTAAATTCGAGACGAAATTTTTGTAAGGGGTGAGAATGTAATACCCGTATTCTGTAAGATTTGCTCTGATTAAGAGCTTTATAAGAAGGGCATTGCGTCCAGAAAGAGTTATTTAAGTTAAAGCTTTTATGTTAAGCTTTGAGTCGAAGATAGAATCGAGATAGATTAGAAAAATCGAGATAAGATTCTTAAGTCTTTATTAGCGTGAGAAGATCTAGATTTGAGAGTCTTGAAATGATAAGATATGTGTTCATAGAAGTTTTGATCCTATAGTCGTAGAATTTAGTCTTTCATCTTTTTAATATATGTGTTTGCTCGATGAACTCGGATCGAGCAAATTTTCAAAATGGTTTTGAGACCAAAAATGCTTTTAATAGTCATATATGATGTTTATTTTAGAAAGAGGTAATTATGAAGATTTCAACTCATTAGAAATTCCTATATTTCTATTTGATTTATATTGAGTTAATAATTTCAAAGATAGGTTATATCCTTATTTTTAAACATATAATAAGCTAAGAATTAAATTTAAAGGCTTACCAAAAGCCATTTAAAACTTATGTAATAAGCTGGAAAATCTAGAAAACTTGTGGCTTATTAAAGAAGACATGAATAGTATAAGGGTATATATATGTGTTTAGCTTCCAAAACACTATTTTCCTCCATTCTTTACAAAATTTTCGAGAACACACACAAACACACACTGTAAGGTGTAAAATTTTCAAACTCATTTCTATGAAGATCTAACGATGGATTCACGATCCGTCTTCCACAAAGGTAGATCTACCTCTAGAACGCATTTATGGTTTAAAATTTGAAAATCATGAAGTTTAGAGGCTCTAATTTTCGATCCTTTTGAGTATGTTTGAAGGGTATGTTTTGTTCGATTATTTCTTGATATTACGTTAGATCTAGCACCTATGGTAGTTTAATGTTGAATTTTCAAGCATGAGTTCATTCTTGGAATCTTTGAAATTTTGAAAATGAGAAGCTAGATCTTAAACTTATGTTGTTGATATGCTTGATATGCTTTCATATATGTGTTGTTGGGTAGATATAAACATGGTTTGAGCAAGAAAGCGATTAAATCGAACGTATGAAAACCCTAAAATGGCGAATACTATGTCACACATGAAGTTGGATTTTGATTTTATTTGATCATTTTGACTTTATATTTGGATTCTATGATATGAATAGAGCTTAAAATGATTTATTGGATTTTCGGACGAGGTATTTTAAAGATGAAAATTTTAGTTTGACGTCAAGTGGGTTTTCAATGTTAAAGCTTTAATCTTTGGTTTCAATGGTTGATTGATGATCTTTGATGATAGTTGAGTATGTATAGAAGTTCGTTTATGTTAGATGGCGTCTCGTAATTTTCACATTGTCGTAAGTCGCGTTTGTAAAGAGTTGTTGGTTGTGATTAAGATTAGATGGCTTAAGTTTTTTTGAGTCATCTAAGTTTGTTTAGTCACATGAGGCTTAGTTAAGTCTTGTTATATGTTTAGATGTTAAAGGATGCGATGACCCAGTGTTCATGACTATAGAGTCTTGAATATCGAAGTTATAGTCGTGTTGACGACTTAGATAAGATAAAGAGTTTATCTTCTCGTTTGGCTCTGGTATGCTTATCGCTACTTTATATTGATGAAGGGCCAAGTTCGAGAGAAAAACAAGCGAAGGACATATTATGCAGTCCTTAGTAGTTCTTGCCGGTGGGTAAAATCTTTCTTAAAATGAGAAGTGATATGCTTTTGCATACAATATGATATGATATGCATTTTATGAAAGTTGGTGACTTGCCAGTTTTGAGCATGATGCATGATGTATATTTGCCTATCTATGAGAGATGGGCGATATCGACCCTATCTTTGGGCGGCCCGATGAGTGCATGCCTGAGCGATCGTGAGCTAAATGGCCGATCACGGTGTTTGAGAAGGAGGCTACTTCTCGACCTGAAGTGCGTAGATATGGTTAAAGAATGAGATAATGTCTGCACACATGTTTAATGTTGCATCTTGAATATATATAAGCATGAAAGCAAGTAAGTTTATTTGGAAGCATGCGCGGGTTATTTAGCGAAAACTCATGCATTGCAAATGTTATAGCGGTCGGTTTATAGCTCTAAACGATGTTTTAAATGTTTTGGCATATACCCCTTGAGTGCATCTAGTACTCACGCGCATATATTTCTAAATGTGCGGGATGAGCTCGAAGGATCTTTGGAATCGAATGTTGTCTGAAGAGTTTCTCTGAGGTTTTGTCTCATGATGATGTTGTTAATTGTTGATGTCATGTTTTGTTTGCCCAGTCTTAAGTCATCATACATGATTCTCGACCACACTTCTTGTTGCGAACTTTGGCCTTTGTTTGTTTGTATCTAGATATTTGCCACAGTGACAGTTTATTCTATTGTTGGGATTCGTCATTTACATTAAAATGTTGATTTCTTCATGACCGGACTTATCAAAATGATTGTGTGAAAAAGGATTTCTTTTAAATACCGGTATTGTTTGTTGGATCTAATATTGTATAAAGGCTTGAAGTTATTGATGAGTCATGCTTTCGACCTAGTTAACCTAATATTTTATTTTGGTGAAAGCGTGTTTGAGTTCTCGTTCATTGTAAAATTAGTTTAACTGTGATATTAGATCAATGTAGTATTTGATCTCGATTATCTTATTTTGAAAATTTTCCTCGACCATTGTTTTTCTTTGTTCGATTACTCCTTGTGGTTTGAGGACCTAGAATCATTCTTTGTCGGATCTCCTCTTTCAGATAATTTATTCATTCATGATGAAAGTTGAGGTCGAATATTGTTTGACATGTATATTCGTCGGAATTGTTGTTATAAATTATCGAGTTCTTTCTTAACCCTATGACTAATTACTAACAATTGCTTGGTTAAGTAGAGTCAGTGTTACATATAAATCATTCTCATCAATATGCATCGTGTTGCATATTCTTGAACTGATCATATTGAGTATTCTATCTAATTCTAGTGCTTGGTGAGAATCTCTGCTAACAACTTGTTTGGAGTGTTAAACCGACTTTATGTGATGTACGAGCCCTAATCATCGTGATTGCACTCATCTCCCTATTGTGCTCTTACTATACCTAAACCTCTTGTCGTTTTCCTTATGGTGCCTCTTTTGCTATATTCAATTTGAGAGTAATGTGATATTGGAAAATTTCTAAGTATTGGAAATACTAGAAAATTCTTTACTATCGAATTAATCTATCTTAACAGAGTGTTTGATTAGATACTAAAACATCGATGATTGTCTTGCTATAGTAAATAATACTCTTGACTTGTTTTGGAGTTATCGTTAATGTTACGGTTTTAACAGTGGAACTACTAGCTTGGAGACCAGGCTAAATGAGTTTATGCGATGCGAGTCGATCATTGATAAACCCGCATTTACGTTTATAGTTGATATTTGATGATGAGTTTAGCTCGTTTAATGTGCGTTTATGTATCGATTCTTAATGTTTTATCTATTTCTAGAAGATCTTGCTCTTGGGTATTCTTTTGGTGTTGTGTAGGTCATATGTTGTAAATCGAAGCAAGGAGCGCTCGAGCATATCATGTCGACTGTTTCTAGCGACCAGCCTAGCGGTCGCTGGCTGGCTAGCAACCCAGCGTGAGACCCGAGGCCGCGACGCGATCTCGTGCCGTGGCGAAGCCCGGCAGAAAGCTCGGGCGATTTCGCGACCGTGGCTAGCGACCGCTAGTCGGCGGTCGCGAGTAAGCGAGCGGGAGGTAAAAGCGGCGCAAGAGGCGGCCGAGACTTACTAGCGATCGCCTAGCGATCGCGAAGGGTGGTCCTTGATCCGGCGGTAGAAGGAGAAATTAGGGTTTGGGGTGTGCCTATATAGGCAGCCCCCCTAACCGACCTACGATTCGAGCCTCTTTACTCGGTTTTCATAAGTTTTCAGTTTTTAGCTTTAGGTTCATCTATTTTCATTCTAGAGTTGATTCGCATTGTTCTTCATTAGTTTCACGTTTCGTCTACGTTGAACGTTCGTCGACAATCTTTCAATTTTCCGTCTTTCATTGAGGTTGGGATTAGCCCAGATTGTTAATCAACGCTTCATCACGGGTTTTATATATTTAATTTCCGTTCTTATGGTTTCGTATTCTATTCCGTTTATTATTCGGCTGGTTTTCGTTCTAATCTAGGGTTTGCATAATTCGATACTATATGTTGTGATTCGTATCGTATTTACCGTCGAGCATTGATTCGTGATTCGATTGTGCTTGTATATATGTTGATTTCGATCAATCTTGATGCATATCTGTTGTCGGTTAATTACGTAATTGTATTAATTGTCGATCGATCTCGAATGCATGATACGAATGAGCCTTGAGTCGTGGTGAGATAGGATATTCATGGAAGCATATTCTTGTGATCTGTTTGGAGTTGTGTTTCACCTAGAGCGTAACGATGTGGAAAACTAGTAATCTCTGACCCGCTTTTTAATAGAAATTATCGATTATATATGTGATCTTCCATGTTGCGGATTAAAATTGGTTAATAGGAGCAGGATAAACATCGTTGTGGATAGTATTAATGCATCCCAAGGTTAGTTGTCCTTCTCTGTTTTAACATCCAGTGTTTATTGCTTTATTTTACTTTACTTTTGTTACCTTTGCTTTGGATGAATTCGAAGCCCTAAATCTTACCAAACCATATTTGTTGCTTGGATAATGATGAATCCTTGTTGAGTTACCACGTGTTTCGATTACAATCACATGGATCGATCTTTGCTTACCCTATACTTACACTTTGGTGTTGAAAAGTGAGCGATCAATTTTAGGCGCGTTAGGAGTTATTAGATCATATAGGAATAACTTGACAATTTGGAATTATTAATTCAGTTGTACTTTTCTTTATTATTTTTATTCCTTGCCAATCGATTCCTTCTTTTTCCGGGTGGTTTATGTTCACAAGGTCAGGGACCTCGACTACACTTTGATCCGGAATGAAAATTCACAAGGAGAAGGAGGCAGGCGAAGAAAGGAAGCAATGCCGTCGAACAATCGAATAACGAGGCATTCCTCCCGAGTAGCACCGCTTGGCGGATTTCTGAAATGCAGCACCAATTGGCGACTATGGGACTTGTTGTCCCACTCAGGAGACAAGACCGTTGAATTATATACGAGACCTCCTCGAGCAATTTCAAGGAGGCGGATGGGGCTGAAGTAAATGCTAACAATTTTGGTGAGCCGCTAATCGGCATGGTTCGAGGGAACAATTCGGAGGAGGAGTCCAGAGGATCCGAATGCCCGTCTCGAGACCTATCTCGACATTTGTGACACCATCAAATAGAATGGGGTACCACAAGACACAATCGGATCGCATGTTGATTTTCTGCGAAATCAAGCAAAGGACTGGTTAGACCTTAGATCGTACGGGCATCAGATTGGGCAGCGTGAAATTTCTTTCAAAGTACTTTTCCTAAGGCCGAGAAGATCATGGAGATTTCTCACTTCTCGGTTAGAGATGAATCTTTATTGAGTGTGGAAAGATTGGGCCTATTGTGAAGGTGCCCAGGCATGGATTCTCGAGGCGGCAGTTACGGTTTCTGGTGGTGACACCTCCACGAGGAGTGCTTGTCGGCGGTTTGCCTATTGAGCAGCGTGTGAGCGAGGCCGGCGCGTCATAGAAAGATGGCGGCAGCGGTTATCGATGGCCGATGGAGAGGACACGGTGGTGAAGTGCTACTATTGAAGGTGATTAATATAATATTATGGGCGATTCACTTGTTGAGAAGCCATTTGAGAAAGAAAGGAAAGGAAAAGGCGTGGCTGGATAAATCTTTGCCGAGTCGAGAGATGAATGATGAGGCGTGAATTACATCAATCGGAGGAACAACGTCCGGAGGAATCGGCGTACAATCCTAACATGAAATCACCCAAATTTCGTCATGATAATTTTCAACGACCTCAGGTTTCTCGATTCGAGCGGGTGATTGAGACGAAAAGCCGAGTCAGGGACATGATCAGTGATTGGTTGTAAGCAACCAATAATTGGCAAGAATCGAATCGTTTATAAGCAACACAGGCGAAGATTAATCATTTGGAGTCCACTGACGGCTATGGAAGGCACTGAAGATGATGGAGAATCAAATAAGTCGGATAGCCGCACAACAAAATGGGCGCCAAGTTGGGCATTCAGAAATGTCTGGAGGTAAACCCTAAAATCACTATAATGCCATTCAATTGAGGTGGGCGAGCCTATCAAAGTCAGGGAGCGAGCGGTGAAAATGGGCAAAGAGAAATCTCGCGACAGGAGCCCGGCGAGAGTCCTGTGGAGTTTGCGGCGGCTGGCGCAACAAGTCAGCGTGCTGCGACAGTCGATCGAGGGCTGGCGAGAGACCTGCGGTGCTAGCAATTACAAGCGCGCGGTCGTCTGAAGCAGCGCAAACTTAGCGCGCGAGCGCGTGAGGCGAAGGAAGATGGTGTTCGAGTTGCTGCGACCGCCCATGATCGCGAGCTGATCGCAAGACCGTGAAGAAATTTCCGACGTCGTGCCACCAATTCCGTTTCAAGCCGTTGCTGAGCCAAGTAAGATGAGAAGTTGACGGTTCATGGAGATGTTCAAAGGTGCACATTAATATTCCTCACTTGATGCGCTCAAGAGATATGCGGTTCGTGAAGTTTTTGAAGGATGCCGTTGCCGATAAAGAAGCTTGGGAAATTCGGGCGATAAATCTGTCTCAGAGTGCGATCTTGTCTTTGAAAAGTTGCCGCTCAGCGAGAAAGATCCGTGCGACCGCATAGCATGTCATCGGAGGCAGACATTCTCGAGGTTACGTGTGATTTGAGGCAAGCATCAATCGATGCCGTTGTCCATTTTAACAGTTGGAGATTGGGAGATCAAGCCGACCATAGCTCTTGGATGGCGAGACACATCGGTGACTTATCCGAAAGGGATAGTGGAGGCGTGCGTGAAAGTTGAATTCTCTTCCAGTTGATTTTGTTGTTCTCGATATGCGGAGGATGAATACACTCTTATTCTCGGCGACCATTCCTAGCTACGGAAACGATGAGCGTGCAAGATGGAATCTCACCCGAGTCGCGGCGAGATGAAAATCTCTATATCAGATGCTATGTAAGTGGCTGCGAGAAGACCATGGAAGGCTGTCGAGTTATAAGCATTGTCGCCACTCACTTTCAATCGGTGATCCGTTGGGTTTTGTCTGAACTCGATTTTCTCACCGCGGACCTTGATGAGGCGTGTGATGAGATTTTAGAGTATCTTGAGTCCATCGATGAAGTCGAGGCCCCAGAGTCGGTGCCTTATTTAGATGTGAGAAGCCGATTGGAGGAAGGGCCGCGTGGTGAAGAAGGAAGAGACTACGCAGATGGAGTTGAAGAGTTGCGGACCACTGCGGTATGCCTTGGCGATGATGAGCGTGCCGGTGATAATATCTTCGGCTTTGCGGATGAGGAGCCGGCGATGGTTGTCTTGAAGCGATACAAGTCTGCGATTGGGTGGATGATTTCGATATCGAGGGGTCGACCCTCGATTTGCATCATCGGATCTGTTAGAGAATGAATATAAGCGAAGGTGCAACCTCAATGCCGGTGAATCCGGTAATGAGGCGTCGAAAAGAGTCTTGATGCTCTTAGGCGCATGCATGATCTATGCCATATCCGACGGGGTGGGTTAGCCTACTCAGTGGTATCGAAAGGGGTATCATGGTGATCGAGATGAGACAAATGAGCTTGTGGCAACAAGACTCGAACGAGGATGGCGGTTTGCATCGACTATCGTGCTCTAACACTGCCGAGGAAAGACCATTTCCCTGCCTTTATTGATCGGATGTTGGACGGACTAGCGGGTATGAGTTCTCTTGTTTTCTCGATGGATATTGATACAATCAGTTGCCATCGCCCAAGATCCGGCACAAGGCGTTTACATGTCGGTATGGATTTTTCGCTTATAAGCGAATGCCGTTTGGATTATCTAAATGCTCGAACCTTCGCGATGTATGATGTCCATCTTCCATGGGTTGATCGAGAATATTATGGAAGTCTTTATGGACGACTTTTCCGTGTTTGCTCTTCGTTCGACCATTGTCTCCATAATTTGTCACAAGTCTTTGCAAAGGTGTGAGGAGGCGAATCTTGTTCTCAATTGGGAGAAGTGCCGTTTCATGGTGAAGGAAGGTATCGTGCTTGGTCACAAAGTCTCGGCCAGAGGGTTTGGAAGTGGATCGAGCGAAGATAGCTGTCGAGAAACTACCTCCATCAAATGTCGAATCATGAGGAGTTTTCTCGGTCAGCGGGTTTTATAGAAGGTTCTCAGGATTTCTCGGCGATCAAGCCGTTGTGTGGATTGCTCGAGAAGATATGAAGTTCGTGTTCACAAATGAGTGTTTGGGCGTTAGAAATTGAAGTTGTACGATCTCGACTCAGGTTTGGTCTCGCTTTGATTGGAGTCGACCATTCGGTGATGTGTCATGCGGTGATTGGGCGATCGGTCTTTGTATTAGGCGAGAAGCGAGACAAGCTTTTCGAGTCATTTATTATGCAAGTAAGACTCTCGACTGCTCAAATGAACTACACCACCACGGAGAAGGAATTACTTCGTGGTCTATGCTTTTGATAAGTTTAGACCTTATTTGGTGAGCACCCACCATCGTACCTGTGACCATGCCATGATTAGTCATCTATTAGCGAAGATTCAAAGCCAGGGCGGTGAGATGGATCCTTCTTCTTCAAGAGTTCGACATGGAAATTAAAGATAGAAAGATGCGAAAATGTAGTAGCCGACCACTGTCGCGATTGGAAGCGGTCGAAGGAGAGGATAGAAGATTGGCATCGAGGAGCTTCGAGCGAGCACTGGCGTCATCGATCGCACACCATGGTATCTTGATTTTGTAAATACTTGGTGATTGAGTTCTACCTCCATCGTGCGCGGTCGTTTGAAAAAGAAGTTTCTCCGATGTTAAGTTCTATTATTGGACGATCCATCTCTACGCGATGTGCCGATGGTCGATCGTCTGCGTTCCCCGAGGAGAATGGGAGAACATAATCCATGAGTGCCTAGTTAGTTGTTGGAGGCCATTTTGTGACAGATTTGCCGATGGATTCTTTGGCCTTGATCTTCAAGATTGCTAATCTTTTATCAGAGTTGTGATCGTTGTCGAGAGTGGGAATGTCACTAGAAGGCAGATGCCACGAGAAACCATCATGGAGGTGGAACTATTTGGCGTATGGAGGATCGACTTCATGGGTCATTCCGTGTCTTGTGGTTACGTACATTCTTCTCATGTATCGTTTCCCGTTGGGTAGGCGATTCCCAGCCGAAACGACTCAGGTAGTGATCAAGTTCCTTCACAGAACATTCGACTCGATTTGGAGTCAGGGGCTTTGATCGTGATGAATGCACTTTAATAATAAGTGGCTAACAGCGTTCTAGCCAAATATGGTGTGACATGAGTCACCTCCCCGTCCACAAGCAAGCGGGCAGGTGAGCTGCCAGGAGATCAAGCAAATTTTAGAAATCGGTTGTTCGGAAAGGATTGGGCCACGGTTGGATGATGCTCTTTGGGCCTCTGGATGCATATAAAGCGCCCGTAGACTATCTCCATATCAAATGGTATTTGGTAAATCTTGTCATCTACGGTTGAATTGGAGCACAAAGCATATTGGGCGAGGAGAATCGACATGGATTTCGAGGAGGCGGTATGATGAGTGACCAGCTGTTGGAGCTTGCGTGGAGGAATGAAGCTTCGAGAATTCTCGGATATCTGAGGAAGAGCTCGAGAATTCCGATCTCCACATTCGTGCCAAAGTTTCGCGGGTAATGAAGTCTTGCTTTACAATGTTAGACTCAAGTCTATTCAAGGAGCTCAAGTCAGATGGTGGGGCCGTATCAGTTTACCGTGCACTTGCGATGGGAGTTCTGAACTCCAGACTCGGGGGCAACATTTTTAAAGTGAGCGAGCGTACCTCAAATCCTACTTCAAGTCACACTTCGGAGAAGTCGAGTAACCAAGCTCAGCGAACCATGATAAGAGTGCCGTCGAGCTAGCGGCGATAATTCTAACTTTGGTTGGGAGGTAACCAAGCGACTTTACGATCTTTTATGTGTTTGTTGTTTTGTTTTTTTGTTTTGGTTGTGATTCTTTGTTTTGTGTCGTGTCTAGTTGTTTGTGAGATCCCAAAGTTTTAATAGCTTTCTTTAAAAAAAAAAAAACAAGTACCTAGCGACCACCAAGCGACCAGGTCGCGTGTGTCGCGAGAGTGGCGAACGTTAACTTACGGCGGCGAGCTCGCGGCCAGCTCGCGATCGCGAGCTCGGCCGTGAGATCCTCGCGACCAGCGTCTGACCAGGCCGCTCCGTGACCAGCGTTTACGCTTATTTTCCCCAAAACTTGTAACCTACACACCGCACACACGCGTTTTTACGAAAAAGCGCCTATTCTCAAGCACCAAGCACCTCTCCCAATTTTCTTGCATTTCTCCATCAAATCCACTCAAGGTATGCTATATTTGTTTCATTCTTCATGGGTTTACATTTATTGAGCATGATTTGGAAGGATTTGTTCCATTTATCCTATTGAAGTGGGTTTAATTAAATTTGAGAGACTATGGCTTATTTTGTTAGATTTGTTTGGTGTTTGAGCATGATTTGTCAATGATAGGTTTATTAACGTTTATACCACGTATATTGTTGCAGTCTAATGTGCCTACATTGTTGATTTGAGTTAAAATTTGAAATAGCCTTGAAAAATGTTCTGCTTCGTGACGGCTTCGCGACATGTGTCTGGCGATTCGGCGCTTCATGTGTGTATATACTGCGCCCGTCGAGCGATCGTGACCTTCTTCATGACCACCCTCGCGACCACGAGGTGTGGTTGCTAGTTTCCTTGAGCGTCCAATTTTGCAAATTTTTGGTACGTGTGTGTTTTCCCATTTGTGTTGTCTTGCAGATCATGAAAATATGGAAATAATTTGACTAAGTTGAAGTTTGGGGATCTATATTGAGCATTTTTTGGGTTGGCGTTGTTTGATAGTTTCATTCATACGGGCTGACTTTGAAATTCTTTTTAGGTACAATATGCGCGTACTCACGGTCCTGGCGCAAAGGAGCATTGTCTCCACTTCCACGAGACACAGATGAGCTCCACGACGAGCTACGATGAGCATCATGATGTGCCTCACGGCGACCGCATGGCACCTCAGATGAATCGATCCGAAAATTTTAGAGTCGGTGCGGTGACTCGTCAGAAGCCGTTGGGATCGATTGTTGAGATTATGGCATAGGCATTCACGGTTCATGTGCCTCAATACGTGTCGAGATGGGTATAACCAATGATGTGGCGTGGTTGGCGAGAGGTCGGGCGTACTCGATTATCACGGCGATTATCTTACATACGGATCGACACTCGAATTCTTGTCGACTCTCCATGTCCACAAGACAAGCGGAATGCGGATTACCTAATGTTACTTGACAATGAGCCCGTCACTCTCGTGGGCGAACAATGGCATAATCAATGGAATCAGGAGAAACTACATAGGGGCGTCGAGTACGGTCCAGCGTATGGCAAAGTTCATGGGCCGAGACTCGAGCACACTCCATACTATGATGCCTCGAGATCGAGGCTAGCTTCGTCTGAATCCGGCGGATCATTCTTCCACGCTCATCCGTTCACCTTACATGGCCGTTCGAGCAGCCTTTGTCCTCTCAGAGATGAGCATCTTGATTGGGCCGTGTTAACGGAAGATGCATGCGGCATGTTCTAGCTCGACTTCACATGCGGTCCGGTTTGGGTAATTGAAGATATGCATGGGGGATTCGTTCCCCCATTCTTGATTTTTGGGATTACGATTGAGAGAGTCGATCTCTCACATCTTCTGGACAAGCCGTGCATATGTCGGGCGTTCTGAAGCATCGGGCGTTACTTGTTGTTATATGATCAAAGCGGCGATCGGTCTTACGCCGATCAGCTCCGGTATAAGCCGCTACTTTGCGTGGATGCCAGCGGAATTTGAGCTCCTCGCACGTATGCATGGGCGCGCGTGAGCAGCGAAGGCGGTCGGCGAGCAACGCGCGAGGGCGGCGAGCCGAAGTGGCTCACGGGACGGTGGCATATTGCCCGCACCCGTTCGGCGACCGGGATTTATGATCGATTAGATCAAATAGATGGTCGTCTCGACCATAGGGAGACGACCTCGATTATGGGCGGCGAAGCCCTACGCTACAGGCGACTTCGGCAACAACGTAGATGATGGAATGATGCGCAATGGAATCGATGGCGTGGTTTTATCCGCCACGAAGTGTGACATTGAGGTAAGTTTTCTCTCCCAACTACTCTTTCGCAAACCTTATTGCTTTCACATGTTCACAATAAGTTTGGGGGTAAACGAGTTTAGTTGGTTGAGAATCTGTTTATGTCTCTGCTTTATGGTTTAGTTGTTATGCTTTGGGGTCTTTTTATCGTGTTTTGTTTTGTTTTGTTTTATACCGATCAACGAGTTAAGTGAAGTGTGTTAATCCATGTGGCCATGATGATAGAAATTTTGGTGAAATTTAATGATAGTGCGCATGATATGTTAGAAAATGGCAGCATGAATGACGTGAGATGGCTTAAACATTGTTTTCACCAATTGCTTATCTGTGAGACTTGAGCTTCCTTGTATACATATCTTGATCGATTTACATTAATTGTGTGATATCGTGCATGTGATTATCTTCTAGAACTTGCCGTGTTTACGTATCGAGGCTAATATGTGTTTAATTTGGAAAGGATAAAGGCCTCTTTGTTAACCACATATTCACCCGAACAACGATGATATATACCATTTGTCGCCTTCTTTGAGCCTTTATTAGACTTTTCTTTCGATTAACCGGATGATAGGAGGTGAGGATGGATATGGGAATCAAAGGGGTTGAAAGTTTGATGTAGTTATGATGAGAAAAGTTCTTGTAGAAAAATACATATGTGGTGAAGAATAGTACCTTTGTTGTGAAAGATAAACCTATAAGCTCTAGAAAAGAAAAGAAAAGAAAAATGTTAAGTTAGCTATGAGTGTTGAGCATAAAGGGTCTTTAATCAAAGTATAGGTACATACGTGGCATTAAGCGTTGATTTAGCTACGTTGGGAAAGAAAGGAAAATGACAAAGAATCATATGTGTCGAAAAGTATAAATGGGGTGCTTGGAATATTCTTGAGTCACTTAGCCATATTTTATCCTACCTTAACCAATGTGCTACATTACAACCTATGAAAAGACCTCTTTGATCCTAATTTGAACACAATGGCGGTGGAGATATTAGAAAGCAGCAAGCCTATGGTAAGATGTTGCATTGCATTGATGGTTGAGTGTATACCGTCCTACATTTCTTTATGAGTTGAGTGTATCATATATTTTACACACATGCCGTTGTGAGGTTGAATTAAATGAGTTTTGCGTCAATTGTTGTTTGTGTTGAGTTGACTAACGTAGTCATGTGCATTAATGTTTTGGCGTTGATATGTTTCGAGGCTAGAATGGTTATCATCTTTCTACGTTCGTTGATCTTTTCGTTGTGTCTTTTCTGTTTTGGTTTTGTTTGAGGACAAACAATGATTTAAGTTTGGGAGGTTTGATAAGCGCATTTTACGTTTATAGTTGATATTTGAAGATAAGTTTAGCTCGTTTAATGTGCGTTTACGTATCGATTCTTAATGTTTTATCTATTTCTAGAATCTGCTCTTGGGTATTCTTTTGGTGTTGTGTGAGTCCATATGTTGTAAATCGAGCAGGAGCGGCCGCGAGCGATATCAATATGACTGTTTCTAGCGACCAGCCTAGCGGTGCTAGGCTCCCTAAACGCCAGCGAGAACCGACGCGGACCGCGATCTCGTGCCGGGCGAAGCCGTCGAAAGCTTCGACGATTTCTCCGACCGTGGCTAGCGACCGCTAGTCGAGTAGTGAGGTAAAGCGGCGCAAGGGAGGCGGCGAGACTTACCTAGCGATCGCCTGGCGATCGCGAAGAATCATGAGTCGAGCGGTGAAGGAGAAATTAGGGTTTGGGGTGTGCTTATTATGGCACACCTGGCGCCAACTTGGACCTCGATTCGAGCCTCTTTTCCGGTTTTCATAAGTTTTCAGTTTTTTAGCTTTAGGTTCCATCTATTTTCATTCTAAAGTTGATTTACGCATTGTTCTTCATAAGTTGATTCGCATTGTTCTTCATTAGTTTTTAGCTTTAGGTTCCATCTATTTTCATTCTAAATCATTCTAAAGTTGATTTACGCATTGTTCTAGCTTTAGGTTCCGTCTAAAGTTGATTTACGCATTGTTCGAAACATTTCGTCCGGACAATCTTTGCAATTTCCGTCTTTCGCGAGGTTGGGATTCAAGCCCAACGATTGTTATCAACGCTTCATCACGGGTTTTATATATTTAATTTCCGTTCTTATGGTTAAATCAGTATTCTATTCCGTTTATTATATGCGGCTAGTTTTCGTTCTAATCCACAGGGTTTGCATGATTCGATCTATATGTTGTGATTCGATTATCGCATTTACCGTCCGGGCATTGATTCATGATTCGATTGTGCTTATTTATATGTGTTGATTTCGATCAATCTTGATGCATATCTAGTTGTCGGTTAATTCGTAATTGTATTAATTGTCGATCGATCTCGAATGCATGATCTGAATGAGCCTTGAGTCGTGGTCGAGATAAGATATTAAGTAGGAAGCATATTCTTGTGATCATTTGGGTTGCATGTTTTCACTAGGGCGTAGATAATAGGAAAACTAGTAATCTGACGCTTTTAATAAATGTGAAATTATCGGTTATATATGTGATCTTCCATCTTATCGGATTAAAATTGGTTAATAAGGACAGGATAAACATACGTTGTGGATAGGATTAATGCATCCACAGGGTTAGGTCGTCTTCTCTTTTAACATCCGGTGTTTATTGCTTTATTTTACTTTATTTTTTGTTACCTTTGCTTTGGATCAGTTAGAAGCCAAAATTAAACCATATTTGTTGCTTGGATAATGATGAATCCTTGTGAGTTAGCCACGTGTTTTAGCATTACAATCCACGTGGATCGATGCTTACCTATACTTACACCTTTTACGGCTTAGAAAGTGAGCGATCAAATTTTAGGCGCGTTAGGATTGTTAAGATCATATGGAATAACTTGACAATTTGGAATTATTAATTCAAGTTGTACTTTTCTTTTATTATTTTATTCCTTGCCAATCTGATTTCTTCTTTTCTCCGGTAGTTTATGTTCACAAGGTCCAGGGACCAACTACACTTTGATCCGAATCGAAAATTCACAAAGGAGAAGGAGGCAGGCGAAGAAAGGCAATGAATCAGGAACAGGAGAATAGCAGGCGTTCCTCCAGAAGTAGATGCCGCTGTTAGCGGATTTTCACAATCGGCGTAATTGGCGACTATGGGACTTGTTGTCCACAAGAGGAACCGTTGAATTATATACGGACCTCCTAGAGCAATTTCGAGGAGGCGGATGGGGCCGAGTAAATCTAACAATTTGGTGGCCGGCCTAATCGCATGGTTGAAGGAGCAGTTCGGAGGAGGAGTCACAGAGGATCGAATGCCCGTCTCGAGACCTATCTACATTTGTGACACCATCAAATAGAATGGGGTGCCACAAGACACAATCCGGATGCGTATGTTCGGATTTTCTGCGAAATCAAGCAAAGGCGGTTGAAGACCTTAGATAAATCGGGCTCAACGGTTGAACGCTATGTGAGAAATTTCTTTCAAAGTACTTTCCTCCGGCTAAAGCGCGAAGATCATAGCGAGATTTCTCACTCTCCCGGTTAGGAGATGAATCTTTATTAGTCGTGGGAAGATTCGGGGACCTATTGAGAAGGTGCCAGCATGGATTCTCGAGGCGGCAGTTACAGTTTCTGAGGTGACACCTCACGAGGGTATTGTTGGCGCATCGCGAGTTGCCTATTGAGCAGGCGTGTAGCGAGGCGGTCGCATCATAGAAGAGATGGCGGACCAGCGGTTATCGATGGCCGATGGAAGGACACCGGTGGTGAAGGCACTCTTGTTGAAGGTGATTAATCGATAATATTATGGGCGATTCACTTGTTGAGAAGCATTTGAGAAAGAAAGGAAAGGAAAAGGCGTGGCTCGGATAAATCTTGCCAGTCGAGATGAATGAGGCGGGGCGTGAATTACATCAATCGGAGGAACAACGAGTCACGGGGAATCCGTACAACTCTGAAATCACCCAAATTTCTATCGCTAACTTGATAATTTTCAACAGACCTCGAGTTTCTCGATTCGAGCGGAGTGATTCGAGGCGAAGCGAGTCAGAGGGACATGATCAGCGGTTGGTTGTAAGCAACCAACAATTGAACAATCGATTCATTTATAAGCAACACGGGCAGAAGATTAATCATTTGGAGTCCTTTGTGGCTATGGAAAGCACATGAAGATGATGGAGAATCAATAAGTCAGATAGCCGCTGAGAATGGGCGGCTAGAGTCGGCAATTTCCGAGTGTCTGGGTAAACCAAAAATCACTGTAATGCCATTCAATTGAGGTGGACGAGCTATCAAAGTCACGAGGAGACGAGCGGTGAAAATGGGCAAAGAGAGAATCTCGAGCTGACCCGACAGCGAGTCTGATGGAGTTGGCTCGGCAGGTAGACAAGTCAACAGCGCCCGCGACAGAGTCGGTCAGAGGGCTGGCGAGAGACCTAGCGGTCGCTAGCAATTACGACGGTAGTGAAAATCGTCTGAAGCTTGAACGCAAACTTAGCGCTCGAGGCGCCAGCGAGGCGAAGGAAGATGGTGTTGATTGCTGTAGCGGCCCTGCTGATCCTGAGGCTGATCGCGAAGGCAGCCGTGAAGAAATTTCCGACGTCGTTCCCCAATTCCGTTTCAAGCCGTTTGTGACCCAAATCGATGAGAAGTTGACGGTTCATGGAGATGTTCAAGGTGCAGTTATTATACTCTTGATCGCTCAGGCATGCGGGTTACGTGAAGTTTTGAAGGATGCCGTTGCCCATAAAAGAAGCTTGGGAAATTCGAGACGATAAATCATCTCAAGTGCGATCTTGTCTTGCGAAAAGTTCTTGCTCAGCGAAAGATCGGCGACTTCGCCATAGCATGTGTCGTCGGAGGACGACATTCTCCGAGTTACGTGTGATTTGGGGAGCAATCAATCGATGCCGTTGTCCATTTTAACGGTGGAGATTGGGAGATCAGCCGACCACAATAGCTCTTGGATAGCGAACGCCGGTGACTTATCCGAAAGGGATAGTGGAGGGCGTGCTGTGAAAGTTAAATTCATCTTCCAGTGATTCGTTGTTCTCGATATGCGGAGGATGGGAATACACCTCTTATTCTCGGGTGACCATTCCTAGCTATGACCTTTTTGTATTATTAATGTTTGGAGCCTTGGGGCGGTGCTCGGTTTATAATGAGGGATGATTATTCGGTTTGTGCGTGCCTTATCTATTTGTATGCTTGGTGATGTCATTTATGCTTATTTTGATTCTTGGATTAGTGTTGTATATACGAGTAAGTTAAATTTTGATTTGTTCGACTAAGCTCGTGGTATTGGTGTTGTTTTAATTCCGAAACTTTTGGTGGTATATGATTAAGTGTAATGTAATTGAGATGGTGATTGATAGAAAATGAATAGAGGAGAATTGATGTGATTTGTCAGCTAATGTTAGGGTGTTAACATTGTGGTTACCTATATACTTGTTTAGTCTATTGATTTAAAAAAAATGTGTGAAAAAGTAGAAAATGAGATTGTTGAAATGGAGGATGTGATTACTCCTCTTTCTACGTAATTTGAGAAATGGACATAGGAACCACGATAGAAACTCGAGTTCATCGAGGTTGCCTTTGAACATTGTTCAAAATGTTAAAACATTCTATGTGCTAAAAAAAAAACTTGAAACATGTTGCTAAGGGTGACCATTGGTTAGTTCACCTAACGGAGGTTAGTGCGAGCAAAGATTACCTTTTATTGATTGGAAATCAATTGCCGTCTAGATTCATTTCACATTATTTTTGAATGTGTAAACACAAGTGTGGAAAGCGATAAGGTTTGATTGATTAGACTAAGAGTGAAGTTGTATGAATTATCCTTCCTATTCTTACTAGTATATACTTTGCTTGAGGACAAGCAAATGGATAAGTGTGGGAGTTGTTTAGTATGAATTTGTGCTGATTTTGGTATTGTTTTGTGTGTCATTTCATGGTTTGTCCTATTTATGCCGTTGGTTTGATTAATATTAGTCGATTGGAACTTATTTCATATATTTCGATGTTTTGTAGAAAAGCGGCATAAAATAGGATAATTGAATCTGTCGAATCAACTTTATTGAAGAGCATCATGACGAAGTTCATAAGCGGATCGCCGTCGAGTTCGATCGAGAAAGAACCGGCGAAGCGTCGAAGCCGCATCGCTCAAATGCCGCCTGCCCACATGCCCGGTAGCGCGCCCTGCCAGCGTGCGCTATCGCCGTCGGCGTTACGCTGCGTCGCTCACGATTTTCGGCGCGTTCGATTCTGCCGGCGTTCACAGCGCCCTCGCCTCCGTCAGGTCTTTGCATACCGGCGCGCTCACGCTAGCCTCGGCCCAGCCGTCTCGCTAAGCGCGTGCCCGTGGCGCCTCGCTCCAGCCGATCCTCCATGCTCCCGTCCGGCGCTGCGCGGCGCCGTTCGTCTCCCCACTCACTCGGCGTCCGTTTTGTCTCCTACCGGTGGCGTGTCGTCGTAACCTCAGCGTCGTGCTTAGCTCCGTCCGATTGGGGTCTTGGTGATCTCCGAAAGCTCCTCGCGTCCGTGTGCGCTCTGTCCGTGGGCGTGAAATTCGTTTGCTATAATCTTGTTTTACACGAAAACTAGTTCAATTTTATTTTCGCGTGTTCCTCTCGCAATCTCTTTTCCTTTTCTTCTTCTTTCCCTTTCCTTTTAATTCTTGTACTTTGGATTAAAATTGGGATTGCCGATTCAGTTCGGAAGACAAATTTATCTATGAATGGTTGTAAGTTTTCTGATTTTGATTATATACATGTAATTGGGATTTGAATTATTTCTACCATGAGATGAATTATGATTTGTAGAGAAATATATGTTTAATAGTTCTTATCTTGAATTGTGATTGTTGGGTTGATGATTTGCGATTTCTTCATCCGTATAAATTGTTTATTTCGATCTTCATGCATGTGTTCGAAAAGAATAGTGTAGGTTAATTGTATGCTTATGTTTGATTATAAAGATATGCGAGAGCGATTTATATTAAATATAAGTTGACAATGAAAGTGATCGAGATTGGTTTGTTGTTGAATAAATGATATATGTGGTTAGGGTTTTTGCTATCGTGTGCTTATGATAAAATATCCTTCGTAGTTGATGGTTGGTTGATTGAGATCTATCATTAGGTTCGAGTCTAACGTTAATGTGTCGAGAGATTAGTTAGTGTTGACCGTTTGGTGAGCGTGGGTATTTTTGCATTGTGTCCGATCCTTGATTTATTAATTGTGATGATAGATTCGAACCTAGAACACGTTTCCAATTCCGTGTATCGTCATTCATATTGTTGTCCAGTGCATCCGCTTTCCACCTTTATTTTATTTCGTGCTTTCGTCATTTCGTGACCCTTTATGTTAGGCGTTAGTTTTTCTTTCTGTACATGTTTGACATAAAACCAGCTGTTAAGTCTTCCTCGAGAGATTCGACTTGGGTCGACCTTACAGCTCTATAAGGACCTCGTACTATGGGAGCGTGAAAAGAACAATTTGGTCGGAACAAATTTTGGGCGTTCTTGGGAAGGCTTTAGGCTTTAGGTTTTGTGTTGTTTGTTTTCGGTTTCCTTTTGTTTTTGTTTCTTCGTGCTTCTTTTTATTTCTTTCTTTTCTTTCTTTGTTTCTATTTTCTCAGTATGCGTGTGATCTTGTTTTGTAGTTGGTGTCTGTAATGCGGGGTTACGGCGATCGAATAGTCGACGGGCCTGGAGGAGAAGCGCTCGTCGTATTGGAATTCTTCCTATGAAAAGGCCCAATTCGATTATTTTGAGGGATACCGTCGGTTGTGAGCATCAGCCTATGATCCTATTGAGGCATTCTCGGAATTCTTCATATAGTCGGGATCTCTTCTTGACAACAGCCGATGAAGCCGACATTGGAGGTCGTTGCGGCGTTCATTCAGAGTCGGCCGGTGAAGCCACGGTGAATCCACTGGAGGAATCATTGTGGCGTTCATTCGGTGAGTCGGCGGTGAAGCCGCGGTTAAGCCAACATTGGAGGTCGTTGCGGCGTTCGTTCAGCGAGTCCACGGTGAAGCCGACATTGGAAGACACATTGGCGTCTTGTGCGGATGAGTGACAAAGGTTGAGATTTTGGAAACACCTATCGGCGTTTAGAGACTCAAGTCGGTCGGTTAGCGGGATAGTGGAAGGGTGGTCCACAACCAAGTGTGGAGGAGATGCGAGACAATTGGGCAAACCTCTTCTATCATAGTCTATGATGATGATGAAGTTGAGAGGAGAATCGGGAAGTTGATGAAAGTGAAGAGTGAGGATTCTCAAGCGGACTAAGTGTGAACAAGCAGATATCTTCCCGATCCGGTTGAAGGATGAAGAGAGGCATCTGACGGTAGCATCTATAATTTTCAACATCCTTATTCTCCAATATTGTGCTTTTGGGTTGAAGTTATCTATTTTTCTTTGGAGAATAAGATGTTTGATTTGAACTTAATTAATTCATTGCTACTATAAGCATCCTTTGTGCTTACCTTTTACTCCGATGCTCCTGGTTGAGATGGTATTCCTGCGGTGAAGGACTATGGATAGTCGGTTTTTATTGGTGGAGCTCGTGGCATTGAAGCGAGCGCTACGTGGAGACAACCCACGAGTTTTCTTGTTTTTGTTTTTGTTCTTGTTTTACATTGGTTTGCTTGTGTTTTTGTTTCGTCTTTGTTTGGTCTTACGTAGTGCGAGGTTTGGTGTTTATCATTTTTAGTTAGGACTTTCTAATCGTGTGGTGATGCGTGATGCTCCAACTCTACCACTCTCTATTATCGGAAGTATCATCTCTGGCCTTTTGTATTATTAATGTTTGGAGCAGGGGCGGTGCTCGGTTTATGTGGGGATGATTATTGGTTTTGTGTCGTACCTTATCTATTTGTATGCTTGTGATGTGCATTTATGCTTATTTTGATTTCTTGGATTGAATGTTGTATATCGAGTAAGTTAAATTTTGATTTGTTCACTAAGCTCTGTGGTATTGGTGTTGTTTTAATTCCCGAAACTTTTGGTGGTATATGATTGAGTGTAATGTGAATTGTGAGATGGTGATTGATAGAAAATGAATAGAGGAGAATTGATGTGATTTGTCAAGCTAATGTTGAGGAGTGTTAACATTGTGGTTACCTATATCTTGTTTAAATCATTGATTTAAAAAAAAATGTGTGAAAAAGATAGAAAATGAGATTGTTGAAATGGAGGATGTGATTACTGCCCTCTTTCGTAATTTGAGAAATGGACATAGGAACCACGATAGAAACTCGAGTTCATCGAGGGTTCCCTTTCGAACATTGTTCAAAATGTGTTAAAACATTCATGTGCTAAAAAAAAAACTTGAAACTTGTTGCTAAGGGTGACCATTAGTTAGTTAGCATAACGGAGAGTTGAGTGAGCAAAGATTACCCTTTTATTGATTGGAAATCAATTGCCGTCTAGATTCATTTCACATTATTTTTGAATGTGTAAACATCAAGTGTGGAAAGCGATAAGGTTTGATTGATTAGACTAAGAGTGAAGTTGTATGAATTATCCTTCCTATTCTTACTAGTATATACTTTGCTTGAGGACAAGCAAATGGATAAGTGTGGGGAGTTGTTTAGTATGAATTTGTGCTGATTTTGGTATTGTTTTGTGTGTCATTTTAGGTGGTTTGTCCTATTTATGCCGTTGGTTTGATTAATATTAGTCAATTCGAACTTATTTCATTTATTTTAATGTTTTGTAGAAAAGCGGCATAAAATAGGATGAATTGGATCTGCGAAATCAACTTTATTGAAAACATCGCGACGAGGAGTTCATAAGCGGCGTATGCAAGCGGAGTTTGATCGAGAAAAACGGCACGTCGAAGCGCGCGACTATCGCCGCAGCGCCGCCCCGCCCTCGCCCCGTGCCCCGGCGCGCAGCAGCCCGCCAGCACCAGCGTGCCCCACGCCTCTGTCTGCAGCGCATCTGCGGCGTTACGCCGGCCTCGCCAATTTGGCCGTTCGATTGCGGTAGGCGTTCGCGCGCGCCTCGCCCTCCGTCGTATTGCATACCCGGCGCCGCTCGTCTAAGCCTCGGCTGGCGCTATCTCGCCCTAGCGCCAGCCGGTGGCGCCTCACTCGGAGCGATCCTCAGCTCCGTCAGTGCTGCAAGCGGCGCCCGTTCTTGCCTCGCCCGCATCCTCGGCGTCCGGGCGTGTCGTCGGTAACCTCGCACGTCCGCTTGGCTCCGTCCGTGTTGGGGTCTTTGAGGGTCGATCGAGCTCCTCGTCCGTGCGCTTCCGTCCGGCGCGGGCGTGAAATTTAAATGCGCTATAAATCTTGTTTAGCAGCGAAAACCTAGTTCCAATTTTATTTTCGCTGACGTCTGTTCTCTGCGATCTCTTTTCCTTTCTTCTTCTTTCCTTTTCTTTAATTCTTGTACTTTGGATTAACAATTGGGATTGCGATCGGGATTCGGAAGGCAATTTATCTATGAATGGTTGTAAGTTTTCACGATTTTGATTATGTACATGTAATTGGAATTTGAATTATTTACCATGAGATGAATTATGATTTGTAAGAAATATATGTTTAATCGTTCTTATCTTGAATTGTGATTGTTGGGTTGATGATTTGCAATTTCTTCATCCGTATAAATTGTTTATTTCGATCTTCATGCATGGTGTTGAAAGAATAGTGTAGGTTGATTGTATGCTTATGTTTGATTATAAAGATATGCGAGAAGATTTATATTAAATATAAGTTGACAATGAAAGTGATCGAGATTGGTTTGTTGTTGAATAAATGATATATGTGGTTAGGGTTTTGCTATCGTGTGCCTTATGATAAAATATCATTCGTAGTTGATGGTTGGTTGATTGAGATCCCATCATTAGGTTCGAGTCTAACGTTGCGTAATCGAGAGATTAGTTAGTGTTGACCGTTTGGTGAGGCGTGGGTATTTTATGTATTGTGTACGATCCTTGATTTATTAATTGTGATGATAGATTCGAATCCTAGAACACCGTCTCATTAGTGTATCGTCGATTCATATTGTTGTCGAGTCGTCCTTTTCCTGCTTTATTTTATTCGTGCTTCGTCGTTTCAAGTGACACCCTTATGTTAGGACGTTAGTTTTCTTTCACAACGTGTTTGACATAAAACCGTATAGCCTGTTAAGTCTTCCTCGAGAGATTCGACTTGGTCGACCTTACCTCTATAAGGACCTCGTGCTATTGCGGCTGAAAAGAACAATTTAGTGCGAGCGGTAACCATGCTAGGTTGACGCGTTTTCAAGCATATTTTAGAATTACTGCGAGCATGTTTTACATGTTGAGTTCTATAGAAAAGTATGCTAGGATCGTGATCTGCATGGACAAACCTTTTGAAACAAAGATTAAGCAAGTAACCCGACATATTAATTTTAAATTAAAATGTCAGACCTCACACGATCTCTAAACAAAGTGATACGCCTGCGTGAGTAAACATCTGCTGGCTTGCTTGCCTTGTTTATCATAAGTTTGTTAGATGAGATTTCTAAATAAAACATTTAAATCTATTGAGAAGTGGGTTTCATGTGCGCGTCCACTGACGTAAAACAGTAGCGATTTTCATAAGTTCTCTAGAGATGGATATAAAATGAGATAACAAAATTTGGATTGGGCGGTATGGTCTAGTGGTATGCGATTCTAAGAATTCATTTTCTACATTAAAATTGTGGTCATTGTAGACATCACCTAAGTACATCTTCCATAAAGTCCCTTTTGCGATAGTGATATGGTCTAAAGGTCCAATCATTAATTTCATTTGTCATAAGGATAAGTTGACATGGATTGAAATTAAGCGACTAAAAGGTATATTTTAGTGCGGTCGAGGGGTTCGTATTAGGCGATCCCGCGTGCTTGCATGTGGAATTCCTTGGCGATTGGAGGTTTCAGTGTATTGTTTTATCAAGGTTTACAATATTGTTGTTGACATTATGTGCGATCGTTATGACATTATGTTTTATATGTCTCTTACTTATCGATTCTATAAAATCCATATCCGGTCCAATTTCAATCGTGAAGCGAAACATGGATATGTTCTATATGTTCATGTTTGTTCTACTCTCCTAAACCGATGCCCTTCTGGCGCATGACTAATGAGCGAGAGTCGGCGGACTTTGTAAGTCGACAATGTATGGAAAATGCTATATGATGACTACTATGTCCGAAGGCTTGCAGGCTGCGGATCGTCGATGGTGAGTCGGAGATATGGTTAGTCTCGAGGTAAGTTTGAGCGATGGATAGAACGATCGCTTCCCAGTGAGAAATCTTGGCGTGTAAGATGGAAGAAGGAAGTTCGGTCCATGAACATGTATCCCATGACTCTCTGGATAGTCTTGATCGATTGGGAGGTATTGGCGTGACGAGGTCGATATCGTCCTCAATACTTGAAATCTTTTGAGAATTTTCCATGAATGCGATCATGAGCAGAGCAGGTATACACTTAGTCGGTTGCTTAATTATCTCGTGGCCGGAAGGAGTTATGGGTAAAGGCACATGCTCTTGCTCACATCTAGGGCCCAAATTTTCCGTTGCAAAATGGAAAAGAAAAGGGACACCAAAGGTGGTAGAGCGAGGAAATAGTGGGAGTAATGGGAGCGAACATGCACCTAGGAGGCAAAAGCGAAAGGAGGAGGCACAGTGCTTGAAGTGCTGACAGGCGGGCATTATAAGGCCAGTGCCCTATCTCAGGCTCAGTGCGCCATTTGCTTTAATGTGAAAACATGTTTAGGACATTTACCCCGTTCATGGGTAGGTAGGCTGCGTCTGTTAGATCATGTTTGTTACGCCTTGAGGGATTCACTGGCAGAGGGGCTGTATGGTTCGAGAACACCTCATGGATCAGGTGTGGTACACGGTTTGCCCAAAGTATCATAGTTCTTGTGATAACTTCGGTCGAGTGTATTCGAAGGAGGAAACACGGACCCATGAGCGACAAACACATAGAGAGAAATTACCAGTGTCATACGAAATGCGTGGGGCGAGGGGCGTCTCTGATTGAAAAGATTGATCTGACGGATAACCTAGCGATCCGATTCAAAGTGCGCAAAAAGTCTACAGCAGTGCGTTCGAGGACTTGATTAAGCATTGGCACCACTTGAAAGAAACTTTGTATAAGTGGAAGAAGCAAGTGATGGTTTTGTTTGTAATGCTAGTAGAGACAATTGTATACTAAAGTTTGCTTTAGTATAAGTGGGAGATTGTTGGATTTATTTTGAAAGCGAGTTTGGTTGAGCTTGTAATAATTTTCTTTACCCTATTACTATCTCTATCGATTGATTACTTGATTGCATATTCGTGCCCTTATCTCATAAAGTTAGATCATGGTGTGTAGAAGATCACGAAGTCATATGATTGGTAGCAATGAGATATAAAAGAATCGTGAGACAACTGAGGCGAGTTGTGGTATAGGCGTGGTATAGATGAAGTGACTTAACTTGGTTGCTTGTACTCTTGATGCGTCCACGGTATTGATGGATCACGTGAGATGAGTTCTTCTATCGACCGTCGTGAAGAACCTAAATCTCGTGACTTACGATGATCTAAACTCGAAAGGTATTAGGTGAGTATGAGTTCTTGACCATCACTTTGACTTGTTATGGGTAAGGGTTATATGTTCAACTTAAATTCTCGCGTCTTGGGTGGTGGCGTGCTTGTATTCATCTAGTTATCAGTATCAGTCAGTATCCGTTTGGGATGATGGCGTCCCTTAAGGAGCTCAAGGTTTATTGCTAAACCTGTCGAGGTTGAGTTAGCTCAATACAATAATAAGGTTGAGTGGTACTACTTGAGGAATTAAAGATATTAATTATTTTAAGCGGTCAAATGTAAATAATTAATGGAGTCGCGATATCTTAATCTGAGGATTCGTAATGTCTAAGTCAAGCCGACTCACCGGTAATAAAGGGTAAGTCGCATTTATTCTCTGAGTGGCATGAATGAATGTTTATAAATTAATTTATGTTAAAATTGAACATAAGATAATTAATTTATTTGAGGCCATCTTTATTCCTTGCATTTGATCCAAGATTTGTCATCCGAGGCGTGGCTTAAGGAAAATCTATCCCTCAAGGCAGTGGATTTGATTCTCTTTATCTACTAAGGATATTATTATATTTATGGGATATCGAGATCTTCCTTATGGGATTATGGTAATGCGTTATAAATATAAGGTAAGAGATAAAATCAGGTTAATCCTCGAATAATCTATCACAATTTTGAGAATCCCATGTGCTTGGGAGATAATTTTCAAAATACTAGAGGAAGGAGGTGATTTTGTAGCATTCTCATAGATTATCCTCGCCGATTTGGAGATTGGGAAGCAGGATCTGATCCGGAAGATCGAGCATGAGTCTCGATCGAATCACCTCGGCAATGTTGGTAAACAGAGAAAACCCTACGTGTTGCGATTAATTATATAGGTGCTCTAGGAATATAATCAGATGTATAGTGAATTAAACATCGAATAGATCTCAGGGAGGGTTAAAATCAGATTTTCCTACATTCCTCATTCCACTCCTACAGCGAGCGTGCCAGGTGAACCCGTCAACATTAGCTCAATATCGGACGCGCTTCAACTTTGACAATCACGCGAAGGTTGGCTTACAATGTTGAGCTTCCTCAACAAGCTTGCGGTGGAAAAATGTTTCCTATGGCCCACATATGCAATTATACGATATCGATGAACATCGTCTCGTTCTCACGTGATCGACCACTCCTCGACCACGACAACAATGGTCTTTATCCCACTCACGAAGTTCTTCTCACGACTTGGATGCGTTCATGCATTATCTTCTTCTTGGCTGTGCATCCTTTCTGTGTGGCCAAGTTTGCCACAATTGTAGCGACGTAGTCAAATTTGTGAAACCATCTTCTCTCTTTTCTCGATCCTTGCGTCACTTTGTTTAGAGTGCCGTCTCTCTCCAATAGGTTGGTCCTAACATTGAAGGTATTTTAGTTTTAATCTTGTTTCCTTCGTCGACTCGAAAGAGACTTATCAGTCTTAAAGTTGTCTCATTTTGCTTGTGCTTGAAAAGACCTTGAAGTTTCTATATCGGAGTTTTTCTATCACCATAGTAGCGATAAAGCAATCTAAAATGGTGTGCCATTGACTTGGACTTTGTGCACAATGAGTTGAAAATCTTGTACTGGTCCAGTGATCGACATAATCGCCATCTTGTAGTCGAGATACTTGCTACAATGAACTTCTTGTAAATGCATCTTCACTCGTTTTTTCTAGTCTCCTACATACATTTATATTTACTTACAACAACACATACACTATACAAACTATCTCTACACTCTTCAAATGAAATTTTAACAAAGATAGTCATTGGTACAGATTGTTTTATGTTACCGACGTAGAAGTCGTGACTTCTATCCCGATCGGCGTCTTTCATCAAAATTTAATAAACCCCAATATCGGAGTAGAACAATTATCTTACTGCTGCCATCTCTTGAAGTCGGATCTTTCAAACTTTACTTGATTCTGTAGAGCGACTCTCCTCACGAGAATGAATGGACATCGAGTGATCTACTCCCAAATCTATCGACCACTTAGCGTGTAATGGTATAAAAACTCATATCAGAACCTCTCATGTGGATCATGGACCAATCGTTGAACCATTGACGTGGAACCACGTTGACATGGTGGGTCGAACCAAGCGATGGGGTCGTTGATCCGTTGGGTAAGCATCGTGGCGACACGAGATAAAAATTGGGCTCGTGGTCATCATCTCAAGTAAATATGTTTGCTATGAATGTTTTAGATTGTTAATCAGTCTAGATCTTCTCAAGCGACAAGTGATATCTCGCCTTGCTAGTTTTGAAAAATTGAAATACAAATACACTTGCTCAAAGGCGTAACAAATAAAACAAAATGTTTAGATTACAATAGAAATGCAATCGAAATGAAAGAATCTATAACAAACTCGAAGATAAAATGTAAAGTCAATGTATCATCTCCCACGAGGCGAGATACATCCGATGTCCTCTCTGGATGTCATCTCAAAGATGAAATAGTTTCATCTCATAGGTAACACCGTAAACCAATAAGTTACGCAGGAGCGGAGATCAGAAGCTGAGCATACTATGGTAATAATGCAATATTTTGGTCTTATAAGCTATTTTTATCCATTTCTTTATCTACCTATGCAGCCCCATTACAACCCTTGAAGAGCGTAGTGATTGTGCATGAGTTCATTTCTGCATGGATCTGATGACGTATGGGCAAACTGTATGAAAGCATCAAGTTATGATTTAATGAGTGAATACGTCACTACTTTCTTTCTTTGAGAATCTTGGAGTGAACTTGGTGGGGTTTGGATTGATCTTGCATGATTTTGACGAATGAAAAGTGTTTGCCAGTTTTGAATCGAAGGAATGGTTGGAGGATTGGAGGATTGTATTCTAATCAGGTATGATCTTTGTAAGTTAAGTGTTGTCGATTTCTATTTTGATACATGCTTTTCTCTCGTTTAGTTTTTGTTTATTTACCTTTCTTTATGCTCGAGTCGATGTTGTCAAAATTTCTTTTGATGTGAATATACTATACAGCAAGTCATGTAATCAAAGTAATACGGGTATTCAGATCGAATCCCAGAATGCACTTTTAAATCACGATGGATTGTAATTTTGCAAAATAAGGGAGATGGAGCTGACGTCCGAACTAGAATTAACACCGTGACTTGATTAAAGCGACTGAGAGTGGGCGATGATATAGACAGCGAGGAGATTCACGTTATCAAGGTAAGCGACTTGATTTCCGATTCCACCTTCTTTTTAAATGTTGCTATAGCTTATCTTGCATTATCACTAGTGACTGAACTTCTTTGATTCTTAGTATTTTTCAATCTAAAGATTATATTCTATAGATCGATCATATATTCCTATATCGAGCTCTTGGAATATCATTACTAATCCATTCATATTGCCCCTTGAGTAAATGCATATTCTATTTATTTCCACAGCATAACATTAAAATCATGTTCTTCAAACTCTGTTGTTTTCCAGTTCACATAACAACTTCCTGCAATTATAGAACTACGATCGCTATGGTGATCGAATCAGTCAGTGAGATAAAACAACCCTGATAAAACAATAGTGATTTAGCCAAGACTGAAGCTGCGCTCGTCGCGTGAGCATGGGTTTCCTCAAAAATCAAGTCTAAAGGTTTAGCTCATGGCATTTGTTAAGCAATGTGTGAAATAAACAGCGCCATATATTAACAAGGTTTAAAAAAAGATAAAGAAATTGTTATGAATGGTATGCGAGCTCTTGGATCGTCGTCTCTTAGATGACTTCATCTCGAAGTGCATAACTTCTACTCCGGATGTTCTCTATCTACTGCAACTCTCGAAAATGTCGATATCCGAATCTCCGCTGATTGTTGCCAGCTACTTAATAACAACCTCGTGCGCTTTCGAGATGCAGGCGTGCGCTGCCGGCCCGTTCACGATCCTTTTCTTTTCGATTAGCTCGCGGATGCGGCCGTGTCTTTAATTGCTGCTAGCCGCTGCCTGCGTGGCGTGGTCTCGTGATTTCTTCTTGAGATGTGGACTTTCCATACTGCTTGACTTCGCTTCAGTAAGCGCGACGGTTCGCTTCTATGACTCCGGCTCAACAAACGTACGGGCTTTACTTGCCGTGAGTCACCCTTCACTGTTCACTCAACTCTAACACCATAATTCCGAGCGCCATCGACACGTCCATTAGAGCAGTTGGTGAACTTCCACTGGTTCTAGTGTTCTTCAAATTATGGTCGTTAGTGGTAAATTTCCACGGCAGAGGACGATTGTCGGTAAACTTCAGATGGTCCAATGAGAACCATGGTTTGTGAGAGAGGATATGTTTGATTGAGGATCTGTTAGGGAAGAGCTAATCGTTTCATTTATATAGAGGCAAA